>OU452229.1:4285353-5505353 GCA_911728455.2 Marthasterias glacialis | reverse complement strand
AACGCACGGGAGCTACTGCTTTACGTCCCATCCGAAGGACGCAGCAATAATGATTAAGTGTCAAGACCCGGGATCCGAACCCACACTCTGCAGACTAGGCTGAAAATGTATACAGTTTGGTTATATTCTGTAGTTTACGTCTCGGTACATTGTTTGTAATGAACATTTAATTATTATCAAATGCTGGAGCTTTTCCCGGACCAAACCAAGCGTATATGACATGCAGCATGAATGACAATGCGGCGTGACAACCATCGTTTTACAGTGTACAGAAAAAGAAGACAAAAATGTAAGGCAAGAGTCACTGGTGAATGGATAAGAGTAACTTGTGGTTATTTGTTCTTCAGGGCAATCTCCAGTGATGATTATCAAACCCAGGATCCAAATTCTTTGAAAAAATGATTCTATTTATGGGTCCCTCGACCGCACTTCACCTAAAACAATTGGCATCTGGGTATAAAAATCACTGAGAAAGTGTGGTAGCGCTAACGGCTAATACAAGTTATCAATATGCTTGTACAGAGATAAACTTTCTTTGACGAGTTGTGGCTGATTGCTACATCGATTACAATGCTTTTAACACCTTGGCTATGCAAGGAAGGCTTGTACTTATTTATTCATAGATTTCACACATTTTGAATTCATTATTGGAGTGTTTGTGACTCATGTTTACTCTATACAGAATGCAATTGGATACGTCAGACTGAGGGGAACCATCGAAAATGGGACAATGGAACACGTGTTTATTTAAATTCAACGACCAAGGGACACGTGGTCGGGACCAGGGACTGTATCAAAACGGGGTTGGGTGCAAACAGCAACTCGGTGGCAACACTGATCTTATCGTATACAGATGCGACAATGAATGTATCTGTTTGAAATAAATTTCCCTATCGCTAAAGTTAAAGTTAGAACTATATACCGGTGATGCCTAAGTAGTGGGTTCGAACCATGGGCGGAAGAGGGGGGAGGGGGTGCCAACCCTACTTCCATACAAAAATCAACGTGACTTTTTTGTTATTTATACCAATGAATACACGTTTAAATCATGAGTGAATACAACGCGTTGGTATAGACATCGTTTTCCTATAAGGAGGTCATTATCTTAAGGACATTTTCGTTTAATTCAAGTCAGACCCAGGTCTCAATTTCAAACGGTAAGTCCCTTCCTGAGAGTAAATCAGCAAAGAAAAACAAACAACTGTTACCAAAATAAAACGCCCCCTGATTTTCCAACAAATTAGATTTTTTGTTATAGATGGGCAAACAACGGTGGCATCTTCATCGCCAGTGTGTTTTCAACAGCTTTATTTCACGGTGCTCTGAACATGTCCAGTCTGGCTAATCATACGGAACGCTAGCGGCTTATACGGACTTCACACGTCACCTGTTGTGCCTCCCCACGACGACTACGTCAATATCAAATAAAAACTAAATTAATTGCAACATTATATGATGCGGTGTTTAGATTGGACATCGTTTCCCTCCAGGTCAAGACCGCGACTTTAACAACACCAGAATCAGCGTCTAAACGGGGTCAACTTAAGTCGATAGTTTTTTACTTTAGATGGTGCAAGGTTGAATTTTGAGAAAATTTATGCAGTTTTACAAAACTGCGAGAAAGCAACCGCGACAGTTGCGTCTCAATGGGTACTGGGGAAAATAACATTAGTTTTTTTTTTAAATGTCTACAAAACATTGCATTGTAATGTTTATTTTGCTGATTCAGTGACGATTTTGCAAGCATGGTTTTCAGCTACATTTAACACCTCTTTGCTTTCTTGTCACGACATTGGAACGCTCTGTCAATGTTAAACTCGGTATCCCATATCTCTCTTCTATTTTTTCTTTGGGAAAAAAAAACAAGTTGAAATTCCCATGTGCTCTGCCGATATCTTTTGAGAAAAGCAGTTTTGATTCCCGCCTTTATGTGACGTCACAGATGTCATCGTGTAAAATGGATGCATTCCCAAACCTTTTAAAGATGGCCTGTCTTTGGACCTAGTCATTAGTTGGCTTGTTTGAGTTAATTAAAGACGGCAGCAGCAATCTTTTTCTTTAGTGATTTCAGACATGTTCATTGTAGCTCTTTCCTGCTGCGTTTTATCTAGAACTATAAAGGGAACATAAATGGCGTTGTGCAATAGGAACAAACTAAAAACGGACTGATCAATTTGTTTCAAAATAACAAACGAATTTGTTATTCTGTGGAATAATTTTGTTTTGCTAATTTTTCATCACAACCCTGACATGAATGAACTAAGGTCGTGTCAACTCATAATATCTCGAGCTCCCCGTCAAATATCTCAAAAAAATATTGGTTTTTTTTTTAGAGATATGATCCATTCTTTGTTGATTCGGATTTAGTATGGAGGTATTTACTATCAATAGTTTTCCTTTCCTATTTACTATCAATAGTTTTCCTTTCCTTTTCCTTTTTCAACCATTGTCGATCCATTGCAGGATGTAGGCTTCAGCATGATGTCTCAGAATGTCTCTATTTTTTTGTGCTTTCCCCAGTATTGTTGCAGCTCGTCTCTCCATCATTTTCGTTTTCGTCTTCTATTCCGTTTGTTCCCATACAGTGTCCAGTGAGTGATTACTAACTCCAACGGTTTAGACACCTTTAAAGGCTTAAACCTCGCCCTTGGCCACCGACCCCTGTGATCGAGAGCTTCAAAATGTCAAACGTCACACTCATTACCAGAACTTAGCAGTTACTATATGGAACCAACCACTGGTTACCGAAGTGATTGGAGTTGGCAAAGAGAAAAATGAATTATGACCATGGAGAAGTATTCTAATGAAGACCTTAAAGATGCAAGGTCCGATTTTTTATTTTATTTTTATTTTACCGGATAGCTTTAGCTTTATATTTTAAATAGATATTTTTTATAGATTCGAGGAAGCTACGAAAACGTCCTCCAATGATAAGCAGGCGTGGTTCTACGGGGGTCCCAAACTTCTGTCTACCCCCTCCCCCCAAAAAAAACAAACAAACAAACAAACAAACAAACAAACAAACAAACAAGAAAAAAGAAGAAGATGATAGAAGATATATTCTGGATATACTGGATCTTCGTAAAAAAAAAATCAAATAAATAGTGTATGATTATTTGCACTGTCCTTGTCACTATATATAGTATTAGCCCAGATGCTCCATGTACGGTTTAAATGTTTTCCGACCAATATTTTACGTTGGAAGAGCGCGGTGCTTGAAAAGTGCGCTGCAAGAATAGGTTGCTTTTTGACTCCCAAAATGAAATAGCAGCAGCGAAAGTTAGATGGTGACGTCACGTCACGTGCAAAGGCGCTAGCCCCCCCCCCCCCCCCGCCCCCCAAAAAATACTAGCTCTAGAACCGCGCCTGATGATAAGCAGTAGTTATTTAAAGATTAAAGTCATCATCTCACGTCAATTAGCCACAAGCTATTTTCCATGTGACATGCATTTTTTGCATTTTCCTTAGGGTATGAGGAAGTTTTGTGAGCTTTTTAAATTTTTGAAACAGCATTATCTGACAAAATTCACTCAGAGAAAACATACAGTACAAATTATTTTGGCAAAAATTGGCCCATGCAACTTTAAACTCTAAATGAAAAGCACATAACATATTTTTACAGCGGCGAAACTTGGGTAACATTTTAGGCGGGGGGGGGGGGGCATAAGGGGGTGCAACATTTTTTTTCTAAGGGTGCACATCTGACCAATTAAAACTGTAGTTTCCGTTTGCATTTTTCCTAAACAAGCCCCTTTTCAGAGCTCTTGGTGTGCCGTTTATAGTTTAAAAAAAATATTACGATTACTCTTAAAATCTTATAAAATGTATTTTATTCTGATAATGTTTTATCTAAAAAGTCAAGATTTCAAATGGGTGGGTGGGTGGGTGGGGGAGGGGCCCGCAGGGGGCACGGACATTATTTGTTTTTCTTTTCGGGGGGGGGGCACGTCCCCATCCTTGGTTATGCCACTGTATTTACAACGAATAAGTAATCCCATTAGAAAATAATATCAGCAGTATAGTCTCCATCGGGACGACCAGTTTTGTGTGGCCCTTTAACGCGCTACCGTAACAATGTACACGCCCGCTCCAAAACTTCAAAAGAAGAATTTAATTGAGCGAGTGCTTTCAAGTAGCCAAGCTTCTTTTTTTTTAGAGACTTGAAGATCTGCATTGAAGATGTAATATTTTGTTCTGATAATGTTTTATCTAAAAAGTCAAGATTTCAAATGGGTGGGTGGGTGGGTGGGGGAGGGGCCCGCAGGGGGCACGGACATTATTTGTTTTTCTTTTCGGGGGGGGGGGGGGCACGTCCCCTCCTTGGTTATGCCACTGTATTTACAACGAATAAGTAATCCCATTAGAAAATAATATCAGCAGTATAGTCTCCATCGGGACGACCAGTTTTGTGTGGCCCTTTAACGCGCTACCGTAACAATGTACACGCCCGCTACAAAACTTCAAAAGAAGAATTTAATTGAGCGAGTGCTTTCAAGTAGCCAAGCTTCTGTTTTTAGAGAGACTTGAAGATCTGCATTGAAGATAATTATGAACAGAAAAAAGGAAGCCGATAAATGGCATATATCTTATTTTTAGAATTGCTTCGAAATGAAACTCTGAGATAAAATGATGACGGAAGAAAAGCGGCATGACATTACATTCGGGAGGATTGAAGCCATCAACGTTTAGTCTGTTTTTTTAAGGCATTGGATTTTTTTATTTTATTTTTATTTTATTTTATTTTATAATTACGCGGTGTTTAAGATATAACTTTTTTGTTTCAGTTATCCACAGTTCTTTTACATTTTCCAAAAAGCTGATTGATAAATACAATTAAAAAAAATAAAAAAATAAAAAAAAACAATCTCAAAATAATGATAAATGAACGACAGGTACGATATACAAAATAAGACCTGAAAAATACGTAAAACAAGAAGCAAACTGCATGGTATACAGTGATTAAAATAATAACGCACGAAATGAAATTCAACTTTAGTAAAAAAAGAAAAGAAAAAAAAATGAGTATAAATAATTGATCAACACGTGTGATTGGGAATCTCAATCTTTAAATGGATGACCAGTAATTACCACTATATAAGGGCTCACTCTGTGGTATATCGGATTGTATTATTTTTCAAACGCCATATTTAGTTTGTAAAGCCATTGTTTTACCGTATGATTTTCATCACATTTTCTAAACTCAAGCTGCATATTTTGGCCATCGGAAGTACGGGAAATCTTACATCTATCCCAGGATAATTTGAAACCGCAGCAATTTGAAACCAAACACCACTTCAAATCGTCCCAATTCACTTTTTGTCATACACTGGATCTTCACACTAATGACACAATACATTTCCTTTAATTGCGTTGTCGCACTTCCGGACTATACCCTCCACAAAATCCCCAAAGAGCACCTCTGAATTTCCATTAATCCATGGTGACAAAATGGTGTACTCGGTTGCAGCGACGGCCAATATTTATCAAGTATTTTCTGTATTTACGCAGCATCAACAATGCGCAAATGGTAATTATCAAGTCTAACGCTAGTTTGAAGTCAACCTTCCACTCCCACCGCGACCGCCCCCCTAGATTATTATACCTCCTTCCCCCGACCAAACAGACGCAGTGTTCACATCCACGTATGTCTACAGAACGAGCAGCTTGCTTTATTCTCTCTATAAAACATCCACAGCGTGCAATACAATCACTTTGAAAACCTCGGTGCCGACACTCACGCATCCTCACACCTGCAAACTTCAGCCCGATTTTTTTGCTTCGCAGGATCAGTTTCCTTTTCGGTTTTCGCATCGGTTTGGAGCATTTTCTTCTCGCTATTTGGGTTGAGTATTGAAGGACTGTTGGTGATTTAAATCGACGACCATGTCACTCAAATGGTTTTTGGTGGTGCTTTTGGCGTTAGTCGTTCTGGACGAAAGAGTTGGTGCAGGTAAGTTTTTCCCGCGTTTTATGGCACGCATACAAATTCATTGCACTGTTCTTAAGGATACTCCGCCCTGGAAATCTACACAAGGAAGACTGTCTGATAAACTTGTAAGCCATTATTATTTGAAGAATAGTCAACTACAACTGTCCCGTTTAATCTAATGTTTTCACTAATGATCAACAGTTGGTGATTCGAATATTAGAAAAACCAACGTGTAGGTTTTTGTGCCCCAGTCATATCACATCGCTAATGTTCATAATGATGTTAATTAATTTCTCATTAAATGCTTCACAAGGCCAAATTAGTTGGGGAAATTTACAGCTCGTAAATATACACACGTTGGAATGGCAGTTATACGGCTACACATTATCTGACATTTAGTTTTTGCGTTCCTACTATTGTTTAGAAAACAAAGACATGGTTGTTATAACAGTCCAACTGATAAAATTATTGCGTATTATTGAGTAATAAAGGACAGTCGATGTGTTACAAGCCGACGTAGAGTTCAGTGGGGAAATAAATTCAAAGGCACTTAGGATGGGGTACGACCGAGTAGGTTTTTCTTTTGGAAATGGTTCACGGTTGAGATTCTGCGTTATTTTACATCTTCGGAAAAAAATGTCATGTTTTGTTCATAGCAGTTTGATGTCACTTAATACAAACGAGATTACAAAATAACACTGTACCGTATACATCCCTACTTTATGAAGCCATTGAGCAAAAATGCCCCCAACTTTCTGCTCAGGATTTTAGCCAGAATATTTTTTGTTTTGTTATTTACTTCCCAGATTCATCATGTGGACCAAACTACACTGACAAACAATGCTTAAGTATCATTATATCACGTTGTAAGTACAATTTTTTTTATTCTAATATGTTGTAAAGAATGACAAGCAAAACAGTTTTTTTTTTTTTTTTTTTACATGTGTCTTGTTTTGTAATCTCGAGTTTTGTTTGACAAGTGAGCAATTAATAATGATTTCTAATGACAATATTTAGGCAGGTCTAAGCAATTCCACCCCACCCCCGCTCCTCCCGCGTCAACTCATATGGTTGGTCTGCAATTGCAAAAAACAACCAAGAGCTAATAATTGGGGTTGGGGTCTTGAGGTTTCACAGACAATTGTGAATTTGACCAGACAGCCGCTGTAGCCCGAGGAAGGTCGTGGGTTCGATTCCCATCAAAGGCACCCATTGTTTCCCTTTATTCCAAAAAGACTCGAAAAGACCTGGAATGAGGTGCTTTTATGATCTATGTGTTACGGTAGTTAATCTCTAAGTATGGTGACAATTTTGCTGCTAAGAACGTGTACTGGGGAAAAAAACTCATTTTTAATAATAAACCAACAATCATAAATAGAACACTTTAAGGGGAGAGGAGTAGATACAACTTGTAAACAATTCTTATAGGAGTTGTGCACAACTCATAAAGCAATAAAAAACAAATGAATAATAATAAACAAACAACCCGACAAACCAACAAACAAACAAACAACCCAACAAACAAACAAAACATTTGACAAATAAATAAATATATAAATTAATAAAATATAATAATATATGGTATAAACATATGAATAAAATAATAAATAACTGCGATGGACACCTACTTTATAGCGTCCTGGAAGCCACGTGTTTTTTTCTGTTGCTTTTCTTTTCTAGCCGTATACATTTCTTAGAGAGAGAAAATGTCACGATGACATCGCTCTGAAGAAGTTGCTCTGCGACTCAAATTCACACAAAATTGCAATAATAATATCTCATAAAGTAAATATTAAATTGATATGCAGTGATGAATGCAGGGCCCCCAATGGAAACCAAATGTTTGTGTATACCCTGGGTAAAGAAATGTAAAAAGTATTTAAAAAAAAAGAAGAAGAAATTCTTCCCCTAATTTACTCATCTGGATGCATGGCTTGTTGAATAAAGTATCACTCCGCCGCCACTTTTGGAACTACTTTACTCTGAAATCACAACAACGTTCATAATAATTATTATAATGATAATCATAATAATGTATTCATTTATATTGCGCAATTTACATGGTATAAGCATATTTTCAGATGCGCATTTTACGATGTGAAAAAAACAGATGCCGCCGGTCATGCCACCTGAAGCACCCGGTTTCATAGATTTATACAGTTGATATTGAAACACTGTTGACTTTTTGTTATTAGCTGACACAAACCGAACACTCAGATTTGTATTTGGCTTGACATGAAAGCCTTGGGTTCTAAAAGTGCGTTTCAATTACATCTGAAATGAATGACTGTCAACATTCCGAAAGTGAAAGGCACAACGCCAAAATGAGTTTTTAAAAACAGCTGATCCCACTTCCAAATGGAGTAGATCACAATCTTGATTCGGGATAGGGCCTGAAACAGAACCGGTGGTTTGACCATGCACAGTAGCTACGATTGCAGTATTAATGTCAAGCTATCAAACCCTATATCAAGCGAGTGCCACAACGGCAATTGATTGGCACAGAAAGTGGCCTCTTAAATCGTTAATGAAAACACTTCAGACGGAACTCCTCCAAGTAAATTGGCTTCTTCACCCTGACGTCGAGAATAATCGCCTTACCACGTTACTAGAGTCATAAATATCCATGGGAAATGCACTCAACAATTCCATTTAGAAAACACTAGGTTTTTTTGTGTTTGATAGGCTAATGACAAATAAATTGTTCTTTTCCAGACGGTATTCCCTAAGCTAATCGACGCTTGCGAGTAACTCAAAGTAAATTTGTCCTCGCAATTACGTAGATTACTGTAGGACAACATTGAGGTTTACTAAAATGTTTTTAACAGCAGTGAAATACGCCGCAGTGTAAGCATCAAGCCCCAAGAGTAATCTAGTGTCGTGACGGGCATGCGGTTTTGTACAGGTTTCCTGGAGCGCAGACTCAATTATTGGTGCATGACAAAATTTGAATTATATATGATTTCAAAAAAGAATCACACTTATTGTGTGAAACCAGACCTCCTTTTAGAGGCAGAAACATGTTCTGACATGTGCTTGTAGTGAAACATTAGTCATCATGGCAACCTTACACCTTGGTAGTTGGTTCCCATGAAGTCAAGATAACATAGAGTGTGGTAGCCTTACGTCTTGGTAGTTGGGTCTCATGAAGTCAAGATAACATTGAGTGTGGTAGCCTTACGTCTCGGTAGTTGGGTCCGATGAAGTCAAGATAACATTGAGTGTGGTTTGGTTGTGGTTGTGGTTGTGGTTGTGGTTGTGGTTGTGGTTGTGGTTGTGGTTGTGGTTGTGGTTGTGGTTGTGGTTGTGGTTGTGGTTGTGGTTGTGGTTGTGGTTGTGGTTGTGGTTGTGGTTGTGGTTGTGGTTGTGGTTGTGGTTGTGGTTGTTGTTGTGGTTGTTGTTGTTGTTGTTGTTGTTGTTGTTGTTGTTGTTGTTGTTGTTGTTGTTGTTGTTGTTGTTGTTGTTGTTGTTGTTGTTGTTGTTGTTGTTGTTGTTGTTGTTGTTGTTGTTGTTGTTGTTGTTGTTGTTGTTGTTGTTGTTGTTGTTGTTGTTGTTGTTGTTGTTGTTGTTGTTGTTGTTGTTGTTGTTGTTGTTGTTGTTGTTGTTGTTGTTGTTGTTGTTTTTGTGGTTGTGGTTGTGGTTGTGGTTGTGGTTGTGGTTGTTGTTGTTGTTGTTGTTGTTTTTGTGGTTGTTATGGTTGTGGTGGTGGTGGTGGTGGTGGTGGTGGTGGTGGTGGTGGTGGTGGTGGTGGTGGTGGTGGTGGTGGTGGTGGTGGTGGTGGTGGTGGTGGTGGTGGTGGTGGTGGTGGTGGTGGTGGTGGTGGTGGTGGTGATGATGGTGGCTTTTATTTTCCTTTCCTTGTGGTGTGGTTCTTCATACTAATCAATAGACCCCACGAAGCGTTTCACTTGAAAGAAAATACACTATGTTTAATGAAGATACGTATTTTACTAGACTTTGATTTATTGATTTGTTTGTTTACTCTAGCAAAGAAGAACTCACTGCACAATGAAGAATCAACAAATCCACTGTCGGATCCTGAATGGTTTGAGGTAAAGCATTTCTCATTAAATACCCTTTACATTACCCTCTAATATTCTCTCAATTTGGTTTAGCTAAACCTTAATAATGCATGCAATTGTGGCCCAGGTCTCTTCATTTAAACATAATGTGTGTATGGTAATTTAGATTTTGTTGAATAATAGTGTTTATATTTATGGATATGTGCTGACATTTCCTTTTTAAAAATGTTACGTATTATTATTTAATTGTCAGTCATCACGAAGCGAAATCCTGATTGACTCGTTTGAACTTAAAAGTTTAATAGAAATGAGAATTACTCTCATCTAAAGTATTGCCATATAGTTTCGGTTCAACATTATTATTTAAATTGTATCTTTTTGCAATGGTAAAACATTTTAAATGCACAACAATATAAACAAACACGACACCGTTTTTTTAACAGAGAGTGCCTTATTATAGCGATTATTCAAAGAATATTTCATAGCGTGATTCTTGAAGACTAAAGGCTTTCAGAAAACGTACATTTCCTAATCTAAATTTACCATAATCCGCAATGTCTTTATACTCTGGAAAAGCGCGTTTTGGGCTGATTATAATCGCATAGAGTCAGTTTTAAAATATATGAAAAAGGAAATTCAATGCAATCTCATCTGAAAAATTAATTGTTTTAAGGGGAAAGTCTGCAGATGTCAAACATCCCCTCGGGCCTCAACTGGTCGGGTACATCTCAAATCCCTTGGTAATCTTCCATGACGACTTCATTCTATTTTGATACCAGGCAATTTAACGCTATGTAGTCCCCAAAGCACGGCATTTTCTGTTCATACAATTTTAAATTTCGGATGCCTGGGAAGTCACTTTATATCAACATTGTTCTTCCATGTTTTTTTGACCGCTTTTTTTTTTTAAAGGAGATCCTCTATGTTCAGTTCTGAAGCAGTTTGCTGTTTGTAGTGACACAATAAAAACAGTGAAGGTACAACTTCAATGGATCGATCATGTATACGTTACCCGGGCTGTACATACATTTGAAAGCACCTGTCCCTACACCATGCTCCCATTAAAAACCAATTCACTTTTTAAAGGGGACGTTCAACATTTCGTTTGACGAATTACTTTAGCCCAAATTAGCCCACTTTTGTTTTTTACGACGCAGATCATTTCGCTTAGTAAAGCTTCTTCTTAAATATTCTACACTATGGATTAGGTCTGAAAGCATTTCGTTGCGCATGAGTGAGTTTTTAAATTCCCGCCCTTCAAACAGAGTGCCAATAAAATTCACTCTTAGGATAGATGTTAATTCACTCTTGCTGTGAAACACAATTGTGGCCTAAAAAAATTAAAAAAAAAAAAACTATGACATTATAAGTGGCAGCTTAAAAGCTACAATATTATAATATGTGTGTTTGGGGATCGAATCCCACCCGAGCAATATACCTGTGGATTTGTTTTTCCACAGCACTCGGGAAGTACTGAGTATACAGTGCTTAAAACACACATCGCGATGCATCGGTGTACGAGTGGGAAAAAAAACACCAACAAAAAACAGACACAATCATTATTCTTTATCCCCGCTACAAAAATTAACATTATACAATATTGTTTGTTTTTTTTCCCTTTTTATATATCAATCATTTTTAATGTACTCAGCACATGTTGGGAAAAATATCATGAAATTTGTGGGATTTTAGAAACGACTGTTATGAAATCTCAAGAGTTAGTAATAACAACAAAATATAGTCAGAATCAAGCTTGGAGCATCTTCTCTCTAATAAGCTCGATCGAGTTTATATTTTGAGGCGACGTACACAGTTGTTGCAAACTGTTATTCTTACAATCGTGAGTTGCAATATTTGTCACCGTTGAAGTTTGTTTTATTTATACTAGAAAAATAAGCATTATTGGCTGAACGGCAACCACTTTCCTTTTTTCTTTTTTAATTTCCAAAAGAAACACATCGAGCGCAGCCGAATGTTGCCATCGCCCTCGGGGTCGATTCTTTGTGTCGTCTTCGACAGAAACATGTAATCGATACCCACCCTACCGCTCCCGTGCATGCTGTCGCCCAAGGGTTCGACTCTTTGTGTCGTTTTTTGGGGGGCGGAAAAGTGTAATCGATACCACCCCTACTTTTTCCCGCCATTGGGGACAGATTGCAACTGATTGGCAAATTTCCTGTTTTCCTCCCACTTTTCTCTTCTCGCATCGTGTCAGCGGGTTTCAATCACCCTGACAACCGTTTCCATGACAACAGCAATAGCGACTGATGACACACCCATTGTGTTTTTGACACGCTTGTCTATTTACCTTGACGGCGAACACCATCGTCCTTTATACAAATGTAATACCTCAAAACACTTTAATGAATCACCACTACATGCATTGCAGAAATTAAACGGAGCGGTAACATTTTTCTGGTCAATTTCACTCCGTTAACAAACATTCAAATTTGACTCCAAACGTGTTACAACTGGAGGAAACTAGCTTATATACTGGTTCGAAAAAAAAGAACTAAAATCCAAAAACAAAAATAAAAGCGATTTTGGTTTGGAAACCTTGACTTTTTGCTGTTTAGAAATTAAACACAAGGCACAACCTTGGTTTAGAAGTTATAAACAAGATACAACCCCGTACTTTTTACATTCTCTGCATGGTTTCAAAATTGATGAAAATGTGCGCTCTATTATTTAGCATTTTCAGTCCAAGGTATCTTGCATATCTGATTAGTAAAATAATTTTAATTATAGATACTACCGGAGTATAGTCAAACAAAAGAATGAATGCACCAATTGTCAGCGCTCTAACAGACACGAGTCGAGTAATAAAACCCAAAGAACAACAGAATGCGGACATTTTTTGACCCGGTGTGACAAAGGAGGTAGACGCTTGAGTTGACGTCATCGATCATTCAACTAATGACCTAATTAACCCAAATGACACTTTCATTGTAAGAGGTTGGTCTCTCATTAACACAGATGCTTTTATGTCCCCAGCAAAATGATGAATCAATTATTTCTTAGGTTAACAATTCTTTGTCTGGAGTACGAGTTTGGGCAACGTTTGTGACACCCGGAAATCGGCCATAAACTATACACTGGCTTTTTATGATGAAAAAATACTGCTACCGAAGTAGTTCAAAACCGTTTTACAGCTCAGGGTATCATTCATTGCGGTATATCCTAAATACTGTTGTAAAAATCTTGATTAAGTAACTGAATATCTTGAATAAGTAACTCCATGAGATTCACTGAGCGACTCCCTTTTTTGCAAACAAAGTAACTGAACAAGTTCCCGCAATATCGGTCAAATCGGCGGCGTAACTAGACTTTTTTATGTTATTACATGGATGTATTATTATTATCTATTTATTTATTTCTTTTATTATTATTATCAATATTTTGCTTGTGGGGTCCAGTCAGAAGCCAATGATCAGCCCCAGGGTGTGATGGAAGCAACCTGGTAAACGGCAGTAGCGGGGATATACACAACGAATGGGCACAGCCTTTTTTATACGTGGATTTACACAGAACAGATATAGGATAATGACTAGGAAATATTATATAAATTGGGGTGAGCAAAGACAATTTGGCTGATGCCGGACTCGAACCCGCGACCTCTTGAATACCTTACGAGCGCTTTAACCGTAGAATTCAATATAAGAACTACAGGGAGCACTCGCGATTTCACGCACGGAACTCGGCTGACCCACCAAGGGCGAAAATTCCAATGGGTCACTTGCATACGAATATCCACTTAGAAAAATGGTTGTTGTGTAAACTGATGGGTGACCAGTGTAAATGAATGGTCCGCGTCATTTTCTCAATGGTCAAAAATGCTCCCTGACGGGCCGTGTCGTGTTAATGTGTTAATGCACTGAGCCATACTTTTAAGCATTTCCAGACAGTCTTAGTTAGTTTACAGTTAATGCACAATAGATGATTTAATTGCGAAAACTAAACAAATTTATATTTTATTTTATTTTCTCGTCCATTTCAGGGGGGGGGGGTGGGCTAGAAGGAGGGGGAAACGAAGGGTTCTTAGCGCTGGGAGAGGGCGGTTGCGTCACTGGTCAAATCTTGTGTGAATTGTTTGGGCTTTGCAGCTTCGTGAAAATGTGGTCAACGGACCGCTCTTTTCCAAAGTCTTTGATTCCCATTTCTGAATTTCTGACATTTTGTTATTAATTGACAGCGTCTATTGAAACCAGCCGTTGCACCAACATGCAAACTAAGGGATATCTTCAATGTGCTGTCAAACGATTGCCAATCAGAATTAATTCAGGTAAGTAGTCTTCATAAACGGCTTGAAAAGAGGCTGGCTGTAGTGAACAAGTCACTTTACTTTGATATGGTAATAAAATGGCCATGAGCAATCAATTTGTATAAAATGATAACAATTTTTGGAATATTCTTAACTTCAAGGCAATTGACAAACAGTAATGTGACAAATAAGATTTGTGTTATATTTGTGTTTAAAAAAAGCACAACTTCCCCTGTTATCGTTTTAATAATGCCATATTATTGAAATGGTTTTGGACAGAAAAGACTCAACCATACTTTTTCAAAAATACAGCGTTGAAACTAGGGTAAAATTGTAGGGGGAGGACTAGGGGATGCACCGTTTTTTCTTGGGGGCACTTCTAGTCTATTAAAACGTTAGTTTCCGTTTGCATTTGCTCTGACCAAGCCCCTTTTCAATGCTCTTGGTATGCCGTTTGTTAGAGTGCCTGACAAGGAGGTAAATAAACAAACAAATTGTCGGAGTGTAAACAGAATTTTTTTTTTAAAAACATAGAAATTACTACAATATTTTATTCTGGTAATATTTAATGACCAAAAGTCAAGATTTCAAATGGGGGGGGGGGGGACATCAATTTCCACTCTCTTAGTTACGCCTCTGCAAAAATGGAACAATTTGCGTTGTCAATTTAACCTTTGTTCAAAATACCGAAGCATGTGAATGCCAAACTAATGAAGTAAAAGTAAAAACATTTGGACGTTGTCAAAATTCTGTCATTGCGTCACACTCGTGCGTATTTGCTGTACGCCCAAAGTTTCAGTACTTCTAATTCCAGCTCCAAAACCGCCCATTTCATCGCTCTGAGGCATTTCTTATGACAGAAACTTATAATTCTGAGAAGACCTCGAGTCTTTGAAAAACGTATGTAAAAGCCATAGTATTATTAAATTAGTAAACCTTCCTTGCATAATTTAATCACCAAAGAGAACGAGCTAGTTTGTGTGAAGTGGGCGTGGCTTACAGTGAAATTACGTCACACTTACGAACAGAATTGACTTGTACAAGTCCTTCATGTGATAGTTCGTTTCATTTCCTATTATATTTTTCTATTTTGATTATCAGATTTTAAACTTGCTGCTGACGAACCCGGACTACTGAAAATCCCCTACTTTTTTTGATGCGCCTGCACAAACATTTCGTTTCTCTCCTCGGTAATTGGACCTGTTACTAAATTGATACATGGAACTGTCATCGACCAAAAGTGAAGATTAATACTCATGACGTAAACATGTATCACCTTACACACAGCAGACATAATAAATAGAGTTTATTTAAACAAAATCAATGACTGGTTCTATAATATATTTTAACATATAAAACCGAGTATTATCTTGAACTTGCCTTAAAAAAAATTCTGATGTTGATACATTTATTGTTAACATACTTTTAAGTAATGTTATTAACTTTTGTTTAATTGTCACATAGATGACATCTGTCTGATAGAATATGATGTTCTTTCATTGCTACTGTTATTTGTTGTTTCATCTACTTACTGAAGGATAGCATCTTAATAGATTTTTAACGAGCTAGTTCAAGAAAGAATACAAGATTTTAGAATTAAAGCTTAGTGTGCACACAAAGACAGTTACACACTACTCAGACAAGACGGTGTTTGACCATTTTGCAGTACGCGTTTTGGTTTCTCGTGTCTCAAATAAAGTTAAATTTTGAATAGCGCCACCTAGAGACTGAAATAAATATTTGTCGATGATGATCATAGCCAAGTAGTGAAATCCGATGAATTTACTTGTTTAAGGAAAGAGAATTATAGTAAAAGTTAAGTGTAACGGACTTTGTGTGGAGTGCCAACTCGTAATTTCTTATTTTTTTTTTTTTTTGACTAGTGTGGTTGCATTCATTTGGTTAACTTCACATCTTAATTGATGTGCAAAACTTCCAAAACACCTTGCATAAGCAAAAGGAACATCTTGTTTTAAGTTCAACTTGGATCTATAGTCGTAAGTAGCAGTGTTGAGTAGATGATTGAGTAATTTATGATTCTACCTATAGTACATCCTCTTCACATAAATGGTCAAATGGCCAATTTCCCTTTGACAAAAAAAGTTGATGTGATATTCAATAGCATTGTTTCATTTGATCAATACTAATTTATTAAACATTATTTTATTTGAATCTAAGTTGATGGACTGTTTTTAATATTTCTTTCTCGTGAGTCTAAACATCGTTAACTCCTTTGCCGTAACACAGACCACCCTTTACACAGTGTTCTGTGGGCCATTGTGATATCACAATTTGCAGCAAATTACCCACATCGCTGTAATGTTTGGTCATTAAAAATAAAATCGCTATTCAATTTTGAAGTCAGAACGTGCTTTGCATTTTGTTTACCACACTAAAAGCATTCCTTGGTAGATCATAGAGACCACATCGAGTACCAAAGATTGAATTTCTGAGCGGCATTTAGCAGAATGTCAGGTAAACAATACTGAGAAGAGGAATTAGCCTTTCCCACGAAATATGTTAATTACATTCACGCATGCGCAAACGCCATAGAGTTGTGCAGTAGGCAGACGCAAAACGCGTGTGCGTCACGCCACCATTAGCCCCACACAAAAAGGCGCGATGTTTCCTCATTTTGCCCACCAGCATGTTAGTGCGCACGCGTGATGTGCAATTTACATATTTCATGGGAAGAGTCTATTGAAAGGCACTAAGAA
The DNA here is from genome assembly GCA_911728455.2 of Marthasterias glacialis. Lineage (NCBI taxonomy): Eukaryota > Metazoa > Echinodermata > Asteroidea > Forcipulatida > Asteriidae > Marthasterias > Marthasterias glacialis. The sequence continues at coordinate 5,488,424 of OU452229.1, read as the reverse complement.
TAGAAGAGGTACAAAGAATACTGAAATGCGGTGTTTTTTAAAGTTTTTTTTTTATAGATGTTACAGTTTACATGTTCAAATCTGGACTCATGAACGCTGACTAGCCATTTGAGCACTTCGCACCCCCCTACCCCCACCCCCAACCTCACACCCCCTCAAAAAAGGGCAACATGAAATGGCCCGAAACTTCTGCAGACCTTTTTGTTTCGTCTTTATGTTCATACTACAGGTGCATTTGTAGATAATGTACGTTTCTTGTTTTTAGAAAGGATGCATTTCCCAAAGGTTTCTGCATTTAAGCTGACCTAGATGTTGCTTCAGATAAACATTCTTTAAAGCCCCAGCTCAACATTGGTAAACTGACTGTAAATGATTCCATTCTTTGCACAAATCAAGATATTTGTATTAAAACCAACCTGTGAAAATGTTAACTAATTTCGTTGTTTCACTTGCGAGAAAACGGTGAAAGGACACTTAGAGCAAATTCAGAGCAAATGAGCAAATGCTTAATGACTCGCATCGTCTTCTTAATGATTTAGTTGGCGTATGCATTTTTGATCACTGTCCGGTGGTGAAAACACCTACCGAGAGCGCATGTATCTTTAAGAACATGTCCTTTTACTGTAATTTTAAAGAAACGTGGTTTAGGCTACAACGTTGACGATTCCAAGCGTCTTTTACTGGTCATTGTTACGGAGAACGGGGCTGTGGTTTGCTTGATGTGTTATTGTTTCTTATAAGACACTTAAAGCCCCCGCTCAACATTAGTAAAGTGTCTGTAAAATGCTTCCATTCTTTGCACAAATCAAGATATTTTTTAATAAAACCAACCTGGGAACATTTCAGCTCATTCCGTTGTTTCGTTTGCGGGAAAACAGTAGAAATACATTCAGCATTTTTTGTGCGCATTCCTATAGGAAGAGTTTTCGTCTCACTGAGACGAACACTAATTTTGGATCTTATTTCATTTTTTATTTAGAAACGATAACACTTCAGACAGAAATATTTCAAGGACAGTTTTGTACCATCATATTTTTATACCATGTAAGGTACATGTAAATCTGCGAACAGTTATGTTTTCCCTCTCACCAATGCTGAGCTGCAGCTTTACAAGCCAGATTTCATAGTCAGAGTGAAATAACATTTTTATCTAAAACAGACCTTGTTATTTTGTTTTTCTCATCCAACAAGGATGTATTCCCTATACTATTATCTGTAACTGAGTGGTGAACGATACGGAGTGACAGGTCGGTGGGAAAAAGCCTGGTGCATTAGATATATAAAAAAAAAAAAAAAACAATCAAATTACGAGTTTTGAACCGGAGTGGCCTACCTCAGAGTCACTGTCGATGAACAAACCACGTGTCTGTTAAACAGCATTGTAGTGCCTTGACAGCATTAGCCATGTTTAATACGAGCGCCCTCTCCCGTCTTCTTCGACACAGATGTTTTTGATTGTCGATTGAGTAGTATAGTGACGTTCAACCATACACAGCGAAGACTGGGGTGTTAAATTGATTCTCTTAATTGATATCTATAATGTGACAACACTGACATGGTGTTAAATTTACCAACAATAAAGCAATGGGGATAACTAACGCCATGTCGGTGTTGTCACATACCAAGATAATCAATTTAACATCCCAGTTTCTGCAGTATTGTTTTTTGTTTTTGTTTTTTGACAATGGCCTCACGTTTCGATCCTAGGAGAGTCTTTCTCAAAGCATAAAATGAGCCCGGAGAAAGACTCTGATAGGGTAGAAACGTGAGGCCCTTTTTATTTATTTATTTATTTATTTATTTTTTTCATTTATACAGCGGGTCCTTTTTATTTGGGGAGCAGTTTGAAAACAACAATTTTTATTTTTTCGAAAAAAGAAATAATATTTCAGCTAGTATTTCAGACAGTTACTTAAGAAAAATCATACCTTTAAACCAACATTAATTGCTGGCAGATTTGGGGGGGGGGGAAAACTAAATAAAATTTACCTATTCACCTAAATTCAAAGGGGGCCAGAACCCTAATACTGAATTTATCACATTCGACCCCATCCACATTTCTGCAGAGTATGTGCCCTTGTGGGTGCATCATGGAATGTACGCGGTACGACATTGAATGACCGTGTGTCACTCACCGTTGAAAGCTTAGGGGGCGATTTACATTATTGTACATTCCCCCTGGGGATACATGCCGGGCGTGTTTGCTTCAATTTACTGGTGAAGCCATCAGCAAGTTGGACTCTCTTTTTTTTGCTTCAATACGCTAGGATTCCAAGAAATGTCAAAATAAAGACTGAAAAATCACAATTAGAACAAGACAACACTTTTATCGTTTCCATTAATTTAGTTTGGGTGTGTTTTAAACACATCCGGTCCAGTAATACACTCTAAAACCTCCTGGGTCAGAATTGACCCGGATTCCGGGTCCCAGGGGGGCCTGACCCATCTCCGGGTCAGTTTGACCCGGAATCCGGGTCAGAACGACCAAGAAAAGGGTCAAACTGAAGCATAATCCTAGTTAGAATCCCAGTTTGTAACCCTTTTCCGGGTCAGCTTAATCCAGAACGAGGTCAGGCCCCCAGAGACCCGGAATCCGTGTCAATAACGACCAATAAAAGGGTCACACTGAAGCATAATCCTAGTTGGAATCCCATTTTGGTAACCCTTTTCCGGATCGGCCTGATCCAGAAATGGGTCAGGCCCCCAGGGACCCGGAATCCGGGTCAATTCTGACCTGGGAGTTTTTAAAGTGTGTAGCTGAGTTGTACGGACTTTTGCCCAGGGAGCTTAATTTGTGAGTCTAGGTCCCAGACCAGCCTTTTACTATTCAGACTGAATGACAATGTCAGCCCCGGACTGCCAGGCTATAGACCTTTCCATTGTTGATAAACAAACCGTGCTGGTTGGCATGGACAGCCAAATGTAGCAAGACATTCAAGTCTTGTCGACAGACGTTGTGACCAAATTCAACATTTTTGCAACTTTTTATTTAAAGAAAATACATCCCATTAATGGATGGTTTGTTTCCAACAAATTTTGAACACTTTTTGAATATTTCTGTAGCATTTGTGCAAACTGTGATTACCTGTTTTTGCTTTGCATTGACGGCTCCCCGTAGTTTTTCCATCTTAGTTGGCAAAAACTCGGGCTGTGACGTTGCAAAAGAAAGGTCTATAACGAGGAGTTTCTTTCGGTTGGGGCCGGCACAGAAGGCACTTCGGGCATGACATCAGAATCATCTACGGAGTCATTTTATGGATTCTACATATGTGAGATATTAGCATGAACAATGTGGTAAAGAAGCAATGCACACACAGTAAAGATATGTAAGCGAGTGGCAAAATTGCGCCTATAGTGGATTCTCTGTATCACTAACTTCAATACATGAGCCTTCACTTTCGCAAACAACATGATCCAAGTTGATACGGTGGCTCTGAAGCGACTTCTAAAAATCCAAACATCGTAGCATAGTTTGCGATATCGAGCATTTAGTCATAAATAACATGCGCATGTATAAATCACGATTACGTAATCTCACTGACGATTGAGATTTGCTACCCTGTCCCATCAAGACCACCATAGGAAAGCAAATCACGACTTTGTCAATAAGTTATTTCGATTGTTTGGTCTTTCGTTCTTCATAGATTTTTATATCAATCCTAAACGACGCAACACGCTTAAAAGAGTCACGTTTACTTGAAACAAGAGGCAGTATTACTATAGTTACATTACATTATTATAAAAATCAAAGTAAAATTTAAACAAAAAATAACTATAGAAATAATATCAGGTGGATTGATAACAATGTTTGATTACAAGTAGTTTATACTACACTGGATACATGTTCAACATGCACATACACTTTTCCTAAAACTAAATATACAACTAATCACAACTAATTTCAGAAATCAGACACAAACCATCACCTTTAGTTTTTTCATAATTGTTGTCTTTTATTTTTAGTTCGCAAAGAAAAAGAAAAACCAAACTTCAGAAATAACAAGCCCACCCTCATTACCCCCCGAAAGGATTTATTAGTAATAATGTCTACACGATCTGTCCCAAGAGAGTAAGACATAAGCTGCGTCCATATTAAGCGACTTCGGCTACGGCTATGACCGTTGGCAGCATTGAAGAATAGGCCTTTCCAACGATCTGGCCGTAGCCACATGAAGCCGTCAATTCGAACACGGCTAATAAGACATATGTACATAGTCTGTTCGGGTGCATCATTTACATTATAGATCATGACTTCAAATATCATATATCCCGATTGCGCAAAGTCTTATGTTCAAGGAAACCCTTCTACTTCACTTGTGACTCATCAAAATCTTATTTTGGATCGCTTAGTAGTTGTCGTTTCATCAAAGAAGTTGAATATCGGATTTATTAATGGGTTTTTTTCCGGGATCATATTGGCTAACCTCTCAATGTAGGGGGGCAATTGTCATCATAATGGCATTCTACGTATCTGAAAATACAGTGAGAACCAAGGCCCGATTTCATAGAGCTGAAAAGCAAAAGGACAACAAAATTATTGCTTACAAGAATAAGGTTTCCCAGCCAAAGTACCATGAGCACCATCGGTGACCGGTATCCTTCCTTTTTTTCGCTTAGCGGAAATTTGTCAGCATTATTGTCTGCTTCAGTAGCTTCATGAAATATTGGGCCCTGGGGGATTTCACAACACTATCCTAACTTGTTTTAGGACTAGTCCTAACTTATGACAAGTCCTACAAGTTAGTACTAGTTACTCCTCCTAATTCGCGATAAGACTAGTCCTAGCGCTTTGTGAAATCCACACACCTGGTTTGATTTAGTTTTTTTGCATTTCCAGCAGATATGTTGCTGTTGGTCAAGCGAAGGGGGATCTCACGACCGAATAAATCCGTGCAAATCGAATCAATTTTGGAAATGGTGTTTCACTATTAGGCGTCTGGGTTTCCAATCAGGTTTCCACTTTAAGCGTTTCAAACCACTGACCAAAGATTTGACGCAGTGCTGCCAATTAAAAACAAAAGGCATACATAGTTTTTTGGGGCTTAGTTTTCATATTTTGAAGGGAAACGAAACGACATATTAATTTGTATACACAATTTGTGTTGTTGTTTTGTTGTGGGGGTTAGATTTATGGACCCTGACGCTATATTTGTTTCCTGACTACTGGACTAAAAATTATCCGTACTGCAAGCAAGGGCACAGACTTTGTTTCATTCGAGACTCGCTATGGTTTCACGGGTGACGTCTTGTGATTATAATAGGAAGTTATTTAAAATTCGGCTGAAAAGAGCGGAAAAAATGACGTCATTGGCAACATCTTTCCAAAAATTCAGTTGCAAAACAAGCAAAATGGTTCAATGGCTTTGTGACGTCACACGTCCACACGTCCTACACATTCACGGTGGAGGGGTTTACACGAGTGAACATCAGGAAAAAGGCATTCTACACTAATTCTTGCGTGATTTGTGTAGTGTCACTGTAGACCGGCGTTTGACCAGTGGATGTAAATCATTAGTGCATCTCTGTCACATTTAATAATTTGTTGACATCACCAGGTGTTGAAAGCTAAAAGAATTGAAAACAACTTAGTTTATTACCAGCGAGCCTACATTGAAGAATTGCACATCGTAGATTGCTGCAGTGTGAGGATTTTTTTAAAGGATTTCAAAGATTAATATGGCAATAACAGTTACCGTAAGATACTACAGGAATATTGAAAACCGTTTTGTTTTTATACTACAAATATTACATTACTGCCTAGTGGTTTACAGTGTCTTTAATTATTATGACTAAAATTCAGTATTCTTGCAATGGTATTACTTGAAAGTGACATTAAGCGAACGGTGAGGGCGTTAAGGTATAGGGGATCCAGCATTTTTTAGTCAAGTTGCTGTTTTAAGTGTCAAAGATTAGAAACATAACATAAACGTTTTCCAGCACAAACCCGGAAAAAGTGACGTCGGTAAGATATGATTTAAATGCTTATATATATTTGTTTGACATAGGAACAATAACTTGCTAAAATAACTACAAACGTTCGTCACAGCAATCTAAATTAACGATCATAAGGCGTATGCTGTCGCGTGGTATTATACGATTCAAACAATACTTATTTACATAAAACTATTTATTTACACAAAGACAGCCCGTTATTTTCCCGCAAACATTTACTTGAATGTTTAAGATACTCGCAATACTCGAAGAACTGAACCGAAAGAGAGCATCTTAAGACAAAACTTCAGAGGTTTTTGGACGGACCACTTTCAAGAAAAAACAATTATAATAAATTTTGGGCAAACTAGATTCAGTTTAGCAATAATCTTCGTTTGGTCTATGAGGTTCATTCCTAGTCCTTGTATAAAAGATTTGTATTTCCATCACAACAGGTCTGATTTACAGTATACGATAAAGGATACCAGAAAGACCCAACTCGAAACTCAAATCTGAACAATTGTCTCAATATTTCTCTGTTCAATTTTGGGTGAACAAAGAATCATTGACTGGAACGGATTATGAGCCAGGTGAGCTCCGGATTGACGTGCCGGCGCTCTACCTACTGAACTATCAAACCCTAAGGTAGCGGTCTCCATCCTTGTCAATTTCATTGTTCGGGGTGCGCCAGTCAGAAGTCACACAACCCTAAATGCTGCCGTATGGCCAGGGACCATACCAGCTTTAGGGAGTTCTGTTCTCCATTCAGTTAGAAGTGAAACAGTCGCGTAACCAGACATTTTCATCATTTGTTTTTGTTTTTAGGGGGGAAGTGGGCGAAGACTTTTGTTTTCCTTTTTCTTTTCTTTTTTGGTTTTGTTTTGTTTGTTTGTTTGTTTGGGTTTTTTTTTTTTTTTTTTGGGGGGGGGCTATTTAGTGTATCGAAACATTCATTTGTGCATATGTTCGATCTCATTTGGGGGGCAAGAGGGGAAGGGTTCTGAGGGGGGAGCTTCCGCCCACTGCCCGTCCTCTGGTAACGCCCCTGAAGTGAACCCATCTAACTCTGATAGTAGTTTCAATTGGGGGCAGTTAAGTGGGTTGCTATAAGAAGTTCACAGCTTCATTGTTGACGTTGTGCAGGGCGGGTACCCTTGAACTAAATGGGTTTTTTTCGGGCTGATAGACTGAAGTTGTTCTATTAGTATTAGAAGGTCACTGTTTGGTTTCTGGCATCAATTTGAAGACGGCATTATAAAGTCAACATCTTACTTGAGCTCAGGTATAAGTGAGGTGATATCTACCTGTGACACAACCATATGAGTTGTTTGGATAGTCTGTCTTCTGACCGTTCCAGTTACAGTACACTGTGGCCAGCGGTTGACACACCCAGCCAAAGTATAAGTAAGATCATAGTTTGAAGTACAGTCCTAACCTATCGCGGCCCCTTATTGTTTCTTCTATAATATCCTAGACTACTGCAACTAGAAAGAAACAGTGAGGAATAGATGTCATTAACATTACTTCGTCATTTATGGTTTAAAAAAATCAGAGTAATTGATGTCCATGGAACTGCTTCCTGCAGAATGACTTCGTGCTTATAACTTCTTTACATTCAAAACTAAGTGAGTTTTAGAAGACTATGCAGTGTGTGCTTTAATTTCTGTGTCCAATGCGATTACTATTAAAAAATAATTAATATTTAAAGAAAAATTCAAAACACTTTTTTGCGTCATCCTTCTCTTAAAGTGAAGGTAAATAACCACGAGGCCAGTGTTTCCCATGAAGAACTTTTGTCCGATTCTTAAAACACTGACGTCATTATACTACCGTAATTTTTTTATAAACAACAGTCGAGACGAAATAATATTTAAAATGGCTTGATACTTTGGCTATGATTATTTCTTGGAAACTGAAATGATGAAGAACAAAACAAATATAGTCCAGAATGCTTCTTGATATCATGTCTTTCTTTGCATTACAATGTCTGGTATTGTCAAACATCAAAGGAAATAATTGAATTGATTAATCAAAACTAACCAATTAAAGCAAGTCTATACCCAGACTTCTAAAAGGGATTTACTATGTTATTGTAAGATAGTACCATGCCGGACAGATTTAACGCTAGGTATTCAAAATATAGTCTGTCGTATTATGGTGATGGAACCACAGTAAGGTGAATGTTCCGTTTCGTCATCTAAAAGAAAGGCTGACGTCATCAAAAGGTTGACCCCCCTCAGAGGTCAAAGGAATTGTCATCGACTTGTTCTCCAGTGAGCTCCATGAAAGCGCCATTCAACACCTGAATATATAAAAAAAAAAATCAAAATGATCACATAGTTAAACTCAGTAGTTATATCCTTTACAGCTTTATCCTGATGACGATCAGAGAATACTGATCGAAACGTCGGAACCACTTCAACTCACAAGAGAGATTTCAGGTACATTGTGTGATATCGCAAACCTTACTAGATTGTACTTCTACTATTAGACAATTTCAAATCCTACTTGAATCCTACTCCTACAATTTCACTTCAACCATTAATTTAATACCAGCATCTGAATTGTATTCCATCTTCTCAATACAAGAGTCGTAAAATCTTTCTTTACATGTCAGTCGAAGGGGCAGAAGATTAAAAAAGGTTCATGGGGCTTAGCCAGAGCCCAAACTGAAGTCCTTGGGCATTATTTACCCGTCATGTCAGTCAGTTCCAAGTGTAGGTCTACAGGGTACCGTATCATTAATAAAGCGTAAAGTGACGCCATGGGCATCTTTGGCCGTCTTCTCTAAAGTTTGAAATATACACGAAGGTTCGAACCGGTTGAAACTGTAGGGACAATCAAAACATACTTCCCCCATCTCAATTCAGCGTGAGATACTTTCAATCTAAAGAAATATACATTCTCAGTCTAAGTCTTCAAAAAAAAATCTTAAAATTGACTGCCGGAGACAAAACTGTGGTCACTAGAGTCATCAGGAAATGAATCGGAAAATAAGTATCAAAATAAGCACAATTTGCAGTCGGCATTAATGTTTGTCAAATAAGAATAAAATGTAAATGTCAGCTGATCAAATAGTTCCGTTTTATTAGGTTGGCATACACAGTTAAAATAATCATTGGACAATATTAACATGCGACTTGGCTTGTTTGAACTTCATTTCTTCCCCCGCATATACACACCATCCCGAAGTGTACATTGTTTTATTTAGTGTGGATGGACTGCACACTACAAGATTCCAAATCGATCTGGGTGGGTGTTCGTAGCCGCGGATTCCTACACGCTGCCGACGGAAGCAGCATGCATGAAAGTTTGATTCGGTTTGCTGCGAAATCTCGTCTGCAAGGGATTGAGGAGGACGGTCGAGATACTTCCGTTTTGGAAATGTTAACAGCTAGCTAGCAGGTGTTTCAATTCAACCCGTCTAACATGACAAAATGTATTCTTAGTTCAGGAGGAAAAGTAATTAAAACGTTTCTTTGGAGGAAAGAAAACTACAGATGTCATGACTAATACACGTGCAATGAGATTTAAAGCTTGTCCGGTTTACGAAAATGTACGAAAATTCATTTCCTAAATACATAAAAAAGATCAACGCATTTGAAGGCCTTTTCATTCTACACAGTCACTTTTTCATATTATTTTTATTTTAGTTTGACCATAAAAATTCAACAATTATTGATGGTGAAACAGTAATTGCAAAGTAGAGTAAAAAAAAGTTCCGAACGCTGCCTATTTTGCAGTATCAATTGGCATCTTTCTATTTTCAGATTTCCTCTTCTTTTATCACATTTCCCCTTTTCAGTTTCCACCTTGAGTGGCCTGCTCTTAGGGCCTTGTGATTGGTAACTTCAAAAAAAAAACTGCCAAAGTATTTTATAAGAAGTTTTTCCGTGTCTTATACATTTTCTTGGAGGGACAATTGTTCCTCTAAGAAAATGTATGAAAAATATGAAAACGGTCAATGTGGCAGCTAAACAATACGCGGGAATTAGAATTATCTATCCCTGCACTGTGTATGCAGAAATGTGCCACTGTTACACTCGACTTGGTGCTCGCTATACATGGCATGATACACCCTTGGCCCTGGACGCCTTCACTTTCGTACAAGAACTAACAGTGTCTGGGTACATCACAGATGATGAGTCCTAAATAGGACTTTTTTGAGATATGGTGGACAATATTATGAGTGCACTGTTTGGTTTGGGTGTACACAGACAGATTTACCCACTCAAAACAGTGCACTTGTAAAGTGTCCACTATAACTCAAAACAGGCTAATTGTGTCTGCATTGAGTTCTGGGAATCACCGGAATTCTTTGGATGATTTTCGGCTGACACTCCTTTACAAGAGGGGAAGGGTGTTGTACGAGTATAAAGGAACATTGGGGGGGGGGGCACGGTTTATATACACCCATCAGCAGGTCAACGGCACTTGGTGTCTATACAATAGTGTATCCCGAAACCACGGGGATAAAAATAACCTCAAATTGAAACTATGGGGGGAAAAGGTAATCATCTCTCCCTTTCTCGCCCTTTTGTGTTCGTTCTCGTAGATTACCGTACCTCTGGCCTGAGTGCGTTTAATTGTTACCTCAACCGGTAACTTACGGTCATTATTCTGATACAAATGGTAGATGGAAATGTCACCTTGCAATTAACTGGATTTGTTAAAAGCAATTTCATGGAGATTTAGCCATGAAATGAACATGTGTAAATATCTTAATAACGCAGCAAATTGACGTTTTTTTGTGGTCAAATATAAATATTCTAGAGCCATTCTATTCCACTTTTTACAGTGGCACAATGTGCATTGAGAGAGTTAAATAATGAGATACCATTTTGTCACACCATCAACGAAAATACACGATTTGTCACCCACAAACAAAATATACTAAACGAACACACACTCTACTTGTGGTTACAAAAAATGAAATGTTGTATAACTTTGAGAAATCAGACAATCCCACTTAAAGGGACACATCGCCTTTAAATCAGTCTCTTAAAAAGTGTGTTTTGTTTAGTGAGTAGTGGTCAAAAAAATTTAGTGAGTAGTGGTTAAAAAAAAAACATAAATTAGCCTCTGAAAATACAACCAGCGGAACCACACTCTACATAGAAACATCCGGTCTGCCATTTTGTGGAGTCAAAAATTTAGTTCTACAAAATGGTGGACCTTGTTCTGTCACAAAATTTAACAAAAACCACATAATTTCAAGGGATGTTTATGTGAATCATTATATTCTAGTTTTAAAGTATCTTCCCAACCATATTTATTTCATAACAAACTATTTTTTTAGCGCAAAAGTGCCCAATCGTAATGCAGCGTGCCCCTTTAAATTACTCAATTCCGGGCTGATCTTGTCATTATACGGTAGAAGAAACTCTTCAAGTCAATCGCCCAATTCAAACGCCATTCTTAAACCTCGACCAGGCGATATCGCTCCATGATCCTTACTTCAAATATTGACTTATAAGAGAAGTCCCTCAAGGCAAAAAAAAAAGTGGCTTCTGAGTGACAATTTCAAGTTCAGCATTCTCGATTATTTGTCTGACGGGTCCTGCTTGTTCGTTTGAAATGTATACGGTACTGTAGAACACGGATACCGTTGCAGACTAATCGTGCGTTACCTAGTCTTTGAGTTGTGTCGCGTATCAGTATTGCGAAGAAGAAGAAAAAAAGTGTGCTGGAAAACTTCTGCGTCATATTATGTGAGTGTGCGTGGGAGAACTCTTCACATGGTGAAGATGTTCACCAGACTATTATTGCCTCTTTACTCTAGGTTGTTTGAAGCCGTGTCCGAATGAATGGCTTCGGAAGTGGCTACGGCCGGAACGCCAAGGATTCCTATTCTCCAACGTTGTCGCTGCCGACAACGGCCATAGCCGTAGCCGAAGTCGCTTTATTCGGACATGGCCTTATTCACAAGAGTGTCTGGAGAAAATCTGTAACCAAGATTGTCAAACTGCACTAAGCTAGACTCTATTCATTTCAAATGGTCCTTTTCAAATCGAACAGGTTCACTTGTGGAAGGGTTTCAAATCACATCAGTGTAGTTATTACCATGGTCTGTAATGTAATACACAGCAAAAACTGGGGTGTTGAATTGACTCTCTCGGTATCTATATGAGACCACACCGACATGGTGTTAATTTTACCAACGACAAAGCAATGGGGATAACTAACACCGTGTCGGTGTTGTCACATATAGATACCAAGAGAATCAATTCAACACCCTAGTTTTTGCAGGGTACGAAATTGGCTCTTTACGTAATCCGTGTTCTATGACGTTATTTAACCCAAAAGTATCATCTGTCTGTTTAGGACGTTAATATATTTTTTGAGACGTTTAAACTTTGACTTTATTGTCTCATACACATTAAAAACAAAAGATGCTCAGTTAAAAAAAATACAGTTTCAAATTTTGTATTAACTACATGAGAAAAAGAAACGTAAAAGATAATGGGGTTGCAAACAAATCAAGGATTAATGAACAACATGTAACGAACAGTGTAATAATACAGTGGGCTGTCAATATTGAACTGAATAAACAAGGTAAAATTTAAGTTATGTAAAGTAAAAATGGCATTTTTGTGACTCTATTTTTTTTTAATGTGGAGATTATTTCAGGATTTTGTAAAAAAAATTAGTGCTCAGACAAAATTTGTATTTCAAGCCGTTTTATAACAAAGAAGATGGCAAAGTTTAAATTGCCCTGTGGCACATCAAACGAAACTTGTTGCCAAATAATATAATCGTGTCACGTCTGATTTCAAGAAAGACAGAAAAAGGGGAAAAGTAGCCACAATAAACATCATTAATTAACTCACTCTTATTGTCAGCGTTATTCTCACTCAATTGGAAGAGAGAAAATCAATTTATTTTCGAGTTAATAATTCAAGAACATGACGCAGCTTTCGTAAGTACACTTCACACTACAACTGTGTGTTTGAAATCCAAAAGAAAGCGGGTCTTGAAAGGTGAGAAAAACCGTCAGACGTACGTATTAGAGTAGGGGTATTGTTACGGAAACTGGGACTGGTTAGCAGGTGCCGGGTGGTCTAGCTGTGGGGCTTGTTGCATCAGGCCGCGGGGTAGAATATCAAGGGAGTTGGTCGATGTTTCAGACTTTTCCCAATATGACTTGTATCATCAGCAGTGAATCTTTCCGGACGTTGGTACCGGTAAAAACTGAACCAGTTCAATGACATTTTGGGTATATGCCGAGGTCTTTCAACCTGCAACATAACCGAGTGTTGTTTGGTGCATGGCTTGTGCTAGTCACTGTGCTCGCGTTAATAAATGCTCAATGACTAAGATCGATAGCAGACAAACTTTTTACCCTACGGCGTCCAAGGAAGATTTTGTTTTTCTTCTTTTCTTTTTTTACATTATGGGCCCAATTTCCCTAAAACCTCAGCTCAACAATGGTAAACTGACTGTAATGGCTTCCATTCTTTGCACAAATCAAGATATTGGTGATAAAACCAACCTGTGAAAATGTCAGCTCATTTCGTTGTTTCATTTGCGAGAAAACGGTATAAATGCATTCATCATTTTTGTACGCATTCCTACAGTTTTCTATTCCTGCAGTTTTCGTCTCACTGAGACCAAAACTAATTTTGGATATTTTCTTTTTCATTTATTATTTAAAAACGATGACACTTCAGGCAGAAATATTTCAAGGCAAGCTTTTTACCATCATTATCTCTATACCATGTAAGGTATATGTAAATCTGTGAACATGTTTTTCTTTCTTGCCAATGTTGAGCTGAGGCTTTAAGGCTGTTTACCGGTAAGTACATTTTTGTCGGCCGTTTTGACCTCAGTGAGGGCGCTGCTTCTCTATGAGACTCATGACGTCAGACGCATAAGGTCTATAAACAACCGAGAAGATTTGACAGCGCGTGTGCCCGTTCACAATGGATTTGCATTGTTGCGTCACTCATCTGCTTACAAGAACCGCCGGCAAGCTAGCGCCTCTTTTACCTTGCTTAAGGTTAGCGGCGTTTTTGAAATAGAAAGTCTGCTAATGGTCGCTTCACGAGACTGGCGATGATTTTTCGAGTGTCGAAATTAATTTAAAAAAAATTAACAAAAAAAAATAAATAAATAAATAAAATAAAAAAACGGCCTTTTTTCTGACACTGTTTTTGTAATTTGAAATTAAAAATACAGAGAAATTATACATAATAAGAATAGTCTGCAATTGAGGAACTAACTAACTCGCGTCGTTAATAATTCCGCAATGTCAATACACGCAAAGACTCACCTTTTAACAGTCAACCCTTGCTGCACTTTCATTTTTTGGTTCTAAAATGTAATCATTTTTTAGTTCAAGCCCCCAAGCGAAAAACGAAGAAAGAAAATGAAATCAGCGTGGTTTCTTGGTAGCGTTAATTATTCATTCAGCCCCTGGGCATTGGTTACCGAACTGCCAAACTCTCGCGCCTTCAAGAGTAAAATCAAGAAATCTAGTTTCCCCGTGTTTATGTAAGACTTGCAGGGAACGCGTCCGAAAACCTCTTATTTTCATCGAACTTTTTCGCTACTAATCTGTACAAACGTTACCCTCAGGCCGATTCGAATAACTAGCTGGCGAGAGAGGGTAAAAAAAGCAGAGGTGTTTTATATTGATTGAATATTAAGGAACCATGATATAGACGGTCAGAAATAGTTTGTTCCAGGTCAACAAGGAAACATTATACAAAATTGTAGAAAAGTGCTAAAGTGTGGGTGGATGTGAGGGAGTGATGGGCAGGTGCAATGTTTGAACCTGTTTCCACCGAGCCCACCCCCCCCCCCCCCCCCCCACACACACCCCAAATAAACACTGATACTGGTAATGGATATCAGGTGAGGTGAGAACATCCTGTCACAACGATTCCCAACCATGGCCCTTTACGAATAATTCATTAAGTTTTATTATAATTCATGAATAATTCATATAATTCATGAATAATTCACAGAGCACCATGGTATAGTAGAACCTTTTCAATAAGATGTCAAAGTTTGTCCGGTGAACAATTTACTTTTGTTTTGGACTGAAATTCTTCGTGTATCCTACTGGATGTACAAAACATTCACACGAAAATTATACGAAGGGTGATAATAGGATTTTAAAAAGTTTCACTCTATTCTTGTTTTCATTCAAGGCAAGGGGTACCTTTTTGTAATTGGAATCGGACGTTTATTTCAATCCTATATAAATGTACACATATATATGATAATTCTTAACCTGTGACAATTTTGTTTCAAAAGATGGTGGCATTTTTCAGATATTGGCGAAAATCTGGAGCTGTTATTTTCACGGAGAAGGATCCAAAAATGCTGAAACTGCATGTTTTTCATTACGTAACAAACGAATCGATCATGAATCGTTTTTCAGTTTCAATTTTTTGTGCAGAAAATTATATCTTTCTCTAAGCCTAAATTACTGTAAATGGAATCATTTCTCACGATGTTTTATATGCCTGCTTTCAACAGCTTCCCAGTGGTTCCTACCAAGTCAGCTTTTAATCTGTGGAGTATATAGGCTAGTTACCAAAGGTATATACTGCCTTTAATCTATTGCAAAATACTTCGGTTACAGCCCAAGCTCAACATTGGTTAGAAGAACAACATAAAATGTTCACAGATTTACACGAACCATACATGGTATAACGATAATGATGGTACAAAACTTTCCTTGAAATATTTCTGCCTGAAGTGTTATCATTTTTAAATAATAAACGAATTAAGATCCAAAATTAGTTTTCGTCTCAGTGAGACAGAAACACTGCCTATAGGAATGCGTACAAACATTCTGAATGTATTTTTACCGTTTTCCCGCAAACGAAACAACGAAATGAGCTGACATGTTCGCAGGTTGGTTTTATTAAAAAATATCTTGATTTGTGCAAAGAATGGAAGCATTTTACAGACACTTTACTAATGTTGAGCTGGGGCTTGAAGTGTCTTATAAGAAACAAAAACACATCAAGCAAACCAAAGCCCCGTTCTCCGTAACAATGACCAGTAAAAGACGCTTGGAATCGTCAACGTTGTGGCCCAAACCACCTTTTCTTTAAAAATTACAGTAAAATGACATGTTCTTAAAGATACATGCGCTCTCGGTAGGTGTTTCACCACCGGACAGTGATCAAAAATGCATACGCCAACTAAATCATTAAGAAGATGATGCGAGTCATTAAGCATTTGCTTTAATAACGTGTAACACTTCTCTCTCTTTTTGTTTTCAATAATTAATGCACAGCATTTATCATTCAAAATGGTCATTAAGTTTTATTATATTTGTTTAACGTTAAGCTTTTTCTGTGTGATTGTTACAACAAATAACAAACTCTAAAAACTTTCCTTTGAAATATGGAATAACGGGAATTATTTTAGTGTTGATTTAGAAAGAATTTCATACAACAATGTACACTGTTTACATATTTGTGAAACAAAATGGTTGCAAGGGTAGGATGGTTTCATTCCTTTTTGTCTGACGACACAATATCATAAGTTATAAATTGTATGGCCCCAATTCACCTAACGTCATCGTCACAACAATCTTGGTTGCGCCATTTGTGGACGGCAATGCCCCCGTGTGTTAGACCGTGTCCGAATTAGCAGTTATACGGCAACGGCTGGATCGCCGCGTCATCATGTGTTGAAGTATAGGACGTCCTTAGCAACTTAGCAAAAGTCGTAGCCGTAGCCGTAGCCACCAATTTGGGTATGGCTATGATATGCGGTGTTTTTAGGCCACGCAGCTATGTGCAATTTGACTCACAAAATGGCGAGCGTGGCAGACAGTAGCCGGGTGTGACGTAGGGTGCAAGGGGTCATTAAACTTATAGGATGATGTTTTTTATGAAGTGTCCTATTTTGAATCGTTATCTAACTCTTTAGGTGCGTAGTTTGGTGAACTATTGCCAATGCATAACAAATCACACAGTCGTCGCATGCTAACTTAATTCATGAAATATTGATCACGATTGTGTGGAAATAAAAGTCCCAAGCAAATAAATCATTAATTTGACGCCGATAACGATTTCACGAACGACCGCCGACGAATATGGAAACTGTTCCGGATCTGAACGATCTTGCAGGAAAGAGGGGGCGAACATTGAAGTCAAGTTGGCTAAAAAGTCAAATACAGCCGACATCCTCTGGAAAACGCTTCGGTGCGTTGTTGCCTAGTCAATACGATTATTTGGATTTCAATGAGACTTGACCGAGATGATGTTGTACAATAGCCTGAACTTTCATCAATTCGACACGGCGTTTCACACACGCAAACGACTCCAAAACACTTAAGCTGTATCGCTCGAACACTACTAAATCAATGCCATGTCACTCTGGAAGCACTCATGTTGTTTTTTAGTTTGTCTCACCGTTCATAATTCTTTTGATGGACTGCGATAACATTGATTTTGTCCCAGATTCAACCGATAAAGTTAGACTGAGTATTATAGATGTAACCATACTCTACCTACAACAACAGACTGTATTGTCACCCTCTAGTGCAGAGAGAACAAACGTCTTTTCTATCAAGTTTTGTTGTGAAGTAACTCTGTAGAAAGTAGTTGTGCTTTTGTGCGACTTTTATTACAGCAAGACAAAGTTGTAAAGCCGTTTTTCCTTTGACAATGTGAGTGCCGGCTTTGAATCGTTAGCAGGTTGATTTTTTATGATATATTTCTTGATAACTAGAGGACTAGATTAATGCACTCGTGGAGGAAATAGTCTTGTTATTATCCTTTTAACGTACTACCGGTATGAGAGAGCTACAAAACGAACCACGTATACGACTTTTTAAATTGCCAATCCACAGACAGTAATTGTAGCTCGTACTTATTTACAGGAAAACTTCATGGACATTAAACTCAATGAAGACAAAATCGATAACTCTGAGGAACTACTAAGGTGGACCAATTAGTTCCGGATCCTTTGATACAAATCCGAGTCGATCCGGCCGAGACTCCCTGACGTGACGCCACTAATAGGACCCATTCACAGCAGATGACTCTGACGCCGGACTCTTTCGCCTCGGAAAGACCAAATATTTGTCATTTCCACACCGGAATGTTTGCCGTCCGCTAAAACCCGCCCGGAGGAGAGAACATAATTCTGTCTTCTACCCACATTGTATGTGTGACGAGCGGTCTTAATTGTATACTGTTTATTTTCACTCAACTCAGGTTTATTGCCCGTGCTCGCCGCTAGAGGGCGTATTCTCGAGTTCAATGCGCGCGTGTCGGCGATAAAAGATATTTCGAATTTGACAACTGTGCAATATTGTCAAATCATTGCCACCTTTTTGATGGTATTTAATTTAGGTTGTGCGAGCTTGTACTGACGGGAGGAGGGTTGGGTCGTATTTTGTTACATAAAGCTTGAGGCCTGTCTTAAATATCAAGTAACCAACGAAATTATGAAATATGCCTACGCATTTACTGGCTACAACTAGATGGCAAGTTGCATTTATAGAGTGGTGTCTGTAAACTTTCTAGATAATCGGTTCTTGTTTGAAACGCTGTTTTTAAAAGGGACACGTTGCCTTCGGATTGGGCGCCTTTGGGCTATAAAAAGCGTTCTTTATGAAATGAATAGGGTTGGTAAGATATTGTACAAGTACAATATAATGATTCACATAAATGGGCCTATAGGCTATATTTCTTGAAATGGTGTGTTTTTTGTTTAATTTCGTGACAGAACACGGTCCGCAACTTTTGTGGAACCAAATTTTTTGACCCCACAGAATGGCGGACCGTGTAAAGTGTGATTCCGCTGGTTGTATTTCCGAGAGGCAAATTTATGTTTTTGACTCACTACTCAATAATAAAACGTTACAACATTGCATTTTGACTTCATTCTTTGTTCATTTACACACTGTCCTTGTCTTAAATAGAGGTTTACATTCGAAGCGTAACTTTAAACGCATTTGGAAAATCGGAACAAAGAGTGACGTATATTTATTTTTATCTGTGAGGAAATGAACTCAAACTTAGATTCTTCTGTTATGCATTTCATGACGAAGACACGATACAAAAAAAAACCTTCTTTGTCATAGAAGTCACTCGTTTCCGAATCCATGACGAAA
Source organism: Marthasterias glacialis (assembly GCA_911728455.2). NCBI lineage: Eukaryota > Metazoa > Echinodermata > Asteroidea > Forcipulatida > Asteriidae > Marthasterias > Marthasterias glacialis. The sequence goes on along the minus strand of OU452229.1, from coordinate 5,469,403 downwards.
TTAATTACTGAGGCATATCACGTTGACAGTTTAATTTCCTCGTATACACAAATATCATATCATATCAAGCCCCATTTAACTTCTGTTTATATAACAACAAAGGGTTTAATCGCCAGCAGAAACCCGCCCCATAAAAACCTTTTGTGCAGCTCGCGATAATAATGGTGTACATCGGGTATTCACTGTTTATGCTTATTAAATAGGCTATTAGTTTCAAGCATAAACCAACGCCAAGATCTCTTTCCAACGAAATTTGGCGCAACAAATATTGAAAGGACATCTTTTTAATATAAAAATGAGAGTGTTTGAATTAATCTGGGCGGTTTGAATTCTCCTTTCTCGCAATATTTTACAGTCGTGTATATTGAACACGAACGCGGCCGTGAACTAACACATTCAGTAAACCATGCTTTCATTATTTTCAACGCACGGTTCGAAGCATTAGCTAATCCCGCTATTTACAAAACATTTGGCGGGAACAAGAGTCCACGTAAAGACTGATACAATGATTTGTGTATTTAGGCCTATACGTTGCAGACGTAATACAAATCTTTCGAATAATTGTGTAACGGTGACAACGCCACTCTGTGATGTTGTGTGTTACATGCTGATTTAAACTACAGGCGCATGCAGTGATAAAAAAAAATTATCTTCATTTATGTCGAATGTGTGATACTAAAAAAAAACAGTCTTCACTTTATGTCAACGAAAACAAACAGACGACTGATTGAATTCAAGAAGTCGGTAGAAAAAATCAACCAAGTAAAGTTGGATCAGAGACAGCCCTTGTGGCAGTGTATGTAACGCTTCTACCATGTACGAACATTCAAAAGGTTAACCACAAAGTAAGAACTTTTAGTGGGAACAGCGTTGCCGTCGTGCCTCTCCCCCGCATTGATGTCGTTTCATCTTTCACGACAACGCATTAATGTTAAAGGAAGCAATTTTGAAGATGCTCAGGCATGCACTGGTGGAGACACGGTGTAATTAACGATCGATCACAATTACAAACAACGCAAACCACCATAAAAAAAATGTTGTTTCTTTCTAAAATTATGTTTTGAACATTTTACTTATAGTTTTTTTTATCTTCATCATATAAACCGTCGCCGTTTTTACAAAGCGATGAAAAAGCCCTTCAGCCGAAACACACGTTTTTAGAAAATCACGTTTTCGTCACTTCGTAAAAACGCAAAAATCAAACCGCGTCTCTATTTTGACACCGTGTGCCGGTACTATGTGTTTAAATGGATAACGGGGCGAATTTTGATTTTTCACTTCCTAAAAAACGAGAAGTGGAAAATGGTGTAATTCGCCAGTTATCCTAATTAGTGTCATTACGAAACTATTACATAGTAGGTCCTGAAACTTGGTGAAAATGTTAACAGCATTGAGTACATCAAGAATTTACACAAAACCAATTTGCAACTACTTGATGGTTTTCACACGTTTTGTTACTTCGTGAAAAAAAGAACGATGAAACGATACCCGCCCATGATGATTATCATATGATTACTAATTCAGTCAATGTATTGCGGAGTCAATCAAATTACAGCAGAGGTAAACACCCGGGGCAAACCAACCGGGACCAAGCTAGGTCAAATGTTGAACAAAAACACCGAAATGCTAACAAAGAGTCAATACCAATTATTGGTATCAAACCAGCCGATACAAAATAAATCACCGGGTTGGTAAACTTCAGTTAATCAAAGAAAAACAATATCAACAACAAAAAGGTTACTCAAACCAAATAAAAAAAATCTTACAATATTGACAGTAAAACTAGCCCCAAACCACAAAACTTTAATGAAGCATGCTTCTCCTTCAATATCGAGCCAATTGTCAAATCAAATCAAATATACTAGGAAAAAAACAAAGCAAAAACAAACGTCAAACGCGCCAGAAAGCAAACAACACCAAACAAACACAAAACAGCCTACTAGCAGTGTCTATTATTTCCAATGATTCACCTTAACCAAAACTCCACACAATTGTGATTTAACCACCGCATGGACAGTAATGACTTCGACGGGCTCTGGTTAAACAATTCCAAGAAGATAGTCAAGGTTGTATTGCTATTTTTCTTTAATACAGATCTAGTGGTTTTTTGGCTACCTTGAAAGTGGCTATATTTTCAAATTAAGGCAAAACCGTGTGAAACATGGACCTAAGATTGCGGACGTGACGTGAATGACTTCTCCCTGAAGAGTTATTCTGGCCAGGATGTCATCGGCTAATCGATAACTTTTAACCATCCTAATTATTTTAGCTTTACTTTACGAGTAACAGCACATATCTATATTAGGAAATAAACAAATGGTATTGCTTAAGAGACTCGAAGTCGAAGTGAATGTAACATGATGACCTAAGTAGTCCAACAAACAGTCAGACATTATTTGTAGTGAATCTACTTATCTAACGTACTCCCGTATCAATGCATCCGTTACGCTGGATAAACCGTCTGCACAGCATGCCAAGTTACACACGCAGGAACATTATGAGGACGCAAGATAAACCCGCTTAATGTTTCTTAGAGAATTATTAACATCTTGTTTACATCTTCTAATAAAACGTGATGTTTCAGCTGCCACCACACTATTTCTTCATTGAATGTGGAACACTTTAGGCTATCACTTCCCACAATGTTGTAAATCTTACAAAATTATAGGTGTCAGTTTTCTGAAATGTATTTCCTTGATAATTTTTATTTGATAGGTCTTTAAGTAAAATGGATACGTCTACTCGGTATGATACGATATTCAAGTTAGTTCTTATATACCCAGTGGCTATAGAAAGATATCACACTTCAAACAAGCACAACCCCGGTTTCTGAACTATAAAGGTGGGTTCGATGTCGACAATGTTGTTGTTCACCCTCTACCGGGAACATTCCTCGTCTACAGAAAGCAATTTCGTTGTTTTTGTTCAATGTTGGTACCACCTGTTAAAATACTGGCCCAACTTTCTTGTCAACTACGTAAGAAGACCCATAGCGAGTCAACCGGTTCACAAGTCTGTCAATTAGTCAGAGGATTCCTGCCTGATTTCCTCCGAGAATATCACCAAGTGAAAACAGGAGATTGGAAAAACAATATACCCGAAAACACTTCGTTTGAGTTTCATTTTGTTTTGTAAAAGACTTGACATTTCTGATGTTCATTATAGTATCAGGAATTAAAGGTCCTCTCTGACTTGTCGAGGGCACTTCAACAACAAAATATCCTTTCTTTGCAAAAACACAAAAGGGTTAGGAAAAGGTATACGCGCCCGTATTTTGTAAAATAGCCGCCTTGACCATAATGACAACAATTTCTGCCGGATAGGTTTAACTCGTTTATGTCCTACCCTAGGTGCAATCCTGGTTCCGTCTATGCATTACCCTAACCGTAATTTCGAAAACATCTTTAATTTACCTTTTCTATAATCCTTGATCCATCTGTGCCTTAACCTAATTAAACTATAATCCTGGAGCCGTCTATGTATCCTAACTGTAATCCTGTATCCTGCAATTCTGTATCCTTCTGTGTACCTCTATTCCTAGATCCCCTTTAGTCCTTACCCTAACTGTAATCCTGGATCTGTCTGTGTACCTGGGTACCCTAACTGTAATCTTGGATCCGTCTGTGTCGTACCCAACTTATCTGCATCCGTCTGTGCCTTACCCTAACTGTAATCCTGAATCCGCCAGTCCCTTACCTTAACTGTAACCCGATCAGTAATCCTGGATCCTTCTGTGCCTTACCCTAACCGTAATCCTGGACAAGTCTCTGCTTTACCCTAACTGTAATACGGGATTCGTCTATGACCCTAACTGTAATACTGGATCCGTATGTGCTTTACCCTAACCGTAATCTGGGATCCGTCAATGTAGCCTTACTGTAATCCTGGATCCGTCTATGCCTTACCCTAACTGTAATCCTGGATCCGTCTGTGTCTTACCCAACTAATCTGCGTCTGTCTGTGCCTCACTCTAACTGTAATCCGGGATCCGTCTACCCCTTACCCTAACTGTAATCCGGACTCCGTCTGTGCCTTACCTTAACTGCCATCCGGGATCCATCTGTGCCCTACCCTAACTATAATCCGGGATCAGTCTGCGCCTTACCGTAACTGCCATCCGGGATCAGTCTGCGCCTTACCGTAACTGCCATCCGGGATCCATCTGTGCCTTACCCTAACTATAATCCGGGATCAGTCTGCGCCTTGCCGTAACTGCCATCCGGGATCCATCTGTGCCTTACCCTAACTATAATCCGGGATCAGTCTGCGCCTTACCGTAACTGCCATCCGGGATCAGTCTGCGCCTTACCGTAACTGCCATCCGGGATCCATCTGTGCCTTACCCTAACTATAATCCGGGATCAGTCTGCGGCTCACCGTAACTGCCATCCGAGATCCATCTGTGCCTTAACCTAACTATAATCCGGGATCAGTCTTTGCCTTACCGTAACTGTAATCCTGGATCCGTCTGCGCCTTACCGTATAACTTTAATCTCTTACACTAACATTTTACCATGAATGAAAGCAGAATAATCTTTGATTTTTTAATACTTTCGCCTTTGAAATGGTACCGAAGCTTCTTAACTACTACATTTCGAACTCTTTACCATCAACCCAGAGACAATCTTGACCCGGATCACCGTCTCATTTGGATGAGATCTAGAGTTAGTCTGACTCTGCCCCAAGATGAACCATCTGAGTTTCACAACGCATTAATACTGGCCTGTATGTAGGTCGGTTTAAAACTAATTCTGGGTGATACTGACCCGAAATTATTAATAAGAATGTTATGATTTCGTGACAATCGTGTTGACTCTATAATCTTTGCTTTATATCAAGCAAAATGGAGTTCAATATTGGATTTGCCGTGATCATGCCAAACGGTTGATGTAATGACAGCTTGCCAAGCGCTTTATACCGCAGTCTGGTGCGGCACAGCATTAACGTTAATGAGGCGTCCAAACAATGTAATAACAGTATGGAGAAATTACTGCACTCCGTGTACACACTGTAGAGCTGCATTTAAACCAGACAATCCAAAGTTGTTTAATCTATTTTCCCCTGTCCCAGTTTTGCTCCGGTTTTTGTTTACAACGGACATCAATCATTTGGAGGATGACAAGAAATAAGGTTCAATAACGCAATCCGAAAGCTTACCTATTAGTCTATCTATGGCAACAAACTGTGATTAAAGTCATAATTGACATGTCTATAATCATTATGGAGTCTGTGTTTTTTATAATCATAGTTTTGTATAAATAGGTTAACATTTCCAAGATCAAAAACTTGAGAGTTGCCTGTCCCCTGGTCAGACAGACTTAGACCTACTTCAAAAGTTGACCATTAAAGGTCAAAAACTGTCAAACACTGTAGCAAAGCTGTCAAAAAGCAAAGAATGTTCGCTATAAATTGTTTTACTAAAAAATAGTCACAAGCAAGTTTGTGAATTTGTTTGTATGTGTTTTAAGATAAAGTTTTTATCTTCTCAACACTTCAGTCTAAGGTTAAACAGATTTCAGTGTAGAGGTTTTCGATGCATGAGGAGAGAAGCCTCAGGGAAGCAAAAACAGAACTGTGAAACTTAGGTCTGGCCTTTTGAAATAGTTTCAGCATCATTTGACATTATACGGTTACTTTGTTATTGTCAGAGTGGATGTTATTGCTGATGATGTAAATGACAATGACCTACCGATAATAGTCGCTCCTGCCACTTGGGTGAAAGTTTTTTCATGGCTTCCTCTAGTCTACACGTTGACCGTTGACCTTCCGTGTTGACGTCTGCTGTAAACGTCGGCGTTGGTCCCTGCTAATTAAATCAAATCACAACAGATATTAGAGGTTTTTTCAGAGTTGTACAAAGATAAACATGTTTTCTGTCCTTGGTTATCTGTTGTGATTACCTTATTGATACTATTAGTTTTACGAAACACCTTGAAATTTAAAGGATTAGACAATCTCTTTAAACAAGATAACAAACTGGTTTAATAATCAATTCAAAATGACTTAAAGGAAGTAGACTGCAACACGCCTTAAGATTGTTGTTTGAGAAAACAAAGGAAGACAGCGATCTTTGAAGATGAACTAAAGGACACCGATGTAGCGTCCCTCAGATTTTAATTAAAAAGACAAAGGAGGAAACAGTTGTCAATACTCGAGATGAGAGCTAATGCGCATGACTGACCTTTATTTTCTGATATTTTAAAGCATGTTTTCCAAAAGTATATCTCGGGGTTAAAAATGTATGAAATGTCTTAATTTTATCACCGGGTTAACTTGAAGAAAACGTTTAACACAACAGTTCGTTCAATAAATAATTAAGATTAATTTAATCACCCGTTTGCGCAGGATTCCAACATAGTTGGTTTAATCCTCCCATGTGATAGGGATGAAAACAATAATTCCATTCCAATCTTTGTTCAACATCAAATCTCAAATAAAAAAAAAGAAGAAAAAAAGAAAATATCTATACAGATACTATCACATTCTGAGAAACAGTCCATATAATCTTTAAATTGTTATATCTTTTACACTGTTTCCTATGTATTTTTGGGGCTTTTATTGTTGTTTTTGATGCTGCTGTTCTTTGTTTGTCTGTTGTTGTTTTTTGTTTTTTGTTTTACATTTTTTTTTAACTAAAACGCAAAAGACATTTTCCATACAGGGACAATGCAGTTTTATTGTATTGTATAATTACCTTAGTTTATAGGCTGTTTGTTTTTAAGAACAAATTTAATAAACTATAATACCCTGGCAGAACACTCTTCTCTACACTTACTTGATTCCAAAGGTAGGCGTCTTGGTTAAGGTCGGACGATTTCTTTCTCTTCCCGGCTGCCAAAAGCAAAAATAAAGACAAACAATCCATTGATTTATAATTAGCATAATTACATCCTCGGGGGCTGGTCCCTGGCCTTCAATTAACAACTGCACCTGTAAACGGCACTGCTAACAAATTGACCTACCGGGCCAGTAATTGTTTCCTTTACATTTTTCCTGACATGTTGATTCCGTTCTGGAAGGCGACGATCAATAAACGAGTGAAACAAAAACCTCTTTTTTCAGAGTAATTTCTGAGCTAGCGGGGAAAAGCTTAAGGCCGCATATGCATGATTAGGAAGAAACTGAGTAAATAACTAGGCCTCTGAGGTCATACGACAGACTAACTTTAAGTGCATGTCCAACCTCAAATCTACAAGAAGAAAAACAAAACCGAACCAGTCACCCTCGCCAAGATAATGGCTAAGGTGTTCGGTTTCACGCAGAAAAGGGTGGCAGTCGCGTGGTGTAGGGACAAGGCCGCAACCAACCAGCTCTGGCTGCGGCTTTGGCTATTGGCTGCAACAACAACGTTGAAGAATGGGACTTTTCGGGATTCTGGCCATAGCCACTGGTGAAGCCAGTTTAATTCGGACATGGCTTTAGTTATTTGGTCTTTTAAAGTGGAGTCTCATGATGTTCGGGCCTATGCTGTTACTGGTCCAAGTGAACTGAACATGTAAGTATGGTAAATTATGCATGTACAGTGAGTACTGAATTGATTTGTAGTAATGTATGTAAGGCCCAATGGTTACCAGTTTTAACTGTCTGTGCACATCACGTGGGATAGAACTTTGTGATATAAAATAAAATTAAAATTACAAAACAAATTTAAGACAAATGGTCGGACTTTGTTTTAGTTTGACAGTACACTGAAGATATGATGTTAAACGGTGAATTTTCTTGATGATGATTCCATCCAGTTCGGCAGAATTGTTTACTTTAGAAAATTTTACAAAGACAAAAGGCGTTCAGGCTATACGCCTAATTTGGTATGGATACTGACTAGAAAAGAAAGAATAAAACAAAATCAGGGGGCGGAAATCTTCAGGAAATGTGAATAAGTGTCAAGATTGAAGATTAATTTGAGTCAATCCAGCTATCGGGTCAGGCCATTAATTGAAGGCATATTTAGCTTCATTTGGCTAATAAACGGGGGTTGTAACGGAAACCGACGCTAACGTCGCCAGTTAATTGAAGAAACGTATCTTTCTAGGCATCAAAGTCAATATGTAGGTATTAGGCCCGTGGGTGAAGGGGGAGGGGGTAGACACAAGGAAAGTGTAAAATGTCGATCTCTTCGCTTTACAGTCGTTATCAATCGTGAAAGAATACGCAATAGTTTTCCCAAATGCAGCATCAATCTTCATCTACGTGCAACAACAAATGTGACTTGTACCAAGAAGCCACTATCTTGTTTTTGTGTTCGTTGCAAAAACCACGTAACCATCTAGCCGAGTAACACCTTCAACAAACAAGGAGAATCCCAATTGGTCGATATTCAGATAGTCTCACTGATGTTGGGATCCGCAGTGTTATGAGTGAAGCTCAGCAATCTCGGTGAATTTAAGGATTTCTCTGAATCTCGTCGAGCAGAACCAGAGACATTTCGTTCTCTGTTTACGATGAGGAAAAGACCACAAACGAAAACTGCTTTTACTTACAAATTGAACTATGCGTTGCCCCTGTCTGTCATCTTATTACGTAGTTCTTATGTAGAGCTGTTATCCACCCTAAAAGAGCTCGTTATTTTTTATGATAGATCCACAGCTATGTTTGAATATTATGAGACCTGTTTGTAAAGCACCTGGGAAGAGTTAACAAGGTGATGCGAAGGCGTATTCGACAGCCAACCATACTAATACGTTTGATAGAATCTAGATTACCAGAGAAATAGACTGGCACCGTTTATGACAGTTTACGACTCCGGCTTAGGTTCCGGCTTAGGTTCCGGCTTAGGCTGCGGCTTGGGCTTCAGCTTGGTCTCCAGCTTTGTCTCTGGCTTAGGCTCCGGCTTAGACTTTGGCTTAAGCTCCGGCTTAGGATCCAGCTTGGCTCCGGCTTTGGCACTGGCTTAGGCTATGGCTTAGGCTGCGGCTTACGCTTCAGCTTGGGCTCCGGCTTTAGCTCTGGCTTAGGCTCCGGCTTAGGCTTTAGCTTCGTAAGACCTTTTGAAAATCTACACTTTCGATATACGAGACTTCAAACTGGCTGACTGTGCCTAAGCCGGGCCGAACCTAAGCCGTGGTGTCGACTTCCTAATTTAATTCAAACGTTTTAAAGCCACTGAGTCTCAATACGCGGCTAAGAATGGCACGAAGGATCAGGCTCAAAACCAGGCGTTATCCGGCTTTGACTTATTGCTCAAACCCTTTCCAAATATTTGTGCCCCCACTTCCTTCTTCTATGGGAAACTAATTTTTGTCACCCGACCTCCTTTTCCATGAACCAGCACTGTGTAAGTAATCGATTTTCTTGGCGTTATTGGTTCTGTAGACAAAGAAATCTATAAGTGTTATTTTACTGCATAATTAACGGCATGTAGGTGAGAAAGAGTAAGTTAATTAAATGACGTGTCGACACTTTGAAATTAATGAAGTGTTTACCGGCAGTTATTTTGTGAACGGAGCAGGTGGATCTCATTATACCTTCACAGTATAATACTTGGTATGCCGACGTCAGTATATCAAACTCTGACTATTGATATGATAATACTTTTTACACTCGGGGATAGCAGTCTCTACTATTCGCCGTCTCAGCCCAAACTAAGAAGACCGTGCAAGTCTTGCGCACATCCGAGCACAGGGGTCCCTTGAAGTGCGAAGTTCTGTTTCCATCAGTCCGACACATATTAAAGTAATGTACGTGGAACCCCGTGTTTTCCCCCGAAATGTTTATTCATTGTGAAGTATTCGTTTGGAGCCCCTCCCTTCTCTATAACCCGCATCCCTACCCCCTCCCAACACACACACAGTCAGATATTCACCTGCAATCGGAGGGGGGGACCTCATATTGTCCCTCTTTTTTGGCAACAGCTCCCATTTGTTCTGTATATTTTCTAACTTGGGACCTTCATCCAACCGGGGGACCCTATTTTCCCTTTTGTTATAGGTCCTCGGTTTGAATTTGTATACTTTACCCGTGGTACCCACATACACACAGATGCAGGTGCAACATTTTGCCTAAATTCTTCCTGCCTAAATGTCTTAAATATGAGCTCCTTGAAGGAGTCTTGCAAACACTGGGGAACCTATCCAAGGAATTGCATACACCCTGAGAACCACACCAGTCAGAATGGAAGGCCAAGAATGCGGCTCAGAATGAGTCCACTTCAAAAATGATGGGTCCCAATTTCGTGCACCACGCTTAACATCTCGTTATTGTATACTTACAGAGTTGTAACTCTATGATTGTATTATGATACAACAAAACTACTCAATCAAATTTGAATTGTCAAAGATGATTTAACTGACTGACAGTATCAAGTTTTGTTTTGCTTGGTGTAAGTTTATTATGAATGTTACAAAAACTGTAACCGAACCATGTTCTATCAGAGACGGTTTATCACATTAATGTTTAGTTTGTAAGTGTATGTCTTTATATATCGACTGTCTGAATGACATCAGAGTAAAAGTGAAAATGTTTTCTTTATCTTTACCAAAAACACTCAAAGAAACAGATATCTTAACTAGTTCCCACTTGAACTCAAACTGTTGTTTTCTGGCGTCGGTGGATAAAAAACGTTTAATCCTTTTGGGAATACCGTTTGCGTGTGTTTAATAGAAGACCGTGTGTAGCTGATTTCCCGATTGACAAGAGTTTGTGAATTTATTCACGAATACATTGGCTTAAAAGGAAGCGACTGTTTTATATGCTTCTTCTAATAGACTTTATAAGAATATTGTACTAACTATTCCGAAAGGCATTGTCATGCAAGCATAGGGAGAAGAACCGGGGCAAATCATTCATTTTTAATTTGTGTTATATGAAAGATTCATCGCCCTGCAATGGTTGAACAAGTTTTTACCACGAGATTTTAAGGAGTACAAAAGTTAATCTTTACACCTCAGAGACTTACCAAAGGTCCACTGAATATTTAAGGTGTATAGGTGTATATATATATATATATATATATATATATATTATTTAGAGAACCACTTAACCTATTTCTACTTTTAACATTACAATCCGGGATATACAATTGCATAATTATGTTTGGTTGGTTTTGAGATAATTTTGGCTCTTGAGAAATGGAAAAGGTGACAAACTGACAATCTTAAAATTTCACAATTTACAGTTTTCCTTTTTAACTGTCAATAACAAAACCCCACTATAGGTGTTGTTATTCCTGCTTCTTCTGCTGTTGTTGTTGTTGTTGTTTTTTATTGTCTTTGCATTTGTTGTTTTCATTACATCCGTTGTTGTCAATATTGTTGTTGTTGTTGTTGTTGTTGTTGTTGTTGTTGTTGTTGTTGTTGTTGTTGTTGTTGTTGTTGTTGTTGTTGTTGTTGTTGTTGTTGTTGTTGTTGTTGTTGTTGTTGTTGTTGTTGTTGTTGTTGTTGTTGTTGTTGTTGTTGTTGTTGTTGTTGTTGTTGTTGTTGTTGTTGTTGTTGCTGCTGCTGCTGCTGTTACTGCTGCTGTTGTTTTTGTTTTTGTTGTTGTTGTTGTTGCCGTTGTTGTTGTTGTTGCTGTTGTTGTTGTTGTTGTTGTTGTTTTGTTGATGTTGTTGTTGTTGTTGTTGTTGTTGTTGTTGCTGCTGCTGCTGCTGCTGCTGCTGCTGTTGCTGTTGTTGTTGTTGTTGTTTTTGTTTTTGTTGTTGTTGTTGTTGCCGTTGTTGTTGTTGTTGTTGTTGTTGTTGTTGTTGTTGTTGTTGTTGTTGTTGTTGTTGTTGTTGTTGTTGTTGTTGTTGTTGTTGTTGTTGTTGTCGTTGTCGTTTTCGATGATGTTGTTTTGATGGTGTTGTTTTTGTTGTTGCTGTTGTTTACTTACTGTGTTGTTGTTGTTGTTCCGTGTCCAATCCAGTGTTATTCAGCTCGCACAGTTGGAAGTTTTACTGTTCAAAATGCATAGTCAGCTTCCGTGATATCTTGCAATTATACATTCCACTGATGCCCACATGTAAGCTTCTTGAGTCTTGGCAGTCGCAAAACCAAATTTGGTCTGGCTTGCTGTGATGAGCAACGTATTTTTTCCCGCTGAAAAGTTCTGTGAATAGTACTAGCCAGTCGGTTCCCAAGGCATGAAACTTATTGACCCCTGTTTTGTTTCTGTGGCAACGCTGCATTTACTATCCCAGGGTACACGGAGCTCTCTTTGCCCGTGGCACGGATTTTTTAATTAAAGAATTCTGGATTATTTGTCCCTCGGTTGAATGTGAATTATTCAGTATTAGGGAGTTGAATCTCACACTGGTATCTCCAAAGAATTGCTTTCAAACGCTCCATAAACGATCAGCCGGAAATAGACACTGACGCGGTCTGACTGTCTCATTTCTCGTCTGGTTTATTTAGTTATGTTTCAGATGTCGCACTTCGAAGATGAGAATGCACTATTTTCTTTTCGATTGAAATATAGTTTGGTAAGATCTTTTACCGACAGTAACTTGACCGAGACAAAAAAAATCTCTGATTTCCAATTTGTTGCTTTTTTCTGTTGATTCTCCCTGTTAAATGTCTAAACAAATATTAAGGTGTAGATGTGGGGGGGGGGAGAGACCAACCCTCTAAATTCTTCAAAACTAGCACTAAGGAAACAAAATATTTCATACAGAATAAGAAGTAATAAGACTGACTTGAAACAACCCTCTCGGTGAACTTTAAACTAAATCTCAGTGAAAATCAGTCTGAGGTACTGCCCCGCTCAGATCATGGCCTGGAAATTATCTTAAAGCTCCAGTGACTAGATTGCACGATTACGTTTTGCACGATCTTGTACGTGTAGCACTCCAAATGCCAGATGATATCTCGTAATTTAACCAGGTTTTTTACACTGATGGGCTACTCTATCTGATTTGAAGCATACGTCATTTGACGCACTAAGCTTACATTTCCTTTCCAGGTGCTACCTAAAAGTTCCATTCTATTAATATATGCATTGCGAGCTTCTATATTGAGTCGTACGTTGTTTACTTAAAAATTCAGACCACACTTTTGAAACAGTTAATTATTTATTTTCTTCGCTTGGGGCAGTTTCATCCTCTTTGCAGCAATTTTTTTTTGTATTACATTGATGGGATTGGGAACAACTGTTTTCAGACAAGATTTACGTAAAATACAAAACGCTAATAGGGTGGGGTCTTATTGATAAATCAACCATTTTTGAGCTACGGTGATGTTTGTCCCACCATATAAAACCCCGGTTAGAATGACGTCATATCATTAATCTGACGTAATGCTCATTGAGAATGCGTCTAAAGAGACACGCCCACTTCAGTTGTAATTAAGTGTATCCAACACAGAACTAACACACAGGCTGACTTTGGCTCGAGCCACACAGACAGTACGTGGTTGTGTTTTAATTTTAAGGGTAATTTGTGATAAATCACCTGGGAGGACATCAACACAGCCATCGGGGAACGTAGGGTAGCTTTCTTTTGGCCTCAGAGTGAGTGTTGTAAAATAGTGTCTTATCATACCAATGCCTACAGACATATCGAATTTTACATCCCGGAGGAGAAATGATAATTAACTTTTCCAAACCCAGAGACAAATTTTACATGTACACATGAACATCGATTGCTCATGACACACAATATCCCTGTTGTCCTATAATTGTGCCGTACTTTCACGGTAGAACTTGGAATTTTGTATGTTTTATATAATTTGTCCTCGTGTTTTTAAAATGGCTTGTCACGTAAATAAGATTTACAATTAGAATATTTTGTGTAAAATTGGCTTGACAGTAATTACATATGTCATAAATTAGTTTTCAATTTTGGGGTAAACAGAGACAAATTGACTAGAACGGGATTTGAGCCTGCGACCTCCGGATTAACGTGCCTGCACTCTGCGGCGTTCTACCAACTAAGCTATCTAGCCCTAATGTTAGTGGTCTCCCTATTTTGTCAAAATCTTTGTTCGGGGTGCCAGTCAGAAGCCATTCAACCTGAAACTGCCGTAGAACCAGGTATTACGCCCATGACGCAACGTGGGAAGCGGGATCACCTTATGGAAATGCAACTTCTTTTTGTTTCAATGTCAAGTAATAAACCACAAGGGAAACTGACTGGGTAAATTTTAATTCGATTTTTGGTGTCAACAAAGAATTTTTTTTCATGTTAATCCGGAGGTTGTATGTTCAAATCCCGTTCCATAGTCACCTTTTCCTTGTTCACTCCAAAAATGAATTAAAAATGTATCCAGTCAAATTTTTTACTAAATAATATTGAGAAGGAAGCCTAAGGTTTTTAACTACAGTTCCTCTGTACGGGTTTGATATTATAAATGCTATTTTAAATTATTTATTTTTTCACTGTTGTACTGATACTGGGTATTTGACTTTTAAATTTAAATACACAATAATTTTTCCGCTGTACAGTTCGTCTCATCATGCTCTCTTTTTTTTTTCTTTCTCTCGGAAATACACATTGCATAAAACAAAAATCACATTACAAAAATGTGGTTTAGATTTAGGGCGTCATTCACAACTCCTCCAAAATATACCGTTTTTATTTCTTATTTGTTTAAACCATACGTAACGAGGTTGACCCATCTAGCACAGTTGATAATTTGGGGCCCTCACATTGTAAGCAATGCATCTAAAATAAAATACGAAAAAATGATAAGACTTTGGCAGAAAGGGTACAGGGGGGGAAAATAAATAAATAAACAATTACAAAACAACCCGTTTTAATGGACAATTGACATAAACAAAACAGATTGGTGAAATTGTACCCTATATCAGCCTAGCCTACCACACACTTACAGATGGGAGTTAAAATTGCACACACACAAGTTAGAAAGAGCCGGAAACGTTTACAAATGTTTGAGGGAAGTTTTCAAAACTGTAAAATGAAATTGCCAGCAAAGTTCAGTTGAACCGTGCATTCAATCTCTCAATCATCACACGACTTCATCTGCGCTACATAGCCGTCATGCTCAAACAGTTTGACACTATACATGGTATATGGATCTACCTGCTTCGCGATGTATGTTCGTCTATACCGATTGTTTACAAGACACGTTCGTGCGGACAACTCGAACACGTTCCGGAAACAATGTGAACAAGTCCTACTTCAAATACTTCTTTTTTGTTTTAAAAAAATCCCTGTTTTAAAATAATTTATGCAAAGGTGATAAATAGGCCATCAATAACTTTGCTGAAAGGTCGTTGGTTTGTTTTTTTCTATCAAGCAGAAATGCATAATGTAAACCAATGATTACTTTTGTAATAGGTAATTTCCCAAAGTTTAAAGTAATTTCAAGGTTTTTTATTGTTTATTTTGACAAATATCTGGAAACCATACATTCCGACCGCTTCTTGTAACTCACGGGCCTCAACCATGTTCTATTTCATATATGTACTTTGTATAGTCTGATTGTAATTTGCCTTGTTTCTTGCTGGGTTTTTTTTTCCGAATAAACTCAAATCAAATCAATAAAGAAATGTACCGTATATTGTTCGAGCTAAACCCTAAGATTTATTAAACGAACCTAGCTTCAAGAGATAAAAGAACGAGTATCACTAAACGCCAACCTAATCTCAAGGTGTTAAAATGACACCCCTACGACCACGTGGGTGAAAATTTGGGGGGAAAACTATTAACACCGAGAAACAAATCCACACGAAGACATGACTAAAAAAGTGTGATGGGAATCAAAGTAAGACAGTCAGGATACTAACTCAATGGACTCTGATTAGTAAAGACGTATGTCAAGATTGGTTTCATCTGGGGAATCTTGCCGCACTGCCAGGTTGTGTTTACCCTCCCTTGATATTTAAACCGCCTCCGATCTACAAGCGTCTACATGAACTTTGGCCATGGCAAACATAAAGATTGTGTTGATTTGCTCTGGGTGGTTTATCATCACCGAAATGTATAGCTTGCTAAATATAAAACATTACGAGTTGATAACTTCGGACAAGGGCAGAAATGGGAGGGTTTTTTTCCCAAACAGTCAAGTGTGTTGAGTGTTTTGGAAGGCCACGAGCGTTGATGTGTTCAGGCACCAGCGGCTTCGCGACCGGGTGTGTGTGTGTGGGGGGGGGGGGGACCCCAATATTTGTACTAAGTCGGCATTTAGCGCCTCACCCGGCAAACTGAGCACCAATTTTCCCCGAGTAAGGGCTTGGGCTGAACACAAATCCATTCGGCAAGCCTAGAGATTTGCCGACTGAACATTTTTGTTTAATCCGTGTAGCGTGAAAAGCCCAACTTTGAATTACAAAATCGAATTTTCTCGGCAGCGTTCGGGCCTGTACGTTCTGAAAACACTGAAAACCGTAAAGCACCTGGGGGCTTAGCCCCCGGACCCCCACTAGAATTTGTGTCCATATACTCCAACTGGGGATTCGCAAAAAAAATACGGTTTTCAAAACTTGCATTGTCAATATGAGTCGTCTATATTGCCAGTATCTGAGGGCCATTGGACATGTCGCCGTTGGCACCTCGCTGTTTCAGCTTTCGATCCGCTTTAGCGATGAAGTCAACTATCAATCAAGTACACCTTGGGATCTCCCAGTCCTATTGAGACTTACAGCTTCAGTCACCCTTAATGCCAAACTCTTAAAATAATCTTGGCCTTGTTTTAGTCATTTGAATTATAAAACAAATATGATATTTTATAAATCCACCGCTGCCAAATAACTTTCTCGGGGCTTAACGTTAAACCGTTGAGCTTCCGTGAGCCCACAGCCCGACGTTCACGAAGTCACTCCATCGTGGATTAAGTTCATACTCAAATAAATCATTTGCTGTCATTTTTAAATACTTCTCAAAGTCAGATTCGTTTTGTCAAAACATTTTCTACAAGTCTCACATGATGTTGAACCCCAGCGTACGAGCTGGGGGAAGCGGGGGGGGGGGGGGGGGGGCGGCAGCTGCCCGTCTCCCAATTTGGACAAAACAGTGGGAAAACTCTGACGAAGCAAGAAGGATAAACAAAAGATAAAAAGTATTTTTGTTAGAATTGTACTTGTGTTTTTATCTGTGTAAGATCACTAACCAAAGAGTCCCCATTACCTATGTGATTCAGACAAGGCCAAACACTATCTTCAAGACCTTGTCAATATCAGTTTAATTTCTATTTTACAAGGCGCTCCAAAACTTAACCAAGTTTGATAGATGAGTGACGTAAGCTCAAGGAGAGCAGGGCGGTGACCCCGGCCGGATTTGTGGAAAAACATTCGGAGATTTTAGAATTAATTACTTAAAAGGCAATAAAACATCATTATTCATTACAACACCACATTCCGTCGGCATGCACGTAATTCCGATAGCCCGTTATCCGACGGTTTGATACGACTACATTTTGTAAAAGTTCGTTAATAATTGCTCTTTACAAAAATGAACGGTAGTCGTAGGCGACCACTGGTCCGTCCAAATAACAATAGTGTAAGGAAACAAAACATTGATGGGTCTTTCCTTTTTTTGTAATTTACTGTTCCTGAAACCATTTTCCCAAATCTCACAGCAATCCGTTTCTCAGAATTCCGACAGAAGAGGCATTATAGGTTAAATGAGAAACAAAGCCATTGACTTGCTGGGGTGTGATTTATTCCACGTGCTTATTAACGTAAACAAAAAATGTAATGTCCTCTTCTCGTAATGAAACTGTAGAAAGATAATGCCTGAGCAATCCATTATATGAGCTTTTGATCCACTCAAAGGCTTCAAAGTGTTATTGTATGCTAATTTTGATGAATATTGTAAAACAACAAGAGACATATCAATTAGCTCATACAGAGCCAATTATACGTGCTATGTTGTGATTTATAACCGCAAAACTGAAAATGAGCTGTTATTTATTATAAGGAAGGGAAGGAGACAAAAACTGTATGCAAAAAAAAAAAAAAAAAAAAAAAAAAAATTGACATATTTTATACAATGATTTTGTTAATGGGGTAGATTCAGGAAAAGGAACAAGACGTTAACATCAGATTTTTTAAATTGTATTATTGTTGTTTTTATTTTTATCCATTTATTTATTTATTTATTCATTCATTTATTTATTTGTTCGTTTATTTTTTATTTATTTATTTATTTTTTTATTTATTTTTTTGTTATTATTATATTTTTTTTTCTTTTTTTTTATTCATTCATTCATTTATTTATTTATTTATTTATTTATTTATTTATTCATTCATTCATTCATTCATTCATTCATTCATTCATTCATTCATTCATTCATTCATTTATTTATTTATTTATTTATTTATTTATTTATTTATTTATTTATTTATTTATTTATTTATTTATTTATTTATTTATTTATTTATTTATTTATTTATTTATTTATTTATTTATTTATTTATTTATTTATTTATTTATTTATTTATTTATTTATTTATTTATTTATTTATTTATTTATTTATTTATTTATTTATTTATTTATTTATTTATTTATTTTTTTTTTTTTTTTTTTTTTTCTCTTGAATATGGAGTTATACGACTCCGTTTATTTACCAACCTTCAAAACAATATTCACACAAACAAATCAGTTACATACACACACAAAAAACAATAGATAAGCACAAAATTAATGGATGTATCTTAATAAAACTTAAACAAAATTAACTTGAGTATATTACAATTAAAAACAAGATGTGGAATCCAAAGGACAGAAAAAGTAAGGTTAGAGACTAAAAATAAGTTGGTCATCTTCTCCTATTGAACACAAAGCAGAATTGCATGTGAAGTTTCTTTCAAAACATTCTTTGCTTAACCTTCTTTTTTCGAAGTACAGGTAAAGTTTCATACTTTGTTTGAATCTGGCAATGATGCTGATCTCATTCAGTCCATTATTGAACACCTTATCGCACCTAGTGTTCCAGATTTGGCGAAGCATTTTACATACAATTACTGCCGAGACTCCCTTAACATTATAACCAAGAATTCTATCGGAATCCGTCAGATAAAAATACTTGTTGAAGGTGAATTTTCTGAGAAGATTTTCAATGTAGATCCAAGCATCCATAGTACAACTACAATAGATAAATAGGTGTTCATGGCTTTCATTCTCAGTTTCACAAAGAGGGCAGATTACATTGTCAACTATACCCATCTTACGTAATAGATCTTTGGTAGCATGTACACGAAACCTGAGTTTGTATAGGAATTGTTTGTCTTCATGATCTAATAAAGGGTTTTTCCAAAGATTGTCCCATACTTTAGACCACTCTAGCTTACAACTGAGATGAAGGATTTCATGCCACTTCTCTTGAATCTTAGGGGTGATAAATTTCCTCCGAATAATGTGTCTATAGATAGCTTTAGTGTTTGTGTCGTTTATGAAGACAACTGAATTATTTTCCTGATCTTCCATAATTAACCAATTGCTGACATGACTTGGAGGACCTTGTCTTTTTTCTTTAATTAAAGAAAGATCGATATGGTTTTGGATTCTGTTGACCATTCTACCCGCATTAATGTTTTTAACCTTACAGATCTTGGCAATTTCTTTAAAGGTAATTAGCTCACCATTACGATTAATATCCCTAATTTGACAAAAACCATTAGACTTCAGCATAGGGCTTTTTAGAACCGAATTGTCAATAGTAGCTTTGGAGTTATTCCATAAGGGTACGTTACCACATTCAAGCAGTGACGAAAAAGTACATTCCATTCTCCCTCCGGTTTTTTGAAAGGCAGAAATGACATCTACATAGAAACTTGTGGTTTTTAGAGGCTGTTTAGCATTGGCAAAAACATACCATCCTAAGTGGTTACTTCCACTGGCTTTACTTATCCAATAGTCGAAAGGGATTTTCCATTTACCACTTTCACGTGAATAGCGAGCTAACCATTGTAACTTCAGGCTCATTAGCTTACAGTTGATATCAATGAGGCCCATTCCCCCCAATCCTTTAGGGCCAGTGATGGTGTCTTTCTTTATTTTCTCTCTTTTACAGTCCCAAAAGTATTTCCAGATCATGTCGTTAATTTTCTTTGTTAGATCTTCTGGGCATGAGATAACACTGCCTACGTAATTCACTTTAGTGCCTACAAGAGTATTTACAATTACAACCTTTCCGTTGAGTGTTAAATTACGTTTCGACCATTTGTCAAGTGTACACTGCATCTTGCTAATTCTGGGATTCCAATTATCCGCAGGCTCCACAGCATTACCAAACATGATACCAAGAACTTTTAGTTTGTTGTCCCAGCTGAAATTGCAAGGTTTATCTGTTCTGTTTTTCCAATGCCCCAGCCACAGTCCTTTAGACTTGTCCACATTAATTTTGGAGCCACTTCCTTTACAATAGGTCTCAAGAACGTCTCTAATAATATCAAAATCATTATTGTTACTGACAAAAAAACTAGTATCATCAGCGTGTTGGATAAGCCGGATACTGCATTTTCCTTTCGGGCAGGATATACCTCTAAGCTTGTTATTGTTTCTGGTTAAACTTGCAAGACCTTCAGCACAAATAGCATACAAAAGTGGAGATAATGGGCATCCTTGCCTAATCCCTCTTTTCACTTGAATAGGGGAACCGATACAATTGTTGATAATGATATGACTACTCGGGTTGCTGTACAAAAGCTTAATCCACTTAATGAGGTTAGGAGGGATCTTCATTTTAATCATAACAGTGTACATAAAAATCCAGTTGATGCGGTCAAATGCCTTCTCCTGATCAACACTAATTAAGGCAGCGTCTAAATTCTCCCAATTGGCATAATCAATAATATCACGAAGAAGCATAAGATTGTCGTGAATCTTCCTGCCAGTTACACCACAGGTTTGTTCCTCTCCAATTAGAAAAGGCATGATAGTTTTCAATCGATTAGTGATTACCTTCGAAAGGATTTTGTAATCAACATTCAACAAACTGATAGGTCTCCAGTTTTTTAATTCATGTCTGTTCCCAGAATTTTTGTAAATAAGCCTAATGATGGCACTATTCATGGACTGACAGAGGGAGCCTGTTTTAAAACAGCCGTTAAAAACTTCTAGCAGGTCAGGACCAATAGTTTCCCAAAAGGCTTGGTAGAATTCAACAGTTAAACCGTCTAGACCTGGGGATTTATTTTTATTCATCTGAAAGAGGGCAATTTTTACTTCTTCTTCAGTAATCTCCCTGCTGAGATTAGAACAGTTCTCGTGCGGGATTTCTTTATCATCAATATTGGAAATTATTTCGTTTATGTGAGGTTGGGAAATGTCTTCGGAATCATACAAATTACCATAAAAGGTATTAACACATTTAAACATATCATCGATGTTATCAACCATTTCACCTTCTACATTAAGAAGTTTGTCCATATTAGTACAGGTAACTTGCTTTTTCTCTAAATGAAGGAAAAATTTTGAAGGTTTTTCTCCCTCAACTTTCATGATGTTACGGGTTCTGATACGAGCCTTTTCCCATTCGTTAATTTCATACTTCTTCAGTTGGGTTTCAAGATCTTTGATATCTTCAGGCCCGGCTCTCTCTGGGCTACTAATTAGATCGTTATAGCGCCTTTGGAGATCATTTTGTTGTTGTTTAAGACTCCAACTTTTCTCTTTACCATACTCTTTAATGATTTCTTTAATTCTAACTTTACCCCATTCCCACCAATCGGCTAGGGAATCGTAATAATCTTTCTGACCACGCCAATATTTCCAGAATATGTCGATTCTAAATATACAATCTTCATCATTAAGAAGACTGTTGTTACAAATCCACCTCCCCTGCCCATGCATGGTGTTTGAGTTGTCCAGTCTTAATGAGACAATATGATGGTCTGATAAACCCAAAGGGCTAACACTAATATCAGTAATATGATTCAAGATTGCTGGAGATACGAACAAGTAATCAATTCTGCTGGCTTGCTTGCTGGCTTTATGATAGTGTGTGTACCCGGGATCTTCGGGATAGGTTGTACGCCACACATCGTACAGATCTTTTTCATTAAGAACATTTTTGAGAATTATTTTGCTCACGTCTTTTGTTTTTTCACTATCGACATTGCAGTTAAAGTCTCCTCCAACAATCCAATCGTTTTCATTATTTATACAATCGACAAGGTTATCAAAAAATCTTGATCTAGCAGAAATCTCATTGGGTGCATATACAGAAGCTATATTGATACTATCATTACCCAGTTTGAGTTCGCCTTTAATCCATCGACCCTCTTCATCTTTATCAATATTACCCAGATCTAAACCAGACTTGTATGATGTAAGTATAGCAACTCCCTTAGATTGACGACTACCATGGCTAAAATACATTTTACCATTCCACTGTCTTTGCCACTCATTTTCATCGTTGTGTTCACTGTGAGTTTCTTGAATGAGAATGACACTAAACTTTCTACGTTCTAGATAATCAAATAAAACTTTACGTTTCAGATTGTTTCTCATTCCGTTTGTGTTGATCGATGCAATAGATAAAAAGACCATGCAAAAACAAAGTGATACTTGTAAGATCCTCATATTTTCAATGTAAGGAAGGAAAACTTATCTATTTAGATCGTCCTCTGCCTCTTCCTCTACTAGCCGGGTGGTTGGATTGAATGGGAGGGTTTTGCTTGATCTGGGTTGCTTGATTCTTATCGGCTTGGCTAGGATGGCCATGGTCTGTTTTGGATTTGACGGTGTGTTCACAATCAGGCTGAGTGTTCTTGTCTTTCTTGGATGGGCTTGTCTTGCTTGTCACTCTTTGGTTAGTCTGACTCGAGTTAGGCTTATGGGTTGACTGTCTTGAATTCGACTGTTCAGATTGGCTTGACTTTGGTTTGTGAGACTGGCTTTTGCTTTGCTGACCTGCATGGCTAACTTGACTAGGTCTGTCGGGTTGGTTGGCTGTGGTTGGTGTCATAACTCCCCCGGTGGTTTTCCTTTCCCAGGAAGTACGCTTTTTCCGAAGGCGATGTACTCCATGTCGAATGTATGGAACAAAATCACCTTCATCTTCAGAATCTTTCAAGCTGTTTGTGTACGGGTCTGCATTCTCCATTCCTGGCTCCTCTGTCTCCTGTGTTTCTGGAGTGTCATCTACGTCTGATTTCTCTTGATAGATTTCAATGTTTTCTGATTCGCTCTCTCCATCTGTTGATTTGTCTTCTCTTGAGATTTTCCTTATCTCTTCTTCCTCTTCACTGCCACTTACTTGGCGTTTTCTCTTTTCTTTTGCCTTCATTGCTTCATCCCAAAAGCTCATTCTTTTGGGTTGCTGTCTTTTGCTGGTCTCTGCGATTGCGTCTTCCGCTTTCTGGGTTTCTTCCTGGTCGTCTTTGTCATTGTCGTTGTCCATTTCCTCCGGTCTCACTTCTTGCTCTACCTCTGAGAATTCTTTGTATGTTTCTTCATAATTTCCTTCGTCCAAAACTGATGTTTGCTCGTCTTGGTCATTGTATCTGTGCCAGGCAGCTCTATGTGTGTTGGTACCACATATCAGGCACCTTCCTCTCAAGTGACAGTCACGGGCGAGGTGGCCAGGTTGACTGCAAATTTTACAGGTCTTCTCTTGTCCTCGGTGACGCACTGATAAAGTGTACTCACCCACTTTGATGAAACTGGGTACAGGTTTCTTGATGTTCTTCAGTAGGACACTGCGAACTCCAGTTTCTACATTAATGTCAAAGTCGTGTGTTTGGCGTCTTATATTTGCTGCTGTTCCATAAGCCATTAAAGCACTTGCAACTGTGTCGTCGGACATTTCGTATGGTGCCTTCACGTAGACCACTACTGAATTTAGGACATTGGCCCGCTCACACTCCTCTCTCACTCCTTTCAAAAGTATGCCCGTTCTTGCTATACACTCACAATCGACGTCATTGTCAAAAGTTACATTGTACCAGCCACTGTCCAGTGGGGCTATACATCTTATTGTCTCCACGGTGCCAACTTCTTTGTCAATCGCGTCATAGACCTCCTTCGCAGTAAGGTTCTTTACATGGCGTGCGTTGAAACGTATTGTGTTTTGGCGTTTTAGTGCTACCGAGCCCTGTGGTCTCACCATGTCTGCCCAAGATGGCCGTCCCGTTGTATGGCCCCGATACATGATTGATGAAGAGGCCAAAGGGGCCCTCAGCAACAATAAATAGCACCAGAGTTATCTTATATTATGCTATACTCACAAGTATGAATGATAATATCTCTTGAAGAGTGCAACAAACACGAAAAGGAGTAAATAATCAGCAAAAACGAGGAGCAGAGTTGAAATACACGTCTTGCGACCTCGAACGCATTTATTTATTTATTTATTTATTTATTTATTTATTTATTTATTTATTTATTTATTTATTTATTTATTTATTTATTTATTTATTTATTTATTTATTTATTTATTTATTTATTTATTTATTTATTTATTTATTTATTTATTTATTTATTTATTTATTTTTTTTTTTTTTTTTTTTTTTTTTTTTTTTTTTTTTTTTTTTTTTTCTCTTGAATATGGAGTTATACGACTCCGTTTATTTACCAACCTTCAAATCAATATTCACACAAATAAATCAGTTACATACACACACAAAAAACAATAGATAAGCACAAAATTAATGGATGTATCTTAATAAAACTTAAACAAAATTAACTTGAGTATATTACAATTAAAAACAAGATGTGGAATCCAAAGGACAGAGAAAGTAAGGTTAGAGACTAAAAATAAGTTGGTCATCTTCTCCTATTGAACACAAAGCAGAATTGCATGTGAAGTTTCTTTCAAAACATTCTTTGCTTAACCTTCTTTTTTCGAAGTACAGGTAAAGTTTCATACTTTGTTTGAATCTGGCAATGATGCTGATCTCATTCAGTCCATTATTGAACAGCTTATCGCACCTAGTGTTCCAGATTTGGCGAAGCATTTTACATACAATTACTGCCGAGACTCCCTTAACGTTATAACCAAGAATTCTATCGGAATCCGTCAGATAAAAATACTTGTTGAAGGTGAATTTTCTGAGAAGATTTTCAATGTAGATCCAAGCATCCATAGTACAACTACAATAGATAAATAGGTGTTCATGGCTTTCATTCTCAGTTTCACAAAGAGGGCAGATTACATTGTCAACTATACCCATCTTACGTAATAGATCTTTGGTAGCATGTACACGAAACCTGAGTTTGTATAAGAATTGTTTGTCTTCATGATCTAATAAAGGGTTTTTCCAAAGATTGTCCCATACTTTAGACCACTCTAGCTTACAACTGAGATGAAGGATCTCATGCCACTTCTCTTGAATCTTAGGGGTGATAAATTTCCTCCGAATAATGTGTCTGTAGATAGCTTTAGTGTTTGTGTCGTTTATGAAGACAATTGAATTATTTCCCTGATCTTCCATAATTAACCAATTGCTGACATGACTTGGGGGCCCTTGTCTTTTTTCTTTAATTAAAGAAAGATCGATATGGTTTTGGATTCTGTTGACCATTCTACCCGCATTAATGTTTTTAACCTTACAGATCTTGGCAATTTCCTTAAAGGTAATTAGCTCACCATTACGGTTAATATCCCTAATTTGACAAAAACCATTAGACTTCAGCATAGGGCTTTTTAGAACCGAATTGTCAATAGTAGCTTTGGAGTTATTCCATAAGGGAACGTTACCACATTCAAGCACTGACGAAAAAGTACATTCCATTCTCCCTCCGGTTTTTTGAAAGGCAGAAATGACATCTACATAGAAACTTGTGGTTTTTAGAGGCTTTTTAGCATTGGCAAAAACATACCATCCTAAGTGGTTACTTCCACTGGCTTTACTTATCCAATAGTCAAAAGGGATTTTCCATTTACCACTTTCACGGGAATAACGAGCTAACCATTGTAACTTTAGGCTCATTAGCTTACAGTTGATATCAATGAGGCCCATTCCCCCCAATCCTTTAGGGCCGGTGATGGTGTCTTTCTTTATTTTCTCTCTTTTACAGTCCCAAAAGTATTTCCAGATCATGTCGTTAATTTTCTTTGTTAGATCTTCTGGGCATGAGATAACACTGCCTACGTAATTCACTTTAGTGCCTACAAGAGTATTTACAATTACAACCTTTCCGTTGAGTGTTAAATTACGTTTCGACCATTTGTCAAGTGTACACTGCATCTTGCTAATTCTGGGATTCCAATTATCAGCTGGCTCCACAGCATTACCAAACATGATACCAAGAACTTTTAGTTTGTTGTCCCAGCTGAAATTGCAAGGTTTATCTGTTCTGTTTTTCCAATGCCCCAGCCACAGTCCTTTAGACTTGTCCACATTAATTTTGGAGCCACTTCCTTTACAATAGGTCTCAAGAACGTCTCTAATAATATCAAAATCATTATTGTTACTGACAAAAAAACTAGTATCATCAGCGTGTTGGATAAGCCGGATACTGCATTTTCCTTTCGGGCAGGATATACCTTTAAGCTTGTTATTGTTTCTAGTTAAACTTGCAAGACCTTCAGCACAAATAGCATACAAAAGTGGAGATAATGGGCATCCTTGCCTAATCCCTCTTTTCACTTGAATAGGGGAACCAATACAATTGTTGATAATGATATGACTACTCGGGTTGCTGTACAAAAGCTTAATCCACTTAATGAGGTTAGGAGGGATCTTCATTTTAATCATAACAGTGTACATAAAAATCCAGTTGATGCGGTCAAATGCCTTCTCCTGATCAACACTAATTAAGGCAGCATCTAAATTCTCCCAATTGGCATAATCAATAATATCACGAAGAAGCATAAGATTGTCGTGAATCTTCCTGCCAGTTACACCACAGGTTTGTTCCTCTCCAATTAGAAAAGGCATGATAGTTTTCAATCGATTAGTGATTACCTTCGAAAGGATTTTGTAATCAACATTCAACAAACTGATAGGTCTCCAGTTTTTTAATTCATGTCTGTTCCCAGAATTTTTGTAAATAAGCCTAATGATGGCACTATTCATGGACTGACAGAGGGAGCCTGTTTTAAAACAGCCGTTAAAAACTTCTAGCAGGTCAGGACCAATAGTTTCCCAAAAGGCTTGGTAGAATTCAACAGTTAAACCGTCTAGACCTGGGGATTTATTTTTATTCATCTGAAAGAGGGCAATTTTTACTTCTTCTTCAGTGATCTCCCTGCTGAGATTAGAACAGTTCTCGTGCGGAATTTCTTTATCCTCAATATTGGAAACTATTTCGTTTATGTGAGGTTGGGAAATGTCTTCGGAATCATACAAATTACCATAAAAGGTATTAACACATTTAAACATATCATCGATGTTATCAACCATTTCACCTTCTACATTAAGAAGTTTGTCCATATTAGTACAGGTAACTTGCTTTTTCTCTAAATGAAGGAAAAATTTAGAAGGTTTTTCTCCCTCAACTTTCATGATGTTACGGGTTCTGATACGAGCCTTTTCCCATTCGTTAATTTCATACTTCTTCAGTTGGGTTTCAAGATCTTTGATATCTTCAGGCCCGGCCCTCTCTGGGCTACTAATTAGATCGTTATAGCGCCTTTGGAGATCATTTTGTTGTTGTTTAAGACTCCAGCTTTTCTCTTTACCATACTCTTTAATGATTTCTTTAATTCTAACTTTACCCCATTCCCACCAATCGGCTAGGGAATCGTAATAATCTTTCTGACCATGCCAATATTTCCAGAATATGTCGATTCTGAATATACAATCTTCATCATTAAGAAGACTGTTGTTACAAATCCACCTCCCCTGCCCATGCATGGTGTTTGAGTTGTCCAGTCTTAATGAGACAATATGATGATCTGATAAACCCAAAGGGCTAACACTAATATCAGTAATATGATTCAAGATTGCTGGAGATACGAACAAGTAATCAATTCTGCTGGCTTGCTTGCTGGCTTTATGATAGTGTGTGTACCCGGGATCTTCGGGATAGGTTGTACGCCACACATCGTACAGATCTTTTTCATTAAGAACATTTCTGAGAATTATTTTGCTCACGTCTTTTGTTTTTTCACTATCGACATTGCAGTTAAAGTCTCCTCCAACAATCCAATCGTTTTCATTATTTATACAATCGACAAGGTTATCAAAAAATCTTGATCTAGCAGAAATCTCATTGGGTGCATATACAGAAGCTATATTGATACTATCATTACCCAGTTTGAGTTCTCCTTTAATCCATCGACCCTCTTCATCTTTATCAATATTACCCAGATCTAAACCAGACTTGTATGATGTAAGTATAGCAACTCCCTTAGATTGACGACTACCATGGCTAAAATACATTTTACCATTCCACTGTCTTTGCCACTCATTTTCATCGTTGTGTTCACTGTGAGTTTCTTGAATGAGAATGACACTAAACTTTCTACGTTCTAGATAATCAAATAAAACTTTACGTTTCAGATTGTTTCTCATTCCGTTTGTGTTGATCGATGCAATAGATAAAAAGACCATGCAAAAACAAAGTGATACTTGTAAGATCCTCATATTTTCAATGTAAGGAAGGAAAACTTATCTATTTAGATCGTCCTCTGCCTCTTCCTCTACTAGCCGGGTGGTTGGATTGAATGGGAGGGTTTTGCTTGATCTGGGTTGCTTGATTCTTATCGGCTTGGCTAGGATGGCCATGGTCTGTTTTGGATTTGACGGTGTGTTCACAATCAGGCTGAGTGTTCTTGTCTTTCTTGGATGGGCTTGTCTTGCTTGTCACTCTTTGGTTAGTCTGACTCGAGTTAGGCTTATGGGTTGACTGTCTTGAATTCGACTGTTCAGATTGGCTTGACTTTGGTTTGTGAGACTGGCTTTTGCTTTGCTGACCTGCATGGCTAACTTGACTAGGTCTGTCGGGTTGGTTGGCTGTGGTTGGTGTCATAACTCCCCCGGTGGTTTTCCTTTCCCAGGAAGTACGCTTTTTCCGAAGGCGATGTACTCCATGTCGAATGTATGGAACAAAATCACCTTCATCTTCAGAATCTTTCAAGCTGTTTGTGTGGGGGTCTGCATTCTCCATTCCTGGCTCCTCTGTCTCCTGTGTTTCTGGAGTGTCATCTACGTCTGATTTCTCTTGATAGATTTCAATGTTTTCTGATTCGCTCTCTCCATCTGTTGATTTGTCTTCTCTTGAGATTTTCCTTATCTCTTCTTCCTCTTCACTGCCACTTACTTGGCGTTTTCTCTTTTCTTTTGCCTTCATTGCTTCATCCCAAAAGCTCATTCTTTTGGGTTGCTGTCTTTTGCTGGTCTCTGCGATTGCGTCTTCCGCTTTCTGGGTTTCTTCCTGGTCGTCTTTGTCATTGTCGTTGTCCATTTCCTCCGGTCTCACTTCTTGCTCTACCTCTGAGAATTCTTTGTATGTTTCTTCATAATTTCCTTCGTCCAAAACTGATGTTTGCTCGTCTTGGTCATTGTATCTGTGCCAGGCAGCTCTATGTGTGTTGGTACCACATATCAGGCACCTTCCTCTCAAGTGACAGTCACGGGCGAGGTGGCCAGGTTGACTGCAAATTTTACAGGTCTTCTCTTGTCCTCGGTGACGCACTGATAAAGTGTACTCACCCACTTTGATGAAACTGGGTACAGGTTTCTTGATGTTCTTCAGTAGGACACTGCGAACTCCAGTTTCTACATTAATGTCAAAGTCGTGTGTTTGGCGTCTTATATTTGCTGCTGTTCCATAAGCCATTAAAGCACTTGCAACTGTGTCGTCGGACATTTCGTATGGTGCCTTCACGTAGACCACTACTGAATTTAGGACATTGGCCCGCTCACACTCCTCTCTCACTCCTTTCAAAAGTATGCCCGTTCTTGCTATACACTCACAATCGACGTCATTGTCAAAAGTTACATTGTACCAGCCACTGTCCAGTGGGGCTATACATCTTATTGTCTCCACGGTGCCAACTTCTTTGTCAATCGCGTCATAGACCTCCTTCGCAGTAAGGTTCTTTACATGGCGTGCGTTGAAACGTATTGTGTTTTGGCGTTTTAGTGCTACCGAGCCCTGTGGTCTCACCATGTCTGCCCAAGATGGCCGTCCCGTTGTATGGCCCCGATACATGATTGATGAAGAGGCCAAAGGGGCCCTCAGCAACAATAAATAGCACCAGAGTTATCTTATATTATGCTATACTCACAAGTATGAATGATAATATCTCTTGAAGAGTGCAACAAACACGAAAAGGAGTAAATAATCAGCAAAAACGAGGAGCAGAGTTGAAATACACGTCTTGCGACCTCGAACGCATTTATTTATTTATTTATTTATTTATTTATTTATTTATTTATTTATTTATTTATTTATTTATTTATTTATTTATTTATTTATTTATTTATTTATTTATTTATTTATTTATTTATTTATTTATTTATTTATTTATTTATTTATTTATTTATTTATTTATTTATTTATTTATTTATTTATTTATTTATTTATTTATTTATTTATTTATTTATTTATTTATTTATTTATTTATTTATTTATTTATTTATTTATTTATTTATTTATTTATTTATTTATTTATTTATTTATTTATTTATTTATTTATTTATTTATTTATTTATTTATTTATTTATTTATTTATTTATTTATTTATTTATTTATTCATTTAGTTAGTTAGTAAGTCAGTTAGTTGGTTAGTTAGCTAGTTAGGTTTTTATTAATTTTAGGGTTTATTATTACATCTCCTATTAGATGCAACAGGGTCAATTATTCGTAATAATTCAGCATTTTCAAGGGGTAGAAAGTATCAGTAATATGATCTTGTCATTTGACATCCAGTAGAAGGATCCCCTCCAGTCATGATTGCATCTTAATTAACCACAGACCACGGTGCTGTAGCAATTTCTCATTTCTCACACATTTTGTTAATTATGATGTTTCACGTTAGTCCAACATTACTGCTCTCTATCTGGGTTGTTTTTACTTGTAAAACCTTTCTATATGCCTAACATCTACAGCGGTACCACAAAATTGTCACCTCTTCAGCAAAAGGTAATGACTTATACAAAAGACAAGAAAGCATTGCTGCACGAGCCATCATATGAAAAATGCTTCCAAAGCGTGCCGGAAATACTACTGCAGTTTAAGTCATATTGGTGAAACTGTGGAATCTTTGACATAAGTAACTCATTCTAAAGTAGCAACTGAACTCATGAGAATTCATCACCTAATAAAACATTACGTATAAGGATCTAATTTGGACACTTAATATTCATAAATTTAGGGACACTTAATACTCATAAATTTGGGGACACTTCGTACAATTTTGGTGGCACTTAATATTCATAATTTTTGGGACACTTCATATTCAAAATTTTGGGAACACTTAATATTCATAACTTTTGGGGACACTTAACACTCATAAATACTAACATAGTGGAAGTAATGGGGGATAATGAACAGAATCGACCGTGACGTCACATAATAGAAGTAATCCCTCCTTTGTAGTTCAAACAGATTGATACAAATAGTATCAGGGGAAAAATGTACTTCCAAGTTACTACCATATAAATTACTAGACTGAAAGTACTTCTTATTCCTCAAGTGGAATCGTTTCGCCGGGTCTTATTTCATTTTAAAGGAAAATGCAATTTTGCTTTATTTTGAAGCGACGGTAGGCAGATCATCGTTTGCGGGAAAAGTGTGTTTCGTTTGAATACGGATACGTCATCTTCGTGGAAATAACCACTCCAGATTTTCGTCAATATCTCAAAAACGCTACCACGTTTTGAAATGATTTTTCACAGGTTAGTTTTATGGTACACATGACTCTCTAAATGCAAAAGAGTGTAAATTTTACTCTCTCGCGCGGGTGGTGTCAGTTTGGCTCTTTTGAGAGTGAAACTCTACTCTGCATCACCATTTTTTGTGTGAAATTGAAGCGAACTTCACTCTGATTGAGGTTGAAAATACCCAGGTTTGTTTCACTACATGGCTCCATATGGCTCTTTCCACGAGTGGTGGCAGACAAAATTTTAGAGAGTATAACTAAATTGCATTGGAACAACAAACGTACGGTTCCAAACAGCAATGACGTAGTTTCCCTTCGTGTGTCACAAACAGACCCTCACGTCTACTGTAACATTTTACTCAAACATTCTCTTTAAACACCATCACGCTCACCCAACAGAGTAAAACCAGCTCAGTGTTAAATGCCCGCTATTTCTGGGGCTGAGGGTACACGCTCTTGAACTATAATAGAGAAAGGAAAAACTGGCATTGTTTCCTGTTCCTGACAGGTGTCTCTGATTGAACATGTTAGGCCTACTGTATATGATTTTAAAAAAATATTATACTCACCATGAGATACAAGTGACTTCAGTTTACAAATTGAATCGCATTTTTTGCGTGGACGCTCTGTAAATTAAAATGAAAGTTAAGAACCATGAGGTGTCGAAAGAAATAATAGATTCTGAATGGGGAGATTGTTCACTAGATGTAACAATACTTTGCATCTGGGAAAAAGAAAAAAATATTTTTAGTTTTAACTTTAATGTTGTTATAAACTAAAATAATTTTGGGGTGAACAAAGAAAAATTGACTTGAACGGGATTTGAACCTGTGACCACCGGTTTATACGAGTGGTCGCAGGTTCGAATCCAGTCAATTTTTCATTGTTCACCCAAAAATTGATTTGAAGTTTCCCTTGTGTTTATTGCTTGTTATTTGAAAAATACACTAAAATGTTGATATTTGAAAAATACACTAAAATGGTATACTTTATTCATAATGTAAAACTATTACATTTATTAAATTGTTTGAGGTACCCGCTGTTAATTTCAACTCTCTAAATGTAAAGGAGTGAAAAATTCACTCTCTTGCCCGAGTGGCTCTATTGAGAGTGAAACTCACTGTGCATCACCCTTTTTGAGTGAATTTGGAGCGAACTTTACTATGATTCCAGTTGGAAATACCCATCTTTCATTCTAAAAAAGAGTTGTCCGCCATATGGCTCTTTGCAGGAGTGGTATGACGGATGAAACGAGTGGTTGTTCACTATTTTTATTTAGTAGAAAGTATATTCGAACTGGCCTCTCGTCGACGGGCACGCCCAGTGGTCCAGTGGTTGAGATCTCTGCTCTAGAATGCAGTAGTTGTGGGTTCGAATCCCACCCAAGTAGTATGCCTTTGAACTGTTTCTACGTAGGACTCGAGAAAGCATCCGGGAGATTGCTGTATATCCAACCGTCTTATCATATAAAGAACCATTATCTTTACTGAATGTGGACCTTACTATTGATAGTGTTGAGATTACATGACATTGTAAGGAAACAGTCGTTTAAAAAAGTGCAGTGTCACGTGACCTATTCAGTAAAACGGTGAATCTAACGGTCGCATGGCGGGCAGTGGGCCTAAGATGACCATCGATTTGGAGGACAGATAATGATCGATAGTGCAATTAAGTGCCTGTTATTTCATATTTGATATCTTGAGAAGCCAGTAGAGTTAGTTATCTTATAATGTGTGTCTTGTATTTACCTTCTGAACTCATAACTATCATCTGACTTTGACATCGTGGACCGCAGATTGGCTGTGGATGTTCTGCATCAAAAAATACATAAATAGAGCGTTGATCAATACACTTCTGATATAGTGATCGATAATGGTGATTATGATTAATCAATTGCCAAGTCGAAAAGACCCGGATGATGTCTTTAAGAATAAAACGATTATACCAAGTCAAAAAGACACGTGCGATACATCGATTACAGCGATCCATCCGAAATGCACGCCTATTAATAACCCCGCCTTTGTCAATACGCCTAACTGTTGGGTACATGAAATATGCGGGCTGTGTGGTTTAAAGAAAACGCGAACCAAATATCCATGTACGCTATAAATACTCCCGGGTGAAGTAAATCAACTATGGTGAAGTGTTTCGCTCAAGGAGACAGTTGCAGTGAAATAACCCATATTATTACAACTCAGCCCTCACTAGGCTAAGGTCGGTATGGTCTCGGCGCTCCAAGTCAACATTATGTGTAAACACGTCGGTATCTTTGATCAGGAAGACAGGATAGTCATTGGGGTCAGATATATCATATCATTGTTGATATTTAGGCCAACATATATCCACATAGGGTCATATTCAAACAGGACTGTAGTAGTCATTCATAAAGAAATATATATATATATATATATAAATACGGTGTCCTTGAGGAGCCATTTTAATTACAGGGAAGGAGGTCACAAAGAGATCGATTTGATTACAAACTCATCTAATTGCTCTTCACACAGTTCTACGCGGTGGTTGAAGGGAAACATTCACCAGATGGAGAGCGCGGGAAATGAATTTGTGGAGCTTGGTCCAAGAAATGACTAGATTTTCGAAAAGCAGATGTAGAATAAGAAACCGAAAGATCTTGCACTCAAGGACCACTTTAAAATATATTTTGTTCGGTGCATCTTGCTGCAAGATTCAGAGTTAACATACATTGAGATTCCACGTAGCTTTGATACTTTTTCTTTGCTTGACAAATAGGCCTAATCCAAATTGACTTCAATACGATTGCTTGTATTTTTCTGTCGAGTTGAAATTCAAACAATAGATGCGAGGACGTAAGAGAATTGAGGATAAAAGCACGCGCTGAATGTCGTGGATTGGATTGGTTGAAGTCACCGAATTCATCTCCAGGATCACACCTTTTTTCCAAGACTTCGTGCGTTAAATAGTGGCACCTTTTTAAATACCGCAAACAAATTGTTATTTTCTGGTTGACTGTATCGTGTTCGTTAGTATACTGTGGGGCGAAAATGGCATGGTTTAAGAGTAAATTTTTCCCCCGCAAGTGTCTATTTGCCCTTTTAACAAAGACAAA
This sequence comes from Marthasterias glacialis, assembly GCA_911728455.2. Taxonomy (NCBI): domain Eukaryota; kingdom Metazoa; phylum Echinodermata; class Asteroidea; order Forcipulatida; family Asteriidae; genus Marthasterias; species Marthasterias glacialis. The sequence goes on along the minus strand of OU452229.1, from coordinate 5,434,725 downwards.
CTATATAAATCTGGTTCAACTTGGTCCCGAGGTGTGAAACCACTGCAAACAAACTCAGCAGAAATGTATCTGAGGCGGGAGTGCACGGGAATATGATTCACCAATGATACCCCCAAGTAACTACGATCATATAACCCTATTGCCATGAAGAACCATGCTCCACTGTTTGTTGTCACTCGTGACTTCGCGTGTATCATCGTCCCCGGCAACCTTTTAATTACAATGATAAACTGCATTCTGATCTTACATGATTCCTCAACTTTAGTCCGGGATCTCTAGCCGTTCGTGGTACATGACCGAAGATGTGTACATGCACGTAGCCGGGGCTACAGGCCATTTTCATTGCGTGGCGATATCTGAGACTACAACAGTGAAACCAATAGGTCGAAATGTTAGGCCCCGGAACCCATACCAGTTCATGTTTCCACCCCGTGGCATGTAATAGCCGTTGTGCGTTTGTTGAAATTTAACCCGCAATGTGGTTAAAAAATAATCCCACGCTCACATAGTTTGACAACCGGATCTTGACCAACAAATAAACACTAAAGTTGTGTTATGAAATAAAACAACAACTTAAAGCACTACCAATCTTTACCAGAAATAGTCTTACCGAAGGTATACACGTTTTTTTTTAGGGAAAGCTAAGTGAAGTAAAGGGTTATTTTTCGGAGCTTGTTTTCAAGTGGCTCAGACAGGATTTTTTTTCACTTGGGGAGGGGGTGGGGAAGCACAGGGGACAATGCTTTTCAGTGGGGGTGGGGCAGGGCCGTGTTTTTTTTTTTTTTTTTTTTTTTTTTTTTTATGAACTACGTTTATCTGAATTTTTCGTGGGGGCACCTGGGGCACTGGAAAATTTGGGGAGGGGTACGTGTCCCCCCCCCCCACCCAGCTACGCCTCTGTTGCCAACAGTAACGTTCTGCAAAAATCGAACAGGATGACGTAGAATGACTGAACAAACTATTTAAACAGGTACTAGTAATTAATTCAATGTTTTTTAGAGTTATCTTTAAAAGCATGTTGCATAATAGTTCAAGAGCAAAAGAAATTAATTCACTTTTTTTCGATATGATAAATCAATTTTCCCTCTACTGTACCAAATGGCACGGAGTAATACTTCCATGGGAAATACTACAACATATTTTGTCCCCGATAACGGCTTTTATTATTCCGATTTGACATATCAAAATAAGCACACGATCCCACAAAGAGATAAATATTTTCTAGTCCTTTTTAATTTTTAATGTTTTTTTAAAAATGCGACATCTCGTTGCTGAAAGTTGTATTTTTATCGAACACTATTATAAATATAAGCGATTCTTCTCAAAACCAATCATGTGTTGTTCTTTGAAATGTCTATCGAAATTAAAATATTCCTCCACCATCAAGGAAACATGCCAGGTAGAGAGAGAGCGCGCGGCTGTCGGTATTTAGTGCAGTAATCTCGAGGTTGTATACTCAGCGTTTTTGTCCAAATCGACAAAATCCCGTCCCGAAGAGATTACAAAAGGATAAAAATAGTAGATCGGTCCGTGGTTTACGGTAATGGTGCGTAAAACTTCATTATTTTGGAATACGGAGTGTCGGGGTAGGCCACTGAAATAACGTCAATTTGTAATTCACCTGCGTCAAGTGTGGGCCATTTTTTAAATGAGAAAACAGCATTAAAGTACTAAAACGCAAATAGTCTGTTCCCACAACTTAAATAGTTTTTGTTTGTTTTCTTTGTGAGGAGAGAATGCGCTGTAACTTGACGGTTTTTTTTTAGGAAACTTTGGCTGCAAATAGATACGACGTCATTATTATTTATTTTGTGGTAATTTCCGAATACATTGTACCAGTGCCTTGAGTTAAAGATACTAGTTCAGATTTTTGGCCGATTTGAAACAAAACAATTATACTTAAATCTTCAATAGATGTTTCTTTAGATTCGAGATATGCCCAACTTTTCATTTAAGGTATTGCACGAAACAATCTGCCGATGCTAATCGGTAGTTAATTCAAAACTAAAAATGAACTATTGTCGGGATCCTGACATTATCTCACGTCAATTAACCATGTACAAAAAAATGTTGCATGTTACATGCATTTTGTGCATTGTCCGTGGCATATGCGAAAGGTTTTGTATATTTAATCGTTTTGAAACGGCGTCATCTGTCAAAATTAGTTCAGAGAAAAATGAAATAAAATAAAATGATATTAATCTTTCCGCGAAAATCAAGCAATGCAACTTTGAAGTATTTTAACGCCATCATTTTTGTAAGAACCACTCTCTTTCCACAGTCCAGAACTTTAACGCGCGCTCCAGGGGCAATCCCTTAATTAAATTACCCCAACTGGTGGGGCTATCAAACAAGAAACGCCCAGTTAATGGACAAAAGTATCCTCTTGAACGTTTCCCTTCTTGTCAAAGTCACTGATAAAAATGAAAACTGGTTAATATGTTTTAGTGGTATCTATATTGACAGAGCAAATGAAGGAATAATTACTTACCACTTGTACAGCACACGACAGACACCAAAGCCGCTACTACACAGATTATCGCGCACACATTTGACCCCATTCTAGCTGGAAGAACGAAGAATGACAAGCAAGAGAGCCTCTGGACAACCTGCAGGGGAGGAGGGTGGTCAAAACTACGTAACGTGTGTCTTTCTGATGTTTGAAGTGGCAAGAAAATCGACCGTAGCGGCCGGACGAGGCGCTAGGGTGCCGAACGATACAGAGTGCGGCGAAACGTGCAAAACCGGAATCCTTGTTTCAACGCTGAACGCTATTGTGTTACTGAGCAGATGTGAACGGTCCCACGCGTTATTTGACTAGTCCGGCTTCTTCTCTTGAAACAGATGTCAGGAAAGTAAATTGTCTTGCGTATTGACCATAAAACTTAAGGTGAACACACCGTTAAATATAAAGAGACACCAACAGTGGTAATCGGCTTGAGCTGTACAATGCCTTTATTATACGAGGAAAAGTTACCAGGTAGAATGCAGAGGGAGTTCGAGTGAAGTGTAGTCTTGTCGCCGACTCTACTGTACACTGTGAGCGTGCGGCATAAGACATTTATATTGAATAGAGAAACACGGTGTTTTTCTGTGATCTACCATTGGACAGAGCTATGTCATTACAACTCGTCCGCGTGTGGGTAGAATATACCCCATAGATCATTACAGATCGTCTCTATTCATTATGCTCTTTGTATATTCGTGGAAGTGGTTATTTCGATGGTTCCGGAAGCTGTCCAAATGCTCATGAACAATCTCTCTGATACGCTGTCTAAGTAGATTGGTTTATGTTCCATCAAGACTTAACGATAACAAAGTTACATCACATTGACCATGGGTGTCTGATATTTTAAATTAACTAAATTACCGAATGCGTTCGACTTTGATGGGGACGAATAAATTGATCATTTGCAGTGCAAAGGAAGCAAAGAAGGTTGCTCTATCGTCAAAATGATGCTTGGTTTGAAACATAATAATGATAAAATGGTTCGTTATCGATCGACTTGCAATACTTTTTTACTTGACGAAAGCAAATTTGTTTCATACCAAAATAAAAGAGTATTATCTAGTTCAATATCGATGGAGATTGTTATCACCAATAAATTGAACTATGTAGACTGCTATAGGTTCATGCTGAAGCTGCCTTGATGGTTGGTTTTTACAATATGGTGAAAAGATGCTAGTGCTCCTCTCATCTTCAGCGTCTTCGTAGTCTTCTCTTCGAAGGGTTTCTCCGACCCATCACAGCAGACACTTTCAAGAAGAAACTCTATTTCATAAACCGATCGAGATAAACCACATGATAGTATTGACATTACAATTTTGCTCAAGCCATGCCGAACATAGACTCCAGTTCAATCCAAACATTGACAGTTACTTTGGGGTTACATGATGGGTTGGATTATAACTGACATCAATCATTGAATCGTGTAGGAGTTGAGCAGCTGTATGTACAAGCCTAGTTTTTGTTTTAAAAAAATATCTTAACTATACGATGGTTAATTGCCTGCAATAATAAGGGACAAACATTTCACATCATTCAGTACTTGAGGTATCATTGTTTATTTACTCATTCAGCACATTGATCAAAAATTGGTCTGTGATTGACACTTTAAAAAAAAATTCAGGAAACAGTGTATGTTTCTACTTTGTTAAAAACAATCAGAAAATTTGAGTTTGATAATAAAAGTACAAGAAAAGAATAGACAAATGTTAATGTTATTTCCAGGAATTGAGACATTTTATGGTGACCCTTATTATAAATCAAAATTCTAATATAGACTACGAACGTTTGGCTGTTGGGTCTGCGCCCGATTAGCTGCCGATTTTTTCGCGCCTTTTTTTTTAATGAACAACAAATGGAGCTTTTCTTTGCGGTTGGCTGGGCTCTATTGCTTAACACCTTATCCTATTACCAACTTGCTTCTTCAAGAAAGAATCATCCATCAAACTTAAGATTGATGAACAAGCAAAAGGTCATGACACGACGATCCTACTCTGAACAAAATGTTCCTGCAATAGCTCGATTTGGAAGCTTTAGTATCCTGAAGTGAGAGCTTACCCCACCCCGCAAAGTGAGAGCTTACCCCCCCCCCCCCGCCCATCTCCCGCAAGACTGAAGTGAGAGCTTATACCCCAATGTAAACCTACCCCCTCAACCCCACCCACCCCGAAAGCAATGATACAAAACTGTGCCCGATTCGGATATACGTTCTGCTCAGGGTGATTATGAGGATTGTTGACCATTATCGTGAAGGCAAACTTACCGTATCCCGAAAAGGAATCTGTTTTGTTTTACCTTTCGGGAGGTACCGATTGTGAAATCCGTTGAGTACCGATATAGCAACCACTAAAAAAAATCTTCTGCAAAAATATGACTCTGTCAGAGTGTTTCGTAGAGTGGCGCACTACTCATGTGCCGGCATTTTCACGTAACTCACTCCCTCTGGATCGAATACTCGAGACCGGTTCGAGACAACAACATTTTTGTGTTGATAGAAACCGTCGTGTCTGACATGACGAAACTGTACGCAGCCGTTCTGATTCTGTGTCTACATTTACTGATATTAAGTTTGTCCCCCATTCTATTTGGATGGATTTTCTCATTAACGATTCATTGAATGACAACAAAGATGGCCACAACCCTGCAATCAAATATCTTATTAAGTGGTGAGTTCAAGACGACTCTGGACTAGAGGAGAATTTGGGCACCGGTCTCTCCGACTGCCAGAGGACTGGTCAAATTTCGTCCGCCATAGTTTTACTGTTGGGAGAAGAAAAAAACAAGGAACACGTTTAAGGACGTTGAGCACGACCGTTCCTGAAAAGGAACTCCATTTGACAACTTTGTTATAGTTGTTTTGGAGCGTAACCATATTTGTCATCCAAAGTTAACTTTAATTTAGCAGATTTTTGGCATTGACATTATTGCCTTTCTTATGAAACTTGTTTCCTGTTACCTTGAGTGGCCTACCTTTAGAGCCATATTTGAATGGCCAATGTCATTACTTCGCTAATACTCAACAACCCTTCAGACCTTTATTAAACACGGTAGATTCTTCAAGCAAAACAATTTCTGCCCTTGGAATTGTTCCTCTTGTGGTCTCAATACGTAAAAGCTTGATAATTTCATTTTTATACTAAGGTGTAGGACCACTTATTATTCGCATTTCCTTTCAGTCAGGGCAATATCATATATTAGAAGAGGAAATGTCAAAATCTATGCTGTTTGACCTTCCAACACAATGTCAAATTGCTTTATCAAAAAGTTCGATCCAGAAAAACCTGCCTAATGGAAGTGGGCTGCATTCAGCTGACGCACAGCGTGCCCTCCATTGTCACTGGTACTTGTAATTGTGTGCATTGTCAGTTTCTTGCGAGCGACACTACGGGGCGGGGGCCAGTGATTGTATACGTTACATTCTAATTCTCGAGGGTTCCTGTCACAGCCTTTCAACCAGGCCATGTACGTGCTCCTTCAGCGAGTCTTAATCAATACGCATGCGCTGAGCTCGCGCCTCAAAGAGGAAACTAGAATCAAGTTCTTAAGGATATAAGATATGTCTTCTGTTATAATAATGCATACTGGTAACTATAGGGAATTGATACAGCGTTCCTATGCAATGGTACCACAACGCTGAACAGAAAATATAAACTCACTTTAAAAAACAAGGTGAGAGTTTTGTGACGTAGAAAATAACTCTTACATGACTTCCAATCTTTATGTGGCGACTTTCAAACATTAAGAGACACCATGCACCAATTGCTGCTACTGCCTGTTTTCTTCACGTAACCTGGATAATCTTAGATACTCACAAGATGTTCCAATAACAAATGTCTCTTCTGGATGGGAAAATGTACATCATCAAAACACTGGCCTCTCAGTTGTGGAAAGTAATGTGTTTGGCAGAGCATGCAGTTGAGCCATTTTATGAGAGATCTGGCATTCAAAGATTCGTACAGACGATGTTGTAGAGAAAGAATACTGACTTCTCGCGTGCTCCATACGTTATTACATTACTCTATAATCATTAAGATCTCAAGGTTACAGTGGTCACAATCACATTAGACAACCTAATGGAACTTAAGGATATAAGAGAAAGTGTAATAAATCGTCCAATACATTAAGGACGGATCGGAAGTTGAAAAGGTATCTTCTTTGTTGGTGTTGTTTTTCTTCTTCTTCTTCAATCTTCACATTTCCGCTCCTTTTCCCCCCTGCAAATAAAGCCATAAACAAGCTTGAAATCTGTACGTGACGTCACTCGCGCGGGCACACAACAAGTCAACCAATAGTTAATGAATATTCAGATTTAGTATTTGGGTGCTATATTCATCTTTAAAATACTTGCCCTGACACGAACATCCCATGGTCTCGGTACAAGATTTATTTGTACCAGCGATACTCTATACTGGCCTCAAAACTCAGATGTTTTCACCCATACGTGACTTGACGTAAATCCATGTAAGTCACGTGACTTTAATCTTTGCGCGGTAACAATGTGGGTTTTAAGTTTCCTCGCAAAATGACGTAAACCGGTTCCGGGTTTAGTTGAGTCTGAAAAATCTCAAAGTGCTAAATGAGATTAAAATGTAATTTGTGTTCGTCCATGCATGTTAAATCACGATATGGATGATCAAGACAATTTGTGTTAAAATGTTTGTCCTATATGAAGTGAATGAAGTCAGAGAAACTAGACTTTAAATCTCGACGTTGAAATGAACCCCTTAGTTACACTTTACTCCAGTGTCAAAAAGAATAAAATACAAACACCAAGCTTAAGTAAATAGTCAAGACTAACAGGGCCTAAGGCTACAAACCAAAGGAGAGAAGAAGAAAAAACATATTTCTTGAGGATTTGTCAGAGCTATATTAAGATGCGACGCAAACGGGATTCGATTCGGCAAGCTTCAATTATTTCATTAATCTCAGGCGAGGATGGTCTTATTAGCACGGACGACCGGCCGTTCATCAATACAAAAAAAAATACCGCGTCCATCAAGGCACAAACTCGCAGTGCCAATCTAGCAAGAATGCATACGAGGTAGTCTTAATTGACTCTGACACTTGAACAAGTTGAATGCTCTTTCAGAGTGATTCGGTTTAGATACAGAAAACGCCGAACTTTTACATGGAGACAAAATATATTCTGGTTCTACCTGGAAAGTAAGGACTTTGCGTCACAGCTGACTGGGTAGGTTTTCAGAAGTGCAGACGCATATCTTGTTGGAAGAATGTGTTGTTGCTGATAATGTCAAGGTTACAAACACCGACCTCGAATTCATGTCTTCAAATCTAAGATGCTTTGCATTGTACGTTTGAATACACTTTCCCCAGACGGAAGGAGCCAGATAAGCTTATCATGTCTTCCTTCGTCACATCAATTTTTTTTCTTCATGATATCAAGTTCTGAATATCTACAAGATGAGGGTGCTTTTAAAGCAAGCTATCGATAGAGTATATTTAGAATATGCAAGGTTGGCCTTATGGGTTTGGGGCCAATAAATACATACGAGAAATTGGACGAAAACGGTAACATTGGTGTCCCACACAAATCAACAGTATAGGCATAAGCATTTTAAACCCGATCTAGGTTTAGATTTTTCCCAAATGGGCTTACGTTCCGCACTTAAGGTTTGCTGGACATGTTGGCAGTTGAGCCATGTTCGGACTTGTTTGGGCTTGACCTGCGTACAGGGCTTGACGAAACTTGGCCTGTCCTGAACGGGACAGAGCTCTGTTCTAACCAAATCTGTCCGGATAACTCTTTTCAGAGTTTGACTACTGTTCGCACTTTACTCTGGCTTAACTTGCATTTACCGGACTATATCAGTGGGCTGCCCACGCTTGGATCTTTGGGTGTTAAAATCACCAATCACTCAGAAGCCACAGTCGCTGTCTGGTGAACTCTGGTTCCGACTTCACCAGTACCAAGAACCGATTTAGAACCCCGGCTTTGGCTCCGCCACGGGCTTCGTTCATCTTGAAGCTCTTGGCGTAAGCGCAAAATCGTAGCTAGAGCCTTAAGACCGGTTCATACTTAAAGGGGCTGTGTCGTCATGATCACAGCAAGTCTGTGGCTAGACCGACTTATGACCGCTCAACCTGTTATTGCACGCACACGCGCGTGAATAGCGGTCACATCCCAGAATAACAAAGACGGCGCCCTTTGTGATATGATGGTCAACGCGGGCTCGTGCAGTAACTTGGTGAGAGTTCATGTTTCTGGGCCCAGAAACAGGCAGACTACGATCATGACGACACAGCCCCTTTAACAGGAAAGCGAAATGAATTGTCTGGCCTCTGAATTGGAAAAACAGTGCACTGATTGTTTGCGTGACGAAAATTGAACCCAGCTTTAACCGTTGCGCGCAGAAGTTAAATACGTGGACTGGATCATCTGAAATGTAAGGAAGCGTATTGCCGCCACGTGAATAAAAAAATACCACTCTTATCGTGTACGTACACGATAGTTATCGTGTACGTACACGATAAATCCAAACTTATCTTGTATGTATATACACGATAACAATAGTGTAAGTACAAGATAACTATTGTGTACGTACACGATAAGATTGAGATTTTTTTATTCACGTGGCGGCAATACGCTTCCGTAGAAATGAACCCTCCCAACATACTGAACTTTTTGTGTATGGAGCCCCTAACGGGACATGATAAAAACAATATTGTACACTAACAAATTTCCAGTCCTTCTTTAGTGTTTATGAAATCAGTTCGAGCACTCGAATGAAGTTATTTCGTGCGCTCGAAATCGTTACGTGTTTCGTGCTCTCAAAATCATTGCGTGCACTCAAAATCATTTCGTGCGTGCACAAGAAGTTTGTTATCTTGTGCGGTCAAAATCATTTCGTGCACTCGAAATCAGTTCTATCGAACGAAACAAAAAAAAATTCGTGCACTCGGAATAAAGTAGTTCGTGTACTCGAAATCATTTCGAATAAGTCACTTCGAGCGCACAAAATAATTTAGGGCGCCTAAAATTATTTCGAGCGCCGAAAATCATTTCGTGCGCTCGAAGTGACTTATTTTGAGTGCACGAAATGAGTTCGAGCACAATAATAGAAGAACTCAATTTTGTCTGTGTTCATTAATTTTTTTGTTCATTGTATCATTGTATGCCCCTTTACGGGCTCCGTATGCGCCTAATCTTTATTCAAAATCGATTGACTTCGTGATCAAGAGATGAACTATCATGGGCTATGATTGGCTTGTACTGACACGTGTTCATACGGTCATAAAAACAATTCATTAGTCAAGTCCATCACCAAGTACACGTAGGAATTTCATCATCCACCCCACCCCCACACCCGCACGCAAAATATGTACTTAATTCATATTTTGAAAGGACTTCAATGTTAAAACAATCTCTGATACAATATCATTGCAAAAATGACCGCTGAAGTGGTTGAATAAATCAAAAATTGCAAAACCTCGAGTCAATCACAAACCTATCACTCCGTAGCAGTGTCCGTTGATAATCACTCACACACAACCACAAAAAAAAAATCGATTCCTGCAGATTAACGCCGTATAGTTTCATTTCAGCACACGTCATATTACAAAGAAAACCCATTAAAGTGGCGATAGAATTACGTGCCTAGGAAATAACAGGCTTACCATAGACGAGCCGCGATACTGGCCCAGGTAACGGTCACGTATCACAAGGTAGACCCTCAGAGTGGTAGCTATTAACTACGTATCATATTCCGCGTCTCGTCGTGATAGAGAAAATAGGTGGGACTCGGGGCGGGTTCCAAACAGGTCGATAAAAAACGTTTTTCCCTCAACCTGACAGTAAGATTTGTTCGTCAGAACCCAGAGTTTTTTTGTCATCTGATAGAGGTATAATTCCCAGTGTAAAATTGAATTTCATCGAGGCAGGCGGATAAACCATAGATTAGTGCTCTTGTTCTGGCCAGGAGGATGAGAAATGCAATACTGGGGCTAAAGCATCTGGGAAGAAAACAGTTAGGGTATCATTCACTTTAATATTACATTGTGGATAAAGGAGCACACTAAATCGGACATGATATAATGGCACTGCCTGCAGTGGCTGCGGTTTAGTGTTGCAGGGAAGGGCAGAGACCTGTGACAATTCTCTTGTATTCATGTTACTGGAGGGATTGGGGCAACATTTAAATAGATTATGAGATGGACGGTGAGTTGTAATAATGAGATTGTTTCTTGCATCTTGAGAGACTGATCGAACCTTAAGAGGTGAAAGGGGCGAGACCCGAGGGATGCTTCAGATTGAGCTAGCTCCAAACATAGTCCCAATTGTTGCCATTCTCTACCATTCTCAGCGTACAGTGATTCGATGCACGTGGCTAAGCTTTTACTCTTTTGCAGTATTAACTACGAGGGCGAGGGATTTGAAAGTGTTGCCATGTGGCGCTAACACGATGCCCTTCCTGTTACACCTACGTCATGGTACATCATCGGTGCAGTCAACACTCACCACAATGTTATTTGAACATACCAATCTCATAGAGCTGCTTGAGCACAAAAAGTAGCTAAGCACAACAAAGTAATATGCTTACCAGAATAAGGTTACCAGCCAAAAACAATAATTATGTCACATGTACATTCTGCTTAGCAGAAAAATGTTTAAGCACTATAAAGATATAAAATCGGGCCCTGTTTGCAAATCATTGGTAAGTGGCAATACCGGTACTAAATTTGGTTGACGACATCTAAATTATGGCTTATCCAAATTGGGCTGCTCTCTTACCCCCAATCTCCCAATTGAGGTATAATGGTTCCCCAATCGAGAAACACTCACATGACAACGAGACTTCGTGGACTGAAACTTTGTCATTGTCGACTAAACTATCCCAATGCAGAGAATAAATGGTTCCCAATCGGAAGACCCTTGTATGGCAACGACACCTGCCTAAGTTTCTGGCATACACTCTGCTACGGCTGGATCCCATATTAACGATCCGTGGGTAAAAAGTTCTTGAGTTTTTTTCATGAACCTATGAGTTTCAACATAACAGACTAGCAACGCAAACTGTAGGAGTCACTTGCATCATTTATAACATTAAGACGAGCGATACCTTTCATGAAAACCCTCTCAAATTAATAACAATTTCTTTACAACCTTTGTGGGTTTTTTTTTGTGGGTTTTCTTTTTAATAATCGTTATACACGTAGACCCATATCGGTTAGGATTGGGTCTTCCAAGTAGCTGGGGTTTAATTTACAGACTCCCACTACAATGAAGTAATTATGACAGGTTTGTGCTGAGACGATATTGAGAGTGAAGATGTTGGTTACGTGGAGTCTTTGGCGCGCGCGGGAAACATATGGTTTTATCTTTGGTAGCCTAGTCTTAATATTGTGAAAGTATAGTAACAGACACTTCCCTCATGCATCAGTAAGAGTATCCGAAGATGTGGCACACTCGGTGCTTGATGTGGCCTCATCTAAGAAAAGATGGTGACCGAACACGCCAAATTAAGGTCCTGAAAATGAACACGTTTATTGTTATTATTTATTAATGTTACATTCCTTTAGCCGTGGTTTGCCCAAACAAGTTGGGATTCTGCTTGAAAGCCCCAGCTCAACATCGGTAAACTGACTGTAAATGCTTCCATTCTTTGCACAAATCAAGATATTTGTAACAAAGAACACTGTGAAATTGTCAGCTCATTTCGTTATTTCTTTTGCGAGAAAACGTAAACAAAATCATTCAGCAGTTTTGTAAGCATTCCTATAGGGTTTTCGTCTCACTGAGACGAAAGCTAATTTTGGATTTTATTTCATTTATTGTTTAAAAAGGATAACACTTCAGGCAGCAATACTTCAAGGGAAGTTTTCTACCATCATTATCTTTATACCATGCAAGGTATATGTAAATCCGTGAACACTTATGCTTTTCTTCTTACCAATGTTGAGCTGGGGCTTTACCCATGCACACGTCCCATATAACAAAATGTATACAACACTAAAATAATTGATGAAAACCTGATTCCAAGAAACAACGCTACCAGTATAAATATAAACCAAAATTTCCGAAGTTCCTTTAATCTGTTGTTTATTCAGCTCATTCTTCATTCGCTTTTGTTATGAATGTGTATTTTTTTTCTGAACGGCTTTTTAAAAGTCGTTATTATCAAACTGAAGTTAATCTTGGACTGAGAGGGTTTCAGGTCAATTTGCTCGCGTCGTTTTCCCGCCTCTCGATATCAATCAAGCAAAGAGGCAAGACGTGTAAACGGCGCAATTCACGACAGATGCTGAACTGGAAATGGCGTTACTTCAAGATCAGTGCACAAGCAGTGAGAATCAGCAACAAAGAGGCGGGCAAAGATCTGGTGAGACAATTCTTGCTCTACTACCCCTCCACCTACACCCCCCCCCCCCCCTTCACTCAAAGATTCACCAATCTGCGAGAAGTTGAGGAAGCGAGAGACGTGGGTTCAGGAGATCACAATCTTAAAAGGGAAACCTACGCAAGGGGCTAATTTTATCCACCGGAATTGCTTGCACTTTCATTTTTTTTTTTTTTTTTTTTTTTTTTTTTATTAATAATGAGTTCTTCGAGCTGGGCTGAGTCAAACCACGGTAAAGAGTCAGCAACGTGCTTGGGCCGACTTCATTTTCAAGAGTCTCCTTTTATTTCAATGGAATTAAATTGTTCCAGGTCATGTCGTGTGTCGAAGTAGAACATTTGCACAGATCTGGAAATGGTAGACATACATTGGTGTTTTTTTTTTTTTTTTTTTTTTTTTTTTTTTATAATATGACATTCGTTCTAATCCTCTTTGGAAAGTTATTAAATTGAAGAAAAAAAAAGATGATTACGTTTCGTGTGCCGAGATTAGGTCTCCATCAAAGATTGGGCTATCATTCCTATTTCATTTTTTTTTTTTAAGAGAAAGGAACTAAAATTATAAACCATTATGTAATGTGTTTGCTGTTTTGCGTCTCGGTTTTTTTACAACGTTTGTTGGTGTTTTGTTTGCTGCTTCTGTCTGGGTGATCGCACTGCAAAAACTGGGGTGTTAAATTGATTCTCTCTGGCGATCCGTTCATGTTCAACTGAAATGATTTTAGAATCAAGAGAAGGTGAGAAATCGGTGGTAGTGGTTGGTTTTGGGTTCGAATCCTAGCATGGCATTTCGGCTTCGGATTAATTTAGTCAATGACTCTGAAGACCTTGCGTTTACTCAACTGGGATTCAAAATGGCGGACAACGTATACGCCAGAGCAGTATCCGTATAGGTTTGAAGAGCAAACACGTAAATGGATTGCTTAATAAAACAGAAACTTATAAGCCAACTTCTACTAGAGGTTTATAATTATCATGTCGATCTCTTTCTAATCTGACCTTTAAAAAACATTTATAGAAAATAAAAAATTATAGAAAATTTACTTTCAAAACCAACCACAAAGACCAACTCTATATCAATGGTAGACGTAGTCTAAACGGATTTATGCCACTATTGTGATATAGAGCAAATCGAGATATCAGAAGTAATATATCCTGACATCGATATTAATGAAATACAAACCGGTAATTTTCTATCTGCGCTGCTCCCAGGCACAAAGCTGAAGGGGCAGAGATTGAAAGACGATAACAAGAAATGCTGTAAGTTTGTAAGACTCTATTCTGAAGATGATCTCCGCGTGTGTGTTTTTTGTTTTTTTCCCTTCCTCGGTCGTATAATGGGTCTTGAAGGCATTATGCCGGTCGGAGTTTGAAGATTGATTTTTCACGGAGGAATGTTCAGCTACGTGGCAAAGCTGTAACCCCCATTTCTACAAATCGGGACAAAGTGAATAACTTCCACAAAGAATTGTCAGCAGATGCCATAAACACATCAACCGAATTCAGTGTTAGTGTCTTTTTAACTATTCTTTTGGGTGTGCTGTTGCTTCTTCTTTGAATGGACATGGTCTCTAACAGTTAAATTTCACGTCTGGCGTACATGTTCGTTTTAACCATATAATTAAAATCTTTCGGCATCACAACCATCAATTCCCTGCCCTCAGCAGACCAAACTGTGTTTTTTTTTGTTTTTTTTTAATCATTCATCAACCTCAACCTCATTTTTAGATCATTCCTTTGAAAGCTTTCGAAGCTTTAATGATCTGGGAATAATTTGCAGTAAATTGTTCCTTTTGTAATTTGGAAAACAAGTCCCCCGTTACCTCTCTAATTGACTAATTTCCGTTAGTTTTACTCCAAAGAGTGACTGATTAAAAAAAACACCTCTTTGTTCTGATTGAAATTCATCTTCTCGATTGGAACTCTCGAAATCACCAGTAACCGATTTGTTCTTAGATTAGCGTGAAGTTATATTCTCTCATGTATTAGTAAGTAGTCCTTAATTGATTTCCCTCGCGGGGGTAAGCTAAAACAAGTCGTGTAACAATCAGCTTTTTAACTAATTATTATTATTTATAACTTCTTGATTGAGATCTTTCTCCACAGGTGAATATATTTATCTAAAATCAGTAACCCCAGCCACGATGGTTTTTATCTCTTTGTACTCCGGAATGCCTAATGAAAGAACTAACACAATCAGGGTTGAATGCATGATTAAAGTCTGCCTGCGGTGTTGGGTTGAGGAAGGTAGAGAAAGTGGAAGTGGAAGTGTCTTGGAAGTGGGCTCTAAGATAGTGTGAGAAAATAAAGGCAAGGTTTAGGCGATGTCCAAAGAAGTTCATCGCATCTATGATGGATGCAGTGGGAAACAGTGAAGGTATAATGAGGACAGTGTTCGGGGAGGACGTAAAACACGAGTTGCAAAACAACGCTAATGATAAATGATTCATCTTCGGTGGGAACGCAGCATTGGAGGATGGCCCTCCACGGGGAACTCACCCAAGGACACCCGTGGAGAGACGCTCAGGAGCAGATCGACGGGCTTTAGATATTGGAAGAAAATCACAAGCAGGGGGACCCGACCAAATAATTATCATGTAATGCCCAGAATGCAATGCTCTAGAGATTGGTCAAGCTCTACGTGATTTGGTGCGTACAAATATACATGTAACGAAACCGAGGCTGCTAGGAGAATGTAGTCTGGCCCCCAAGTCTGACAGTGGATAAGACTGTGCCGTGATTCCACACAGAACAATGGAACCCAACAAAGATGGGTTCACTGATTACGATATCATGACACTTTGACAGAAGGGAAGGGTGAGCCCTTTCAAACCTGACACCGCAATCTCAGAGACACTAATATTTAGGTTGGGTTACGGGGCTACACTCAAGAATCACTAGGGTTTGTATTCGCCATGGGTTGGAATGTGAAAACAGCTCTATCCGTTAGGTACCCAATAATATGAACAGATTTCAATCTTACAGCCTCTGGCAACCTCACTTTGTTTTCTTTCGGGCTCCGAATGAAGAAGAGAGAGAGAGGCAATGTTCACGGATGAGGGGATGAGGACATTATTGACTAGTGCGAGGATAGAGAAGTTAATATATCAGGTTATTTTGAGATTAAAGACCGTTTCTGGAGGACACTGTGTTAACTTCAGTGTGATTTTAAGTTTAAACAAAATGGCGAACGATAATTCATGTCAGGAGGAAGTCGGTTTTCTCAACTGAAAAAAATACACAAAGTATGACATAAAAATTCTAAAGATGTTAGTTTCCAAGCTCGTTTATGGTTTTTTGGTTTTTTCCTTTTTCTTTTTTAATCGTAAACTAGTTATCCGCCTAAATGGATCACTGCAAATTGTCTATTTCGGCTCTGTAATCCATTAATGACACCATGCTAAGTGATGTAGCTCCTCAATACTGCTGCAACAGAGTGTTCACCTTCAGAGCAAGTAGATTTTGAAAATAATCATTCTCATGTTACTTGTGCTATATAGGGTCCCTAAAAACGTAAAGATCTCACCTACGTTTTGTTTGTAATGGGACAGGCAATGGACATTTGTATATTTAAGTGGCTGTGATGACAAACAGAATGTTTACAATGTTTCATCACGATTGCCACTGCTGTATCATGGGAGTTAATCCCAAATTCAACGATGTTTCAACGATAAAAAGAATCACGGTACTTCTGTCATCGAGTCTATATCCAAGAGCAAACACCGAAATGTTTCGTACAAAATTGTGTTACAACAATGACAGAGTCAGATGTTACAATTTCGAAATCAACCATCACTAAAGTAGTTCAACGTGACATACACAATGCACACACCGCAACCAGGTTAGTCAGCAGCAAAAAATTGAGCGTACCGGGCACAGCATGACTTGGTATCCCAGGCTTTTTAAATGTTTAATAGCACAGCTGAGAAACCGAAAAGAGAAAATCAGCCGATCTGCTGGAACTGATTCTCATGCCTGCGTACACATTAAGTCCAATCACGTCCCTTTTAAGTCATTGGGGAGAATTAGCTTCCACCGTTGTATTGTTTGAAATTTAATTAAACACTTTTTACAACTAATAAAATTATAAAATTATCATCTGTGAGCTTTCGAATGTCAGTGACGAATGTTACATTCATAATGCAAGTTTAAATACGGCAGTCCTTCTCCAGAAAAGGTGTATTTTGGAAAGTTTCTTTTGATTTGTTTTCTTTTGTTAGTAATACTTTTTGTTGCTGTAATCCTGTGGCAATGTTTTGTAAACATTATGACATTTCGATCAATATGAGTCAATCATCTTCAAAAGAAGCCGTCTTCAGAATGTTTCCGTTAGTTGAGATGGGATTTTTTTTTATTCATGAGAAGACAACCCGGTCATTGGTTCGTAAAGAGTTGCGTCATGTTCAGCCGAAACGTAAGCAATTACATTTTACACCTAGATGCTTTCACAGTACACACCGGAGTACGAAGTGCTCAAGCGAAACTACTTTAAACGCCGTCAGGCCATTGCCTGGCGAAGACTAATCTCGGACTCTTTACATCCAGAGGTGCTAGATGAGAAAGATAACTTGACGCTCCAGCGACCTTAAGAAGTGTCTTCATCTTTTTGTCCAAGGCGTCTACAACCTGTTGTGAATACCTTGGGTAGCGTACTGGCTTGTTAGACTAGATAATTATAGTGTGAGATGTGTGGGCATCCGACAAAGCGGCTGTGTTTGATACATTATTTTGGAGAGCAAAAACAAAAAAAAAAAAAAAAAAAAAAAAACAGATGCACATGCCAACTTCACCACACATCTCCAGATTTTTATTTCCGCTCTGTGAAGAGGACGACAAAGATAAGTCTGAATAATTCATTGGTTGAAAGTTGCATAAACATCTGTCAAAACATAATCCAAGTCGTATTATAACGCGTTCGCTCGAGTGCTGGGCTCAATTCCATAACTGTTAAGTACAAACAATTGCTTAGCATAGAAAAATCGTACTTAACAGCAGAAACAGGTTACCAGCCAAAACACCATGTGATATTCATTGTTTGTTACTGGTTCCCTGCTAATTTTCTGCTTGGCAGAAATATTTTTTGCTAAGCACCATTTTCTGCTGAACAGCTCGGGCCCTGATCATAACAATAAAAAATAAAAAAATAAACAAATATAAAAAAATATATATAAAAAGTTATAAAATGATTTAAACAAATTCCCGTTTAAAAAAAAATTGTTGAAATTGTGACAAATGATGCCCATCTTGTACTGACAAGACACGCGAAATTTTTAAGTTCTTGATAATAAGAAAATTAAGGTTTGAAGCTTTGCGTTGTGTTAGTACGGAAGAAACTATAACTAGTGGATGACGACCTTTTGGTTCTAATCTCTCGTTTGTGAGAAGTTGTGGTTCCTTTGTAAGAAGAACCGGAATTGAGAAAGTATTTTCAATAATAAGATTCAGTTCTTATGTAGCACTCTGTCTAGAAAAAGCGTCTAAAAGCACTTACTTATGTTTAAGACAGATGTGCTAAGTTTTTGAATGATGTGATCCATTAATAGAATCTGCAGGGAACGTTTACGTGCATTAGACAACGCAAGGGACCAAAGGCGTCCCATCTGAAGGACAAGGCAATAATGGTTTTAAAAAAATGTCTTGCTTAAAGCCACTGCTCAACATTGTAAACTGACTGTAAATGCCTCCATTTTTGCAAAAATCGAAATTTATGTAAACAAACCAAGCTTCGAAAATGTCAGCTCATTTCGTTGTTTCATTTGCGAGAAAACGGTAAAAATTTGCATTCAGCATTTTTTTACGCATTCCTATAGGCGGAGTTTTTGTCTCACTGAGACGAAAACTAATTTTGGATCTCATTTCATTTATTATTTACAAACGATAACACCTCAGGCAGACATATTTCAAGGACAGTTTTCTACCATCAGTATCGTTATACTATGTAAGGTATATGTAAATCTTTGAACACTTATGGGGGGGGGGTTCTTACCAATGTTGAGCTGGGGCTTTAAGGAGACATGTAAAAGTGTCAAGACTGGGATTCGAGCCCACACTATGCTGATCAGTAACACCAGAGCTTGAGTCCGGTGAGCTGAAACCGCTCTGCCACGACTCGCCACATTGTGTTAAGAAACAAAAGAATGTGACCAGTCGAACTCCAAACGAGTTGACGGGCAACTCAAGCACATCCAGCCGTATACCTTTTCAGCTTTGCCTGGTTAGTTATTAAAGCTAGTTAACGGGCAGTCTTGTAATTCAACATCAAACAATCTACAAAAGATTGCATTTTTGAAGAACATGTCAATTACTTATTGAGTGGATCCTCAGCAGTGTCCTAAGCAACCATAAACGAGGGGCAAGTTCGAGTGATTTTTTTTTTATTCGTTTGTCCTTAACCGGCGTGACTCGATTTTATATATATATTAAGTACCGTCAACTCAAGCCCTTCTACGGAGGCAAAATATGAAGTTTTAAGCTACACTTAAGAGATAAGAATCGACCCATGCTCTTACCATAAAATAATAAATTGCGAGAACAATTTCAAACTGAAGAAAGCTTTTATCAAAACAAAACCGTGACAGCAAGTCATAACATCTCAATATGTACTGCTCTCTTTTTAACCTAGCGCTAAAAAAAAACCAATGTCTTAAGGCCATGCATCATCCATGAAAGTGCAATTATTTCGAATATATATATGGTTTGCGGTATACAAAAAGTTGCACCAGCCCTGCTCTGGTGACGAATATACAATGTTAATAATTATGCCATTTTCGAGTTAAACAGGAGTAATGTCCGTTGACTTGGGCCCAATTTCATGAGAGTGTTCAGCAGAAAACAAGTATTGCTCAGAAAAATTCGTTGCCGTGCAAAACATTAAACAGGGATAAGATTTGACGAAGGTGAAAATAACTGCAGACACCCAGAACCTCCAAGAGATGTTACGAATCAAGCAAGATTGAATTCCGTCCTATTCTACACACCCAGAACCGTCATATTCTAGACACCCAGAACTTCCAAGAGATGTTACGAATCAAGCAAGATTGAATTCCGTCCTATTCTACACACCCAAAACCGTCATATTCTAGACACCCAAAACTTCCAAGAGATGTTACGATTCAAGAAAGATTGAATTCCGTCCTATTTTAGACAGTCACCCAGAACCTCATAGAGATGTTACGATTCAATCAGGCCTGGGTTCCCTCCCATTCTAGACACACAGAATCTCCAATCAGAGATGTCACGATTCAAGCATGCCTGGGTAACGTCATATTCTAGACACCCGAACCTCCTACAG
Organism: Marthasterias glacialis; assembly: GCA_911728455.2. Classification (NCBI taxonomy): domain Eukaryota; kingdom Metazoa; phylum Echinodermata; class Asteroidea; order Forcipulatida; family Asteriidae; genus Marthasterias; species Marthasterias glacialis. The sequence goes on along the minus strand of OU452229.1, from coordinate 5,414,574 downwards.
ATTTCAGGATTCAATCATGCCTGTGTTGCCTTCTATTTTTAACACCCAACACCTTCCAGCATGTCATGATTTAAGAGGTTTATATGGACCCTGAGTGCCCCCCGCCCCCCGCCCCCGCCCCCCTCCACCCCCCTTGGAAGCTGGGATTTTGAGATTAAAAGTTACCGGAATGAAATACTTTAACAATTATTTCTCTTTTTGCAAGCAGACAATGTATTTGTTTTTACCTCAACGTCAGATTCACTTATAAACGGCATACCAAGTGCACCGAAAAGGGGCATGCTCGGGAAAATGCAAACAGAAACTATCGTTTCAATTGCCCAGAAGTGCCCCCTCCCACACCCACTGATGCACCCTTTGTTTCCACCTACAATTCTACCCTACTTTCGCCGCTGCTTACCAGCGGGTGATGAGCTTGGGACTTGGTCATAAAGTGAACGCCCAGTTTGTGAATTACATAAACTAAAAGACGGAGTTGCAATGTCCTGTGGTTTTGGTTCTATTATCAGAGACGAGAAACAGTAATTCTTAAATTCCATAATGGACGTGTCAGGCCCGAGGAACTCCTTTGGAACATTCTCTAGCAAGATAACACAATTGAACTTAAAACTGGGGGGTATATGAATGATTGTGTCTACCGTATACCGGTCATGTCTACCGGTCAATATCTTTGTCCACATCGGATTGAATATCAAACACATTAGATCATTTCATAGTTAGTTAAGTAACGCAATGAAATAAGCTGAAAGTTTTCACTTTGTTATCCGTAACCCGATTCCTAACAATGCAGAGAGCTATGTGAATAAAGCCATGCCATTGGAAAGTACATACCTCCAGAGGTCCGTATCCGCCAGGAAAAAAAATCAAAACAAATCAATTTAGAACCTCATGATAAAGGTCAAGGTATGCTGAAAGGCACTTGTAGATAAATATTAAAAAAAAAAAAAAAAAACATGAAGTGTCTAGCCTCATCCAAATGGGAATTACTTTAATTCACAAGGATCGTGTTGATAGAATCATTCGTGCGCAGAATTAATGGACCTATGCCAATCATAATGGCATTTACTCTATGAATGCCTGACAAGTTTGATAAGAAAAATGATTTATGTCTCCCATTAAAGGAAAACAAGTTTACTTTGTGCATTTCCTGTTCATTTCCTTCTTCGGTTTGCGTAGTCCGGTAGCGATATGAAACGGTGGTTTGTATGCTAAACCGGTATTGTTTATACAGAGCAGAACAAAAAAATAAAAAATAGAAATAACATTAAACAAATTGGATGGATGATTGCTGTAAACACAAAACTGGATGTTAAATGTGCATTTATGTTTTGATCATCAAAGAAATAAAAACTTGAACGGATGATGAAATTCTACCCAGAATTAAATTTAATTCAGAAGCAATATCGGGGGTGATCTTTCTTATATGGCTTGCTCACATTGACGGTCAACCAGCGTGTACAGTTCAATCAGACTTAGCTATTCATCGTACTTATATACATTAGACATTTTTCCAAAATAATGAGGGCAAATTAATATTGTATTTAAAGAAAGTGAGAGTATAAAACAAATTTTATGACATCGTCGAAATACTGTGGTTTTCACATAACAAAATTATATCGACCACGGGAAGAGTATGCTCACCTACGCCACGCGTGTACGCGCAATATTATTCAACCAATCAGTAAACAGAACTGATCCACCGAGTCTTTACATGTCGCCGGCCCTTTGACCAATCACACAGACCATGGTCAACTACGTCATCGCGTTCGAAAGACCTTTTGGCCAATCATAACAGAACTGTTCAAGTTTTAAGTCATTATTGATGACGTAGTTATACAAGCTTGGTCTAGACAACGAAAAGCTGTGACCACCCATGGGGAGTCATGAGGTTTTCGCGGGCACTCTAAATCGCCTTAAGCTGTCGTCAAGAATGAGAATAAATGGACTATGAACAACGATTTGTAATAATTCATTTTTTTTTGTAACATGATTCTCAAATGTCTTATTGATAAGAATCCCTCAATTAAATACAACTCAAATCAAATTGAGGCTTACCGGTCTATTCCCCTAGCTAATAAAAAATCACAAACGGTTCAATTTTACGCTACTGTAGCTGATCATGAAACATCCCTTGCGACGGAACGGAGGTTGCTTTGGGCAAGTTTCGTGAGAACCATAGGCCGATGACAATGCAGCTAGCCCCGGCGGGATAGATACCTTCTAATGATCGCTTCATAAATGCCGTTAAGATTGGCCCAGCACCTGCGCGTCCATGCAGGTGCTGTAGGTCCTAAAGTGCAATCTCGATGTGAATTTAAATGAGAACTAAACTGCAGGTTTATCTTAAACGCTACTTCTGGGAATTGCACCAAATAGCTAGGTCGCTTCGGCATTGATTCAAAATTCCTGGAGATAGTGTTTGAATGGCTTATGTGTGCGGCTTAAACTGCTTTGGCTCAAGAGCTCTACTAACCAGAACGTTTCATTTGTGTAGGTAACGATGATAACACTAGACTTATCAGCGTTTATGGGTATTGAGTGCAACGTTGGCCAACGTGGGCTTATACTGAAGTGGTGATGCGACTCCTAATGAAGGCTAGAGCAGGCTAGTCGAAACGTTGAGGCCAATTAAGGTGTGTCTATTTTACAGACACAGACTGAAAATGACGTCATCAACTATCGAGTGTCGTGATTGTCAATGATCAGTTGACTGTACCATCAATTCCTGCACACAACGTCAAGCTTTAGTTTTTATACTTTTATGGCGAGTGCTTTCCTTACATCTTGTACTCCGTGGAAATTATCAATTAAACGCAGCTTCAATCGAAATTAGTCCAGTCGTTGTCAGATTAATATTAGGCCTAAAGATGTTCTTGCAAAAATACAAAAACTAACCCCTTCCCGTCAAAAACGTAGCAACATTCTTTGCTCTCCGGAGCAAGGAAAGAAACTTTATAGCATGTTGACTAAACATTAGCCTTTCAATGACTTCATTCATAAAGCATTTAAGATAATCGAATTTGAACAGTTTAAAAGGAGGTGCTTGTACTGTGTGTGAGGATACCACTTGATACGATGGATAAACAGAAAGTGCGCCACGGCCTCGTGCCCAATGTCCAACATACGTCATGCAGACTCGTCATAGGGATGTGTCAAACGGAGGCAATCGATACGCGCGAATCGTTCCCAGGACAGATGAACGGCCATCGATCACCGTAACACCCCTGGTCTTTCCAGCTAGACGCCATCCACGCCACAATTACATTACCTATCTGTCAATCAGACAGAAAAAAAACCTAGTATTGCCGTGACCATAGCACACATATTCTATCAAGGATTTATGTGAAGAGAGTGAGAATACAAAAATTACCCCCAACCCGGAGGGAAAAATGACATTTATTAATAACTAATCAATTGTATTGTTATAGAGTTTCGTTCCAGAATGGGTAATACTGTTTTGTGGATGTGTTGCTCTCGCTGGCAGGAAATGCATTGCATTACGTATAGAGGGTGTTAACTTGGTTATAGTTACGTTTTGCCTTCTGGAAAATCAAATAATACAAGAAATAGTTAGTGAATCCTAAATGAGTGCAGACGTGTCGGTGTATGTGCCAAAACCTATCACTCTGCTTGCACAGAAATCGACAAGTCCAGAAGGCCGAAGATTCACTTGTAATTTCGCCTCGTATGATGTATACATTCCGACAGTAAATATCATTCCGTGTTTCTACGTTTGAAGATTATGAATTTTATTTATTCAGAATAAGCCGCCAGTCCATGATCTTCGTCAGTGAGATGTATGTAAATTAAAACAACTGTATATAGTAGTCAGTCAGGGTAGGTCAATTTGAAAGTAAGTGGGCTAATGTCCACATTACTTTGGAATGAAGTGTCCTTTAGTACAACATAACCAGAAATGGCAACTCGTTTGACAAACAAGAATGCTCGTCCACGTATACAGATTGATGGTAAACGCACTTTCAAGAGACTGGGACGTCATTAATATTTCTATTTTGAGGTTAGAAATGAGCGAGGACGTGAAAGAGCAACGGGGCAGCGCCTCTAATCAACGAAGGGCAAAAAAAAAGTCAGCCTTCGTCAAAACCGAGGATACTCGATAGCAGCTAGCTAATGCACATTTGCACTGGCTAGTACTATATCCGCATCTACCGCGGGAACCCCGGGCGCTTTGCGCGTAGAGAGACTTACTCTAAACTCAAGTTACACCCAGTGCGCTTTACTTCAAAAGATGTCGCCGTCTGTTTTATAAACTTTGGTGTCAGATGGCTGAGGTGGGATGGGAAGATCCTCACTTAAAGATGTCACATGAGATATGATATGCTGAGAGGTGTATAACGGTAAAGACCTTTTTACAACATGATTGTCGTTTTAAACGGATGCTTCCATTGGGGAAACAACCATATTTAACATATTGTTAATTCATAATTCAAAAGTCGCGTAATAATTAACACCCGAGGGCACTGGCTGAATGTGTTTTCGGGTGAACATACAAAAAGTGAAGAATGGGGTGGGGTGGTGCAGTGCGGGATAAATACATCTGGCCTACGTTTACTGTGCTGTCATTGTACCGTGAAGCTACATCGACTGCAAACAGATACAACTACTACTTTACCGCGAGCTGAGAGGTTATTGGGTGTCTTATAATTATATAGATTTATTTACAATCTACCGTCTTGGGAAACCCCTTCTTTGGAAATGTCACTGTCCAATCAGAGGGGAGAATCTCCTAGGAGATACTAGTGCTTGCCATTGCATAATAATAATAATAATAATAAAATGATTGCATATTTTATTTTTCTTGGGTTCCTCGTGGGACATCATGTCACCTCGTGAAAAATTCCCTTGTCTTACATACTACAAGTGACAGAGGAAGTAAACAAGTAGACTTGTGCTTCGCATCCTTAGGGCGAATGTGACACCACTTTGTGGTTATGAGTCACAATAATGTCCATGTTTATATCTAAACAAATGTCACTCGCCATCTCACATTGAGTGCACCCTGTGCAGGTGTATTAACATTGAACTGGCACGGAGGTAACACGCCTTTACATGCAAACTGACAGCTGTGGGTTCCGTATCCAACCCATAGGGTCACATCCAGAGGCGAAACTAGGGTAAAATTTTACTTTAGGGGGGGGGGGGGGCACAAGGGGGTGCACCATATTTTCTATGGGGACACTTCTGGCCGATTAAAAATGTTCACTTTTCCTAAACAAGCCCCTTTTCAGAGCTCTTGTTATGCCGTTTACTATGTTTTTATAAGATAATCTGACATGGAGATAAAAACAAACACACTGTCTGCCTGTAAATAGAAAATACAAAAGAAAAATTGAAATTACTACATGGAAGCTTACAAAATGTAACACTTTACTCTGGTAATTTTTAATCTCAAAAGTCCATATTTCAAATGGGGGGCACCGGGGAGGCTTGGACATCAATTTTTTTTTTTTTTTGGGGGGGCCCCTGCCCCCCGTAACCCCCCCCCCCCCCCCCCCCCCCCCGTTACGCCACTGGTCGTACCGCCGAAATAAAATCTAGTACCCTAATCTTGATTATATACTACATTAATGTCAAGTATTGTTACATTGTAAACTGTCGATCAGAAAGTAATTTTGGATATAGCGACTGAATGAGCTCTCCACACCGCAAAAAGCTGCTTCTTTCAAGGAAAATTCAAGTTTTAATAAATTCAATTTCAATTTCCACTGAGGTTAGGAGATATCAATGATAAAAAAGGGTAATTCAATTTACAACATATTATTATTATTAACTGTAAATATGTCAACATCATAAACGAAATAATTAGGAAAAAACAATTATTGCTGCAATATCAAGTGAATTATTTTTTCTTATAACAATACAGAATAGTACAATTGATTTCAATGTTAACTGAATCAGTCTGCAATTCCAAAACATTTCAACATAATGTACATATAAACTCTTTTTAAAAAATCCAACTGCTAAATTACGTGCACATTCTTTCATAATTATAAACAACTTAACACAATAAACCCAAATTGCGGACATTTCATAATTTGACTTGCTACAAAATTCATCCAATATTTCTTTTTACATAAACAGCTGATCAGGAGCAAAAACCCACTGATAAAAAAAATCATTTAGTTATTTTCCCCAAAAAACAACCCCAAACTAATAGTGACCAATGATTAATTTGAACCAACAGTTTCTTTATATAAGACCAATAACTAATTAACGCTACTGGCCAATAGTCTCAGCCCAGTCTCATACCCTTTTTCCCCGAAACAAATTAAACACAACAATTCATTAAATTATGTGTCTTTCTTAATTGCCATGTCACCTTAACCATAAACTATTTCCATCCAACTTTTATACTCTTAATTTTGTTCTTTCAGTAACTCATGCTTTGTGGTCCTCATCCTCCAAACTTATAAATAAAGAATTCCAAAGCCACACTGCAAGGCCAGAAACCATTACTAAAAGCCAGCCTCCGAAATGAAACCCCCAAGTCATTGTGGTTTTAAATCAAGCATGACATTTTCCAAAGACTTCTAGCAGCAATCTGGGCCCGAGTTCACTCAGCTGCTTCAGCACAAAAAAAGTAACTCAGCACGAAACAATTTTGCTTACCAGAATAAGGACACCAGCCAAAAAAACACATTAAATGATAGTCTGTGACTGGTTTACTGCTACTTCTTGTTTGGTAGGTTTTTTTTACGGCTCTAGTTTCAGCAGCTCTATGAAACTGAGCCCGGGAATGGAATAGGACAAACTATAGAGGGCAGCAGAGTCAACTCAGAACAAAAATGTCCACGACCAATGGTATAACCACTACTGTGGAGTCTTTATATTTAACATTTTTTGTAACAGCCTATTAATCTATTAAATTCACCAGTTGTTACACTTTCAGAATGTTAAAATAGTATTACAAGTTGACAAGAACATTGCCAAAGAAAAAGAGCATTTTTTGTAAATCTCTTTCAAATGACATCATCAACATTGTGCAAATCTCCATTTCCCACCCTCAAACTGCTTTAGATTGGATGTTAGCGTCAACAAAAAAACGAAATATTTAGTGTTTTTTCTCATTGTAATTTGTATGCAGAAATGATGACTAGTTCACTTTCATCACTGATTTGGTGGTTTTGAAATCTTAACAGTGTAGTTGATGTTACACATTCAAGTTGAAGGACCAATGGGAGACTTTGAGGAGACTTTCAACTTTGGAACGAAAGGTGGCAGCAGACTAACCAGGTATATCCATTGTTCTCGGAAATGTGCACATGTTCATAGCTACGTAAACAATGACAATTTACCTGGTGAGTCTGCTGCCACCCATCATTTCAGAGTCTTAACACAACAGTATTATATCTTCCCTGTAAATAAGAAGGTATTTTGTGTGAGATAATCGAAGCAGCTACTTAAGAGAGCCTGTGGTCTTCAGGGCCTTAAGGAGACTGTACTCTCGTCTGATAACACTTGACAGCATCTTAGTGTCACTAAACAAAACCTCATTGTCTGAGTTTGCGAGCTCTAACAATCTCTCCACACGATCCTCGATCTGTTTCATCGCAAGCGTTGGAGCAAAGACCTGCTGACGATTTCTCAAGGCCCGAGACTGGCGGAGGGTGATATACCTCCTTACCTCCATCTTACGGTGTGTCCTCTTTACTAGAAGTCGGTGTTTGAGGATCTGCACATATCTTGTTAAGCATCCTGAACTAACAAAAACAGACATGATCTTGTGGAAGCGAGAAGATTTGTAGGTCTGGAGGATGACCACAGTGATGAAGAGCAAGACGCTAAACCCAAAGAACGTCAAGAATACCATGATGAAAACTGGGAGAGTTTTCTGTTGATTTGTCTCCACAGTTAACCCACCGATAAAGATGTTAAACAAGACAACCGCACTCCTGGGCAGGCTATGGAAATCTCTCAAATGACCACTGTACAAAGTCCAGCCCGTGAAGACAAACGTCATCAACATAGCCACAAACATCACAAGGGACTTCAAGACTTGTTGAACTGATGCCTCACAGGAGTAAAGAAGCAGGGTTATCCGTTTATGACACTCGAGTTGAAAGAGTACCTTCATCATTGCTGTGAAGACTAAGATGCCACTGAGGGTTGTCGTGTAATGCTGTATCGTCTGAACCGTGACAAAAGCTCCAAACGATGGACTGGATACCATTTCTCGACTGGTAGTCATCAACTGGTAACCCATCAGTGCGACGGTGAGAAGCGCCACGATGAAGTTGAGGAAACCAACAAGATGTCTCGTTGAGGTATAGTACGCCCTACCCCACCGCAGCATACAATGAGCTTCAGTAAATATCATAGCATACACCGATACGACAAGCAGTCCTACACAGCCAAGATACGCCATACTTACCCAGTATGACGACTCCCCAACACTTACTAATCCTACACAAACAACAGGTTCTTGGTAACCGGTTGGTGAGACCTCCGTTACGAGTCTCACGACAATCGTCAGGTTCAGCTGCACATTGACGAGTAAAAACTCCAGGAACACTGCCCGAGTGTATTCATCTATCCACCGGCTTGCTTCCAGAGACTGAACAATCTGAACCACTCTTTGGTGATCTCCCGCCAGGTCGGCTGTGTAACCACCACCGTGATAGGTGGCATGCTTACCAGCGTAAGGTGCACCCTGTAGCTCTTCAGATGTGTAGAAGCGGTAACCATCTGCCTGAAGAGCGGGGGAGACGTCTCGATCAGTCAGTTGCCATGAGCTGAGGTACTGTGATGTGTCTTCGTTGAGATGAGTGTAGGTAGAGCTGCATGGGGGTGAAGAGCTCAGTGGAACGTCTTCAACGATGGTGTCTCGACAGGTATCTTAAGAATTTAAAAGTGAAGAAATGTGCTTTAAAAAGTGTGAATATTTATCACATTAAAACTTTTTACTGTATTTTGAATGCTTTGCATTGTCAGTTGATCAATAACTGAAAAGTGATTGACCATTAAGTTAACTAAAAGTTTTATCAGGTATTTATACTTCCCAGTATCTCAATGTATTAGACTATGACAAAATAATTGTCAACCTTTTTTACTTTACAATAGTCACAAACAGAAATTAACACAACTTTTTGCTTCAAGGATGTGCACAACATTGGTAAAATTGGAAAAATATGATTTTTTTTTTAGGCTTTCAGAAAGACTCTGCTAGATTCGAAATGTGAGGCCAGTAACAATTTTTTGCATATATAAATGCTCACAGATTTGCAAATAACTTACATGGCATTAAGATAGTCATGCATGATCATGGTTGAAAATTTCCTTTGAACTATTTTTGCCTGAAATGCTATAGTTTTTGAGAAATGAGTAGAACAATTAGTTGCATTTTTCTCAAGTCTAAAACCCAATGTTTGAAAACAGTCAAAACATATCGGATGCTTTTTCACTAGTTTCCAATGACTCCGATGACTGACAGAGCTTAAATTTTCACAGGTTTGTTATTTCATATGTTGGGTCACATAAAGTTAGGATACTGGTCTCCGACAACTACTAATGTTGTCAGCGAGCTTAAAAAAGCGTTTCACAGATTCATTAACCATTCTTACCTGCCACAGTCTGATTAACTCTTAGCTGCCTCAGTCTAGGACTACCAATGAACTGAAGATGTTGATAATTTCTCTCGGCGTTCATGACTGGAGCTAGGCCAGGCAGAAAGGTTTCTTGTGACCATTGCCAGAACTGACCAGCAGTGTGTACCTGAAGCAATCAGAAGAACCAATCGTTACAATTCATCTGTACCAGTGTGGATTAGAAACAAACAAGGCCCGATTTCATAGCGCTGTTTAAGAACAAAAAAAAAGTAGTTGCTCAGCACAACAAAATTATGCTTACCAGAATAAGGTTACCAGCCAAAATACCATGTCACTCACTTGTTACATCTGTGACTGGTATCCTGCTTACTTTTGCTCGGCAGAAAATTTGTAAGCAATGTTGTCTGTTCAAGCAGCTCTATGAAAATGTGCCGAGGTGATGACAAAAATGAACAATATGAATTCAGTCATGTGGCTTTTGCCTTTATGCCCCTTGAACATTTTTCATAAACCTTCACATTTTCTAGACGTTTCCACTGAAATTAAAAAACACCTATAAATATATAAATAAATAGGGGCACAAAAGGGACCCATTGAGCTGACTTAATAAAAAGTCGACTTCACGGAATGATGGTTTTACCTTTAGAAAAGACATCGTCCTTCTCTCGGCACCGTTGATTAACATATCTTTTGTTGCAGACGTCATGTAAAAGTGGCTGACATCTTTCTTCCCATGTGCTAGGAAGATGACAAGCGCCAAGAACAGCAACCCAGCAAGACGTTTCTTGATAGCTTTCATTATCTTGCTTTTAACACCCGAAGACTCTTGCTGTTTGCCAAGACGGTGGCTTCTCATCAAACGGCTTGTGTCATGTTGAATGTCATTCTCCATGTTGATGTTAGGAGTTGTTTTACATTTAAAGCTTGATGTTGTTGCTTCGTATGCAATAGATGCTCTTGTCAGACAGTCTCGCTTGACAAAAATGGATTCAAATATGGCACCAAGGAAGGCAAGGATAGGTTGAATCAGGAACAGGTTTTGTATAAAGGCAATCACGGCAGGTAGAAGCCAGTTGATGGCTTTCCCTTGGGTGTAGTCAAGGGTAAGATAGACTGTTAGAGACACTGATCCACTGATCAACACTAACACTACAAACCAGATGATAAAGGATGACCACCAAGGGAGACAGTACTTTCCCCCACTTCTGTTTGGCCTCTGTCCACAACATGTTGACTTCCTTTCACCTTGAGACTCATCCTCAGGCTTGTTGAGTACCTTCTTGGAGATACCAGGTTTTTGAGGATGACTTTGTTCTTTGTTTTTATCAGCTCTGCCAAGAATTTTAGCAGGTTTCTTGTTGACGCTTGAGATAACAATGTCGGTTTGGGCATTTTGATTTATATTTGGGTTTTTACCCACTAATAAATGTTGCCCATTTCCTCCCCCATGTTCAAATTGGTTGCGTTTATATATTTTAGTAGACTCAGTGTGGTCTCCATCGGACCTATCAATATCATGGCAATCCTTTGGGCTAGTGCTTTTTCTGTGTCTTGACAGGGACCATCTTGAATGACCACTGTTTGTCTTGCAGGCAAACTGCAGAGGTCCTGCATCTGAGTCTCCTTCTGAAGGATTTGCATTTTGGTTTTGGTTTGCGTCTTCCAGGTACTGTTCCCACAATGGCCAATTAGCATTTTGATTGATGTTATAGGGCGAAGGAGCGTCTTCAAAATTATCATTATAATCAGACCAATCCTCAGATGACCAACTAGTTGATGACGTTATCCTTGGAATGCCCACAGCAGCAGCAAGAGCCGAGCCAACCTCTGCTACCGTCTTATCTGAACTTTCACTCTTCATCGACAATGCACCAAGGTCTTGAACCTGATTGGTTCCGGTCCCAGGAATATCAACTTTGATTTCTTCCAGTGACCCCGTTTTCTTTGCCAGCCGAAACCGTCTATTTTTTGGCTTCTTCACGATAACAGCATCGGAGGTAGTCAAAGGGGATTCCTTACTTCTTTTGGAACCAACTGTCTTCTTATTACAAGTTAGCCGAGGCCTGCAGACACTGTAGACACAGACTAGGAGATAGTAGACAGGAAGAGCAACTGCCCCAGCTTCAATTCCAATCATAATATTACTCATGTCTAAATCTAGGGATACGGTTCCTTCGTTTGACACACCTGTTGGTTGTTGAAACCATTTCAGGAGGGTCACAGCAACGGCAGAAAGGAAAAACGGAGTAAAGAACGAAGCTACTCTCTGAGTATGTGTGAACTGTGAGAAGACCGGTCTGGAAATCATGTTCCAAAGTGAGAAGTGTTTCACCAGAGGTCTGTAACTTGGTTCTGCTGTAAACAGATGTAGATTCTTATTCAGTTGAGCAGGAGAAGCAGCTTTGAAAGTTGCTGGAGTGTTGGAGGTTGACAAGACATGATTGCAGAGGAAGTAGAATTTCTCTCCGGTTACATAGTTTTGAAGCAAGACTCGACTGAGGTGCCTGCAAAGAAATGAATTACCATTATTGTTTTGATCAAATCAATATAATATAATAATAATAGTGCAAATTACAGAGTGCCTTACGTACAGACTACCCCAAAGCGCTAACAAAAAAATAAACTAAACAATAATATGGTAGAAGAACAAAAAATCCATTGAAGAAAAACACTACAAAATATTATCGACTTAAGATAACCATAATAGTAACTCTTTAAACTCCAAACCTTCATACTAAGGCAGCAATAATTAGCAAATAGAAATATACAAAGTATACAAGCAAAACAAAATACACAAAAAAGTAGACAAGCCATCATTATAAATAGTTGACAAGCCATCAGTAAAAAAAGAGTTGGTCTTAAAAAGTAGTGACAAACCATCAGTAAAAAGAGTAGACATTATAAAAGTACATGTGTTGACAAGCCATCACTATAAAAGGGTAGACATTACAAGAATACAGAATACATGTATTGACAAACCAACAATATAAAAGTGTTGTCCTTAAAATTGTAGACAAGAAAAAAGGAAAAAGAGTAGACACTAAAAAAGTTCATGTATTAACAAGCCATCGGTATAAAAGAATAGACATTATAAGAATACAGAATATATTTATTGAAATGAAAGTGTTGTCCTTAGAATTATAGACAAGCGAACAATAAAAAGAGAAGACTCTAAAAAAGTACATGAATTGACAAGCCAACATAATATTCCAAATATAAAATTATACAATTATTTATTTAATTATTTTAAATAGTAATTTAGTATTTTGGTAGGCTAATCATCCTTAATTGCGAAGGACGCGGCTACGTGTTTGAGCTGCAGGCATGCAAGGGATGCCTTTGGTAGCCAGTCACATCGACACATGACTACGGAGCACAGCCAGATATTAAAAGTGTTTGATTTTTCCAGAGGGAGAAAAACCAGACGGCCCGAAGAAAAACCCTCGCGCCACAAGAGAGAACCAACACACAACTCTACTCACATACAGCCTTAGCCGGGAATCGAACCAGGGCCACAGTGGTAAGAGGCAAGCACTTTAAGCTCTAGCCATCCATGCCACCAGAAAAAGTAATGTCTTAACAGAAACAAAAATCGCAAGATATTGACAGATAGAGAGGCCACCAACATAGGGCTTGATAGAGTTTGTAAAGTACCGGCATGCAAACCCAGAGATCGCAGGTTCAAATCACGCTCTGGTCAATTTTTTTTGTTTACCCAAATTGGAAAAAAAAAAAAAAAAAAAGTAAGCCAAGTTGGTCTAGGCTCCTCTTTACACTAAAGATAATTTTTGAAAGTAAAGATTGGGGGAAAAAAACTCACCACTGTGGGTTGTAACCCTGGTCATCGTGCCATACGGTCACACTGTCAACCTTGCCTAACTCTGTATGTGTTGTTACCAGGAAGGAATCTACACAGCTACCCCTGAAGGCAATATGATCTGGATCGTTCATCTGTATTGGGTTTGTAGTAATGGAAGAACTATGCAGACATAGATACACCTGTTGGAAAGAAGATAACGAGATCAATGATGGAGCAAGGTGAATCGTTCGTAACGGATTGATAGAAACATTGAATAATAGAAACATATCTCAAGTGATGTTTGAAGCTTTGCATGGTGTGGATAATAGGAAGTAACTATTACTTGACCCAACAACGCTGTTATTAACACTGGACATTATCTGTCGTATAGTACTACGTATAGGGTCCGACCGAGTGAACACTCATGTGTTGGTTAGTACCTGTGTAATGCCTTGTAAATTCAAATTTCAAAAACAGGGAGTAACAAAAAACTGCTCCCAAATCCATGAAAGACCTCAACAATATACTTTAAAATCACCTGAACTATGATGGAGATGTTGCCGGTTATGATGGTACGATTGTGTCAGATTACACTAGCCACTTTATACCCCAACTATCTATACCCTTCATCCCCCCTTCAATTCACCCACCACCGACCGCTCCAAGCCTGATCTTCAGATCGGGCATTTTGGCTTGTTACTAATAAACTTGCATGCACAACCATGTGTACATCTCTTATGGGAGGAATGTTGGCTCTGAAAAGAGCTGCTGTTGTAGTCTTGATACTTCTCGTCTTCAGTAGAAACCATCTACTCCATGCTCCTGAAGACGAGGAGAGTATACTGTTTGAATCTCCCAACAGACTTACTTTTGCTGTAGTTCCTGAATTTAGATCCATCCCAGTGAAGAACGTCACGATGTAACAAGATTTCTGTAATTCCATGTCACCATAAAGCTAAAATTCAGAACATGAAACAAAGATAGTTGTCACTTGACGTCACACTCTTACAAGTCAGCCATCTTTATGGGCAAGTCAATCAGTTTTTTTACCATACAACTATGCGTTTTGCATAAATACTTCAAGTGGCACGTACGACTTTGATTAAAATTCCTTGCATGATTGGTCGGTGAACCACTTGGCTGCCTAGAAAAGTCAGAAAGCTTGACGCAGCTCAAAGCCAAAACCCAAGTTGCCCGTAAAGATGGCGTCTATTGGGTCTTTACATCTTGATCCAGTGTCTCTGACCATGTTTTCTAGAAGTATACTTTAATAAATGAATTCATTTTAAAGTTTCTTCAGTAATGAGGCTTAATAAGTTTTCAAATCAATGTGAAGAGGTCATAAGCTAAGATGAACAAAGTACTGTGCAGAGCTGGGAAGTAAGACGTACTTAGCCATTTACAAAGGTTGAACTTTACATCGTTATTATAAAGCATACAACAACAACAACAAAACATACAGCAGTTGCAGACCTGATTGCTTCGTTCTTGAAAGAGCAAGGGCACCAAGGTGTTTTCTTCTTGATAAAGGGCACCTCTATGAGGAAATTGTTAATTTGTACAGAAACACTTCAAGGGCACCAGGGAAACGGAGGCAATTGCCTCCGTGAAGTATCAGGCCTGCAGTTGATTTCATCACAGCAGACTTAGTATTTTTACCAATGTTTATAAAAGAATCAGCCATGAATATTCAGAGAACTATACAAATCAGTTCACAAAACCTCCAATCAGCTCTTAGACCACACCCTAGAACCATAAGGAACACGCCTATTTCCATGCCCATCACATACAGGATAATGAATGATGTAGTAAAGAACTATTCATACTACTTTAACTCAACTTTACCTGTTTAGAGAACTTCCAATCAGCTCTTAGACCACACACTAGAACCATAAGGAACACGCCCATCGCCCCGCCCATCACATATAAGATAGTGATCGATGTAGTCTGGTCAACCACTTCCACTTCGTCTACTTGTATGAATACTTGGCGGTTTGGAGGGACAAAGAAGCTTCCTCCAAATGACGACAGATGATTGCAGAGACAGTGGGTGAAGGTTGCAGTGGTTAGGGTACCAACCTGAAAAATACAGTAATATTTTTAAGCAACATCTGCGTTTCACTGGACTGCCCATATTCATGGAGCAAAAATTTTGACAATTTAAAATGAAGAAATAGATCTAAATACATTGTAAATAAATAAACAAATGGTACAAAATTCAACGACAATTTGTTTTTAAATGACACCGCAGTTCATAGTTACAAAAGTATAACAAATCTTACAAGATTAATACAATTGTCAAAGTTGTTGAATAATATTGAAAATACAATTGCCACAAATACAATACAAGCACCATGAGCAAAGAATATCAAATGAATCCACAGGGTTTGGATCTGTTCAGAAAAAAAACAATCTGAGCAACCAAGCGATTTACATAAAAACATAAAATAAAATAAAAACAAAGGCAACAATTCAAATATAACAATGATCAATCTGTGGAAAAAATCCTGTGAAGAGAACATCATGAAGAAATATATAATGTGGGAAGAACCTCACACATTGGAGAACATCAATGTCATCAGGTATAGGAATGAAAACCCAATGGGAGACTTTGGAGGACACTAGGTGGCAGCAGACTTATTATGTACATATATCCATTGTTCTTGGAAATATGTGCATGCTCATAACTACATAAACAATGACAATTTACCTGGTAAGTCTTCCAATTCACATATCAAGGAGATGAACGCATCCCTGATACCGTTATGCTTTTCAGCATATCATTTGGAAGGGATTGCAAGCTGTGTCTAAGAATTCATTGCGAGACTTTTGGGGTCGCTAGGTGGCAGCATCAACTGTTCTTAGAAATGTGCGCACGCTCAGAGCTACGTGAACAATGGCAAAGTACCTGGTAGGTCTGCAGCCACCAACGGTCTCAAAGTCTTCCACATACATTTATCATGGTGCGGCCATCTTTATTTTCTCTCATTCAAATCAACATAACCAAACCGAGGCTGAAAGGAGAAATAGTCCGGTTCCGTTCAGTACAATGAATATTAACATCCATTTACTGTTTTTGGATGCATGGAACATGACCAAGATGTTGGCAGCATGATAAAGGTCTGTTGCTTCAACAGAGGAACTCATTTCCTTTTTATAACATACAATAAGACACGATCAATAACAAGAATATTGATTGCAATGCTAGTCATAACAAACAATATATCAAGCCGCGTCCAAAAGGACCTTTTCTGCAGTGGCTATGGCTGAAAAAGCCTATTCTTCAACGATGCTGCTGCTGCGTTGCCAACAGCCATAGCCGTAGCCATTTCATTCGGACACAGCCTTAATCTTACCTCACAACCATGTGGAAACCACTGTTCATAAACAGTTGACCAGTACAAGCATCTCGCTGTGTAGATCTTGACATTCACATCCAACTCGATCTCCTCAACCTGTACGCCTGTCTCATTCCCACCCGTGAGAGACCCACGGTCATCTTCCTCTCCACTCAGAGGTCTCACACCAAGGTAATACGCCCCTACAGCATACAACATATTCTCCGGAATGAACCACGTGTAAGAGTTTGTTGTCAGATTTTGGGTCTGGTTGAAGACTGATGAGTAGAGTTGTTCCTCTGGGATGGGTAGAGTTATCTTGAGATCATATTCCTCCAGCGTGGGGTAGAAACCATAGCGGATGAAAGCCTCGAGAGGTACATCTTGATTTGTTTCATCGGGATGGATATCAATATGGATGGAACTATGGGTTTCGGTAACATTGAAGTGAATGAAGAGAAGCTTGATGGTAGAGGCTTTCATGGAATCAAACTGGATGGCACTATCGCCTCCTCTTGGAATCAACATCTCAATCTTTGTGGCCAGGTCAGTCACGATTAACTCCTCACCTATAAAAACAAACATCACAGTTACTTCCTTGTTGTATCGTTGCTCATATTTAAAAGAAAGCGTCTTAGTCACTTGACCATCAAGCTTGTCTGGTGACCTGAGGGCAAGCTTGATTCTCAACTAGCAACCTCTATCCACCCAATGTGGCAGTGTGGTGGGATTATTGAAATCATCTTAATCATAAAGCCATAAGGTTAGTTCACATCCAAAGTTTCACCCTAGCAGTGTCTTGAGTTGATTAAATTGGCCCAATTTTAAATCGGCCCTGATTAAATCGGCCCCATTTTAAATCGGCCCTAATTATATCGGCCCAATTTTTTTTCGGCCCCGATTAAATTGGCCCAATTTTCAATCGGCCCTGATTAAATTGGCCCAATTATAAATCGGCCCAATTGGGAGGGACGATTAATCACCCTATTCATAATGCATTTGTATTGGTTACAATACATCATGCGACCTTAAAATGACCTTTCTGAAAATTCAAGTTGTGACCGAAATAAAGTTCGGGAAGTGAGCTTTGAACTTGTGCATGCCTTGACTGCAGTCACTGTTTCTAGAATGTTTACTTGCAACTTCTAAAATCTTTGATACAAGGTCCTGCTGGGGTTACTTTGTGAAGAATGTAGACGACAATCTTACCATTGTCATCTTTAAGACTCAGACCGATCACAGATGTCTTGACTTCAGATGCACTCAGATGCCAGGAATAAGGATTCTGTGACAAACTTAAAACCTATCAAATAGAAAAATGTAACGAATAAAGTAAAACACACTCCCCAAATGTCTGTATGTTAGTCGAACTTTGTGTGTCAAATACTTCATAACACAAAATAAACACCAATCCAGTTTGGTGCCATTGGCTGCACTTTTAAAACAAACACTTTCTTGATAAATTACTTGATAGCTTACTTTGAAATTTCTACAGTAATGATAAATATTTTGTTTTTACTTTTAACTAAACTGGAGTTCAATTCTCTTATTGAAAAGTGGTTTATCCAAATAGATATCATACAATTGTATAATTTTTTTCGTTGCATTATACAAACCTCATGGATACACAACACTGTTTACTTTTTACACTTGCCTCCATTACCTTACACAGCTGTACAGATTGTTTACATTTTGTAAACAATTTCATCATCCCAACAATATAACAGCAATAGACCAATCAATCACAGCCTTGGCTAGGCAATCAAAAGTCTGACAAAAGTGTGTCATGAAAAAATCCTATTGGAAAATGGAAGTATGCGTGCGGGTACTTACAGCGCGAACGTTCACGTCGTGCAGTGTGGCATTGAAGAGACGCACATTGTGCGCTGCCCACATGCACAATGGTGATGTAGCCAATGCTGTGATTGGTTAATGTGTTTATGGATCGGTCTATTCAAATGCTCCCATCCCTGTGCCTACCTGTGTGCTGATATCATCTTTACCATATGACCCGGCAATCTCGGCCATAGCTTCTGATGGTATCTTAAACCATGCGCCATCCTCAACGTGGTAAAATCGCACTCCGAGATCTCTGAGGTTTTCTCGTTGAAGCATGAGGAGTACAGCGTCGGTTTGAATCATTGTTGCCGTCTCACCAGGCACCTTGGTGCTTAGGATGGTGGTAGAGACTTCATCAATAATGGCAAATACTTTCTTGGTGACGTTGCGGCTCTGTCAGAAAGAACATCAAAATAAGACAACTTTATTCTGATGTGCAGAGACTTTACCAGACATGAATGTACAGAGTAATGTTGTTTGTTTACCATTTGGAGTTGATATGGCACCCATGGTTCTTGCTCTATAACATCAATGTCTGGAACATTCAAATCCACATCTGTATCTGTAAGAAAAAATATGACAATACAAATAAAATATTACATAAAATGCACAATTAATCTATAATTGTACCTCATAATTTGTCTACGTTTATACAAAGATGAGAATCCTACCAAAATTGGAAAAAATTGGTGAAGTGACAATTTACAATTTCGTAACTCAAATAAAACAGTTGCAACAATGCAAAAAATATTGACAGTTCTATATGACTGAAGAAGTCAGCTTTAATTTGGTAGTTCAATTTTAAAGTAAAAACGGCCACAATAACACAAGGAAAACGGGAGATTTCGAGCATGAATCCCAGTACCCTTTGTCCCTCTTTGTACAGGGGAAACAAAGCGTAGCACAGTAAGTGCATGCCTTAACTTACCTGAGCTCCTGGTGAGTGTAAGAGCTACAGACTCTGGGTAGGTAACATTACTAAAAGTAGCACCTTCAGAGTTCCAGAAGTTATCCCAATCATCAGGAGTGCCTTCTAGTCCATCGTAGAAGGTTTGCACTTGCCATGCTGCTGCTCTCAGCAAACTTGACGCTCCTAAGAAATTATCATCATAAAAAAAATTAGATAACCAAAACTAAGTGAGTGAATACGGACTTGATGTTTTAAACAAACAAACAAAAAACAAAAACAAAAAACACCCCAACAAACAATCAACCCAACAACCAAACAAACAAAACAAAAGAAAATGAAAAATAAAACAAACAAACAAACAAACAAACAACCCAACGGACTTGATATTCTTGCTCCTGAAGACGGACAGTTATACTGCTCAAAATATATAGTTCTTATTCATGCAAAGCTTCAAATGTCACTTAAAGCCTGCAGACAACACTGGTAATTGTCAAAGGCCAATGTGCTCTTTATGTAACCCAACATGAAATTACAAACCTGTGAAAGTTTAAGCTCAATCAGACATCAGATTTACAAGAAAATAGTGAAAAACCCAATCATTGT
The DNA here is from genome assembly GCA_911728455.2 of Marthasterias glacialis. NCBI lineage: Eukaryota > Metazoa > Echinodermata > Asteroidea > Forcipulatida > Asteriidae > Marthasterias > Marthasterias glacialis. The sequence goes on along the minus strand of OU452229.1, from coordinate 5,394,519 downwards.
TTTAACACTGATTATAAGCTCGGACTCCAAGATTTTGTTTACTCCTTTCTCAAAATCTGCAGCATTTCAAGCAAAAATATTTTCCACAATGATTATCTTTATACCGTGCAAGTTATGTGTAGAACATTTATCTTTTCAACTTTGGCAATGTTATGAACATCCTTTAACATAGTAAACCTATTCACTTTCAAGATGAACGTTTTGTTAACATATGGCGTAACATCCAAAAAGTCAGCCTTCCAATGCAAGAATGATTTATTCTATATGAACTAAAACTTCCTTTGACTTCTCACCTGAGTAAAAGTTCCTTGAAGTGTCTTCAATAATGTCAATACCAGTTCCTTCTCTGGACTCGTCCTTAAGGATGTCAATCATATTCAAGTACGAATCTGCTGCTAAAATCTGAAATATTCAATAATAATAATAAAAAGAACTTAAAGGGACAGTGTTTAAAAAGTTGTTAATTTTTTTAAAGAAAGGAGACGATCAAAGCATACTGCTTGAAAAGTTGAGTTGTTTCACCACCGGTTCTTTTCAGAACCACCACAACTCATAAGAGAGATTTTATGTACACGGTGTTACTGTTTACAAGGTTCAGGGTTCTCCCCAGGATTTTTCAAAACTGGGGGGCATACTGGACCCAAATTTGGCAGAAGTACTATGAATGGAAATGAAGTCCTCGGAATGTATTTTTTTTTTTACCTGATGTTTATACTTGGATTTAAAAGCTCTATTACTATACCTCATACATATTCATGATCGAGAGCCCAATTCTCACTGGTCCATTCACCATCACGTGCTAGATGCTATTTTTGCTGTTTACAAAGCGTGCCAATATTCACGCACATGATAAACACGCATGCATACATGTAATAGACTGTCACATGTGCAACAGTCTACTGCGCATGCAATTTACGAAGCATCCTATATTTCACCTTTTAAGAAGAGTGTTGAGTTTAAAAAGTTTTTACAGTAAAAAAAGGTTGCACAGAAGGAAAAGTTTCTCATGTTTTGATTTCTGATTTTGTTGCATTCAGATCTAGTTTCCTAGGTTGTTATAATCAGAGAAATAAAATTCCAAAGATGCAGTTACCTGAGTGTCTGAAGAGATTTCATCAGGGTTATAGATTGCTCGCGTCATAGCAGCTGACGTTTGTTTAGTTACATCTAAGTTTAGGACCTTCATATCTGCCAGTTTTTCCACTAGTTTGAATCGCACCTGTAAAGGGAAAAACAATATATTTAATTAATAAGTAAAGAAGAGGTACAACTGGTGGTTATCAAAATTAAAGTTATTGTAACGTACTGTACTAAATTGTCTATTACATTCAAATATTGGGTTAGTTTTTTGGACGTATTTCTCCAAAGTAAGAGAATGTTGATAATTGTAGAAGGTGTTCAGTGCTCCGGGGGGGGGGGGGGGGGGGGCGATAATAAAAACAAACAAAAAACAAAAAAAATAAAACAAAACCTGAAATTAAATTTACTCCCCACTCTACCATTGACTATTTAAATCACTCTTGCAGTTAATGTTTTTGATACATTGTGAATCCAATATAAAATTGCCTTCCCCCAATAAAAGATAAACAAATACAAGAACAAACAAACAAACAAACAGCCCAACAAACAAACATTTCTTTGCCCTTCACTCACGCTACTCCACAAAAAAAAAAAACAAAAAAAAAAAAACACTTTTTAGAGTCTGGCTCAGTCGCTGTGTATGTTTTTCGAAAATCAAGGTACACTGTGCCTTGATTTCATGTAGCTTCTAACTTCTTATACATCAAACCAAAAACAGTACTTTTCAGCGTCATTTCTTTGGTCTATTTTCTGAAAGAGTGCCAAGCATGTTTCATAGTTAGAGGTTTCAAAAGCTTAAAAATACTCTTTTTTTTCAATTGGAAGGGAAGGGGAGAGTTACTTACCTGTTTCTTTTGCAGTAACCAATCCGCATCTTGATCTCCATCTTCATCATCTAGTCCTGATCCTTCCGATTGTCCCTGCTGGGTGTTCTCATTAAGTACTGAGGCTAGAGTATTAATGAGCTTAGTGGCAGACTGGGTGTCTCCCTTCTCAAGATACAGATCAAGGGTGGTTGTAGAACCTTCACTAAGAGCAGTTAACTCTGTAGTTAGCTGAGCATCATCCGGAGGTAGAACCTGAGGAATGAAACCAATAGAAACTTATTCCACGAAGAAACTTCACTTAGTGCAGTTAGCTCTGAACTTAGCTAAGTACGGTATCATCTGGAGGTAGAATCTAGAACCATTAGAAACTTTCTAGAACCAACAGAAACTATAGATTTTAAAGTTTTGGCTCTTATGTATCAATGTATCCATAGTATAGCCTCTTGCTTATCATCAAAGGCTAGTTCAGGAGTACACACACCAGCTAGAAATCTGTGTTTTACTAATAAATCTTGTTAAACAACTCCACTTATTAAAATGAAGTCCTATTGACAACATCTGGTTAGTTGTTCCTTAATCTGCTGCTGTACAGTTAAGGAACAACTAACCAGATGTTGTCAAACAGGCCAAAACATCAGAACAATTGAAAACCCGCGTTAAAATGTATCTGTTCCATTTGTAATTGTTGAATTCATGATAATCATGATATTCAACTTTCATTATGCAGGCCTCGATCTTAAGAGAAACAGGGGCAGGCCTTTGCTGGCCAAATCAGAGAAATTGTACAAGGGCATGGTGGCCAAGTTGCTAGTGACAGTGCAATTTTTTCAACTCGACAGGGCATGAGGCCAATGGCCTCGGTGGCCTCGGTTAAGATCAAGGCCTGATTATGTTGTAAGAAATAACTGTCAAAAAACACACCAGGAATCATGTGATTGTTCGGATTTATAGGGGCTGCCTCTTACCTTGACTTGAAGTTGATCGTGCACGCCTACTCCCAATGAATCAGTCACCTCAATATGGACATCTACCATGTAGGATCTACTAGCCACACCCATAGGTAAGGTGATGGGCGGAGTCACACCTTCAGGGCTGTAGTACAGTAACGTAAACATCTCATCGGGCACGGTCTCAGCTCCAGTGACTTTGGTTATATCTTCATTTCCAGCACTGTATAAGAACTCATGATGAAGGGGCAACTCGGCTGAGTGAAAGCCTGTCAAAATTTAAAGATCATAATGAAAGGGGAAAAAACGTATTAAAGTGATGAAAATGTGTATGTTTTTCCTGCAGTGTTGTTGCATTTGAGCTCATTAAGTTCTGCATTTCTATTAACCCTAAAATAGGCAAAATTACAAGGTCAAATAAATTGTGAAATTCTATTCTCAAAACTTTTGTTTTTAATAGATGTCATAATATTGCATCAGGGCTAAACAATGTATACCTTTGGGTGAGCCATAACTTTGGGCAAGCCATAACTTTGGGCAAGCCGTAACTTTGAGTGAGCCATAACTTTGGGAAAGCCATAACTTTGGGCAAGCATTAACTTTAGGTGAGCCATAACTTTGAGCAAGCCGTAACTTTGGGTGAGCCATAACTTTGGGCAAGCATTAACTTTAGGTGAGCCATAACTTTGAGCAAGCCGTAACATTGGGTACGCCAGAACACTGGGTGAGCCATAACTTTGGGCAAGCCGTAACTTTGGGTGAGCCATAACTTTGGGCAAGCATTAACTTTAGGTGAGCCATAACTTTGAGCAAGCCGTAACATTGGGTACGCCAGAACACTGGGTGAGCCATAACTTTGGGCAAGCCGTAACTTTGGGTGAGCCATAACTTTGGGCAAGCCATAACTTTGGGCAAGCCATAACTTTGGGCAAGCCATAACTTTGCTTCCATGCTTAACAATGCTGACTTGAAACTAAATCACTTCCACCCTTCAAGCAGAATGGTACATCAGTTATATGCTGATCGGGGTGTAAACCAACATCTAATCCAGTTTAAGAATGGTACATCAGTTATATGCTAATCAGGGTAGTAAACCAACATCTAATCCAGTTTAAGAATGGTACATCAGTTATATGCTGATCAGGGTAGTAAACCAACATCTAATCCAGTTTAAGAATGGTACATCACTTATATGCTAATCAGGGTAGTAAACCAACATCTAATCCAGTTTAAGAATGGTACATCAGTTATATGCTAATCAGGGTAGTAAACCAACATGTAATCCAGTTTAAGAATGGTACATCGGTTATATGCTGATCAGGGTAGTAAACCAACATCTAATCCAGTTTAAGAATGGTACATCAGTTATATGCTGATCAGGGTAGTAAACCAACATCTAATCCAGTTTAAGAATGGTACATCAGTTATATGCTAATCAGGGTAGTAAACCTTGGTTTCAATCTTAGGGGAGAAATCCACAACCCTGCAGGGCTTGTAGCTCAAAAGATTTACTGGACCAGATACACGTATGTATTTACTACGATATCTAAACAGTTTAACATATAAACAGTTTTCATTTGAATAAGCATTAATACGAGGAGATCGATCTCATTTGTCTGATGGGTAAGTATACTTCGATACTCAACAGAATCGAAAGACAATTATCAGACTAATAGTCAACATATTAACATCATTTTTTTTTTGTCCAAGATCCTACAAAGTGAGGTATTCTTATTCCACTGAAAAACACAAGACCTGAAGACTTGTCTATTTTGATTTGTCCGGTCGTGAGCTTACTGGCCTCGATGCTAAAATCACTGGCCTCAGGCCTGTGGTCCAGTATAAATTTTGATCCCTGCAGGTGGCCACCCGAGGCCTATAACTGTACCTACCTTTACATGTGATGACAAACTGTGTACTTAGCGCTACACCTTCAGTTGGTGTGATACTACAACTGCCTCTATCTGGAACATCTCCAATCACGTACTGGTATTCTGAGTAACCGGATGACTGTAAATGACTGTTATAGACTGTAATTCCCACTGAGAATCTTGATGATTGATGGATGAGAAAGACAGATGGTCTCATGATGAAGTACGGACCTTTGCTTCCTGATTAGGAAAAGAAGAAAAAATTGATTATTCTTCCAAGTTTTTGCAGCTCTTGTCAGTGCCATTTTCTTCAGTTTCTCGTGGGTTTGAATCTCACCCGAGTAGTATGCCTGTGGATCTTTTTTTTCACAGGACTCAGGAAAGTACTGAGTATACAGTGCTTAAAAAAGCATCGGTGTAAGGTAAAGACCAAAATGTTATTCTCTATTCCAGATGGAATTATTCCATCTATTAAAGTGTCTGGTTTTTGTGTTTTGGGGGGGTGTCTGTCTCATTGGTAGGCTATGTGTTGTCCTTCCATGGATGTTGAGAAGCAAGACTTACTGGTTAACAAATTGATTTAATCTTAATTAACAGAAGAACTAAACAAAAATGGTTAAGAGTGGGATAAGAAATGAAGCTATACTTACCAGTGACTGTCTCTACATCTTGTTGAAATCTACTTTTATCAGAACCTAGACCAGTGACATTCCATGTATACTCCAACTCCTCCGTAGTATTCCAACATTTGAAGCACTCTACGACCAAGGCTAACCGTTTCTGAGGATTTATCTTATATCCACAGTTACGGATACACCTGACAGGGAGAGAGTAAACCATACATTAAATAAGCATTTTTCTTTTAAAATGATAAATAAAGGAAATTATTTCATTTAATGTTCAACAGTAGGCTTGTGCATCCACGTTTATTTTCATAAACGTTTAAACGGAGTTTGTGACTTCCGTTTAAGCGTTTAAACATTTCTAGCAATGAATCCAAATTGAGAATGTTGACAAAAATCCACAGGTTTATTACTGTAGAGAAAAAACAAAGAATAATATTTTTCATTTCTCATGCAATAGACCGATCCATTAAGCCCCACCTACTAATGTTTTGACCAATCATAGCCTTGACAACGCCACTGAAAGTCCGAGAAATGTCTGACACGTTAAAAATCCATTAGAAAAGTAAACAAACCGCCGCCATTGTTCTGACACACAACAGCACACACAACCGTACCTCCTTTTGTTTAGTTTAAATTTTTTCGTATTTCTGATGATCATCAAATCCCACAGCAGTGGTCCTTGTACAGTCGTGTAAAAGTGGTTTAACAGTGTTCCTGTCTGCATTGTTCTTTGGACTCAAAGCACTGCTCAATAGGCCACGAAACTAAATCCATACCGTTCATGAAAACCATGTCGGTGTGTGTATCAACCGAACCACCCCTCTGCGATTGTGGCAAGAAAGTCACGCCATGTGCTGTTGCTAGGCAGTTGCTAAGGTAGGCAGGGCTTAATGGATCAGTCTATTATGATATCTAGTAGACCAGCAGACACCGGATGTTGTGTATACATTCATCTTTTTAGAGTTTTTTTCTTCTACAATGATTGAGTTTTACCTGATTTGAAGTTTAGGAGGTTCGCTCTGGATTGCCCTGACTGTCTGAATGAAGTATTGGGTATCTCGTCCTTCCTTGCTACCCACTACAGCAAACACATATTGACTACTCCTTGTCAGATTCTCCAAGGGAATATCATAAGATGAAGCCCCTGTGGCTATGGATACATCCGGGCCATCACCGAGACAACCTGGATCTGATGAAAGAAAGTCAAATTGTAGAAAGATAAAACATTTGAGACTTGATATAACATGTGAAAGCTGCATAAGTGGACATTAAAGTTTACAACAACAAAATTATTTTGCATCCAAAAATGTGAGTGGTTTTTTTTTCTTTTAAGGGGACTAGTTTTATACAAAACCTTCTAACTATTAGCTTATAAGGGTTATTTTCACATTGAGCAATCTGCAGGTAAAAGGAGCATTCTGAAAAAACAGGAAAAGAATCCATCTTAGAGAAATAGAGACAGACTAGTGGAATCTTCTTAAGATTGTTGTCTTTTCAATTCATCGCATTCAAAAGTTGACTTCAAATTTGGATAAAGTTGAAAAAAGGTTTCATTTACTGTAACAAACAAGCAACAAACTGAATAATTATAAGATATATTTACCATCTGGGTTAGGAGCAACAAATCCTTCCTCGAAACTGAAGATCTCATCCGGAAGTCTACAGTACCAGGAGAACATAATCGGATCATTTTTAAATGGTGGGCTAGTTTGGTTTTCAGACGCTAGACTATCCTCCAAGGTCATCTCATCGGGGTCAAAGGACACGGACGCGTCTAATGAGATACTTTCATTCCAGCTAATTGCCACCGTGCTTCCTCCGACTATGCTAATGACAAGGTCAGAGGGCATGACCTCTATGAAGGTCTGATTCTGATTCAGGACTTGGGCATCATTGTCCATGGTGACAGTCAACTGCAGGAGGTAGGTGTTATAATCCAGGGTGCGTCGTGGTATGACCAAGTCGGCATTACTTGCTCGGACACTCGCTGGTAGCCCGTATCCAAAAAGCTGGTTAGCAGGAAGGGGTTTATCATTGAAGTATGAGACGATGTATGCATCCCACTGGAACAGCGCCCTCGTGGTGGATGGACAGTCTAATGCGATCTCCGAAACTAGCGTGATTGGCCGGTTGCGTTTGACCTGCCAAGGATTAGAGACATTCTTACTGCCACCATGGATTACAACGCGGGGTAGTCTGCACGGGTCTTCAGTGATGGGAAGGAGGGTCGTAACGCTGAGGGAAGAGGCATAGTTCGAGCCAGTAATCACAACCTCATAGTCCCCTGATGCATTAAAGGTGAGATTGTGCGTGGTGACTGCATGAGTGTAAGGATCAAATGGAAGATAGATGTTAGGATTCATCAACGCTAAAGCTGAGGCAACAGCATCTTCATCGTTGATTGGTGTCGCTAACACTTCTACATTGCTGTGATTACCAATTTGCAATGTGTAGGTAGCTTGTGTTCCGGGCTGCGCTGCAAATAGAATCAATGTAATCTGTTCAAATTGAGCTACTGGGCCGGAGTGAGCGGCAAACAACCCAATAACACTCTCCTGCATGACGACAGTGGCTGATGAATCTTCAAAGTTAAAGATATTCATGGTGAGCAGACGTACGCTGAACGTGGTTGAATCAGTGTATAGATGCTCAACGTGTGCATCAGAAATTGACTTGACCACACCGTCACCAAACCGCCATATATATTTCATGGCAGTACCCTCGGTGACATGGGCTAATAAGTGAACAGGATATTCAACCGGGAAGTAATTTTGGTTTGGGCCTCCACCCTTGGTGCCGTATTTCACTCCGGGTCTATCAACATTGTGAGCTGTTATGCTACAGTTGAAGATTGGAACTTCAGTTTGGACGTTGACTGAAAACACTTGTTGACTGGCAAGGTTGTGGACTGTCACAACAGCCGGGTACATACCAGGGTCGTAGGTATGGGTGAGGGTCAGGAATCTAATTATCGGACCAGTCACGAAAGCTTGTGTAAAATTGGCATCACACAGAGGGTTGTTGACGTCCTCCTCTGGGGTATCACAATTGCTGCCTGTTGTAAGATTAAACCGAATCCAAGTCATAATCTCAAGGCTTCCGAGATCTATTGTGAGGAGAGGGTTCATCCATTCACCAAAGTCAAATGTGATACTGGCGTTTGTGGGTAGTTTTCCAATACGCGTGTCCCAGAAGAGATTGAATGTAATGTTACCATCAGGGTATCTGACTGGGGTATCGGTGGTCAGACTAAACCCCCAGACTTTATCCTCGACAGCTATGAGAAGCGGAGTGTGAGTCATCATGCCGATTTCGTTGCTAGCGATGACAAATGCTGCATACAGACCCAAGGCTGGATACAGATGCTGCTTGGAGTCAGATTTACTTGTCGTTGTTGCGTTCAGCGTGGACGTGATGACGAAATTGGTTCCAAAATGCCACTCCAAGCGGACATTAGTCCCAGTGGCTATTGACGCATGCAAGGTGACAGCTTCTCCTAGAGCGACAAATGGTTTCTCTGCCCAGACTTCAATGCCTGAGATTTCAGCTTCCACATAGATCTGATCATGTAAGGATAGTACAGGAGGTACAAGATTCCCCGCTGTAATGCTCACATCCTGCCATCCTGATTCATTGACGTGTTCTCCTGGTACGATGACATAACCAATTAATCCCTCCATAACAAAGGAGTAATTTCTATTATTTAGTTCCAATACTGATTCAACGTCAGTTCCAGTGGTAAAACTTATATTCACGACAAGGTCCACACCATACTGGCCAATCCTCTTACTTGTTATATTAAGACCACTCGCAGGCACCTGTACGACAACAACTTCGCTGGCGTATACTTCTGGATGGAAGAAGTTCGTGCAATTCAGCTGTATCTGATATTCTCCAATATGACTGTAAGTGTGATTGATTGGGATGTAGACAAAATACTGATCAAGATCCAAGATGGTGGAATTATCTCCAAAATCCCACGTGCAGTTGAAACGGTTACCTCTGTAACGGTCTAGTCTGAAAACAGTCATCTTATCACGAATAACAGCCTGAGGAGCTCCCACATTAAGTCCCCTGATCTGATGAGGTATGGGAGGAAGGAGAACATTGTAGGTATCATTGGCCTGGACAAGAGCACTGCTGAGGTGGTTGGTTGCCATGACGGTAACGAGATGGTGCCCGATGTCAATGAACATATGCTTGCAGTACAGTTTGGTAGTGACTATTGGCTGGGAACCGTCGTGGTAATCACATGTATACTCAACGTTGGTACCTTGTTGAATCTCAATAAGGATAAAGGCAGATTGATCGGTGTGGGTCGTTTTATTGCCGCGGGTGTACGCCCTGAGTCCCTCTATAGCATACTCCACATAGGCAATTGTTGAAACTGTTAATGAGTTGAGCTTATTAGAAGCCGTGATTGTTATTTCATAAGATCCTGGTCCGCTGTAAATGTGTTCTATAGACCACATCTTACCAATATCCTTCTGCTCAAAGATCTGCTCAGAGCCATCTCCTATAAGACAAAGCGTATTCTGGTTTTAGTGTGGTATGTTATGGAAATTTCTCGTACTCTTTCAACCTATTGAACAATGCTTTGAAGGGTGTGCCTACATTGGTAAGATTGAAAATGTTTACAGATTTGCTGACAACTTACATTTTTTGAAAATTATTTTTTTTATAAAAGTCGCCAGACACACGAGGCCTGTAAGCCATTCGAGGTGTGGGCTACAAACCAGCTGTTTTCTCAGGGGCCATTGCCACCTACGCCTGGGGCTGAAACAAAGTTACCCCCTTTACAGTCCGTAAGGATGTAGGCTTGGGTATCATCCATTAGAAGCCTGGCTGGTAGAGCAGAAAGCTCTACCTCCCCAACGTTTACGAAGCAATTATGGTTAAGTGCCTTGCTCAAGGACACAAGTGTCATGACCGGGACTCGAACCCACACTCCGATGACTCAGCCACCAGAGCTTGAGTCCGACGCACTAACCACTCGGCCACGACACGCCACAAAGGGTATAAAGATGGTCATGGTGGAAAACTCCCCTTGAAAAACATTTGCCTAAAATGCTATGGTTTTTGAGAAACGAGTAAAACAATCGGTGTAGGGCATCGGTGTAGGGCAAAGCTAAATCACATTTTTCAGGATTGAAGTAAAGAATGTTAAATTTTTAACCAGATTCCAATGTCATCCTTTGAAGAATGATTCACCAAACAGTACACAAGGTTGACAAAAATGCTTTCCTACCAAGATCGACAGTAAAGAGCACCTCTGTGCCATAGGTAATCTCCCAAGCTATGAGGACCGGCTGTGAGGGGATGACAGGGTATACATCTGATAGCAGCATCAGACCTTCTACATGCTCTTGTACATAAAACAGCTGCATGACACTGAACTCACTCACAAGATTTTGCGCTCGTACAGTCACCTCATAAAGTCCTGAAATAAATGGCAATTTATTTTACTTGAATAATAAAAAAATAAATACTTTTATACAAGTTTCCAATAAAAACATTTGGAACAACAGGTTGTCTTTAACACTATTCTGTCATTCAAATTGGTAGCTTAAAAAATACTCTTGACCATTTCAATCCATTAAAAACGCAACATTCAGATTTCAGAAATCGTACTTTTCATCAAGCTGTGGTTAGGTGAGATTTTTGTTATCACCTCATGAACAGAACCATACATGTTGGGACTGAATGCACGAGATATGCACAACCTTTGAAATGAACAATTCTTTGAATACAGCATCGCCAAAAACAAAGAATAAAATAGTTATAGCATAAAATGAGTGAAAATTGTAAAAACTACGCTAAAATCCTACATGTTGGGAGGTCTGCACTAATAAGTTTCCAGGGTAATCCTGTATCATTTCTATAGATTGAAGTAGTTTACTACATATTTATGGAGAATAATCTTACCGGCATTTCTGTAAACGTACTGATGTGTGAAAGCGTCAGTAGTAAACTGCACATCGACATCATAGTCCCAGAAGAAAAGAACATCACGGCTATCGCCAACAAAGGGAGGCACAACAAAGTCAAAGATTTTACCTGGTGGGTAACAAGTAAAATTTTCTGTTTATTACATCGAACATATCATGTAGGAGGTACAGTAATGTTGATGTTGTATTAAGGTTATTGTGGACATTTTGAGAACAGGGAACCACTCACTTGTGACTAAACAAAGCTTTGTATAAGCCGTCATTCAAATAAAACTTGCACATGGCTTATTGATCTTTTCTATAAAAACATCCCTGTATGTTCAGTGCCATTCAATGGGTGATTTTGGCCAGGCCTAATACGTCGTTCTTCTACGGGCAAAGCAGCTTATCCTTAGTAAAGGGCATGTCAATATGGAAAATGTACATTTCTACTGGAATATTTCATGGGGCACCAAAGCAGTGACGAGCGGCATAGAGGCAAGTGCCTCTGTTGCAACTGTGAAATATCAGGCCTGATTTTGGCCATTCAGATGCCTTATTACCTTTGACACAGACCTCAGGTAGGAATAACAGGTCTACAATTTCCTCCTGAACAATGACTTGACGGACTGTGAATCCATTGGCCCACGGGTTCTCAACGAAGCAGGTAATGTTGAAGGTTCCTTCAGACTGATAAGTATGGGAATCTGCAGATCAAAATCAATCACAATATGATGTTTTGAATTTTCACCGTCATAGACATCTGTAAGCATCATATTGTGGGGATATGTTGATAATACAAGGATGTTTCTGAAATAGCGGCTGTGGCTGGATCACCCAGTAAAAATGCCTTGAGCATTTAGCTGCCCAGTAACTGCCGCAGCTGCAGCAACCAATTCAGATACATCCTATCTTTCCCTGCCCTTCAACATACCAACTTTGGTCTGGAGCCCAATACCTGTATATAGATCAACAGTCGATTTCACAAAGCGCTAAGATCAATCTTAACATGAGTAAACGTATGAATCAATCTTTATTGCTAAGGAAAGTGTGATGTCACAATACAAATCACTATGCATCTTAGGATGATTATATAACACACAGGGACATTGACTCCCAAGTTAGAAAGGATTTTGTAAAATCGAGTGCAGTTGTCAGACCCTACCCGATTACCTGGGCCCGATTTCATAGAGCTGCTTGTGCAGACAATTTTCTGCTAAGCAGAAATAAGCTGGATACCAGTCAAAGCCGGTAGGTGTGTTATGGTATTTTGGCTGGTGACCTTAATCCGATAAGCACAAGTTGTGAAGTGCTCTAAAGCTATTTTTGTGCTAAAGCAGTTCTGTGAAATTGGGACCTGAGCCAAATTTTTAAAGAGTTGCTTAAGCAGAAAATATTGCTAAACATTTTCCTGCTAAGCAAAAATAAGAAGTATACCAGTTACATTTAGAGCATGTAACATACATGTAGTATTTTAGCTGGTAACCTTATTCTGGTAAGCATAATTTTTTTATGCTTACCTACTTTTTGTACTATGAAATTTGGACCTGGTAAAGTAAACAATAAGGCAACTGGGAAGGAATTTCATAAGCTGTGTCTCTTCTGCTTTCTTGTTTATTTCATAGATGTATGATTCATAAATGAATGGCAAGTTAAGCACTTTAAACACTTTACCTTTTTAATAAGAGTAGAAATTACAATAAATCAAACCATTCCACCATTCAAGTTAAACAAAAATAAATTATGGCCTCATGTTTCGACCCTAGCAGAGTCTTTCTCAAAAGCTAAATGACAACGCAACACATACATACAAGTATACTTGAAACAGTCAAATGAAAAGAAGTGAAAAGAGAGAGGCAGAAAGCAGTCAGAAGATGCAAGGGATGAACAAGGAAGAGGGAGACAAGGGGAGGAGTGAGGGAAGAGTCTGGTTTAACAACAAGAGGTTGATAAGCAGTTTGCAACAGCTAATTTTATTTTTTTTCAAAAATAAATTAGCAAGAGTTTCAAAGAACACGAAGGCTTTGTAACAGATAACTTACCAGTGTAGTCAGATCCAGTGCCAAAGAAGACTCCATTATACTTGTTGGATACCGTTCCATCACCCCAGTCAAACGTCATGAGTACATTACTGCCATTATTAGCAACACACCTTGCTTCTAAGACATCGGCTCTGATGTGGGGAGTTGTAAGAAATAGATCCGCACCACTGATGCTAGCGTCAATTTGGATCGATGTTGTCGCCGACTCATCACTGACGTTATTGTACGCTCTGATTGAGATGGTGTATGTATCCGGGAATATGTACATGTGACAGTAGCTTGCGTTGGGTAGATGAGTCACATTGGAGGAATCTCCAAAATCGTAGTCGTACCAAACCTTGTTCCCAGTGGCGATGACTGTGGTGATCAAGACAGGGGTATAAATGAGATCATCTTGAGCTACTGCCACAACGTTTGTCACCCTCTCTTGAATCTCTACGACGATGGGATCTGAAATCATCCAGGAAACCACGTTAGAGACGTTGACAGTCACATTGTAGTAACCAATCCTAGTGTAGATGTATTCTACCGAGGGTGCCGAGGTCGTATCTTCTCCACCATCGCCGAAATACCAATCAAAATGGACATCATTACCCCTTGACCATGTCACAGTATACTCTACAGTATCCCCCGTTGCTTGGACATCTGTCTTGTTCTGAAGCACGACTCCCTCCACTGGGTCTTGAACAACAATAGATTCGGTATCAGACACAGCGGGGTAATTGCCAATAGTGCACTCTACCTGATAGGTGTTGAATGAGGAGTAGTTATGCCATACAAAACCTGTGTTTTGAATAGTGGCTGAAGCTCCGTCGCCAAAATCCCAAATGAAGGTTAAACCCTCTCCAGTATGCCAAGTGACCTCACAGAAGAACAGCGTTTGTATCTCGCTGGTTGTGTAGTCCTGGCATCGGACGTAATTAGGCTTCACTGCCGTCACATCGAACGTATGGTCTAACGTACTTGCTATGTTGTCTGCTTTAACGAGTACAGTGTAGACACCGGGATCTTGGTAGAAGTGGTCATGAGTTGTGTCATAACTCCAATCACCCGATGTTGATCCGTCACCATGATCCCATTGGTACTGTACAACGTTACCAGTCCTTATGAAAGAGCTGTAGTTAAACCAACAGCCTGAAAGAATCGTATTCCATTCACTGGTGGTGTTGTCTCCGGGATACAGTTCAATAGTTCCATTAAGGCCAGTGATTCTATATCTAGCAATGATTGATAAGATAATGTCCACTGAGCTCACATTGTTATAAGCTTTCACTTGAATTGTATAGTTACCAATATCCGAGAAGAGGTAGCTCTGGCTGTCAGTTGTCTTTACATCAGGTCCATCCGTAATATCATTAGTTAAGAATGGAAGACTCGTATTCATTGAGCCGTCAGGAAAAGTCCATGCGAATCTAACAAATGTCCCTTGAAGTATTTCTACATACATTGGGTAGGCTTCATCCGTACATGCGTAGTAGATACCGAGATCGCGAGTGAATTGTAGACCCTGTATCGCAAGTATTCTATACTGTGAGGCAATCCATTGAGGATAGGCTTCCACCTCCTTACCAAGAAGGTTGTTGTACTTGGTGTTAATCTCAAACATCCCTGAGCTGCTGTAACTATGCGACACCCATGAGAGTGACGGTTTCGAGACATGTGCTCTGATGTAGAAACTTACACCCATCTGGCCGGTATCCCCACGTCTTACGTCTTGCTCTTCGGAAAGCAGGTCTTGCTCCTTAAAGAACACCGTTTCGTTATCAGTTAGAGAGTGTGCGACCTCTCCAACAAGTGGGTATGCTGCTTGTCGATAATAATCAGGATATTTCTGCTGGTAGGGTCCAAACCCTACCCAGTCATGAGGCTGGACTGTGAAGCGATCCGTTGCATTGACACTGAAGATATTATAACCTTCTTGAAGATACACAATGTTCTGCCCAATGACACCATATGGAACTTTCATTGATCTTTGATTACTTTCCGATAAACACGATCCATAGAAGTGTTGAGGCAATCTCACATATGGTTCAGAATAGTTGCACATCTTGATTTGACTATCTGAAGAACCGGTTCCGTTTATTGTTCCATTGTTACCCTGCACACTCTGTGTCTGATTCTCGCAGGGAGCAATGGTTATTGTCGAATTGGATTCCGCAAAGTAGTAGGTGGTTTGAAAAGGTTGGCACGACGCCGATTCCAGGCAAAAGGCTGTGTAGTTATTCTTACAAGGAGTTTCAGTGACGGGTGGACATGGAAAGTATTTATCAATACAGGTTCTGTTGTATGGACAATACTTCTCACTTTCGTCGCACAGTGGTCTATAAACCTACAGAGATGAAAAAAAAGCAAAGCATGGTTAAGTCCTTTCAGATTTTCCAGACTAAGGACATGACAAATTACATTCAAGGATGAGGGGGGGCAGGCCTGCAGTATCATTCTCAGAAGGGCAAGGCACTTTTCCAATGGTACAGGGCAACTCTATGAGGGAAACTTACATTTCTACTTGGGCAATTTGAGGGCAGAGCTGCCAACATTTGCATCTTGCAATTCAGGGAGATTTTGTACAACAATCAGGGAGATATTTAGAATTACATTCCACATAATAAGGAAAAAGTTTCCATCATATCAGGGAGAATTTCAAGTTTGTTCATCAGAACATGGAAAGATTGGTTTATTTTCAGGGAACTTTCTGTAGAATCAGGGACAGCTGGTAGCTCTGTGAGGGGCACCAAGCAATGACCAGGGGCATGGAGGCAACTGCCCCCAGTGCCCCCGTGAAGTATCATGCCTTGGGGGCATACAAACTAGACAGAATTTATGACCGGATCATTTCAAAGCACAGCAACCTTCAAAAGTGGTGACGTCATCTCAGCCACCAATGATTACCACATTCTAACTCCACACAATCACAATCGAGTGTACAAGGTTCCTGATAGGAACTGAAATATATCGAGTGAATACAACATTTTTCTTTGATTTGTATACGAGAGTGATTTGTGGCCGAGCAGTTTAGTGCGTAGGACTCAAGTTCTGGGCCCCTATCCATGGTGCTGGTTACCAAAAAATTCTGCGCTTACTGCACCCTGTAAAGCGTGTACTCCTATGGGCCGTGGCAGGGTGTAAATACAGAATTCTCCCGGAAGCAGAGCCATGTCATTGGGCCGTGGTGGCTGATGAGTCATCAGGATGCGGGTTCGAATCCCAGTCATGACACTTGTGTCCTTGAGCAAGACACTTAACTATAATTGCTTCAAATAGGGGAAGAGGCACTTATGTTTGTTTTGCAACAGATTCATTTACCACTCCCTGTTCTTAGCTGCGCTATGAAGAGACTTGAGTGTCACTATGTCTTGTTTCTGCACATTGGGGCAGGTTTTTTGTCCATTCCGTAGCCCATACCTCGAGTGGCCTTTGGGTCTTGTGGTGAGCGACTTGCATGAAAAAAATTACAAGAATCTATTTTTATCTTGACATTCAGGGAAGCTTTGGCCAATTTCTGTTCCTCATTTACAATTATAATCAAAGAAGTTAAAAAGGCTATGTACTCTACTGAAAGAGTACAAAGCTGCACTCCATGATCTGTTTTCTGTTTACAAGACTCTCACCTGTAGCTTGATTCTGCCTTCCTTGACGGCAAACACCTCCCATGCTTCTAGTTTAGCCTCCTGGGTGAATTCAAATCCTGGGATTAGATACACACCTTGAAGGTTGAGCGCTGGTTCAATGTTGTCGAGACGTCTTGGGATTGGTGATCCTACTGAGAAACGCTGGGCATCTGTCAAATGATCGATCAAATCAATCAATTTGATTTCCACTCAATCAATTTACACAAAGATATGACCAATTTGTGGGGAGGAAGCAAGCTTGTCGAGTAGAGATTCTCATGGCGTGTGTAGGTAAAACCAGGCATGCAACTTGGACTTAACTAAAAACGAGGAAATTCCAATCTTTACAAGACTTTGAACAATGTTTTTCAATTTTCAATGGCATGAGTGTTAGGTGAAAAACGAGGAAATCAGCTGATCCGAGGAAAAGTTGCATGCGTGTAAAACAAAAAACATTGAAATATTATACTTTAGACCACGTAACCTTTGTTTACAACAAGCGTGACCTTGTACATTCCAGGGCATTTCTGGCAGGCAACATATTAAACTGTCATATGGGATTTTTTTTATATTTTGTGTCGTAATTTTCACATAAATTAAAAAGTAAAAAAAAAAACAGCTGAACAAGTTTTTAAATGTACCCCCTTTCTTCTTATCAAAAGTTGATAAAAATCAGACAGTGCGATCTCAGTGTACTAATTATGCCTGCAGGAAGTCCAGGTTCCGTGGCTCTTTTGTAAACATGTGATGTCTCAGGTAACATGGTCAGGTGACATACTAGACTGGTTCCCAGTCCCTACGTCGTTTCCGTTCTGACTGAATATAGGGACCGGAAGCGGGTAATGAAAATTAGCAAATACCTGGCAGATTTCTGCCAGTAATGCTAATTAGAATTAGCATACATGTCTACGTAATCCCATAATGCAATGCAGCCTTACACAAAACGTGATGGACACAATATCTCCCATCGTGCAGACCATGGAGGTAGAAATTACACTAGTTAAGATGTTCTTCTAAAGTTAGCTTAAATTTTGATGTTGAAGGTTGGTTCACAATATGTCCGGGTGAAGGGTTACGATGCACAAGTGTGCTAGTGTCAAACAACAACATGCACACGTCATCTCTAAAACTAGAAAATTATTACTGCGCCCGCGCAATCGAGGGCCTATCAAAAGCGCCATATCGGTAGTAGCTACCGGTCCCTATATACAGACAGAAGAGAACGATGTAGGGACCGGGAACTAGTCTAATATACATACCAGTTTATTTAAAGAGTTTAATGAAGCCTGTGTAGCCAGATGCAAATACAATAGATCAAACAATTTGTTATTAGAAATAAGGTTTCACACAAAATTATTAAAAACTGTCATTTACAAATTAAAACCCTTACCTGCAACTTTCATATTGACCTCACTTGAGCCATCGTTAAAGTTCCATGCAGCATCCATGTTATTCCCCTGTCCCACACGGCCGATGCACTCAAATGGATAGTCAACCTCAATAAAAGAGTTGCAAACTGTCTTGAGATCTGATACAAGAACCAAAGAAGAAAAACAAATGAGCAATAGCCACTTGTTTAATCGGTCGGAGGCCTCGATCTTAAGAAAAACAGGGGCAGGCCTTTGCTGGCCAAATCAGAGAAATTGTACAAGGGCATGCTGGCCAAGTTGGTAGTGACAGTTCAATGTTTCTGAAGGGCATGCTGGCCAACTCGACAGGGCATGAGGCCAATGGCCTCGGTGGCCTTGGTTAAGATCAAGGCCTGGGTTGGTTAATTCAAAGAAACGGAACCTAAATTAAACAGATACAAACTTGAACATTGTTGTAAAAAAACGATCTTTCTTAGGTTTGAGTATTTTTAATAGCACAAACAAGTTTGGTTTTTTTATATTTGAAGAAGAAGGTGGATGACCAGAAGTTGGCAGACCGTTTTGTGGGATGCAAGCATGAAGTCATAATGGTGTGGGGTCCACAGCAATTCTAGATCCCCAATAGTTGGTGGCACTTTTTTTATGGGATGTTAGCATAAAGTCATAATGGTGTGGGGTCCAGAGCCCCCTAGATCCCCAGACGTTTGAGCATCTGCTTGAAGTTTTTTTAGGGTTGCAATAAAGCAGGGGGAATAAAGTAGCCGAAACGAAAGTCAATAGTAGCCTGTCAAATTCGCCGGCTACCAGCTTATTTAGAAACCCTCAACAATGTACCCGATATAGGAGCCTCTATGTAGACTTCCCTTCGCGCTTCAAGATCTCCAGAGAAATCATTCTTCACCCAGACCTTAACAAGGTACACCCCAACATCTGAGAAGACATGAGGCTGTGTTCCTGGTGTCCAGTCTGCAATACCGGTGGAATCCCCAAAGTCAAAACTGTACACCGCCGTGTCCAAGCCAGCCTCTAATGTTGTCTCTATTACTGCCTCCTTGAAGACTTCAATGTAACCTTTCAGTGATTCATGGAATAGATTTAATTGATATCAAAACATTTCATAAGTTTTGAGGCATTGCATGGTGAGGTATCAATGTATATTTGGTCTGCGATAACACCATGTGATTATATCTACTTTGTCTCCTGACGATGACTAGAGCAGGCTAGTCGAAACGTTGAGACCAATTACATTTAATAAACTCACTCCGCGACAGTGAGGTTATCCGAGAAGTCCCCTCAATCCACTAAGCCAAAAAGTAGTAGTCCCAGCCAATTTCCTACCTTCCCAGGTAGTAAGTACTTAATAAGTTGGACAGTTCTTTTCAGAACTAAGTTGTCCCCCCAAAGTCCGAAATCTACTCTGCGGTAGTAGAATAATAATAGGACAAGTTCTCACAAGAACAATCTACTGTATATAGCAGATATAATCACATGGTGTTACCGCAAACCAAATATACATTAGTCCTAATATACATTAAAACATTTTCTTTCCCACCTACATTAAAAGCAGACTATGCAAATGGCAAAGTGTAACGACAAATGCTTAGACACTTTAAATGGATAAGGAGTAAAAACCAAATGATCAGGTCTGGAATTTTATCTTTGAGGGGGCAAGGCTGTTTTCCTTTTACTAAGGGCACATCCATTGGAAAATCTGACAGTCTATGGGGAAAGTTTTGAAGGGGCACCAATGCACCAATGCACCATTGCACCAATGCCAAGACTAGGGCAACAGAAGCCATGGTCTCCGTGTAAATTCAAGGCCTGAATGATTGCCATGACATTTGAAAACGATCAGGAAAACAAAATCATTCAAGAAAGTTGAGTCTCATACTATTTCAAGAATTGATAGAAGCAGATTACCGATACTTATTCTTCAATATTAAAAGCAAACATGAACATATATAAA
Source organism: Marthasterias glacialis (assembly GCA_911728455.2). Taxonomy (NCBI): domain Eukaryota; kingdom Metazoa; phylum Echinodermata; class Asteroidea; order Forcipulatida; family Asteriidae; genus Marthasterias; species Marthasterias glacialis. Next base: position 5,374,255 of record OU452229.1, on the reverse strand, counting down.
GTTCACACACAAACCAAATCAATCTTGCAAATGACTTTAAGAGTACACTTATTGTTGAAATGGCAAATTAACACAGATTTGCAGTGTCCGTTTTAGTATCAATGCTCCATCAGGCGCTTCATACTTTAAGTAACTTAATACAAAAAAGTCATCTTGATTTAGATCAAGAGACAAAGTAACCCGTCGATCATAATTCTTTACCTGGATCCACAAGAACAACACTTTTCACCGATGTTGAAGTACTGTACACACTAGTGAAGTCCATTCCTCCACAGAAATCGGTTGGACTGCCAGCGCATCTTAAGTTACACCCAAACTGGGAACCGTTACTGTGCGTACCGATGGTCTCTCCACACAAACACATGTACCCTCGCTGCAAGGCTGCGTATGGGTAATCCATAGACTTGCATAGTGCTTTGCACAGTTTGGGGTTGACATTGTTGAAGTCATGGTCGCCGCCGGCAACAACAAATTCTCGCTGAGATGGGTCTTCTCTAAAACATCCCTCATACGTTTCATCTGTGAAGGCATTTAAGGAATTGAAAATTTATTCATCCGCAATATTAATATTATGTTGGCCAATTTTGGGGTCCATGTGACGCAACCAACAATTGTTTTTAAAAGTTGCACGGCCTATAGTTTTCACCAAAAAGATTTTTGTTGATGCACTGTAGAATTTTTTTCTCGGAACGAATTTCAACAGATGATGCTGTTTCTACACAAATCCATACAAAACTGCCACATAATATGCCAGAGACAACGCACGAAATGTATAACATGCAAAACTGTTTGTACATGGCTGATGGACATGAGATAATGTCAGGAAACTGACTAAAAAACATTTTTAGTCTTTAATTAAAGTTTCACTTAACATTTGCAGTTTTTTTGTACGGTCCTCCCTGTAATGTTTTAAATGAAAGCCTATAACTTCCTGGAATCTAACTATTGAAAATTTTCTCTTTATTTTTCGGGTCAAATCGGTCAAAAATCAAACCTGCATCTTCAAGGTTTATAATTATATATTGTGACGAAATCTGCTTTTCAGCTTAACATTTTAATTGTCACAATACTTAGATGTCATTATAATGTGTAATTATAGAATATTTCGGTTGGCACTTATTTTCTGCAATTGCGAGCTAGCAATGCACGCGATAGTGTGTTGATTAGCGTGTGCGTTGTGACGCGCATATTGGCAAAACGCGCAGGCTACCGTAGCAGTTTACATTTATTGGTCTATTATTTTAATGCAGAACCAATCAGTTTGTTGACTAGGCAATGCGCTTGCAGCGCGCACGCTCCACTAGGCTATATAAACCGCTGCAAAGCGAGTATACGGGGCTCTGCTCTTTCAGACGGAGTTCGCCGCTCTCAAGACACAAAGACCCAAAAGACCTAAACACCGCAAGATACAAAGACCCAAAAGACCAATTCAAGGTGCAATGAATAAAACAGCACACACGCAAATGATGCCACTCACACTTTATTGGCGATCTGTCGATTGATAATGCACTCTTAATAGCAGCCACCGCTACCTCAAAATGCTGCGTGCAACTCTCTTTACTATCGCTGATCATTAATTTGCAGTTAAAGAATTACTCCTCCCAATCAATAGAGGGTGATGTGTACATTTTGTAATTGAACATGAGAAAGGTGTTGAATAAAATACACATTGTGTAGTTCCTTGCGGTTAAAGACAACCCTCCGTTTGAAACAGTTCATTTATTTCATCAGCTGCCTAGTGGGCAATGGAAATATTCTACTTTACATCTCCCTCTGAGTCTTCAAGTTCCAACGTGGTGGCTTAGTTATTTTTCTGATAGCTACCCTACCCTGGAATCGTTACATTTTTGGTGGCAGCGGTGGGATTTCTCAGCGACTGGTGAATTAAAGAACTTCAAGTAAAAAAAACAACAACAAAAATAAATAAATAAAATAAAATAAATTAAAAAAAAAAATCAAAGAATTAAAAGATTTCTATAGTGAAGTGAATGACTATTGACAAAGATGGAAAGTCCAGTGCAAGAGATCCGAAACGAATCCATGAGTGAGGCTTCAAGGGAAGATGAAGGTGATATTTCCATGAGTTCCAGTGATGGAATAAAGATTACAGAGAGGGGTGACTCAAGACTATTAGTGTCAAGTGAGAATTCCCCGCAGAAGAAACTAATTAAAGAGGGACAAGCCGTCCTAGACAAAATGAAAGAGGAATGTGAAACTCTTCAGAAAGAGTTGGATGGCGCTCACGAAGAAAGAGAACAGTTTAAAGAATACAAAGCACAGTTTAACAAGTCCCAAATGAGAAAGCCAGAAAATAAAGTTTGTGATGCAAAGATAAAGATAAAACCTACAAGCTACGATGGATCCAGTTGTTGGAACGACTATGCTGTTCAATTTGAAATGCTCTCTGAAATGAATGGCTGGGATGATGAAGTCAAGGCTATGTATCTCGCAGCTAACTTAAGAGGTTCGGCGCAGTGTGTTTTGGGTGATTTGGATGATGACAGCCGTCACGACTACACAGCCTTGGTGACCGCACTGAATAACAGATTTGGCTCAAATAATCAGAAAGAATTGTTTCGAGTACAGTTAAAGAACAGACAAAGAAAGAGGGAAGAAACATTGCCTGAGTTGGCTCAAGCAATCAGACGACTCACGAGGCTTGCGTACCCATCTGCTACGTACGCTTTGCAGGAAACTTTGTCTCAAGAACATTTCATTGATGCCCTGTCTGATAGTGAGATTAGATGGCGGGTATTTCAATCTAAGCCAGGGACTCTGGCTGATGCTGTCCGCATAGCAGTAGAGTTAGAGGCTTTCCAGGCAGCTGATCGCCAGCGCGGAGTAACTCGGAAAATGGCAAGAGTTGTCTTACCAGATAAAGACAACGAGCAAGACATAGAATTAGAACCAAGTAAAGAAATTAAAGACATAAAGGGCAAGATTCTTTCACTGTCTGATGAGCTGGGCACTCTAACCAAGGCTATAATGAATATGTCCAGTGGACATAAAGAGGGGGCTGAGTTAACCCGGCCAGACAAAGTAACGTCACCACCGGTACATGATCGACGCAACAAAGCAAAGAACCAGTACAGGCAAGACGTACCAAACTGGAGGCACCATGAAAGAAACAGAGGAGGACCCCCCGCATGTTGGAATTGCAATGAGTTAGGACATTTTGCACGTGAATGTCCACACCCAAAGCAAAGTTACAGACATAACATGATGGGCAAGCAAGAAATGTGGCAGGGAAACGGACAACAGCCGATTTCGAGGTCCAACAGTCGGCTGGGAAACTAAAGACAGATGGACCAACAGTAAGCAAACCATCCTCAGTAAAACGTGCAGTAATTAATCAAGGTATAGAGGTAACTGTTCGAGTTGAAGGTGTTCAAGTAAATTTTCTGGTGGATACGGGGGCAAGCTTGACTATCCTCCGCCCAGATATTTATTACAAGATTTCCGAAAGTTCAAGACCACGACTAGACTCGACTGACGTCAAAGTGGCCATGGCCAATGGAGAGCTCGCTCCTTGCTTGGGACGAGGACAACTCGAGCTTGAATTTCAAGTTGGTGAACAAAGTAAAGTAATGAGTCATGACGTATATCTCGCAGACATCGAGCCTGAGGGAATTCTGGGCTACGACTTCCTTGAAATGTACAACTGTTCGCTGAATTTAGGAAAAGGTGAAATGCAGATTGGAGGCCAGCAAGTAAAATGTTATGTTTACAGGGCGTCTGCATTTGAAAAGTGCACCCGAGTGGTAGCCGACCGAACTGTTACAATAAAAGCAGGAGAAGAGATATTGCTACCTGGCAAGCTGAAACACAGAGATAGAGATTCAAAGTTTGGCATTGTCGAACCTGAGCCAAGATTTGTCAGAAATCACGAGGTCATGGTTGCCAAAACCTTGGTTGACGTTCAACAAGAGTTGGTACCGATCAGAGTTCTCAACCTTAAAGATGAATCCATAATTGTCTATCAGGGTGCAGTGTTAGCCACATGTGAACCCATAAGAAGTGACGAAATAGTTCAAGGAAAGGATGGACGTCTTGTAACTGTATTACAAGAACACAAGCAAACGTTGGATCGAGAAATTCCAGAACATCTGACAGAATTATTTAAGACCAGTGGGGAAAGACTTAATCAAAGGCAAAAGATGCAATTATCAAGAGTCTTAACAACATTTCAAGATGTTTTTGCAAAAGACTCAAGTGATCTTGGAAAAACATCTATTGTCAAGCACGAAATAAATACTGGTGAGACACGACCTATCAGACAGCCGGCAAGAAGACTTCCAATCCATCAAAGAAATGTGGCAAAAGAAGAAATTGACAAGATGTTAAAGCGTGGGGTGATTGAACCATCATCTAGCCCCTGGGCTTCGCCCATTGTCTTAGTAAAGAAAAAGGATGGATCGACAAGATTTTGCGTGGATTATCGTAAATTAAATGCATCCACAATCAAAGACTCATATCCTTTACCAAGGATTGATGACTCACTGGACACTTTAGCCGGGTCTCAGTGGTTTTCGACGTTGGACTTGGCAAGTGGGTATTGGCAGGTGGAGATGGCGGAGAAAGATAAAGAGAAAACGGCTTTTATAACTAAAGAAGGGCTCTACGAATTCAAAGTGATGCCATTTGGTTTATGTAATGCACCCGCCACTTTCGAACGCCTGATGGAGCGAGTGCTATCCGGACTACAATGGCAGACATGCCTGCTGTATATTGATGACGTCATTGTTTATGGAAAGGATTTCCAATCATCCCTGCAAAGATTACAAGAAGTACTAACGCGACTCCGGACAGCTGGCCTCAAGTTGAGTCCAAAGAAGTGCCATCTCTTCCAGCAGAGCGTGACATTTTTGGGACATGTGGTCTCAAGTCAAGGAATACAGACAGATCCGGTCAAGACAGAGGCAGTTGAGAAATGGCCCACCCCTAAAACAGTGACTGAAGTTCGAAGTTTCCTCGGACTTTGCTCATATTACAGACGATTTGTCAGGAATTTCGCTGAAATTGCAAGACCTCTGCACCGCCTAACAGAGAAAACACAAATTAATTTTGTGTGGGCAAAGGAATGTGAAGATGCATTCCAGCGACTCAAGAGACATTTGACAACTACTCCAATACTGGTATACCCTTCGAATGATGAAACGTTCATCTTAGACACAGATGCGAGTAATCAAGGTGTAGGGGCAGTGTTATCACAAGTTCAGGATGGAAATGAGAAAGTTATCGCATTTTACAGCAGATCATTGGCTAAAGCAGAGAGACAATATTGTGTTACCAGAAAAGAATTACTTGCAGTGGTTGCGTCCATCAAGCATTTTCATCATTATTTGTATGGCAAGAAATTTCTCATCCGGACAGATCACGGAGCACTTCGGTGGCTAATGAATTTCAAGAACCCAGAAGGTCAGACTGCACGATGGTTGGAACTTATGAGCACCTACAATTTCGATATCCAACATCGTCCTGGTAAGCAGCATGGAAATGCTGACGGTCTGTCAAGAAAACCTTGTGATGAATGCAAACAGTGTGACAAGACAAAGAGATACAATGCTACACAGGAAATTGAATACAGCATGAGACCGCCTCGACAGCACAAAGGTACAAGTGAAAGTAAAAGTCAAAATAGCAACACACCTGTAAGGCCAGGCGACCCATTTTGTGGAGTCGCCACATCACACGTTCAAGACCAATCATGTGATGACGAAAACACAAGTGACGAACAACTAATAACAAGAGAAGAACTTAAAGATGCACAGAGACAAGACAAGAACATTGGTAAGATACTCAAATGGAAAGAAGCTTTAACAGAGAGGCCACAGTGGGCTGATATTTCACCTGAAAGCATGGAAGTAAAGAGATACTGGTCGCAATGGGAACGATTGCACATCCGAGACGGCATCCTATGCCGACAATGGGAAACAGTGGCTGGTGACAAAATCAAGTGGCAGATTGTTCTTCCAAAGAGTTTAAGGAGGACTCTAGTAACAAGATTACATAGCGACAAAACCTGTGGTCATCTTGGGCAAAACAAAACAAGGGGCAGAGTCAGAAATAGGTTTTATTGGAACAGGTGGCAACGAGATGTAAATCTCATCATTTCCACATGTGACATGTGTGCATCAAGGAAGTCACCGAACAAGGCTCGTCGAAGCCCAATGAAGAGATATAACGTGGGAGTGCCAATGGAAAGAGTAGCTATGGATGTATTAGGTCCACTACCCCAGACAGATCGAGGCAACCGATATATTTGAGTCATTGGGGACTATTTTACAAAATGGACCGAGGCATATGCAATACCTAATCAAGAAGCCATCACCATAGCAACAGTTTTTGTTGAACAGTTCGTGTGCAGGTATGGAGTCCCAATGCAGCTCCATACAGATCAAGGGAGAAATTTTGAATCTCAACTCTTCAAAGAAATCTGTAACCTCCTCGGCATCGACAAAACAAGAACATCAGCACTACATCCTCAATCTGATGGAATGATTGAAAGGGCGAACAGAACCATTGAAAATATGCTAGCTATGTTTGTAGATAGCAACCAGAGGGACTGGGACATCTATTTGCCGTATGTCATGATGGCTTATAGATCTGCTGATCACGAAACGACCGGTTACACACCGAACGAGATGATGATGGGAAGAGAGGCAATATTGCCGGTTGATCTACTTATGGAAAGACCAGAGGATGACTATCAAGAAAATCAATCTGAATATGTAGCTCGTCGCCAAGGGTGTATGGAGCAAGTTCATCAGTATGCTCGAGAACACCTTCAGATAGCAAGTGACCGACAGAAACGCAACTATGACCATAAAGCAGAGCGTGGGGGATACAACAGAGGAGATGCAGTCTGGCTGTATAACCCTAAACGAAAACGAGGCCATTGTCCCAAGTTTCAATTACCTTGGGATGGACCATTTGTGGTAACAACGCGCATGAGTGACGTCACTTATCGAATTCAGAAAGGACCGAAGGGAAAGCCAAGAATTGTACACTACAACAGACTGAAACCTTATACTGGAGAAAATGCGCCTAAGTGGTATCAAGACACAACAAGGGCAAAGACTCCAGCAATGGTGAATGAGACACACGGTAACGAAAACCGGAATGATGCTCAGGAAAGTTTGGTTCAAGATAAAGAAACCATGGAAACCATAGAGAAAACAAAAGAAGAGAAGTCTTCGCTGACAAATCGGTCAGATGGAAAAGATGAGCGAGTGGAACAAGATAATTCCGGGGCGCATCGCCATAGCCAGAGAAAGAGACGGCCACCAGCAAGATACAGAGACAAATAAATGTCAACATAACAAGCTATTGCATAAGTGAGATGTTTAAAGATGGAAGTGAAATAGTAAAAAAAAAAAAAAAAATAAATAAATAAATAAATAAATAGAGTCTCAGAATAAAGGAGGACTTAATCAAGTAAATTGCAAGAGATTGAGGAGAATTCAAAGACTAGAGTGGATGAGGCATAATACAAGACATAAAGACGTTGCAAAGTTGATGAAAAGTGACACAGATTTTGGAAATAAAACAAAAATGGATCTCTGCTGGCAGGGACAATTACTTTTAACAGTCCAAAAAGAGTGAGAACCAATTCATAAAGCAACAGAGATGTTAAAAATGCTTAACACTTTAGACCTACGAAGAGGGACCTAATCAATACTGGACTATGTTTAGTGATACTACTCATGGATGCACAGCGCACGCATGGAGTGAGTAAAGTGTTTGTATGGAGGGCGCCCTCATACGTTTGCGGAGAGACCGCAGTAATAGTCCCGAGAGTACTAAAGTTGCAGTGTGAAATTATAAAAGAAAACAGAGAAAATGAAAACAATAAATAATGTTGAGTAGAGGAGTTGCTCAGGAAGAATTCGTCTATAAAAAAAAATAAAAGAAAGAAGAAAGAAAATAATCAAAGAGTTGTTGCAAGAGATAGGGGAATTTGCGGAGGTTAAACGTGGACAAGCATTAAAAGAGATGTCAAGACTTCGACATTTTAGGGTTCATTTACCAAAGAGATTAAAGAAGACTGGAAAAATACATTGGCAGTTTATACATCCCTGAATGAAATTGATGTTTACATCACTAACTGACTTATTAGAGAAATTATTTATAAAAAAAAATATAATAATAAATAAATAAAAAAAAAAAAAAAAAAAAAAAAAAACTCTTTCAGGAGTTGTGTAAAATTGACAACATTGATGCAAGAGCTATTAAAGTCCAGCAGACAAGAAAGCGTGCAAAATTAATGACGTCACGTGAAATTGGCGGCAAGTATGAAGGAAAAGAAAATGTGCATGGGCGAGCATCAAGGTGTGTGTGTACGCGCGCATCTGACTAGCGCGAGAGCGCACAACAGTTGAAAGTTACACATCGTTTCTAGTGTGAGCTTGAAGAAGATGGAAAAACGACAAGAGAGAAAGAAATCTGGCTCGGAAAAACGTGAAGAGAGGGTTGGTTGCCCCCGATGCGGAAAAGTATTTAAGCAATTCGGGTTTCTACAACAGCACATGCTGCGGAAACACAGTGTCCACCCAAGAGATTGCAAGGCAATCATCGATGAGGTCAACGCGACCAAGACAAAGTCAAAGAGGACGGCAGACAGAAAGACTAAAGAGATGAAAAGTAAAGAAGGGATCAAGGTGGTGAAGACAACTGAGGGTAAAGCAGACAAGATGAGAAAGGCAAACAAGAAGGAAGACAGGATGTCAAAGGCAAAAGAAAAGAAAGAAGACAAGAAGAGACTGCGGGAAATTTTGGAGCAGATGACACCAACAGTAATCACACTTCCCCTGGTGTCTCCGTTCACATCTAGAACGACATCGCCACGGCCCGCCTCATCATCACCGGATCCCCAATCCTCGCCTGCTGTCGTCGCACCATCTCCATCGACGCCCCATGCTCCAACAACTCCGGATCGAGAACTCTTCCCGGAATTCGACGTGTTCAAGACATCTGCTGACAACATTGCATCCACAGCCCCTTCACCTACACTGCCAACGACCCCACTCATGACGCCCCCGAAAGACCGACAACAGTCTGGTGCCAACAGCCCGCACCACCACTGCAGCCCCGGTGCCCCGGCCCCGCGTCCGTCGTCGTCCATCCCATTGGCACAATCACAGCTCCGTACTGGCCCACCACAGTCAATCGCTGGCGCGGAAGTTGAGATGGCAAGGAAGCTGGCAAGGGAACAGAACCTACTAAAGATAAGACAGAACGAGCTCCACCAGCTTGACCACGGGGTAATATTTAGACAGGTAGTAGAGTCTGCTCATTTTCCAGATGGGAAGATCTACTCGGTAAGGTTTAACGAGTACCTCCTCCCAGCAAACGCAGCCTTCGGCAGGCCCCAATGGCAAGTGGGGTACGCCCGCAATTCGAGTGCAAACACCACGTCGACAACGGAATCATCACACGAACAATGAATGAACATTTTTTTTTTTTTGAACACTGTTATTTTTGCCAGTTCGTCGTTTCATTTCAATTTAACCTTATGAAGAATGACCTGCTTGGACAATGTAAGTAGTGCAAATTTATTGTTCTTTCTGGTGAGTTTTTATGCCTAAAATCAAGGCTACAGTAACATTTTGTGTTGCTGTTAACCTAACGTAAAAAAAAAAAAAAAAAAAAAAAAAAAAAAAAAAAACTACTTACTAGTGTGTTAATTTGTTCAGATATCAACACACTACAGCTAAATTTATGGAGTAAAAATTGTAGTTGCATCAGTTCGGTGATTTTTACCCGAAAATCCTTCATTGAGTTAGGATGTGAAACGAAAGATGGTGAGATAAGCTGTTTTCTTTAACACTATTTTTAGTCATGTAGAGCGAGAGCAGACGAGATTTGTATAATAACATTTTGAACCGCCGCGCTTTTGTTGAGCTTGCAAACTATTTTATGCTGACCTAGATTGATTTTGCAAATTGAGCTCTTTGATTGGTCAAAGCCAAAACTTTAGCGAACCTATCCATGGTGCACACGCGAGACTGCGCTTATATAAATGCTACCAACGTGCAAGTATAAACAGGGAACCAGTGAAAGATGGCTGCCTCCATTAGTTTTGGGAGTTGGGAATGGGACTTCGTCACATCGCCGAAGAAATTTGTTAAATAGATTTGTTCACTGAAGTAAGGTAATTTCAATTTTTGGGGGAGTTCGAAGAAACGTTTCGAGCAAGGTTTAATCAACATTATAAGGCCGTTTTCTGAATGTATAGGCATGATAAAAATTAAAATACGAACTGGAACGACACGTCTGGGCCTACTACTACTAGTTTACCAGTAGTACTTGATAATGATTGATGATATAGAATTTAGAAACACCATATTACTAGTGTCATGAGTGTGCGAAGAGTTTATGTGATTTACTGGTTAGTGGTAGACTCAAGTCATGTAGTATTGATGTAAAGCGCTCTCTTCCTTGTACAAATGTTGGTGCTAAAGTTAAGTAACGTCATTTTCCCCCACTATTTTTGAAAGTGTATATAAATTATAATTAATAAACTAGATCTAGTACACTGTAGTACAGTAGTACTGTAGTGGACTTCATTTGGAATTATCTTGGTTGTGGATTGAATTTTAATGAAATATTGATGACATGATGAATTGACAAATGTTTTGACTTTAATTATTAAGGAAGATAACCTTCAGTAGAGATTTTTTTGTTTGTATATAATTAATAGTTTAGTTTCTCTTTTGCAAGGTTACAAAATTTCAAAGTTTCAGTGTTTTGGAGTTAGTTTAATGTTTGCAATACTAATAGAATGCGGGGACGCATTCATGTTTTAAGAGGGGGGTAGTGTGACGAAATCTGCTTTTCAGCTTAACATTTTAATTGTCACAATACTTAGATGTCATTATAATGTGTAATTATAGAATATTTCGGTTGGCACTTATTTTCTGCAATTGCGAGCTAGCAATGCACGCGATAGTGTGTTGATTAGCGTGTGCGTTGTGACGCGCATATTGGCAAAACGCGCAGGCTACCGTAGCAGTTTACATTTATTGGTCTATTATTTTAATGCAGAACCAATCAGTTTGTTGACTAGGCAATGCGCTTGCAGCGCGCACGCTCCACTAGGCTATATAAACCGCTGCAAAGCGAGTATACGGGGCTCTGCTCTTTCAGACGGAGTTCGCCGCTCTCAAGACACAAAGACCCAAAAGACCTAAACACCGCAAGATACAAAGACCCAAAAGACCAATTCAAGGTGCAATGAATAAAACAGCACACACGCAAATGATGCCACTCACACTTTATTGGCGATCTGTCGATTGATAATGCACTCTTAATAGCAGCCACCGCTACCTCAAAATGCTGCGTGCAACTCTCTTTACTATCGCTGATCATTAATTTGCAGTTAAAGAATTACTCCTCCCAATCAATAGAGGGTGATGTGTACATTTTGTAATTGAACATGAGAAAGGTGTTGAATAAAATACACATTGTGTAGTTCCTTGCGGTTAAAGACAACCCTCCGTTTGAAACAGTTCATTTATTTCATCAGCTGCCTAGTGGGCAATGGAAATATTCTACTTTACATCTCCCTCTGAGTCTTCAAGTTCCAACGTGGTGGCTTAGTTATTTTTCTGATAGCTACCCTACCCTGGAATCGTTACAATATAATGAGTCTATGTGTTGGGCACAATCGGTCGATCTGCACGATCGGTCGATTTTGTCAATTCTTAAGGATGTCTTGGACTTTACTTTTCTTTAAAAGAAAAATCCTCCACAGTTGTGAACTGTAAAGAAAGTATTTGACTGATGTCAGCGGGATCAACCGATAAAGAGTCATGATTGACTGATCGTGCGGATCAACCGATTGCGCCCATCATTTGCGTAAGGCACATGGAGAAAAGCACATGGATTCTCAAATGGGCAGAAACGCCATATCCAACTGCCAATTTATCTATCTTAAGTTAGTTTAGGTAAAAATTATATCTTTTCTGTCCAAATAGGTTGACAAAATGTAACCAGAAAGAGGAACTTTGAATTTTTAGTATACTATTACAAAGTGTAAAAATCATGGGAAAAAAAAAACAATTTTGGGGTCCACAGTCAGTAGCCTTGACAATGCTTCTCGCTTAATACTCGCTATTCAGAATCAATTACGAATTAGAAAGAAGAAGGGAGCAGGCTGAGCCTGCACTAGCAACTGACTGGTGAGTGGTACGATGGGACGTCATCGTTGTCAGTCTCCTCTTTCCTCTCTCCATGTTTGCACTATCCCCACTACCATTGATTGGTGTAGAACCAGAGTAGGCTGACGTCTATACAAAGTGTTCCACTTCCTGCAGACCACCACCAGGCCCATGCCTATGCCACACGTGCCGCGGCACCGGGTAGGGGATTATAGAGCTATAGTATTATTTATTTAATCTAAACTAAAAACTGCACATAATGTCATAAAGACAAAAACAATTCCAACCCTTGGCCTTGCCCTTGATTGGAAAAACCAATTGTCATTAAACAATCAAGTTTCAAACCAAGAAATGACAAGCTCCGAATCGAAGATTGACTGTCAATGTCACTGTGTCAGGTTTGGTCCTTCCAGCAGTCAGTGGAAATTCAAAGGAACGTAGAAAGTAACATTAACAACATGCAAGTTACCAATCGAGGGCGCTATTTTACCCGCCGGTCAGAAACTCTGTCTGTGATACAAAGTCGCTACCGTCCGTACACATTGACACTCAGTGTTTTCGGTGAAGTTGAGAACTCCAAATTAGTCCTAAGGTAAACCAGTATAAATAGAAACTCACCAAAAAGGCTCCTTGGAACAGAGATTAAAATTAAAAGAAGTATTTTCCCCCAAAAATGACGGGAAACCATGGTTCAAGGTCACGACCACACAGACATCATCTTGTACAGTCGACGCGCGCGATATGACTTGTTGAAAGTTTTGCCTCAGACGGACGGAGTACTGACTGTATACTAGAGTCAAGGGCCGTATCCATACGTCTAAACAAAGTAGATCGATGGATAGCGGCAAACATACGTTGTAAACAAGTGAAAAAATAAATAAACAACAAATACAAACCACCGTACTTACATCAGGTAGGTAGAGTGCCAGGTGGGCTGGGGAGAGGCAAACAATATATTACCATTGTTTATTATAATTGGAAATTAGATATTCGGTTGCCCCCCCCCAACCCCGAAACCATTTCTTTGCCATTGATTTACCCCCAATTTTTGTTGAGAGTCTGTCCCCTCGCCGCTGTTGTTTGCATGCACGGTACTGGATGCATTTTGCATCCCGTGAGAGTGGGTTGTTACGGTGAATTAAACATCATACAAAATCTGTTCACTTTTATTTGTTGTCCTTTTCCCTTTACATAACGTAACATTTTGTTAAAAAACTCCACTAATAATAGAGATATCTCTATTTCAAATGTTAGAAATATTGACAAAAATGTTGAGATTCAATCCGAAGTGTAAAAATGTGAGCCGCAAGGGTTTGTGACAAATACGATGGCTACAAGAGGTCATTGACTGTTAGTGTCAATGGCCTCTTATAGACTCCAGATCTTTTTTTCTTCTTTTTTTCTATATACTTTTATTTGATTTATGTGTGGGTATATTGAAATTAGTTTTACAATCTTTATGTAATTTACAAAATTTCACTTATTTTTTTTACATTTTCTTCTCCCTGTTTCTTCTGTATCTCAAGCACATTGTTGTTTTAGTTAAAAAATAGTCTTTGGAAGTGTAACAATTGAAGCCCAACTAAAGTGAAAAAGATTGTACTTTATTACTCTCGTATTGAAATTTTCCTTTTTAAACATTTTCACACACAGATTTAAAACACGAAGAATGAGTTTACACCAGCTTTCCCCTTTTGTGCGTGGGTGCAACTTTAGAAGTAGGTCAAGAATACCGTGCTAGTGGTGTTTACAAGCCACCGTACTGGACCAACATCGGTATGCAAATCTCATTCAAATCGTAGCGTTACGTATGTGTGCGGCAGAGGTGCGCTTGTTGTGTGTGTGTGGCCGTCGTATGCAGCCGGTGTGTGTAAATTATTCAAAACGAGGCCTTCACAATAATAGTGCGCTATACACATTATACCGTGTGTATGTAGCATGCGATTACGACTTACGTGGGTCGTCGCATTTCACGTGCAATTTTCAATCTCGAACGTGGTTATGTTTGTGTAAAAATCGCGCAGTAACAGTCGTCGTTTACAAGTAGCCCACGTGCGAAATATTCCAGAATAACAATTCATAGAAGTGGCGAATGGATCGAAACAAATTATCGAAAGATATGAACCCATTTGATCATTCAACAGCATGGTAGGGAGACCAATTTTGGGAGTATTTGTGGTGCAGGTTTTTTTGGCTGCCTGGTTATTCGAAACTACGAAAGGTAAGCTTTTTCATTTGTTGACATGATGGGCCGTGTGTAGTTTGCGGTTCAGTTGTGGTTAAATGACTTCCGGCCCGTGCGTCAACGGTCAGGCAGTGTGGAAAGGGAAGGAATGTTTGTTGTATCTTTACTTTAGTTTTGGGGGATAAACCATAGAGCACTGTACCCTAAATATCAAGAGACAAAACACTACACTACACTACAGTTGTACTTTTGCATGTCATTATTTTTTATGACTGGTAATTTAATTTAGCCAGCCAGCTGCCTTTTCTGGTGGCAAACCCACCTGAATTCAGTATGACTATGATGATTATTGCCAGGCAAATCGAGGTAATAAAACTAAAAGTGAACTGAATTGTGGAGGAAAGAACCAGCAGTATAGTGTTCGGTACTAAAAAAGTAAGACGTACATGTCATGCATGTAGAAGTAGGCCTACAGTAGTGCGTAGTAATGCCGTAACTACCACCAGTCATTTGATTTGAGAGCACTACGTTTCTGACTGTCAGAATATGGTCAAGAATTTTTTTTTTTTATTGCTGCACATGGATTTAGTTAAAAAAATATGCGAAATCAAATTTGATGAGATGTTATGCACATGCCGTTGAGTAGGGCACCCTCAACTAGAGGTTGAAAGAAGGTTGCTCATTGGCCCATCCTTGGCAACGCACACATACAATGAAGAGGCTACATAGGTGTGTTTCCATTGTTTCATCATCGTTTTACCTCTAGACTTAAGATGGTGGTGAGATCATGTCAATGGTCTATTGGTAGGTTTGTTTAAAAAAAATGGTTAGTGTGTTTATTGAAGACTAAAAATGTGACTAAAACTCAGAGATTTATAAGAACTAGAAGGAGCACTCGCTCGCTATGTCACGGACGGAACTCCGCTGACCCACAAAGGGCGAAAAAAGTGATGTGTGACCAGTGTAATGTGATTGGTCAGCGCTACTCCTAGAACTATGAGGTTTGTTCCGCTATCATCTCCACGAACCTCTTCATAGAGTGATATGTACAAAATCCTATTCGAAACTTTCTGCCCTTCACGTTTACATGGCTACAGTTCTTTTTTGAAATCAGATCTCGCCCAAACTAGGCTCTATGTGTTCTTTCAACTCTGATCGAGCGTTGCACGGGTCCAGAAAATCCACTCCGCAAACTAAAAGTTGTTAAAAAGTGATAAATTCTCACCGCAATTCAGATCCCATTCAAACAGTATTGCAACAAATATGGCGACCGGAGTTGCAAAATTAACTGGTATGCTGCTATGCGGTGCGCTGGTCCTATGGGCTGGTTCTGTGTACCAGTTAATTTTACAAATTTTTAAATTAACTGGTACGCGGAACCAGCCCATAGGACCAGCGCACCGCATAGCAGCATACCAGTTAATTTTGCAACTCCGGTCGCCATATTTGTTGCAATACTGTTTGAATGGGATCTGAATTGCGGTGAGAATTTATCACTTTTTAACAACTTTTAGTTTGCGGAGTGGATTTTCTGGACCCGTGCAACGCTCGATCAGAGTTGAAAGAACACATAGAGCCTATTTTTGGCGAGATCTGATTTCAAAAAAGAACTGTAGCCATGTAAACGTGAAGGGCAGAAAGTTTTGAATAGGATTTTGTACATATCACTCTATGAGGGTCGTGGAGACGATAGCGGAACAAACCTCATAGTTCTAGGAGTAGGTCAGCGCCATTTTCTCAATGGTCAAAAATGCTTCTTGGCGGGCCGTGTCGCATGGTTTTGTATGCCCTCTCACATGTTTGTATGGTGTGTAAACATAATGTGTAAATTGACACTTCTAAAAAGTAAAGATTTCAGGCTTGCACGATTAAAAAATCCACATCATAAATCGTAACCCTCAATCCTAACAGGTCAGGATGAACCATGGGTAACAATTTGGCAAAGACTTTTTGTCAACATTTTAAATGTACCCAATTGCCATGTCACTTGGGATATTTCGTACTTTGCAAGAGTGTTCAAACATTGCTGTTCTATCGATGCGAATTTGAATGTACTGCGAACACTTCTTCAATCACGTACAGGCGACAAGGTGCTAGACCAACTCATCATGTATTTGAAAAAATCACCAAATTTTTAAACATGATCCGTCGTAGCTCTTACATCTAGAAGGAACATTACCAAGAGCTATGTGATTATTGCAGCTATTTAATGTACAAGGTACATTTACTGTAGTCTGTAGCTGCACTTTTACAAAATGAATGTTTTTGTTATTTATTATACATTCGGATTATTAATATTATAATATGACACTCTGTAGCAGACTTTTTCAGTTATTGACACGGTTAGCCTTTTAGAGGTATGGCAGACACCATAGGAGTGCACCAGGAGTGCACTGTTTGGTTTGGGTGTATACAGACAAATTTACCCAATCCAGCAATTGTAAATGTGTCCACCATATTTCAAAAAGGCTTACTGACACATTGGTTTTTAGTGGTTCAGTAACTGAACTTCAGTTATTATAGCTGTACCAGCAGTAATTATGATTGCAGATTTGTGGTGGTGGTGGTGGTGGGGGCTATTGTGCTTTTAAGTGATTATATTAATACTACCACGACTTGGTAAGTTTTGTAATGAGATATTTTTTACTGCTAGCATGGCTATGAGAAAAGTATTTGTTTTGTTTTGTTTGGCCTATCTTTTAAAAAAGGTTTATTTAAATGTTTTTTTATGAAAAATATCCCAATATTGAAGTAATTTGTTTGCTGCCGAATCAGAGTGAATGACTTGTATCAACAAGACTTTTCCCAGCAAAAGTTATCACAGAACAGGCCGGAATTTTTTTTATTATTTATTTTTTTTATTATTGTTCTTTATTATTTAAATTCTGTGTTTTTTATTTTTCTATTTTTTAGCGGGTATAGATCAGCTCTATTTTACAACTGAACCATCCAGCGTAACAGCTCCAGCAGGCGAGTCTGTTCAGTTGCAGTGTTCCGCCCAAGGGGAGGAGCCTATTAGTGTCACATGGCGTCGTGGTCAGGAACCAGTAAATAACCTAGATGGTAGGATAGCTGTGCAGTCCAACGGATCCTTATGGATGCGGTTGAGCGAGGAGATGCAAAATGAAGACGTTGAGGGCCATCCGTACCAGTGCTGCGCCACAAATGCATACGGTACTTTGTGTAGTCGCACAGCAACTGTGGTTGTATCTGGTAAGTACAGCTCTGCATTCTCAGTTTTTGTGCTCAGGCTCTATCAATTTCAGTCTTGGCACTTTCTTCGTGAAGAAAGCAAAATGTAGCCTCGTTGGTAAAGACATTTTTTTGGGGGGGCGGGGGGGAGACACTGTATTGAAACGATTGTAACATTAAAGGGGCATGTAGACAGCAAGGGAAGTTTGGACAGTGCATGCTAAAGTCACCCTGCAAGGCCCTGCCTTTTTGTGGCGGTTTATTTTTACAAGCATTTTTTCACTGTTCTTTAGCACCTTTAAATGTTCCGCTCTGTTTACCTTTACAAAGGGAAGTTGCGTTGACAACCGTAAGGGTTTGAAATTGGAGGTCATTATAATACTACATGTACCTCATGATATGCAGCAAATTCAAGAGGATGGGCCAATGAGCAACCTTCTTTTGACCTCTAGCCGAGGGCGCCCTACTCAAATGACGTCATGCGCATAGTATAATATAAGGTGCATTGCAATGGAATTTGGGCCACTGTTGGAAGAGATAAGGTTCTCAACCATGGTCAATATCTGCAGTGGCAATCTGCAATCGACCGTATGCAAAGTAGGCCACAATGATAGAAAAGTGTGGCATCTTGGTGTATGCGTATGAGTGTTTAAAAGAGGTATATGTACATGTACATACGTTACACAGTTTACATTATTGCAAAGATGTAAATCTGGCATCGGGAATACACAATGTACACGTGTATGTACGTGTGCATGTTTGTTTTATTTTTACTTTGAATAGCCAAGAAGCACCATAAGTTCTTTCCTTGTCTTGTAAACAGCAGGTACTTCGAACAGAATTCAAACCCACAATCTTCTTACAAAGTAAAGCTTGTGCTGTTTATTTTACGGAAGAAAGTACATGTAAATGTGCTTAAAAGAATGAACACAGTTTTTTGTCTTCAAATTACTCTAGTGTTTGTAGGAAAGCAGTTAAGATTTTTTTCTTTATTCCTGCACGTTCTTGGTATGAAATACTAAGATATCTGGTGTGGGAATTATACTGCCTTCCACATTCTGCATTTAGATTTATTTTTACCACCAGACCTATTTATTAATGGGCGCAATTGGTGTTCTAGTAGTTTAAAAGAAAATCTAAATTTAGAGTGTAGTTAAGGTTGTGAGTTTTGATTCCCACAAAAAAGGGGTCTATATCTTATAAAAAAGAAAGGACCAGCTGGATTTACATGTACTTTAGCAGTGGGTACAACAAAATTTTGTTACTCTTTTCTGGGGAAATAAAAATGATGCATGCAACAGTAATGTAATCAGCTGTACATGTACAAGCTACATGTACATGCATGTATTTCTCTACATTGTTTCAACTTCTTTTTTGATTCAGTAAAACACACAAGAGCTGGAAGTTTTCAGTCAGAAAATACATGTAAGTGAAACCAAACCCCTACCAGTAAACTTTGTCAAACCCCTACCGATAGACTCTGCCGATTCCCGCAATTATGATGGACATGTATGGACATGTAACCTATATATATATTGTAATGTATACTTGACTGAGCTGTTTCATATTACTGACTCACTGTAGGCTACTTGAGGTCATGGAGGGGCCTTTCATCACCACTGCCATGCTGCATGAGTGTTGTGTGAGCTAATCCTTTGTCACGGGAAAATAAAAATTGTTTTCGGAAATGACCACTGTCATTCTAAATCCTTCGAACGATCACATGTGGATACCACAGTTTGAGGCACACTTGCGTGTATGTGCGAACAATTTTTGTAGTCAAAAGTTTGATGAGAAAACCTTAACTTGTGCGTCAGTCTCTCACTCAGAGTTACAATCGGATCGAGATCAGGCCGGAGCAGTGGCTCTTTTTTTTTACTCAGGAAATTCTGTTGTAGACATTGATACATGTACTTTGCATTTGATCCTGGTAATCTGGTCTTAAAGGTCACAGGTGACGGTTGTAGGTCAATGTAGATCACATAGCCTTGATATTTTATGACTGTTGTGCGCTTTATCAAATTAAAATAGGTAGAGTGTGTCATATCCAAATACTATTTGGAACATGTTCAGTGATTTCAAGTACTGAATGTAAATTTGTGAAAATACTAAAAAGCACAGCAGAACAAGGCGCTAAGTGGCTATTAAAATCAACCAACTGGCAAAAGCTCTTTAAAAAGCATGGTACGTACTATGTACGTGTACAAATGTAACAGATAATTAGAGGTTGCACTTGTTTGTAACAAGTCCTTAAAGTACGTGTACAATGTACATGTATGGGCTTGCGCTTTAAAGTTTTTTTTGTACATGGTAGCCTACCGGGCTAGTCAAGTGTACTTTTTTGTTAGCCCTCTGAAAGTTTCAGTTGCTCAGATTAATAGCAATGAAAAATGTTCAAATTACTTCACACGAGTACATTTTGGGCGTTTGGGTCAGGAATTGTTGAAAAAGGTTCATGACAAAGTACATCAAGCCTAAAAGAGGATATTTTAGAATAATTTGTTTATGCTGTTTGACGATGGTGATGGATTGGACATCCAGGCAAAATAGCCTAACCATACGTGTAAGATTCAGTATATGATTTGTTCAAACATCATGCAGAATTTGCAGATCACCACGTGCAGCATAAGTATGTAGTCTTACTCAAGGACTTTTGCGTAATGATTACCCGAGTGGCTCACAAACTCACACCCACATACAATATACTTTACATGTACATTGTACATGAGTAAACGTTTTGAACCACGTCTATTTTGTGCACATCTCCGCAACGCCAACGGTAGTTTATGTTTTCCTATGCAGGCTAAGCGCCATTATACCGCATTTATAAACAGATCCTGGTCAATCGATTGGTGGAACACACGTCACGTGTCATACTTTATTTTGCCATGTATTTACATGATTTACTGCTGCAATGTTGGCTTGTCCTACATCATTAATTTTTTGACAAAGTACATTGATTTTCAATGCGTAATTCACAAGATTGTTCCCAAAATAATCGTTCCTGCCAGGTCGTCTAAACGAGGCAAGGTCTTGTCACAGAGTACTGCATGGAGTTGTTCACGTTATTTAGAAGTTTTTTTAAAAAGAATTTTCAGTGTGGAGTGGTTGAGTTTCCATTGTGTTTATTGTGGAAAAATAATCAAATGGCAAGTGTCTTTGTGTGAGGTAAATAAAACAAGTAATGAATTCATTTTGTTCGGGAATTGTAGCAGAATATTTAATTACTCAGTGAAATCTGGCTTTTCCATTTCACGAGAAATGGAACAGTCCAGATTTCACTTCGTGATTACATTCTACATGTATCTTCGATGTCAACTTTATTTTGGTAGGATTTGGTTCAAACATGTTTTTATATGTGTTTCATAGTTGAACATTTTTACAATGAAGTCAGTGGTAACGGAATTACAAAATTGGTAACGGAATGACATCTTCTGAAATATACCAAGAAAAACGCACAAAATTCTTGACACATCACATGTTCAAGTCTTCTGAGTGCCTGTGTAAACACTGTCAATGTTTTCAATTTTAATATTAACCATGAAACAAGTCCTCTGTAGACGTCTAAATTGAAATTTATACAAGAGTAGGTACATGTACTGCAAATTTTTTGTGAATAGACATAAAATTTTCACGAAAGTAGCAGTGTGTGGTAGCTCTATTTAAAGTTAATCTTTGTCCGTGTTGTTAATGACATGTGTGCAAATCCTGAGTGTTAGCTCAATTCAAGGATTAAAAATGTTTTCACTGCACAAAGAAAGGTATTAATAGAAATGGTAACGGGCACTACTTGTGGTTCCAAATTTGTCAAGTTACCGTCCATATTTTTGTCAATGTCACCATAACTGGCATCCTAAGACAACATGTAACCTAAAGTGACAAAATGATTGAGGTTTGCACACAACAAATTATGGAAAGCCTGAAATTATGGTGCAGTGCAAAAAATATGCAGAAAATTATAAAGCATTCTGAATTTTGTTGAAACGGAAATTGTGAATTTTGATGTGCCAGTTAACCTATTGACATAATGTATGATACAGTGTAACTATTACAGTCATGTAAGTCATGGATCAGAACAAGGTTACAAACTACACAAAAGCTTTATGAAGCTAAAGTTGGTAATGGAATACAATTGGCAATAGTGGTTAAATAACTTGAGAAAAAACAAATGTCCAGAGTGAACACTGCAAAAGTTCCAAATAGAATGCAAAATCGCAACACCACCTTCAATTTAAGCTTTGATTTGTCAAAATCACTGTAACTAACATTGATCAAAGCTTAATTGCAAGATTAGAAAGTGGGTCAGTAATGGATGAAATGAAGCCTACTTAAGCAACAAGGCTACAAAGTACTAATTACGTGTACAATACATGTATCTACTTCTTTATTTGAAGTTCAGGGTAACTCTTCTGTCCATTTGTTGCTCATTGAGTGTATGTTGGAGATGTACAAATGTCAATATTGGCTACATGTACGGCCAGACAATCTTTCCAAATGTGTCTTTCAGAAATTTGACAGTAATCTAATCACCTATAAAACAGGGATCTCATTCCTCACCTTGTGAAATGTGTAATTCCATGACCATGTAATTGCGTTACCACAGTTTTTGGCAGAATTAGTGGGAATATTTCAGAACATATTATGTGAGGTTTTAAGGAATCAGATGAAGGAAGAGAATTGACAAAAAAAATACAGAATAATTTTAAGCAATAATCAAGTTCTTGGGATAAACTTCTTCTAATTTATGGTAACAGAATTACATTCAAATGTGAGTAGATTTCAGCAATCTGTCCTCAAAAAATAAATCGAAATAATCCTAAATTCTGCATATACAGTGTTTTCTTGTCTGCTGAAAAAGCCTTATGCTAAAAGTAAATCCGTTGTATAAAAAGATCAGTGTTGAACATGTAATACAATCATCAAGCCAAAGGGAATTAGAGTCTGAATTTACAGACTGTGTAGGCCTATTTCCTCTGTAGTTATGAAACGTCATCTACACGTCAAAATGACGTTGGTTGAAGATAAACAGCATAAAAAGCCAACTAGCTCTAACAGAAAAATTCTTCTTAGCCCCCTTGAGTGAATTATTTGGATCCTGCCTCACTCTAACAACCTCCAACACCCCATTTGTTTACTAATTTTTTTTTCTTAAATTTCTTTACCCAGGGTATTCCCTAATAGTCAAAAATGGTTTCCATTGATTACATATCACTAATCTATGAGAATAATCAATAGACCAATTGCGCGATCTACGTCACGTGACCCCTGTTGGGTTAAAAATGTAAACACACACGTAATCCTCCATAGGAAAGGGTAGTACTGTACACGATGAGTAAGGTATTTAGTTAATTCGATCGAGGCTTGTTTTGCTCGAAATCTGTGAAACATATTCCAGAGTTTGTACCAAAGACCTTCAAGTGGTTGAATAAAGCCAGTAAGGACAGTTCCAGCAAGTCTTGAAAATTGTAAAAGTACCGTATAAATGTGCACGATGTGTACAGCGCGTGACGGAACGTTAGGCCAGACGACCGCGGTCACCACACACTTTTCAACGCAAAAATTTCAAAAAGTTTTGAAGCTGAAATCCTCCAAAGAAATTGCTTTCCAAAACTGTGTGATTCCTTTGCCTATTTGAAATTCTGCAAGGCTAGGTATTAATGCTCACTTTTCCAACGTTGTTTATCCTTTTTTTTACAGTGATTTAGGCCAACATTACAAACAAAATAACAGACGGGTGGTTACATAATAGTCATCCGACGCCGGTAGTGCATGGCTTAAAAAACCTCTTTTCAGAAGAATTCTGTTAAATTATGAAACAGAGATGTGATTTAAATTAATGCCACACCATACTACTTTAAATAAAGGGGGCTGATTAACTACATGTAATTCATCGCTTAACGAAAGTATAATCGACTGTTTTCGAACTTACTCTGTCACGGCCTATCTCTTTACACGTATTTTTTCACCAGCTGTATGGCGTCATACCCGATAGGGGGTCACGTGACCGCATACATGTAAACATTGTCGCGCAATCGGTCTATATAGATGTTAAATTTGCATTGGGGATGAAGAATATTATTTGTGTTTTACCCATACCATTGTTCTCCCACAACCAGTTGCCGCGTAATCTTCTCCTTGGAACAAAAGGACAAAGGTCTGTAATTACACAAAAACACCTCTCAATAGCCAGAAAATGCCAATATATTCAAGACCTTTTGGCTCAATTGGAGGTGTGTCCAAGTGGTCCGACATTCCAGCATAAATTTTGACCATGGGTTCGATTATCAGCTATGGTTTCAACCAAGGTTTTGCAGCTCACAGTGAATGCATCTAATTCTAATCAATTCTCGAAAGAGAACAATAAACCATGGTGCTTCTTATGAGAACCTGTGTTGTCTTTACTTTTACTAGTCAAGGTTTCATCATGACAACGAAAAGAAAATTATTCCACCGTGGAACAATTAATCCCATCTGTGGGCGCAGAAAAATTATGAAACCCCCGCGCTAAGTGGTTAATTCTACATGTGTTAACCACAGGCCACTAATTGCAACTTTCACAAGAACCAAACGTTAGTCATTAGATTACCTTCCGGATCATTCTGGATCTTAAGTTAATTACACAAATTTTCCATGAAAAGTCATCAGGCTAGGGTGATAGCATAAAATGGAATAATTCCAGCGGCAACTGGATAATGAATGTTGTTCCGTTTTAGGAGAATGATTGAGAAGTTGCTCTACAAAGTAGTAAAGTACGTACGTGATCAGGGCACTGATAAAACTTATTTTACTCTATCAAAAGCGTGTAGTACATTCCAGGGTTTTCCCCATGCACAAGCTAGCATTACGGGTCGATGCTTGGGAATTACGGTCAATTTGCTTTAAAAATAAATAAATAAATTTTAGATTAAAGATTCAAAATCACAACAACAAAAAATCACAAGATAAAACCATTTTAAATGATCCAGATTGCACAGTAGAGCTTTTCAAACCAAACGTAATCATCAAGATAAAAGCATTCCGAGGACCTGGTTTCAATTCAGCGTGCTTCGACCACGCTTGCAAAATTTGGGTCCAGGAGAATGCCACACAGTTTTGATAAAACCTGGGGAGAACCCTGATCGCTCTTTCCGCACACATGGATCGATTCTCAATTCTTTCAGGTTTTTCGTTAGACCGATCTGTTCTGTAGAAAATTAAAGAGTATTAAAGTTTCTTCATTGGAATTGCTACTTGCTAATCTTATTGAAGATGGATTTTACAACATACATTGTAATATGTACATGTACCTGCAATACACTCTGTAGATGTGCACAGTGTAAAATTCAGACCGTAAGTGGATTAGGTGAACAATGTGTACTTAACTGTGGAAAAGTACATTAAGTCACAATAAACTAACTGAAATCGCTATTGATTCACAGTGTGAAGGATCCATTCATGATGAATTATGAGAAGAATTGTTCCTGTTTTTTCCTTCTTCTTTTTTGCACCTTGCAAATGTAATGTGGTGGAAAGTTTGTACTGGTTTAGGGCTCGTACAGGCTGTCATTGTCAACCTCAATGGAGTGTTGTGGCCAAGTAGTCAAGGACACAGGACTTGAGTTCAGTTGTAGCAAGAGTGTGGGTTCAGGTCCCATAGTGTTAGGGGCACATTGTATCCCCGAGCAAGACACTTGACCAAAGCTGCTTTGACCTTTGGATGTGACATTTTAAAAAAACATTTAAAATGTACCCTGTATTGTGCATAATGCAAGTAAAAGAACCAAGGTCACTTCATGAAAAGAAGGGGCTTACGCCAGCTTTTCTGGAAAATTTGTGCTATGGCACATCTGAAATGTTAAGGCGATATTCATGTATAAATTGGAGACCATTCATTAGTTCTGCCCCCACAAAGAAACCTCACCAAGATACATTTACTGTAAATATTGTGTTATAATAAGTACATGTAGGCCTAAAGTTTCTGATGAAGCATTGTGATTGAGATTTTTAGAAGCATCAATGTATGTAAATAGCCATATTATTATTAATTGAGGGAATAAAAGTGTGGTGAAGCGATTTTCAACAAGTTGTTTAAATACGGTGGGGCCTGATTCTTGAAAATGTTGTCCTGACTTTGTTTCGGTGAAATTATCAAAAGCCAGGCCTCACTGTGTTTAAACAACTTTTCGAAAACCGGTTCACCACACTTTTATTCCCATTCATAAATATCTTTCTATTAAAAACATCCAAAAACCATTCAAAGTTTCAAATAAATCTGAAAGCTCACCTGGATTCTCCGTTAAATTTCTATCAATGTTGAGCACCTCGGGCAAAGTTTCAACCTTGCACGCACAAGTTTCTGATTTGCGTTGCACTACCAATTTAAATTGGGCCTTGAAATTTGGCCACTCTGAGCAATCATCAGATGTACATGTACATCATGTGTAGCACCATCTTTTGACTCAATTTCTCAGTCCTTTGTCAAACGCTTTGTACCATGTCTCTACCTCGTTTAAACATGCCATGCTACATGTTATCTCCTCTCGACCAGTCAGAACAGATAAACTGTCTCAGGTAGTTTAAAAAAAAAAATTAATGCGTACCATTTTTTAACCATAAGTAGCCAATTGTGTGTATGTACATGTAAATACTTCAGTCACTAGGATTTAAGTATGTTTTAAAACTGGGGGGCGTTCTGGACCCAAATTTTGCAAGTTTGGCCAGCCGAAGCACCCTGAATTGAAACAAGAAGGCCCTCTAAATGTTTTTTTTTTTACTTGATGTTGATGTTTTGTTTTTAACATTTTTGTGCAATCTGGAGCATTTTCAATGGTTTTATTTTATGTTTTTTGTGAGTTGTATGATAAATGAATAAAACAAAAATGATCTTTAGGAACGGCCGCAATTGACTTGTACCGGCCCGATTCGTTAGCTTACAGTGTACGGGGAGAACCTGGATAATAAAAATGAATACATGAATCTCCTTGCATTATATTGTACCCACACAGTAATGAACACTGCTTAATACAGGTTGTTGTACTTGTACAGTACATGTATGTAGGAGGTAAAGGACGGAGGAGTATCAGATTTCATCGTGCTCAGCATGATAAATCAGATGTCAGGGAACCCAGAATTACAGTTCACCATATGGGATGGTCACAATATTTCAAAATCTAGTGAACTTGTTAGTTTGTCTAATTTGCTAATTATCGGCACATGTATCCTGTTTTTTTTTACAAAACATTCGGAGATCCTCACTAATTGCAGTGAATTACATGGGCATGTACACACATGTTCTATTCTGTCCAGTACTTGTCGATTGTGCGCATGTAGCTTGGAACAACTCCAAAATTACAGTTGATCACTGGACCACTTCCAAATAACAAGTACTGTGTCACTACTCCATTAAAATTACATCAGAGCTGAAAACCATTGGAATGAGAACAACTTGGCAACTGGCCAAACACTTTGTGTAAGGGCAACCCATCATAATCATCCATAACAATTGTATGCTAAACTGAATATTTAGTATTCAGGGGCACGCAGGTATGCACATGTAGGTCATCTGTTTTGCCACAAAGGGGTTGTGAGGTGTTAGCAGTGACTTGGGCTTCTCCCCCTGCC
Source organism: Marthasterias glacialis (assembly GCA_911728455.2). NCBI lineage: Eukaryota > Metazoa > Echinodermata > Asteroidea > Forcipulatida > Asteriidae > Marthasterias > Marthasterias glacialis. The sequence continues at coordinate 5,347,117 of OU452229.1, read as the reverse complement.
TCCTGCTAAACTGGAAAGGTTGATGGCCTGACTGAAAAGTGTGCCTGGAGGCTTGCATGGGGCTGTATTTATGTATACAGCCGGGTTCAGATGGTCAAGGTTTACTGGGCTAAAGCTATTAACCAATCACGAGGGCAAACTACTGACTGTTGTTTGTTTTAATAAGGAAATGAATTACATGTACATGGCACCTGTCAAGCCGAGTTCAAATATCTATCATGTGAACTTCTCTTCAAGTTAAACACAAATTTTTTTTATGACGTTTGTGTGATTTTTCGATTAAAAATGCAACAAATATTTTTTTTTTTTTTGTATATGTGGCATTCTGTAAGTTGCATGGTAAATTTCTTGCAAGTACACATCTACAGTGTGTGTGCGTGGACATTAAACTACACTGTAAATAAACTGAGTAACGTATTGTAGGGTAATTTATAAAACAAAGTCCAACTCGGTTTGTATGTCATGTACTAAATACACAGTACACCATCCAACATGTCCAATGTCAACGTTTACATCAGAAAATTTAATCCGCACAGTTTTAGCACACAATTTAGACTTTCGTTAATCTTTAACATTTTTTTTTTATTTTTCAAAAAGAGCTTGTCGATTCCATGATCATAAAAGCAAAATCTGTTTTAAAAAGTTACATGTTGCAAATGCAACCTGATACTGTTGGGTCACAACTACATGTACAAACAAAACCATTGGCTATATTTATGGTTGAATAATGGTAGGCATTAAATTACATAAGTACCTGGGACAGTTCATTTATTCTAATTGGTCAAGAGGAGATCACATGGCCGATTGGCCATGTTTAAACGTGCAGTAGAGACATGGTACAAAGCGTTTGTGTTCACGGATTGAGCTTTTCAAGTTCAAACCGCCTCAAACAAGTTCAGCAAAATGATATCAAAAGGGAAAGAATTAAATTTGGTCTTGCAAAAATATTGATGGTTCAGTAATATTTCTGAGCGTCAAGACCTGTGGTGTAGTGGAGATTTTCCTTGAAACTCGAGCCCGAAGTGATAGTCCTGCAGGCCTGATACTTCTCAGAGGCGAGAGAGGCAATTGCCTTCATGCCCCTGGTCATTGCCTGGAAGTGTTCTCGTTACAATTTATCATTTCACTCGTTTAGATGCCCTTTACAAAGTTACAACTTGCCATGCACTTACAAAAGCAAAGCATCAGACCCTCTGTGCCATTTATCAAGTTTAACCTCATGTAATGCTTCGTTTTGTTGGTGTTTCCCCCCCCCCCCTTTTCCTTTCTTTCTTTCTTTCTTGACTGCCTCTTTTTATTTAACCAGGGTTTCCTACAGGTAAGAATCAAAGATGGTTGTCCATAATGGTGTTGTTTTTTTTGCTCTTCCTTTCTTTCTTGTTTTGACTGCCTCATTTTATTTAACCAGAGTTTCCTATAGGCAAGAATCAAAGATGGTTGTCCATAATAGTGGGGAATTTTTTTCCTCTTCCTTTCTTTCTTGTTTTTGACTTCCTCATTTTTATTTATCCAGGGTTTCCTACAAGGCAAGAACCAAAGGTGGTTGCCCAATAGTGGAACTTATTACTGTTCATTATCATCCATTCCAACTAACCTTGTCTTTCTCTTTCTTTTGTTAAACCTATTTCCTGCCCATTCAATAGGTAAATGACAATAACCTTTTGTTGATTGTGTACTACATGTATGCGTGTCTTCTTGACTAATGTATAGAATTTCACCTTGTCATCAGTGTGTATACTGTTGTGTCATGAAATGGCATTCGATTACCATTGCCTAACGTGTATTGACACATTACGTGTGCAAGTAATTTTGTGACCCACTTATGAACCAGGAGTTCCATGAATTATGTGATCATGTGATGTTGTTGAAGCAACAATAAAGCTACGCAGTCTTTCATCAGCGGGAACAATCCATTGTTCTCGGGGGCAACAGTATATTTTCTTGGGTACGTGCCAAAATTTTCTGCCCACGCTCAATCAACCCTGGAATGTACACAAGTTTTGGGTACATAATATAATTATGTACAAGTGCAGGTACAAGTGCCTTTACATAAACACATATAAAAAGTAAAGGTTACATAGTTTGGCAGATTAATTTACTACGTTATTTGGTAATAATACAATGTACACAAGACATGGGCTCCTTATGTTCTTTACCTCACCAAGACCAAAGACAATAGGAACAACAGGTCCACAACCAAGGTGTTTTAAAGGGTGCATACATACATATGTTTGTATAACATCGGTAAGATTGAAAATATAAATGTTCACAGATTTGCGCGTAACTTTGATATAATGATGATCATGGTGGTAAACTTCCTTTGAAATATTTTATATTTATATATGAGAAATGAGTCAAACAATGAGTTTCGATCTCGCGAGTCCGAAATCCGATGTTTGAAAAACAGTGAAGGAGTTTTCTCTCTTTTCTCCTGACTCCGATGACTGATCAAGCTTAAACTTTCACAGCTGTGTTATTTTATGTGTATAATGTATGTCGGGTCACACACAGTGCAGATGCTAGTCTTTGACAATACCAATGTTGGCCTTGTTCTTTAACAAATGAGAGATTGGATACTCCACATTGAGTGTTGCGTAAAAAGTCAAGGGGTGGGGGTTTCACAAGACAAGAATCTCAACAGGGATGTGTGGACTGTTAAAATACCCTGATATTTGCTCCAGATCAACTAGTGTAGCTTGGTAAATTTTGCTTCATAGATATATATTTGATTCACATCCATGAAATATTTGAATGATAAAAGGTTTTTAAATAAACACACTACGAGATGAATGAACTACGTGTATACATACTGTACATGTACACAATGTACAATGTATCTACTGGGATATTGTACATTGTAGATGTAGCAATAGTCTTGTAATAAACACATTTGATTGTTTATATAGTGCATTCATAAATACCTGAGACAGTTTATCCATTCTGATTGGCCGAGAGGGCATCACGTGGCCATGTTTAAACGGGCAATATAAACACGATACTTGCTTGCGAACGAAAAATATATCCCCTGTATCAGAATAAAGAAGGATACGTGTTTCCAGCTGTTGGGTTTCTGATTGGCCGAGAGGGCATCAAGTGCCTATAACAGCTGCAGAGACATGAAGATCGACATTCTATGGATAGAAATTTAACGCAGAGTCGAGCTGAGAAACTGTCAGATTTGTTCCCATTTTTTGAAGGATTTTCCTTGTTTTTGACATAAAGGCGAATTCAAAACTCTGCTGCTCGTGTTATTTCCTTGTCAAAAAAATCCTCCCATATTACACCTATTTTACAAGAGTTGCACTGGTTACCAGTGCATAGCAGGATTAAGTACAAACTATTGCTCTTTGTTTTTAAATCTCTCACTAACAGTGCCCCGGCATATATTGATGATTTGCTTGAACCTTACAATCCACCTCGTAAACTCCGTTCTGACAATTCAAACCTCCTCATTCATGGGGTGACCGATCTTTTTCTCATGCTGCACCACGTCTATGGAATAACATGTCAAATCATCAATTTCTTTAAATGAGTTTAGGAAGAACCTTAAAACTCATCTTTTTATTAAAGCATTTGCATAATGTAGTTTACTTGGGTTTTCTGCTTTATCGTTGTATTTTGTATTTTTTTTTTTTAGTTAGTTATCATGTAGTTTTGTACAAGCGCCATGAGCACTTTTGTGGATTTGTGCGCTTAATAAATTGTCATTATTATTATTATTATTATTATTATTGAATGGGAATAAAGGTGTGCTGAATCGGTTTTTAACTATTGTTTAAAACCTCTGAGGGTCCTGGTGGCCGATAATTCCCCTCGCCTTCGGCTCGGGCAATTATCGGCCACCAGGCCCCTCATCGGTTTTAAACAATAGTTAAAAACCTCTTCATCACACCTTTATTCCCTTGTTAATAACGCATTTTCTTTTTCCTGTCATGTTTAACTTGACCTTAGTCAGGAATGTCTCATACATGTAGGCCTACATGTACATGTATCTCATATGGTCATGAATTCACATTTTTATTGAATTAGCCAAACGTGCCAAAAGACCCATATTTTTACCTTTGAAGATTCCAGGTCAAATTTTTAGTCGATTTGACCTGGAAAATTTTTATTAAAATTTCAGATAGATATTTTTATAGATTCGAGGAAGTTATAAGCTTGCATTTAAGGTACATGTAATGATATGGGGAAAAGTCGGCCAATGATAAGTGGTAATTAAAAGCTAACAATGAATTATTATCGGGATCCCAATTACACGTATCTCATGTCAATCAGCCATACAAACAGTCATATTGTACATTGTCCATGGCACTTGCGAAAGTTTTTGTATGTTTTTCATTTTTGAACTGGCATGATCATCTGTGGTGTTGTCCACAGATTTTGAAGTAGCAGGTGAAAAAAATATAAGCAGATGGAACTGAATCAGCACTAAGTGGGGTCCGGAGCCTGCCCAAGGGCCCCGGAAAATGATGCTCTATGAAACAGTCTGAGCAATTCCTGGCTTGATCCATTGAATGTTTTTGTTTTGTTTTAAATCATCATCTGGACTGCCGGGCAATCTCGGGAAGTCTAGTTGGTAAGACATCTGCTCTGGAATTGGCGGGGGTCATGGGTTCGAATCCCACCCGAGGAATATAACTGTGCAGGGTTCTCCCCATGCACAAGCTAGTATATCGGGCCGATACGCACCAATTATGGACCGATACGCAGAAATTACGGCCGATATGCCAAAAAAAAAACCAAAAAACAAACAATTATAGATTTTTATATCAAATTCACAAAAAATCCTATCATAAAACCATTTTAAATGCTCCAGATTGCACAGTAGAGCTTTTCAAACCAAACATAAACATTCAATAAAAACATTCCAAGGACCTGCTACCAATTCAGCGTGCTTCGGCCACATTTTCAAAATTTGGGCCCGGAAAATCCTGGGGAGAACCCTGCTGTGGATTTGTTTGTGCAGGACTCGGGGAAAGTACTGAGTATACAGTGCTTAACACACATCGGTGTATGGGTAAAAAAACACAAAGAATATTCTTTATCCCCGATGCAAAAATGAACACCTAGTAAAATCATCACATTCTTTGTCACATTGACTTCAGAACCTGGATTTTGATTTCAAGTCTGTTTATGTTTTCCATTTCAGTGGGGAGGTTTTTTTTCACGTGAAAATTGTTTAAACTAAAACATAATATCCTGTGAATACTTAAATTACTTGTTTTTATTATGTGCTCTTTTGATTAATCTGACAAAATTCGTTCGGCAAAAAAAGTATTACAAAATTCTTTCAGTGAAAATTTGGCCATGCAACTTTAAATTTGTATTTTTATTAGATTTTTTAAAGAAGTTTGCACAGTATCAGCACTGCCCAGGGATAAAATTTTAAGTTCAGTTTATTTTGACTTGCTCAGTTTGGGTGAAAGTGCTTCAGGTCAGACTAAAAGAAATAAAAGTCGCCCAGGAAATGAACCTATCGATCAGTCAATCTATCGTCTGATTCAATTATGTTTTCAAAAGCCTTGACCAAATTTTGGTTGATATTTGCAACTGTTCCATCTGAAATTGTCGGAGCTGTAAGCAGTATTTATTCCAGGAAAGCTGATAAAGTTACTGACCTAGATATAATGTTTGGATTACAAGAAGCTTTAGTAATCCACCGGAAATATCGGCAATTTGATTACTTCCACTAGATTGCTTATTGCTTCAGTTGGACATGGAATGATGTGCTTGACTTGATGGGGTCATGTGCGGTATGAATACACTAAGTGCAGCCAATTAAAATACTCAACACGTTGTTTTTTTTGTCAGGAAACGCTTTATGTTGTTGCAATTAATGAGCAATAGTTTTTCAATATCACAAAGACCCCAAAAAGTCTTCTCTTTTTTCAACTTGACAAGCAAGCCTGTGCGTTTACGGTTATTTTTGTAAGCGTGTAACCGTTTCTGAAACAGTCGGTTACACATGTAACCGTCCGTTTCAGTAACAAAATTTAGAGTTGAAAAACACACGTTTACACGACAACGGTGCGTGTAGTCAAAACATTGCGACTTCATCACAGCATTTTAACTTTGAGCAATCACCCTGCAAAAAAAACAAAAACCAAAAACAAGAAGAAACAGATCATACATTTTTCTGTAAAATAGGCCTACTCTTTCCATTTATCCAGGGTATTGTAAATGTTATAATTTTAGCCAAATAAAGCCTACATGTTGTGTAGATTTTCGTAAACATGCTGCAATTGCCAGGGAACTTGCTCCACGTACCATGCTTTCGGTGGCTTTCGCATGCACACCAGCGATGACAATGAGCACTGTGTAAACATCTAGCAGTGTGTGCACCAGCGATATCCCGAGCATGCGCAGATCTGTCTAGTCTTAGGGGAAGGCGTTTTGCCATAATGCACAGGCTTTGATCTTAACCGAGGCCATTGGCCTCATGCCCTGTGGAGTTGGCCAGCATGCCCTTCAGAAAAATTGCACTGTCACTACCAACTTGGCCAGCATGCCCTTGTGCAATTTCTCTGATTTGGCCAGCATATGCCAGCCCCCGTTTTACTTAAGATCAAGGCCTGAACGCACTAGTATATTTCAACAATAGATGGCGCACTCTCCCATTCTTTCTCGTTATTTTGAAAGCGCCCACTAGCGTTCAATGGTTCTTGAATTTAATGTAACACGCGAAATAGCGACATAACGAAGACTATCAGCCTGTAAATTATTGCAAACGATGCCATTGCCTACATGTCGCACGGATATTACATTCTGCATTGCCTACATTGTGATTGCAATGTGGTGTGCGTTTCGGGGCACTGTGTAGTTATGTGTAGTTTTTGCCGGTTATCCGCACTGTAAAAATGTAAGCGTGCAACTGGACGACTGGTCGGTTAACCGTGTAACCGTGTAGTAACCGGCACAGGCTTATTGACAAGTGGTGTACTTGTAAAGACTTGTACACGTAGTCGTTCATGGTGTCACATTAGGTAAAATCTCAACACTCAACATGCCTGTAAATTATGCGTATACGTGTGTGCATGTGCACATGTGTAAATTGTGTGCGATGGATGTACAATACATACAGCCGTGCACATTATGAATTCAATGGTAATTTCTTTGGGCCGTGGTGGGCGAAATATAATCATGGCACACTGCCAACAAGTGTTACAAAACAGCCGTATTGACCCAGTTCTTCTGGCAGTCATTTTTCCCAGTGTAGTGCGCATTTAAGGCGATGCGCACACACTCAGGCTTAGCGCTCACCATATCCGCACATGCAGTTTGATTCTCAATATGGAAGACCATTGGCAGACAGTAGTCACGGATGACGTCCCAATTGCATGGTGTCTACAAAAGTTCCCACTTCCTTCTTTATGGGCAAATAAATCATTATTTGAACGCACAACTATGCATATAAAATGTGTTAATACTGCGTGTGGCACGCTTGAGTTCTATTAATTACATGTATCTTGCATGATTGGTTGGTGAACCAGTTGCCTGCGTAGACAAATTAGAACACTCAACGCAGCTGTAACACAAAACCCAAGTTGCCGATAAAGATGGCATCTATAGGGAACTATCTTTTGACCATTTAAAAAAAAAAAACTTTTCATCTCTATCATAATAAGTCATGACTGGAAGCAATGCAGGTTAACAGCAGAGTTCAGGGCTCTACATGTACCCATTGGACGGCTGGCCCAAGTCCAGAAATTTATGCAGTGGACCAGTAACTTCACAATTCGACAAGTTTGGCTGTCTTGTGCGCTTCTTCTCAGTAGAGATAACAAAACTCACGGTGCAATAAAGAGAATCTTTGTTCTCTTGGCACTGTCATGTCAAGTCAAGTCAAGTAATTCGAGGTGTCATTCATGGCAGACATGGTGCTTTATAATTGAGCGTTTTCTTTTGAGAATTTTGTCTTCAAAAGGCCCAAACTTGATTGAGAATTAAGAAAACAAAGATATTAAGGAAAGGTACAGGAATTGAAACAATGGATAATAATTATTACTTTTCAATTGTTACAGTTTGTAGGTTGTGACCAACCCGCTTCAGGTATTGTGTAGTTCTATGAACAATGTACCCATTTGGGTTAAGATGACTGTTTTAGTTGGTTAGGTTTTCCCAGTCTAAACCTCCTTTTCAAAAGGTCAGCAGGTATCAAACAAATCAATGCTTGATTTGATCAAACTGATTTTGCAGATTCATCTTCACAGTTTGCCTTAACTTTGACATGTGGAATATTAATTGAAAGTATCAAATGTTTAGATGCATTTCGCACTATGTTCGTTTGTTATTTATTAAAGATCAAGTTTCAATAGATTGGATGATCCCTAGCATAGAGCGCTATCGCTGAGGTCAAACAACAAGCGGCAGAACCGGGAGGGGAGGATACGTGCCTCCCCCAAATTTTCAAGTGTCCCCCCCCCCCAAAGTGTCCCCCCCCCCTTAAAAAAATTTAGATTATTGTAGGCTAATTCGCCCCCACTGAAACAATGCCCCTCCTGTGCCCCCCCCCCCCTCCCCAGTGAAAAAATCCTGGCTACACCACTGCAAGGAACAAAAACGTGCACGTGTCTGACGCACAGCCCATGCCTCTCGGTCAATGGTCAGTCTTCCTTTGACCTCAGTGCTGATGCTGTTGAGCTTGTGACATCATGTGTAAAGGGGTCTGATACAAATCGACTGTATGAGGAGTCAACATGAAACTACGGGAAATGGCCAATTGTTTACCTTTGGTTGTATTTTTGTACGTGTTAGTCAGTGTTGTTCAGGTCATATTATATAATGTGCCATATGATGTACATGTACATGTTCAGGTTCATGTATGGAATAGATTCATTATAATTAGACTGTAATTTACACTCTGTGTATCCATTGAAATACACATGTACATGTTCTTGGACTTTTAAAAAGAGACAAATAAAAGGATGCATCACATGCAAAGAAGATTCCGACTTTGGAATAGAATCATAAACGCTGGATCTGATTCTGACCTTGCTCTATGATTCTACTGAGTCAGTTACAAAGTCTGAATTTGTCTGAATGACAAACAAACAAAAGTATGATTTGTATTTAGTGCATGCTGGCTGATAGCTTTTTAGTAAAGGGCTTTTATAATTTAAGATGGCAGACCAGCCCAAGATGTTAAATGTATCATGTTTGCCTTGGATAAGTTACGCGTACCAAGGTCCAATCTATTGTATAACAGAGTCAAGTACGACCTTCCAAGGCTGTGTGTTGGCTTGCATACATTTGCAGATGTACACGTACACGAAGTTCACTCCCTGCGCCGTTACTTGGATTATGGTGAAACCATTGACAAGATGTTTATGTTGGAACCTCTGCAAAGTGACCTACATTCCAGGGCATTCATTACCCTTGGCCTGGGGTCAGCAATCTTCCAGGAAAGGGGCAAACAGTTAGCGTGGGTAGTTCATTTGGCATCTGACCAATCCTTCGGGAGGGGATGTATTGTTTAGGGGGAGATGATGATGGGTATTCAAGAAAACCTCTCCAGTCTGTAAGTGAAAGGTGGAGTAAATTTAACACTTTTTATTCCCAAATGAAAGCATGTACGTGTATAAAACAGAGAAAGTGCATGTACCCATGTGCATGTATCATGTAGCTGTATCACGTACAGAAGTCTGTATTTTTTGTAACTTTGATATTCACAAACTGTCAAGTACAGTCAATGTTTTTATATGACACAGGGCTTGGGATTTTTTTTTAAAGGGGGAATGCAGAAGACTGCAAGGCTGGTAGCTTAAAGTTTTTACTGGACCAGAAAATTTGTTTCAAGACCAAAATCAAATACATTTTAACATGTTATTTGAATAAGTGCTTCGAGAGTATTTATCTCACTTGTCTTATGGGTAAATTACAATACTCAGCAGAACTTTATTAGACTCAAAGTAAAAGTTATATAAATTTTTCAATTGAAAAACACAAGACCATTGGGATTTGTCTGGCCGTACTTATACTGGCCGATGCTAAAATCACTGGCTTCAGGCCTGCGGGCTAGTGCCCAGTGTCCATTAGTGTCCAACATAAAGCTGTTTTTTTTTTAAATATTTGACTACCAATGTTTAAAATGATGCCATTTGGGGGTTTAGCAGATGCAAGGATCTGACATGCATCTAACATTGCATAACATTTCCAGGGTGCAAATTAGTAATATCTTTTGAATTAGCAATTCAAGCACACCATTGGTAATTGTCAAAGACCAGTAGCCACACTTTATGTTACCCCAACAAATATACATTTTGTACAAGAAATAACAAACCTGTGAACGTTTAAGCTCAATCTGTCATCGGAGTCACAAGAAAGAAGTGACGAACCCCCCTTACCAGTTTTCACTGTTTTCAGACATCAGGTTTTGGACTCAAATCAAATTGTTTTACTAAAAAAAATATAGCATTTCAGGCAAAACTATGTCATGGGAAGTTTTCCACCATGACCATATATACATGTACCATGTAAGTTATGTTCAAATCTCTGAACATTTATATTTTCAATCTAGCTAATCCTTCATTTGCTATGGTAAGGGAAAGCACTGTACAGTGTAAGGTTAGCATGCCTTTTCCAGTGTTTATGGTTAGCAGCACTCTGATGGAAATTGCACAGTAAGCACAAAATTGCCCCTGAAGCAAAGCCCTAGCTCAACATTGGTATACTGACTGTAAATGCTTCCATTCTTTGCAAATCAAGATATTTGTAATAAAACCAACCTGTGAAAATGTCAGCTCATTTGGTTGTTTCATTTACGAGAAAACTTGAAAAATGCATTCTGCATTTTTGCACACTTCAGGCAGAAATATTTCAAGGAAAATGTTCTACCATCATTATCTTTATACCATGTACGGTACATGTAAATCTGTGAACATTTATATTTTTCTTCTTACCAATGTTGAGCTGGGGCTTTAATTGTATATCTTGTGAGTTAAGTTCCTGGAAAATATCTTAAATTAAGATTGGAATGATGTGGGTTTTTTTAGTACATGTAGGTACTGTACACAGATGCATGACCTCGTCAGTTAGCCGAGGAAATTGAAAAGATAATATTTATGGATTGACTTTTATGAGTGATTAAGTATTTACTTTACCACTCACAATAGTCATTTCACAAAATAGTGGAGTGCCTCAAGCATTACTATCGTCGTTGTCCTTCGCCTTCCAACTAGGGGCCAATTTCATTGTGCTGCTTAGCGGAATGTGCAAATTTCCGTGCTAACTGTAGCAGAAAAATTTTCGCTTGCTTATTTCACAGGTTAGCAAGAAAATCAGGTGGCCATGCCATGGATTTACATTGGTATGTCATTCATTTGCTTACAGTAAGCACCGAAGGTTAGCATGCCTTTTTCCAGTGCTAGTGGTTAGCAGCACTATGAAATGGAAATCGCAGAGTAAGCACAAAATCGGCCGTTAAGCAGCTGGATGAAATCAGGCACTTGTTAGAAAATTAAGCAGCAAGTACATGTAAGATGAGACCGAAGAACCATTGTATGACTTTAGCTTTGTAGAAGTGCAATTACGATGATCGTTCTTTATGCAACTAGTCATAAACACCTAAAACAGTCACTAGATTGACAGGGATGTTCACTTCCGTGGTTTGACAAACAGAGGATACCATGCAGAGTTAAAATAGAACTAGAGGGAACATGTATGTTCGTACGGATGACCTGCCTTTGGTACAATTCCCTATACATTGTAGGTAAATTGCAATTGCAGTGTGAACTGATGACTGACCTCACTGACCTGTGTAATATGATGGGTCAGCACCATTTCCTCACTTGGCCTGATTCGCTTGACGTCATCATCATTATTAATCATGGTTGTGCCATTTTGGGATTCGGTGTCCCTTTGTGTTAGACAGTGTATTACTGCTCATTTCTGCCGTCGTTAGTTTGACGTTGTGAATTCTTAGCTTGATGTATGTTCGTACGGATGACCTGCCTTTGGTACAATTCCCTATACATTGTAGGTAAATTGCAATTGCAGTGTGAACTGATGACTGACCTCACTGACCTGTGTAATATGATGGGTCAGCACCATTTCCTCACTTGGCCTGATTCGCTTGACGTCATCATCATTATTAATCATGGTTGTGCCATTTTGGGATTCGGTGTCCCTTTGTGTTAGACAGTGTATTACTGCTCATTTCTGCCGTCGTTAGTTTGACGTTGTGAATTCTTAGCTTGATGTATACAGGTATTGACTGACAGGCCTGATGACTTGTTCTCAGGAGGACAACCCATTGTTGAGGGTTCCTCTATGAGGGCAGTATCAATTTCTACTGGAACATTTCAAGGGGGCACCAAGGCAATGACCAGGAGCATGGAGGCAGTTGCCTCCATTGCCTCCGTGAAGTATCAGTCCTGGACTGATGGTTTCGGAGAGGTTGCATGACCCCCAGGGAAAAGTTCATTTCGCAGCCATGTTGGGTCCAGCCATGTTCAAAACTCAGTGGCTGATGCATCGTCTGCTGAATGATTTCCATCATCTGTTTGTGCACGCAGCATTAAAAAAAGATCTTGGGTGACCTCACGTGTAACCTCTCTATACAGTATGCATGTGGATTCTTTTTTTAGGGGGGGGGGATTTTTTCAAATTTTTCTGCCTCATTTATAGTTACATTGTACATAGGGACTCATTATGAGGCCTGTCACGTTTATCTGCCCCATTCATCGAGCCCTAGCGTACCATAATAACACGATATAATCAGTATGATTTATAGCAGCTTACAGTCATGCAGAATGTGTGTAGAGCTCTTGTCCACTCCAACTTCCGACTGATAAGCACTAATTACTCAATCAACAACTGGGAAGATTCGCTAATTGCTACATTAAAGTTACATTACTGTATCAGAAAATGATAAATGAATGATGAGTTTCTCAAGTGAAGGACTAGTGAAACCTTAGCAGGGTTCTCCCCAGAATTTTTCAAAACTGTGCGGCATTCTGGACCCAAATCTTGCAAGTGTGGCCAAAGCACGCTGAATTGAAACATGGTGCTCGGAAAATATCTTACGTAATGTTTTGGTTTTATAAGCTCTTCTGTGCAATTTGGAGCATTTTCAATGGTTTTATTTTATGATTTTGGTGAATTTTATCTTAAATCTAAAAATGTTTTGAAATTTTTTGATACATGTACAGCTGTAGATACATATATTTTTGCTTGTCAGCTGGGATTCAAGGTATACCGTTGTCAAAATACAGCTTTATTTGGTACAGTGTATTATCGGGAACTTTTCTGTTAGGGCTAAAAACATCTTTAAAAAACCACAAACACGCATAATGAGGCAATACAATCATGGTTATGTAACAACAGTGGCTAGTGCAGAGCTTGTCTTGTTTTTTGGGTTTTTTTTTCAGAATCAAACTGATTAAAATAAGCTTAATGTTCAGATATCAGCGCTAAGAAAAGGTCATGGTTGAAAATATACATGTACCCACAATCTCTCGTGATGTGTACAATCAGTTTCTTGGTACCCACACACTTACATGTAGATGTACATTGCTGAATACATGTAGCTGTTAACCAGTGTGCCAGTATCCTGGATTTGCACGCGTAAACAGGAAGGTGCAGATTGTCAGAGTTTATTGGAAGTTTGCCACTGGTTGATGCTCTTTTCAGCAATTTATACGACATGTCAGTAGAGGGCGCTATAAAAAGTGCGGGGCCCTGCACAGTTAACACATCCCAATCGCGTCGCTGAACATGCGTCTGTGTGTGGGAATCTCTCGCTACACCACTACCGTACCCTGAAACTGTGGAAACTGCAGACATCACAAGCAATATAAATATACTGCATCACCTGAATGGACTAGTTGTATTCTCCTCGCTCACAAGCTAAAAGTACTCTATTGAGGAACACATCTTGATCTGGCCACTGGTTTTTTGTACCAGGCAAATTCCAACCGCAAATTCGCGAGGCGGGCCAGCCACTTGTTCCCCGAACGAACATATGGGCTGTTGACTCACTATAACCCCTACCGATACAGAGGCCGATCCACTGTTCATTACCTAGACACAAATATCATAAATTTTGAGATGCAATTTCCATCATTATTAATGACTTGGATCAAAAATTTGAATATATGTCCGCTTTTTTTATTTATTCATGGACAATTGCAAACGGTTGAGAGTTTGATTTGTAATACGATTTTGAACAGATGGAAAAAACAACTAGCTGAATGATCAGGTGGGTTTTCGGTTTCAAATTGTTGAAGCAGATAAGTCACATGCGCGTCGCGTAAACCTTGGTTTTCTTTTTAAATAACCACGAAACCACCAAAATTTGGGGGTTATTGTAGTGAATGTTGGTATTATACTTTTGGACGATCTTTCTAGTCATGTTGCATTCAATTAATGTTTATTTTGCCACCAACTAAATCGCCCATTTAGGCCGCAATGCTCCTATAACTTTTTCCCTTCTTACTTCTTTTCTTCAGCACCTCTCAGCAAACCTCAGGTACTACCTCAATACTTAGAAGCAGTTGAGAATGGATCAGCCAGATTAAGATGTGATTATTCAGGCCAGATGTTGTATCATCCAGTTCGCTGGAAGAAAGATGGAGAGAACTTGGCGGAAAGTCGCAGGTACTTTGAGCAAATTGACCATTGCTTCAAAACGGGAACAGGAAGTGTGACATTCAAGCTGTTTTCCCTGTAATGATCAAACATTAATGTGGTTAGAATAAGCAGCATGAGTGTTTTATGCACCCTTTTTCTTATCTGTAATTTTTAAAAAACAAATTTGTGGCTACTTTCATGATGTATTAACCCCAACCACCCCAACGCATTAGAATCCAGCTGCATGTTTTGTTGGATTCTGTTGGAGCATTAAGCTCTATAGTGGACTGAGGACTGCACCAGTACACCGATTATGCTTTACTTGGCATCAGGCACACCACCATAACAGGCATGAGAATCTTCCGGTTTAAACCGGAATTCCGTTTGTTTTTTTTCCCTTTCAAATTTGTGGTCTTCGAGTTCAATGTGAGTTTGATGTAAAATTTTGGGGGGTGAGGTTCGGGGGTATACATGTGGATTTCGCTAATCTTTTTTCTTAAATCAGAAATTGTTACTTTATAAACGTTAATCGTAATCGTATAATGTACTTGACGTGCGTGACGTCTCTCGTTCGTGAAAAATGAACCGTCCGTGTACAGATTTACTGTTTTTTTATCGTCACCCATTCTCATGCCTGCCATAATCAGAGTCCAATATTTTGGATGCTGAGTTACCACGCGGTGTTAGATTTTGTTTGACTGAGGAAGGAGGATCCTAGTCAATGACTCAAGGGCTTTAGCAGAATCATACGCGTAAATGCACACCTACACCAACATACATGTATATTTGTGGAACCCGTAATTCGACGCCGCCTTCTTGTTTTTTTCATTGTTTCACCAATGGTTATGTACACAAAAGAGAAGAGAGGACGCCCTTGCTCTGGCAAAAAAAACGGGATCCCTTTTGTTTGTTTCAATGGTTAGACAACCCCAAGTACACTTGTGCGCACACATACATGTAGGCCTATGTAAGTAGCACACACTAAGCAAACAGAAAACTGTGTGAAAGTCCACTTTTAGAACAAACAACCACAAATACTTTGAAACTTTTTAAAACAGAACTTTAGAAAGATGCATTCATACACATTTAAGTATTAATCTTTGAAGAGTTTTTTTTATTGTACAAATTAAAATAGTTTATCATTCCCTTTTCTATAAATTTCGTGTAGTGCTGGAAATTGTTCAGTGTTTTGTGACATGTAAAAAAAAAAAGAAAAGCTTAACCCTTAAGCACTCGTACCGCCTGGAAGCGCTCTCTATTACTCCACAAACTGCCCCGCAATTGCCCTTGAAGTTTGACAAGTTGTAACGTGAGTTCTACATACGCGATTGAAACGCATCAAACAGCCGTATATAGCTGAGATATAGGATAGCATGAGATATCGGATCTCAAACTAACGATGGTCTAAAAATAGTACATGGTCCCATAAGAAAAAAAATGACGTTGTCACCTCCAAAGGTTCAATGGTCGGAAATCCAATCACCAAACCAACGCACGCACCCCGTGTGCAACACAGCGAGTTGTTATTTCTCTGTGTGTGGATGGACTGTATTTCACGCACAATGTACTTCACTGGCAATCTACAATGTAATGACCATTGTGTTTTGTTTTCACTCTTAAATTAGGCTGTTTTTACACACACAATACCATGATTTGAGAGAATTTTACGGACAGTTTTAGGTAAAGAGTAACAGTTAGCTGTAGATAATAGAGGAATTTATTCTTATTTCCAAGGGTATGTTTTGATTAGTTTCAATTGTTTTTTTGTTTTTTTACATTTTCATTCTTTGAGTACTGTTGAGCAAACTTATGTGCACAGCTTTCCACGTCATAACCGCTTACATTGTACACAAACAATGATTCCTGATTTTAGTTGATCTGCCTTATGTTTCCAGCCCCAAAGCTTTGATTTTGGAAAGTAACCAAAACAACTGCGCAAATCATTGGAAAGGTAATTTCATCCTTTCAAACATAAACTAAACATGTAACACATGAAATTAATCACAACGAAAGCTATCGAACAATTTCTGTGCACAGTAGAAAATCTTGTGAATTTCTGTAGGGGCCTTCAGGGAGTAAATAACTCGGATGTTTAATTGTTCACAAGTACTAAAGGGGTAAGAGAACCACCATGGCTCATAAACTTAACTTTGTAAATCGTATTCAATCGATCGTTTTGACACACACAAAGCTAGATTGGGTGGGCATGTTCGTGCTTAACAAAGATTTCAGAATACTAGTTGTATGGAATTGTAATTTGAGTAGCAAGTGCACCCTATTACATTGTTTGTGCTAGACGTTTTGCTACATACATCTTTGCATAGAATATGGAAATGAGACATTTCTACTGTCAGTTTTTTTTTATTGTCCCCCAGAGTTAACACTAACCCTGGGGCCAATTTCACAGAGCTGCTTAAGCTTGTTGCTTTTCAATTTTCTGCTTTGCAGAAAAGAGCAGGATGCCAGTCACAAATGGTACATGTGACACTGTGTTTTGGCTGGTAACCTTATTCTGGTAAGCATAATTTTGTTGTGCTTAGCTACATGTACTTTTTGTGCTCAAGAAGCTCTATGAAATTGGGCCTTGGGCAGCAGGTTAAAGGTTGTTTTTTTAACGTCAAAGTAAATCTTTGCACCATTCTAAAAAATAACTTTAAAATGTAGTGGATGAACTGTGACCTGGTTTTGAAATGTGACCTGGTTATGTCTTTGCTGTTTCTCCCTCTTGCTCAAACTAGATATACGTTACTCGACCAGGGAATCCTACAGATTTACCCGGTACTCAGTCAGGATGCTGGTGACTACCAGTGTACCACTGGCAACCAGGCAGACCCCCAGACATGGAGTAACTCTTCTCAGGTGGTTGTCTTTGATCACGGTGCGGATATGCCAGCTGAGTACAGAGAGAAGCTGATCCTGGCAGGACCTAAGGATACCCTGCTTAACCGACCAGAGAGAGTAGTGTTAGAATGTTTGGCTGCTGGGAACTGGGTCAATATCACGTGGAGCTGGACAGGTTAACAAACAAAGTCATTTTAGTTGTCTTATAATTTTGGTCTATTCAAGATTTGGGTTCTTTTCATTTTATCAAATTGTGTCAAGATTAATAGATATCAAGCAATAAACCACAAGGGAAACTGACTGGGTAAATTGTTTCAATCAATTATTGGGTGAACAAAGAAAATTTGACTTAAAGCTCCAGCTCAACATTAATCAATTTTCTGTACCAATCAAAATATATAATAAAACCAAGCTGTGGAAGTTTCAGCTCATTTCGATGTTTCATCTGCGAGAAAATGGGGAAAATGGATTCTGCATTTTTGTACGCATTCTTAGGCAGAGTTTTGGTCTCACATGAGACGAAAATTAATTTTGGATCTTATTTCATTTATTGATCAAAAACGATAACACTTCAGGCAGAAATGTTTCAAGGAAAGTTTTCTGCCATCATTATCTTTATACCGTGTACATGTAAGGTATTGTGTAAATCTTTGAACAGTTATGTTTTTCTTGCTTACCAATGTTGAGCTGGGTCTTGAATGTGACGTTGAAGTATCATCACATGGAGGTAGAAGTGTACTCCTACCTCCATAGTTACCGTTTATAGAAAACTTCCTCAGTAGCTTTAGGTTTATACAAGTTTTAACTTCTACCTCCATAGTTATCATTTATAGAAAACTTCCTCAGTAGCTTTAGTTATAGGACTACAAGTTTTAACTTGAAACAAAAGAATAAGAGTGATTAATCTTTGATGGACAGGTGGAAAACAGCTGCCGTCTGGAAGGAGTGGTCTCCTTGGACACGGTAACCTTGAGCTGACTGACCTATCTGCCAGAGACAGTGGTGTTTATACCTGTACAGCAAAGCACAAAGAGTCCGGCAATACCACAACAGCAAGTGCTAGGCTGGAAATCACCGATTTCTGTAAGTTGGCCAATTCTAAATCCCGATGTCGAGAGTGTCTTCCTTAAAAAAAAAAACTTTTCACACTGCCGAGCCAATTCCCAGGAAATAAACCCCGAGCCCCAACGCCAACCCATGTTCAGTTGACACTTGATGTGGTTTTCCTGGGACCGATGCACACTCAAGAAGCTAAACCCACTGGGTTATCCAGCTTAACTCACTACCCCCAAAGCAGGGGTAGCTATTTCCCTGGGAACTTATTTTTCCCAGGAGTTTGCAAGGGTTAGCAATTCAGGTGTGAAAAGGTGAAATAAAATTTGTAATGCGAAAGGTGTGTTCATGTTTTCCATTCTTTTTATGTTCAAAGTTTGTGCACCACTTTCTATTTTTTTTAAGCATGTAGTAAGGAATTTGATGTGAAGAGCTTTAGTAATGTTTGAGTAATGTTGTTTTTCGCCGGTCGGGTGGAGGTACAAAGCAGATTTTTTTCTCCCCCCCCCCCTCCCTCTCCCTCTCTCTCTCTCTCTCTCTCTCTCTCTCTCTCTCTCTCTCTCTCTCTCTCTCTCTCTCTCTCTCTCTCTCTCTCTCTCTCTCTCTCTCTCTTTCCTTTTACATGTTGTTATAGACCATGCAACCTTTGTTTACCAAAAATGTTACCATGTACATTCCAGGGCCTTTCTGGCAGGCGAGATACTGCACTGGTTAATGGGAAATTTTACATTTTGTGTCATAAATTCATGAAGCAGCTGAACAAGTTTTGAGATGTGCCTCCTTGCTTCAAATAAAAAGTTGATAAAAATCAGACAGTTCAATCTCCATGAAGTATAAGGTTTTATGTCTTCTTCCATTGGGCTGTGTTGTGTACAAATTGTGCCTGCAGGAAGTCTAGGCTCTGTGGCTCTTTTTTAAATATGCGATGTTGCAGGTCACATGTTCTATTGGCATGATTGGAGCTGACTTTTATTTCAGATGTGTTGATTTGTATATTTGAAAGGAAATCTTTTGCTTGATTGAGCAGTCAAATAGTAAAATCATCATCACATGATACATATGTAAGTATATACACTGTGAGGTATACCGAAGTACATGTACATTACAATATCATGTAGTGAATCAACTGTAACCCTACACAATTTATTAAATTTCAAGGTCATTCAACCATGAAAACATACTTTGAAGTTGTTTGGCGCTTAATGTCTCAACGAAGTGATCAAATATCAATGGTATGTATGTATGACATCTACAGTATGTAGTTCATATTTTTTTTAACAATTCCCTCATGTTTTTCTTTTAGATCCACCTGTCTTCACAGTCCAACCGACCAGTAATATCATACGAGACTTCGCTACGGCCCGTCTTCACTGTGCAGCAGTGGGTAACCCAGAGCCTGACATGAGCTGGTTCCTGAACGGAAACCCTGTCAAATCATCCACACAAGTCGCCAACAATGATCTGGTCATATGGAATGTAGAGATGAACGATCAAGGAATCTACCAGTGTTTTGTTTCTAACGTTGCTGGTGTTGCTCAATCAAGCGCCCTTCTGACGGTTGATCTCCCAGGTAATAAAACAAAATTCTTTGGGGGCCCCCCCCCCCCCCCGCCCTTTCAGTTTTTTAAAGCAGTACAGCAAGTAGAAGGGAAGAATGAAGAATAGTAGTGGATTTAATAGACCAGTCCATTAAGCCCCGCTCATTATGTGTTGACCAATCACAGCCTTGGCTACGCCACCGAAAATCCAACACGGTAAAATCTTATTTGAAAATGTAAACAAGCGTGCGCATGCCGATAACGCGCTAATTTATGTCGTGCAGTGTGGCATTGAAGACACCCGCATTATGCTGCTCACGTGTACACTGGTGATGTAGCCAATCCCGTGATTGGTCAAAATGCTGAAACTGTGTGTTTTTCATTACGTGAAAAAAGGCATTCGTGCCTGAAGCCATTCTCAGATTCAAATATTTGACCGAGAAATTACCTCTTTCTCAAAAACTGTGCTACTTCAAAGGGAGTCGTTTCTCACAATGTTTTATACTATCAACAGCTCTCCAATGCTCCTTACCGAGTGACTTTGTATGGTCATTTACTTGTGGAGTAATTACCAAAAGTATCCCCTGCCTTTATTGATTACCAACGCTGTCCCCCCTGCTTGAAGAAAACACCTTACAGGAACATTTGCAAATGCACTACACAAGAAAATTTTTTAACAGTAGTACAAGACTGAAAACTTGTGGCTGAGGTTTAAGATTTCATTGTCAACAGGCCTAAAGGAGAGAGTGTGTACATCTATGGACATGTTTGTATGGACATGTTTGAACTAACTGTTGCAAACTGCTTACCAACCAAAAGGACCTTTTATGGTATAAATGCAAATAACTGTTAATCGCCACACGGTTCAACCCTATAGCAGAGTTTTTCTCAGAGGCTAAAGAGAAAGCTTTTGAGAAAGATTCTGCTCGGGTCGAAACGTGAGGCCATTGACAAACTTTTGCAAGTTTGTATTTTACTCGTGTGACTTTGTTGTGCAACGCTTTTTTTACAAGCAGAGGAAAAGCCTGAAATAACTATGAAGGAGGGGTGTATAGTGTGGACAGTATCACGCGTTTAACCTCTGACATGTCTAAAGCATTAACCAGTTGGCGCCGGCTGACGTGTATCCACGAACATATTTTCTGAGCCAGCAAACGAGTGATGTTGTAAAATCAGAATACCAGAACAAAGGTCCCCCCACACATTCCTCTGCTGAGCGTGCACAGAGTAGCACACGCCGTGTAACGCTTCGCATCACCCACACAAACAGAACACATGGCGCTCAATATTTCACAATTTCTTTTGCTGTTGTCCAGGCATTATTGTGTGATCCCCGATTTCAGATTTCAGATCTTTGTCCTTTTGTTCCAAGAAGAGGATTACGAGACAGTGAGGCTTCCACCATTGTTCATTCTTTGTATTTCAGCTGGAAGGAGGTAATGAACTGGGGATCTTGGCTTAGCTCTGGATTAAGTACCAATCGTAGGCCGTGGCACAGGGCCAAGGTTTTTCAATTCACACTACATGAATTTGACATTTTTTGGATAGAGCAAACAAAAATCACGGTGCTATAAAGAGAATCTTTGTCAATGTTTCTTTGTGCTAGTGATACTCTCAAAGAAAAGTATTCCGGCAAAAGTATCCAAAGTTAAAAAATTCCAAGAAAATAGTCCTATCAGGCTGGACGGGGAAAAGAAATGGAAGAATCCTGCCAGCAACTGGTTAACGAACTGTTGACAAATCATCAAGCACTTTTACAAAATCATTGTTTTCCCGAGACAAACCCACAGAGATCCCAATTACCCAGATGTCTGAACTTTGTCAAGAGCAATTGTGTAAATTTTAACCATGAATTCCACAGATGGAGTCTGAATTTACCCCTGAAAGTCAGACCACAGAGGAAGGAGTTTGTTTCCTTCCTCCATGAACAAACTGCTGATTCTTTTATAAGACAGGAAACTCAATGAAGCGTACCACTTATCTGGGGTCACATTATCAGGGTTTTTTTTTCCAATGGTTGTAACCTTTTTGAAGTACCTGAATCCACCCTAAAGGGTTTCAACATGTGAAGGCTGAAAAATATTTGAGTTGACTGATTGATTTAACTGTTTGATTACTCTCAAATTTCAAAAACAAAATGGACTCAAAAGGCCGATATCTTTTTCCCGTGCAAATTGTTTATGGAAAGGTGTGGGTGATTTGTTTGAAACTTTGTTTAAAAAACATCAAATGCATGAACTCAAATATTTTCAGTATATTAGCCTGCATGTCCATTCACAAGGTGAAACACCTCTTGGTGGTTTCAGGTACTTACAAACAAGTTATAACCATTGGGAAAAAAACTGCTGACGTGATGGCATTGTGTTCACTGTCATCAGCAAGGGACACATTTCATAAAGCTGGTTTAGGACAGACAAATTCTGCAATGTATTTTATATTTCTTGATTGACAGATTTGCTTAGAAGTGTATTTCTGTTAACCCAAATATTCTGTGCCTCCCCCGCATAATTATTTTCTGGGAATGGCCAGAATACATGTAATTTGTTTTTGAAAATACCTTTGTCACAATGAAACTGACTAAAGAAAGTCATGACAACAACAGTTTTCATAGGAAGCACCGGGATTTATTGTCTCTCTTTGAGATATGTTCACCTTAGCCGTAAGCCATGGCCTATGATCGGCCCCATGGCGGGAACCTATGCTTGAATCTTGGTTCACTCGGACTTGCCTTCCATCGTGCCGAATACAATGTTAATCAATGGTGACAGCCCATACATCTCTCAAAATCCTCTTCGTGTAACTAAAGGACAAAGGTCTGGAATCGGGGATTACACAATAAAACCCCAGAAAGAGGGAGATTTTGAGCGTGAATTCCAGTACCATCTGTCCCTATTTGTACAGGGGAAACGAAGCATTGCATAATGATTGCGTGCGCCGTGCACACTACGCAATGTAAAGACCAGGCTTGTTTCGTTCCGGTATTCCGTGTTTACGCAAAACCAGGTTTTCACGTCATTTGTAAACTGCCAAGGAAAACTCTGACATCTGACATGAAGTGGTTAATTTGCTCATTGAAATGAGGTTGAGATATGCTCTCTGATAAAATAGCATACAAAAAACGAATGCTTATGGGTGCAGTGGTAAGAATATTTTCATGAGTTGAACGATGGAATGTTGCATTCAACGAGGCGAAGTCAAGTTAATGAAACATTCAATCTTTCAACTCATCTTTCAAAATCTGTTATCGGTTGCTTTTTGTGTAACACCCAATTAGGTCCTTGTCATTTAATTGGGAAATTGTTGATCCTGCTGCACTCATTAATCAAAACATTTCATGGCCTACTTCGTAAACTGTGCATTTAGGTTCTATTCACCATGAATTTTCGTTCCATCCTGTTGTGATCTATTGCATGCTAGACCATCCTGCGTTGTACAACACACAGCAGTACAAAAGGCCCTCGTGTGAAAAGCCGTTGCCATCAATTGAACAAGCCGAAAAATGAAGTAGTGGTCGCCAGAATACATTCTTGACATTTTGTTTGTCCTTTTAGTTTTGTCCTTCAATTAAAACGACAAGTACACGTATCTCCTTGTGTGTTACACATGTACATACCAAGCAGCTGAAAAGAGTTTTCTACACAATTGTCAGGAAACAAGAAATTCCCAAGGTGTAATTTCAGATCCTGTTAAAGAAGTCTTCCATTCCTTTAAAGTGACCTTCTGACCCCTGCAAATTCCTTCAGGACCAGTCAACTCTCCTTGTCAGTAGGAACGTTAAAGGGATTGTAGAAAGTGATTTATGTTGAACTGAAGTAGAGAAAAAGAGTACCTGGTTAGTCAACCCTAACCCTGTGCTTCGTTCAGCTTAATTCAAGATGTACTGTTAGATCTATTTAATTGCAAAATATTTTTTTTAAAGTATCCAAGGTATTTTTTTCCCCTTGAAACTGAGAAGAATTAAAAATTGGTGAGCCATCCCCCCTGCTTCACTCTGGACGAGCTAGTCAAAGGAGTTTTCTAACATCTTTTTAAAGTTGGACATTTGTGTTTACACTGTGAAACTGATAACCTGTTTAAGTAAGAGAGAAGAAACAAAAGATTCTCAAGCCACCTCCTTTGGTTTTAACAGGTTATCAGGGTTTTCTCTCACTAATAATGCGAGACATTTTGTTTATCGGCCTATATCACCGAGCTTATTTACCTGTTTGAGGTAGAGACAAGTGGGGAAAGAGACAACAAGTTGGTCTTGAATGCACCCTGCTGAGAATAATCTGGTCGTTATTTGAAAGGTCATCGTAGCTTGATGCAGGTCAATAGCTCGGCCCAATTCTCTTTAGACTGAAGGAAATTTCATGGTCATGGACTCTAGCTTTTTCTTCGTTGGGAACAGATCAGCGTCGTGTGTAGTCTTCCAGGGTTTCAGTGTTTCTAGAGCAACTTGGTTTGAAGTCAGACTTATTGGTGTTCAAGAAGAAGAAGGGGGTGGTGAACAACTTCAGAATAAGTTTTTAAGAAACTTGTAAGCTACAGTACCAGATTGATTTGATTTACATTCAGCCTTGGAGTTTTTCCCGGAGGTTAAAGACACTGTAGTTTGGCTAGTTTTTCTAAAACTAGAAGTGACAACCCGGTAGTGCTATCAATGATAGTCTGTATAGAGATCGTATTTCCGGATGAATTCTAGGAAAACGCCAAGAAATCAAGTCTAATCCAATAACCAAATTTCCTGTCAAGGCAAAGACTTGAGCATCTTCGTATAAAAAGATAACCAGTTAGAATGTAAGGAACTAATCTTTGTGATTTTTTTATTAACTCGAAATGACCCTGCTGCCAAATGTTACTCAATCGGAAAACTCTGTCATAAAAGAGCTACTGTTCCAGTTGGCATAAATTTCTGACAAACTTAATAGTCCTTTATTTTAAGAGATAACGAGGAGAGCTATAAACTGCTCGACTTTATGAGGAGAGCTGTTTGGACTTCTCAGAACTGAACTTACCACACATTAGACTAAAAACTAAAATTCAAACAGGATTTTATCCAATCAGATCCAGTGTGATGTTTAATTTAAGCATGTATTAAAAGTGACCCTGATGATACTGTAAGTTATCACACAAGCGTGAGTGGAGTACAGGAAAAATATAGTGCTTCTGCGTCCCATTTCCCATGAGGCCGAAGGCCGAGTGGGATATGGGATGCAGACGTGCTATTTTTCTCGTATTCCACGAGCGCTAGTGTGATAATGAATTTATCTTCCAGTCAACTGGAAGACAGTACAACTTTGAGTGTTTAAAAGGTCATTTTGCACTGTCTGCATACGGAGCGTGGCGCACGATACTCAAAATACGCAGAGTGCAATATAGACTACAGGGAGTATGATATGGTTTGTTATCACACTCCCCTTGAGCAATCTGATCGGAGGATTAGCGCGTACCGGAAGATAAATATAAATATGCGTATTGGACTGCAGATTTGAACTGACAGATCGTTGTTTTTGTTACGCGATCAAATCAAATTAACGCCACATCAGTAGCTCATTTCCTGCCGTTAATAAAATTCTGTCTTTTCCTCGGTTTATAAAAATGTACTTTAGATTTTAATGAGTGTTTTTTCTTTTTTTTCTTTTTTTTCTCCCCGCACTCCTGGGATAAGGTAAAGGATTGCAGAGGAGTGCATTTGCGGTAGTACTTCTTAAAAATGATGGTCGGGAACTTTTAAAATGTCACCAAGTCAATTTGTGATTTAATGAGCTTCAGGATTACTGACGCAAAGCAATTAGTGTAAATGATTAATCCACGTCAAGTTTGTGCCTGATGAATAACTGTGAAGTCTAACAAGATGTGCATAATATGTTTGATACACTAACCTGTGAAAACGGCAGCAACAGACCTGTAAATCATCAGGATTTTATGTGATGCAGGATTGTTTTTTTCTGCAAAGATCATCCTTTCCCTTGAAAGATGAGAAAGTGCAATCAAGGGAAGGAAGACACGGCCCTGCTGTGTTTGAATCTCTTTGTTTCCATGTGTGAGGATGCGGAGAGAGTCTGTAAATTCTCTATAAATGCAACACCCTGGAAGTTCAGAGTGTTTCATCTTTAACCCCAGAGGAAGTCGCTGGTTTTTTTTTCAGGATTTTTCATTCTTGGTACAATCACACCCCTGCGTGCAGCTTATATCACTTGTTTACAGCATTGATTTTGCTGTGCTTTCTTCCTGTCTTGTCTTCAAACTAGTTGATGCTTGTTTTTGACTTGGTGACTTTGTTGTCATCGATGTGACATTTTTGTTGCATTATTGCTTTGGGAGATTTTTCATGAGTGTATCTTTTCTTAAAATCACCTGGTACATGTAGAATGATAAACAATTTTTGTAACAACATTTCTAGGAGAAGAATCTTTGTTGACTTTTCGAACCATTGTTGTCACATCTTCTTGCACCCAAACATGCTGCTGTTTTTGTTGTCAGTGTTGACTTTAAGCAATGACCCAAATAATAGAATTAGCTGTTGCAAACTGCTTACCAACAAAAATGACTTATGATTATAAATGCACAAAAATGTCCTTAAGTTTCGACCCTAGCAGAGTCTTTCTCAAAGTCAAGACGTCTCAGAAGAGACCTCTAAGCAATGCCTGTGACCATCAGAAGTAGCCTTGGCACTTGTTTCCTCCAGTTTTGTAAATTTACATTTGATTTATTTTTTTTTTTTCTCCTCATCAGAAAATCCCCCGGAGCCACCTGATAATCTAACAGCTCTCACCCTGAGCAGTAACACAGTTCTGATTCAGTGGGAAGCAGACCTTGACATCTCACTCTTCGTTTTGCAATACTACATTGAACCAGGTACGGTCAGAGGTCAGAAGGTTAAGCTAACCACGGTTGTTCCCCCTTCGGAATCACAACAGCTTAACTAGAATATTGTGTTTGGATTTATTTCCCCCTTCTTGCATCATTCTGTCTTTGGAAAGGGAAAAGTGGCAAAAACAGAATGTGTTTTTTTTTTCTTTTTCAAACCAACCTTTGACCCTTTCAAGGCATAAGTTTGTTCACAAAAACATCTGAAAATGAATAACTTTTTTATTTCCATCTGCCATGATGATTTATTATAGAATCTTGTTTATTTTTAGCCAGCCATTCAGAAAATGTTTGTTTTGGGAAATGTTCGGTTTTTCTTTTCGTCATGAAGATGGTGAAGAATCTCAGCAAGTGTTAACAGATCAGAAGCAGCCGTTTGCTTATGTCGTGAGAAATCTGCATCCCTACACCAACTACACGTTTTACATGAGGTCAATAACCCATGCTGCTAGCAAGTTTTCAGAACGAGTGATTGGTCAAACAGCAGAAGGAGGTATGGACAGGTTCTGATATATGACATGCATGTAGTTGGTGTTAATGTTTTGACCTTTTGAACTTTTCGTAACGGTTCGTAATGTTTTGACCTTTTGAACTTTCAAATGAACCTGTAGACCTTTTTCATGCTGTGGTCATCTGTGTCAGGTACCCTGCATACAACAGTGATAGTGGCAGTTTTAGTTATATCATGAAAGGGACCAGACTGTACTTTCCTTTCAGTCTCAGTTTGGTGAGGCCATGTCCGAATTGGGGGCTACGGCTTTAGTCAACACCCTTAGCAACAGACGTAGCCGTAGCGGTCGCTGCTAATTCGAACGACCTTACATTTGGTTGATTAGAAGGAAAGCAAGATGGCCACACCATGGTAAAGGTCAATTGACTCGACAGAATGGGAGACTTTCAAACGGTTCTTTTTCACGGTTCGTAACAGTAGTACACACGCTCAGAACTACATACGCAGTGCTGAGCATGTGCACGCACGCTCAGAACTGTCAAAAAGGACCGTTGTGTCTGCTGCCGCCAGCGTCTGATAAGTCTCCCATTGTACGGGTTATCAATATATGACAATAAGTGGGTCACCTGTACTGCACGTGTAAACCATATTTCAGGTGGAAACAAACTAATGTAAAAAATGTTTTTGCATGTGTAACCTAAGATGTGTTTACTGTATGATAAGATTTCTTGATCATGGAATTGTTTTGAATATAGTTCCGGATGTGGCTCCACTGTTTTCGCTGACAAGCAATTCTGCCAACGCTATCGATGTGTACTGGCAACGCCTGACCGATATGGCCCTCACCAAGGGACACGTTATACTATATCGAATCTGTTACCAAGAATACGGTCAACAAGATTACACCTGCAGAGAGGTACGGAGTTGGGTTATGAAGTCAGTCAAATTCTCATAAATTTTATATTTAAAAATTAAAGGGAATTAGCTATTGCTAATTGCTTAACAACCAAAATGATCTTTGGTACGTTCGGACCCTAGCAGAGTCTTTCTCAAAGGCTAATTGACGACACGACACACACAGACAAGTATCTTAGCGTAACAGAGGCAGTCAAGTGGAAAAAAAAGTTGAGGAGTAAAGAAGCAGAATGCTATCAGAAGAAGCGAGAGAGGAATAAAGAAATGTAATCTAGAAGGAGATCAAGTGGGGGAGGGGGCAGATTAAATAATATTTTCATTATTGTGAAAATAGGTGAGAGGAACAGACTCTTACTACAAGATACAAGGACTGAAAGTAGCCACTGTTTACCATATCAGTATGGCTGCAGCTACCAAGGAGGGATTCGGACCAGGATCTAAACAGCAGACTATACGCACCACAGACAGTGGAAACTGCTCAGGTGATTTACTGTTTCAGAAAAAGCTTAGATAGAGAAGAATGACTGTTTTTCATCTCTGTTATCAAAAGTGGCATTTGGTCATGAGTATAGAATTTCATACTATGGAGCTAGAAGGGGAGAGGACAAAGATGGAAGTCTTTGAGGCATTGTCTCAGGATTGTCTCGGGACAATAATGGAAAATTCCCAGGCATTGTCTCAAGACAATAATGGAAGAGTTCAAGGCATTTTCTCAAGACAATAATGGAAGTTTA
The DNA here is from genome assembly GCA_911728455.2 of Marthasterias glacialis. NCBI lineage: Eukaryota > Metazoa > Echinodermata > Asteroidea > Forcipulatida > Asteriidae > Marthasterias > Marthasterias glacialis. The sequence goes on along the minus strand of OU452229.1, from coordinate 5,318,165 downwards.
CAAGGCATTGTCTCGGGACAATAATGGAAGTGTCCAAGGCTTTGTCTCAAATCAATAATGTAAGTGTCTCAAGGCATTGTCTCAAGACATTAATACAAGTTTCCGAGGCATTGTCTCAAGACATTAATGGAAGTGTCCAAGGCATTGTCTCAAGACATTAATGGAAGTTTCCAAGGCATTGTCTCACTTTTTGAATGTTACCAAGTTAAAACAAAGCAAGCTTTCAGATTAAAAATTGTTAGTGCCACCAATTGTTATTAACTCATTCATTCTAGTTGTAAAGATTTGTTGCATATCACCATTCAAAGCCTCTCTCAACTAGTTCTTAAATTGATTTCTTAGTTAACAGATTGGTGAGAAATCATATGGCACTAGTCATTAACCTTTCTGATAATGATATGTTTATTTGATAATCTTTTGATGATGCCATTTCCCTTCAGATCATCTTATTTTTTTATTTCCGCCCTTGGACTATGACTCACATGAGTCATAGTGCAGAAGTAATTTTAAAGAGAAACATTATTTTATGCGTGAGGGTCGGGATGTTTGGACTGACTTCAGTCTTTCTCCCTCAGTGCAGGGACACTATTATTATGACAGTTGTTACACAAGGCTTCTTAAAGAGGCTGCTCAGTCTGAGGGTTTCTTGGAGAGGCTGCTCAGTCTGAGGGTTCCTTAAGGAGGCTGCTCACTGCAAGGGCTTCTTAAAGAGGCTGCTCAATGTGAGGGTTCCTTAAAGAGGCTGCTTAGTGTAAGGGCTTTTTAAAGAGGCTGCTTAGTGTGAGGGTTTCTTAAAGAGGTTGCTCAGTCTGAGGGTTTCTTAAAGAGGCTGCTCAGTCTGAGGGTTTCTTGAAGAGGCTGCTTAGTGTGAGGGCTTCTTAAAGAGGCTGCTTAATGTGAGGGTTTCTTAAAGAGGTTGCTCAATGTGAGGGTTTAATAAAGAGGCTGCTTAGTGTGAGGGCTTCTTAAAGAGGCTGCTTAGTCTGAGGGTCTCTAAAGAGGTTGCTCAGTCTGGGGGTTTCTTAAAGAGGCTGCTCAGTGTGAGGGCTTTATAAAGAGGTTGCTCAATGTGAGGGTTTCTCAGAGAGGCTGCTCATTGTGAGAGTTTCTAAAAGAGGCTGCTCAGTCTGATGGTTTCTTAAATAGGCTACTCAGTCTGATTCTGATGGTTTCTTAGTGAGGCTGCTCAGTGTGAGGGCTTCCTAAAGAGGCTGCTCAGTGTGAGGGCTCTTTAAAAAAAGGTTGCTCAATGTGAGGGCTTCCGAAGCTGCTTAATGTAAGGGTTTTTTAAAGAGGCTGCTCAGTGTGAGGGCTTCTTAAAGAGGCTGCTCAATGTGAGGGTTTCTTAAAGAGGCTGCTCAGTGTGAGGGCTTCTTAAAGAGGCTGCTCAATGTGAGGGCTTCTTAAAGAGGCTGCTCAGTGTGAGGGCTTCTTAAAGAGGCTGCTCAGTGTGAGGGCTTCTTAAAGAGGCTGCTCAATGTGAGGGTTTCTTAAAGAGGCTGCTCAATGTGAGGGTTTCTTAAAGAGGCTGCTCAATGTGAGGGTTCCTGAAAGAGGTTGCTCAGTCTGAGGGTTTCTTTAAGAGGCTGCCAGTGGGAGGGCTTCTCTTCTCAAAGAGGCTGCCGTAAATGGAAAAAAAATTCAAGCCGAACAAGATCCCCTGCATTCCATATTTTAATGAAAGTCACTGTTAATTTTTGATTGAGTGATGTTGAAGTAATTTTGTTCTCGTTCAAATTTCCCAGTTCCTCTGAAGTACCCACTGGACATCCCCATAGTCCTGAATGACACAAAACTGGTATTGACGTGGTCCGAACCTAGCACACAGAATAACATCCCAATAGAAGGCTTCAGACTCCAACTGTCAGGAGTGACGGAAGAGGATATTGACCTTCAGCTGGACATCTTCGAATACGTCTTCACAGATTTTTGTATGTCATTGTCACTATCTTCAACCTTATCTTCTTATCGAAAATTATCTCTGAAGAGAGATGTTCAGTTCAATTTATTGTGACATAAATATAATAAATCAATAAATAATTTGTCATGTTGGCACAAAAAGTATAGAAGCATAATAAGGTTGAATCAAAGATAAACAGAAAACCAGAATGTAAGAAAACTGGGTAAAATAAGGAACAATTTTTGGATGAATAAAAGAAAAGTTGACTGACTTGAAATGAAAAACAAAGTGGGAGTACTGTCAGAAGCCGAAGGAGGTTTGTGTTGAAATGTCCAAGTACAAGCAATAATTAACAACCGCAAATCATTGCGTACAGTGAAATGTGCAGGATGTGTGCAAGCAACCGCAAATCATTGCGTACAATTAATTGTTCAGGATGTGGGTAATCATGTTAACATATATGGATTCTGTTTTTGAACAACCACACGTTGTAGCGATCAAGAAAATGCTTTAAAAACAAGTTTTGGGGGGTTTTTTTTGAAGAAAAATTCCTAACATGAGGTTGAAAGTTTTCTCTCAAAGTTCAAGTGGCATGTAATATATGTTGTTGCTACATTTTTTTATGCACAGTGCCTGGTTCCGTACATACATTTGAGCTGAAAGCCTATAATGACTGTGGTCTGGGTGAAGCCTCTATGCAGACGATTACCATGCCATCGATTACAGGTGAACCTTAAAGTGTTTTCATCTGGCATATCTGCATTATTCATGATGTATGCATTATTCATGATAGTATGCACTATTTACATGAGGTGTGAATTATTCATGTTTTTCGAAGTGGTTGGGATTCACATTTATTAACTTATTTAGCGGGAAGAACATGTGCTGAGGGTTACAGTGTTTTTAGGTCATGAGGCAAAGCTTGCCAGATGCAACTAGTTTTAAACATTTGTCCTCGTGTCATGGCCGATCGGTCTAAAGCATCGATCTCAAGTTGTGATGGCTGAGTCATCATCTGATGGTTACAGGAATGCTTAAGGCCCGATGAACAGGGGTAGTAATAGTGGAAGGCACTTTGGTGCAATGTTTAAAAGTGCCTAAAAAAAAAGCCTGTTATTGTGATTATTATTATTGTTATTGTTATTGTTCATACTACTATGGACCCAATTCAGTTGATATCACCCATGATAAATCTTGGTTGTTTATTTTGGGATCCAGATTACCTTTGCTTTATGTGCAGTGCGCATTTTGTAATAACTCTGGATTCTTCGCAATTGTGTACATGTTCTTGTTAGGTATGTGTTAGTCAGCATGCGCATAATTGAATGGTTTTTGTTTAGTTCTTCGTGTGTAGCAAAATTTGTTTTCGGCTCTGGAGCAAAGAGCACCTGGCATCCCTGGCATAGACTGATCCATTAAGCCCCGCCCCCTAACATATTGACCAATCACAGCATTGGCTACATCACCACTGTACACGCCGTGGGCAGTTAAATGTGCATCTCTTCAATGTCACACACTGCACGACATGTACGCGTACACTATAAGTACGCGCACACATGTTTGCATTTTCCAGTAGGATTTTATCGTGTAGGACTTTTGTCGGACTTTCAGTGGCGTAGCCAAGGCTGTGATTGGTCAGCACATAAGGGGGCAGGGCTTAATGGATCGGTTCATTAACACATCCACGGTATATTTTGTTTTTTTATCTCCAACATTTCCCATTATTTCTTACAAGACTCTGGTAGTGAAGAAACATGCCCTCCTCCGCAGAATGTGCGGGCCCTTGCCCTCTCCTCAACGAGCATCCAGATGAATTGGGATTCTTCCCATGAGAATAGATTCTATTATGAAGTCGTCTATCATCCAACGTCTGACAGCCATCAAGAATCGGGCAAGAAGGTTTACAGGTAAACATGAGACCGCTAGAAAAATGATAACACTGATTGAAGAAATTGGGCGCAGCGCTGTTATTATTAGCGTCGATGTTGCTGCTAATATTCCTTCTCTCTTTGAAGCCAAATTAAGAACAGCCTTTTGTATTTTTGCCTCTTTTTCAACATTATAGAGGCAAGAATATTGTGCCGTTTCTTGGTCTAGTGCATCGGGCTTCAGTTCTGGTGGATGAATCCTGGGTTTGATTCCCACTTACGTCCCTGAGCAAGGCAATTCACCATAATTGCTTCTCTGAACCCCGGGTGTATAAATGGGAACCTGAGAGGGCTGAAACAGTATTGTGTTGGGTTAACCCCTTAGCGCAAATACGAACAGCTTGGGGTTGTATGCTCCCAAGGTGCTAAGAAAGTTTGAGGAATGGTCTGAGTATGCCTGATGAACAGAGGTAATAATGTTGTAAAGTGCCTAGATCTAGCCACTAGATAGCCCAGGAGGCCTTTCACTCTTGTATAAATACTACAGTGACGTACTAGATATAAGGGCCCGTTTGGACAATTTTCAGAGTTCCATAATTCAAATCTTACCTGTAAGAAGCTACTAATCTGACCGGATTATTGGCCGCATACATTTTGGGGCGGTGGGTTTTGAACGTCAGATATTCCTCATAAATCTGTCATTTTCGTGAGATAATTCAGCTCTCAACGTTAAACATTTCTGCAAACTTTTAACACTGCTCAATACACAATTACTGTACACTGACCGCACAGCACTATACACGCGGATGCAACTGTCCAGCACAACACACTAGTGTACGCATACGCACGACGGGCATGTTCGAGAGAATAAACAAAGCGGAAACTGTTTAATGTTGAGAGCTGTATTGTACTGTATTGAATTAAAATGATAGATTTATGAGGAATGTCTGACGTCCAGAACCCAGCCACCACTGCTGTTATTTGGGCCACCATACATCACTATTGGATAGGTCGTTTAACCTTTCGGTATCTTCTGTCTTTTCTTTCAAGCACTTCGACGTTTGTAATCCTAAAAAATCTGAAGCCTTTTACCATCTACACGCTGAAGGTGCGTGTACATCAAACAGGGGTCAGAGGTCATTACAGTGATGAGGTCTACTGCAAAACCAAGGAAGATGGTAAGAGTAAAACTCACCCCGTCCTTTGTTAGTAATTAAAACAATTTAAGTGATACTGTAGGTTCGAGTCCCAGTCGTCACACTTGTGTCCTTGAGCAAGACACTTGGCTGTAATTGCTTCTCCTCACCCAGGAGTAAATGGGTACCTGCGAGGGTTGAGATTGTTCATGTGAAGGATTAGCCCATTTGGTTGCCGGTGCTGCATACTCCTAAGGAGTTGGGATGGTTTCAGGAATGCTCAAGGCCCAATAAACGGGGATAATAATGCTGTATGTTGCTTTGGGGGGCCTACTTGGTTTGAAAACAATTCATAAAAATACAAGTTATTATTTGCTCACTTTTTATCTAGGTTGATGATCAAAATATTAATAATTATCCAAATAGTATTAATTAGGATGCAAGTATTTCTCAAACATTCCGAGCAAGTATGATTATGATGATGTGTTAAACTTTGCAAATATCACCTAAAAACATTGAGAACATGACCCCCCTACAATGCGAGTGAGTTCAACTTTCCAACACAGATACCACTTAAAAACACTGAGTCACACTGTGCCATAATCGTCAAACGTTAAAGGGTGTCCACAACATTGGTAAGGTTGAAAAAACAAGCATGTACAGATTTGCACATAACTCACAGGGTGTGAAGATGGTCATGGTGGAAAACTTCCCTTGAAATACTTTTGCTTGAAATGCTATAGTTTTTGAGAAATGAGTAAATGAGTAAACTGATTAGTTTTGATGTCGTGAGTCCAGTTATATAAGGGTGTTTTTCACATAAAGTGCATATACTGGTCTTTGACAATTACCAATGTTGGCCATATGCTTTAAACTTTGCTAATAAAACTCAACATCACTAAGAGCGTTACACGTTTTAACAGGATTGTTAAACCAACTGTTTCGACTTTGCTGATGTGTTGGTGTTTTTTGTTTGCTTGTTTGTCATGACAGTTCCTTCAGCACCTGTTGATTTCAAGGCAACACCTCTTGACCCTCATACGGTCAGTGTTGCCTGGGGCCCACCATTGAATCCCAACGGAGTGATTAAAGCTTATACCATCATGTACGTTCCAGACACTCAACAACAGGACAAGCAAGAACCACAGTGGAATAAAACTCAGAAAGGAGGTAAGGGTTATACTGAGGGGGTGGGGGGGGGGGTCAAAAACAAAGCGACTAAGACAAAATCATTGCTTTAGCTTCTGTTGAAATATTGGATTCGAACTGCTTCTGGATACAGGGCGAGCTCATTTGAACTGCTTCTGGCTACTGGGCGAGCTCATTCGAACTGCTTCTGGCTACTGGGCGAGCTCATTTGAACTGCTTCTGGCTACTGGGCGAGCTCATTCGAACTGCTTCTGGCTACTGGGCGAGCTCATTCGAACTGCTTCTGGCTACTGGGCGAGCTCATTTGAACTGCTTCTGGCTACTGGGCGAGCTCATTCGAACTGCTTCTGGCTACTGGGCGAGCTCATTCGAACTGCTTCTGGCTACTGGGCGAGCTCATTCGAACTGCTTCTGGCTACTGGGCGAGCTCATTCGAACTGTATCTGGCTACTGGGTGACCTCAGTGGTCTGCTATAGAATGGCAACGGTTGTGGGACTCGGGGGGAAGCACTGAGTATACAGTGCTTAACACACATCGGTGTATGGGTGAAACACAAATAATATTCTTTATCCCCGATACAAATTTGACATCTATTAAATCATTGCGGTACCCACTGCTAAAATAAAGGATTCGAACTGCCTCAGGGTACTGGGCAAGCTCGGTGGTCTAGTGGTAAGACAACTGCTCTAGAATGGCGAAGGTTGTGGGTTCGAATCCTACCCGAGTAATATGCCTGTGGAATTTTTCCAGAAACAAATCTTGTAACTATTGTTATTTTCTCTAAAATAAAACAGTGGCACTTACTCCGATGAATTTTTCACTTGTAAGTCTTTCTACTGGACTGTTTGAATTAATGTTGGAGCAGCAAACAAACTGAAAATTATTTTCAAAAGAATATTTGAATGAATGTCGTGTCGTTTTTAAATAATAAATGAAATAAGATCCAAAATGTCGTTTTTAAATAATAAATGAAATAAGATCCAAAATTATATTTTTGTCTCACTGTGACGAAAACTCTGCCTATATTCCATCCCCAATGCATTGAAGCCCTGGCTCAAATGCTTCCATTCTTTGCACAAATCAAGGTTTTTGTAATAAAACCAAACCAACTTAAATTATTTTAAAAATACTTGCATCTGATCTTGTTTGTGTATCATCTCACTCTCTTCCAACCACTAGGTAGCGAGTTGTCTTCCACCGTGAAGAACTTGACCAGTGATACGAGGTATTACTTCTTCCTGCGTGCGAGTACATCAGTAGGTGAAGGTCCTCCATCCAAAGTTCTTGAAGTCAAGACACCACAGGAGTCGGGTTTTATGGTTCAACCAGGTCAGAGATCTATAGCATAATTCAAATAATAGATATATTAAGCACTGCCCTGTTGGGGAAAACTCCACAGGCATCATCAGGTGGGACTCGAACCCACGACCCCCGCCACTTGGTGTAGGGTAAAACCAAAATAATATTCCTTATCCCCAATGCATTGAAGCCCCGGCTCAAATGCTTCCATTGTTTGCACAAATAAAGATATTTGTAATAAAACCAACCTGTGAAAGTGTCAGCTCACTTCTTTGTTGCATTGGCGAGAAAAGGGAAAAAATGCATTCAGTATTTCTGTACGCATTCCTGTAGGCAGAGTTTTCATCTCAGTGAGACAAAAAACTAATTTTGGATCTTATTTCATTTATTATTTAAAAACAGATAACACTTCCGGCAGAAATATTTAAAGGAAAGTTTTCTACCATCATTATCTTTATACTATGTAAGGTTAATGTAATTGTAAATCTGTGAACACTTATGTTTTTCTTCTTACCAATGGTAAGCTGGGGCTTTAAATACCGGATTCAAACTGGCCTCTCGCCACTGGGCATACTCTGTGGTCTGACTTTTGGTGGGTAAGACTTCTGCTCTAGAATGCAGGGGAGGGAGGGGAGGGTCTTGGGTTCAAATCCCAACTACATATTATTGCTGTAGATTTGTATTCCCCACAGTATTCGGAAAGCACTGACTATACAGTGCTTATCATGCATCGGTGTGTGGGTAAAGACAAAATGATTATGTATGTTGAGAGTCAATGAATGCATGCCTCGCTTATGGAAAGTCCGATTTTCTTGATCAACGTAGCTACGAATTGAATGTCCCACTGCTTTGTTACTGATAGAAGGATAAAACCCTGACGTTGCCGTTGATTCTCTTCTGTCTATTCTTTGTAGACACGGGTGATAACACTACTAAGTTTAAGGACATAGAGAAAGGGCTGTTCATCGCCATCATCCTGGGTTCCATCTGTATCTTAACTTGCACACTTATCGTTGCGATACGATACAAGTAAGTGAAACTATTAGGGTTGTGCTACATTTATTCTCAATCTTCCTAACAGTGTCTTTGCGGTAGCGGTTTAGTGCATTGGACTCAAGTTCTGGTGGCTAAGTCATCAGGATGTGGGTTCGAATCCTGGTCATGACACTGGTGTCCTTGAGCAAGACACTTAACTATAATTGCTTCAAATGGGGGAAGAGGCAGTTATGTTTGTTTCGCAACAGATTCATTTACCACTCCCTGTTCTTAGCTGTGCTGTGAAGAGACTTGCCTTTATATCTCACCATGTCTTGTTTCTACGCATTGGGGAAGGTTTCTAGCCCTTCAAAAAGTAGCCCATACCTCAAGCGGCCTTTGGGCCTTGTGATGGACAAACTGCATACAAAAAATTAATAATTTTAAGAACATAGAAAGTTACACGATATGCTTTTTCAATGTTGGAATGTGCTCACCAGTAGTTACTCAAAAGTGTTATTATTGTTGTTACTATTTGTTAATACAAAACACAGCAGGGAAGTAATTCTTTACAGGAAAAAAAAACAAAAAGGAAGGTCCCTTTTTTTTTTTTTTTTTCACTGTCGGTTTCATTTAATCGCTTTATGGAAACTTATTTGTTCTGTCCCATTACATCCTACTTTGTTAGGAGATACCAGGCGACTCGACTGGAACGGTTGGCAAGAGTGTGGACTGGTGATCGCAATGGCAGGGTTCCGATGTCTCGTCTTGCCCAGGGAAGTGGAGTAGAAATCGAATTGAGTGCCATGAGTCCAATGTTGACAAGAGAATCAGCTCGACAGTTTGGACCTCCGAATACCGAGGTAAATTTAAAGATCCAAAATAGATGATTCATGATACAGTGCACCCTGTACTTTTTACCCTGAAGAGACTTAAATCAAGCATACTCACAACTCAGCAGCGCAAGGGCAGTTGTTGGCCTTTTAATGGCCGACGTGAATGTCAAAAAATCTTTTACCAGCCTCACAAAAAATACCATCGCAGACACAGAAAATGACAACCTTGGTGCTTTGCAAACCGTGGAGGAACAATCGTCATGTGGTGGGAGCTGTGAGACAACTTCAAACTTGCTAACCTTTCTCATGTTGCGCTGTGAAAATACCCTCTCCCTGGCAAGCTGTACAGGGTGCACTGTATTGCAAAACGCCGTTATTGTCCTGGCTACTCGTTTGTATTTTGTATTTTGTTTGTAACTTGTTTAATGTGAGTCTTGCATGTTTTTGAACATTGGTTCTACGAAAGTGCCCAGTTTTGTTCCCTTTATTTGTTGAATCAACTTAGCCAAAAGTGAATGTGTAAAATAAGACTTGCATAGTCCAGCAGGCTGCATCCGAAATAATCGCTTCACCAGTGGCTGTGGCCAGAACGAAGTAAAGTCCGAGCCTTCAACGTTGTGGTCGTAGTCAACGGCCATACTCGTAGCCGACATCGCTTGATTCGGATGTGGCTTTAGGAAGAGCACATTGTGTGAAACATCTGGACATGTTTTCTCAGATTTTAGAAACACACACCCCAACTGTTTCCAGGAACATCTTACGTATATCGTGTAATCTCCTTTTGTTCACGCTTAAAGAGGAAAGCAAAACCTTATGGGTCACGAAGAAGATGCAATTAAGCACTGCAAGTGACTAAAAATGCCTCCTTTTTTGTTGATGATATAATTTGTCCAATCAGGTTCAATGTGAGTCACCATTGCTGGGCATCCGTCGTCGTCCTGTGTCGGATTCAGTCATTGAGGACGACTTCCCAACACCTCAAAACCATCAGGTCGAAGCAACCGCTCATAATACCTCTGAGGTACCCCAAGAAGATCCACTGAGGCACTACAGTCACACCTTGCCCATCAGGCCAGACTGTGGGGCCTCGGCACTACTCAGGCACAAGTACCCTTTGTGTAGTGTCTCACTGCCAGAGTCTGGCTCTGAAGATGGAGCCGATACCTCAAGTCGCTGGACACCATTGAGGGAGAGTACCAGCGGAGACAGTGGTCTCATCGGAGATTTGGAGTTTCCCATTGAGGATACGAGTCCGGATTTCATTGAGAAAGTTTTGCGAGAATACCACCTTGGCATCCACCCTGTATAAAACATTGAAGCGTTAACAAATAAATTGTCAGGGATTCAAGAATGCTCAGATTTGTCTGTACTTTGAAACAGTTGACTTATAAGAGCACCTCAGGACAAAGACATCAGAATACCTCTACGAGAAAAATGACTATTGATGTAATAATGAGGTCGGAGTTGTGTACAAGTGACGACTGATTCTTGGGTTGGTTTTTTTTTTTAGAGGCTTCAAGAATTTTTTGGACACAGTTTGTTTTCTTTGGAGTTGATAAACCTGGTCGATCTTTAACCGTCAGCTTCTCAGACAGTTCCATCATTAATATAGACTCCTCATGCAACTTGCTGTCAAAGTTCACCATAAATGCTGCAGTTGATAATGTCTGGCTACGTCAGACATCACATTGACTCTGATATTAAAGATTCACCGGGACACGTTGATGCAGTTTGGTAAATGGTATTCAGGAAAGATGAAGTGACACTGACTGCAGTAAAACCAAGATACTTCACAAGACGCTGGTGTTACCTCCTTCTCAGGGATTAAGATACTTTTGGAGGTTGTCTTGCAGGCTTGGTAGCCGAGATGGACTGGCAAGCACTGTTGTTATCAGGTCAGAAACATTGATAGATAATTATATTTGAACCAGTCAGAAGGAATTAATCTCCCATTTTAAAGTTACAAGACAGGTTTTAACCAATTCTCTGTCAGAATTAACAGGGATTTTACTGCCTACGATAATAACGGCAGGTGGTTTTTTTTTTTTTAAATATATAATGTGAAGGTATTTTATTCAAGACCCATTGCTACTGTATATAGATAGATGGTGCGTACAGTGATAAGATAAAGCACTACCGTATTTAACTGAAATCCCCCTTATGTGTACCTCATTATTGTATATAGCATTGATATGCAGTTGGAATAGCTGCGAGTAATACATTAAGCTGTGCTAAGTAATGGTTTGCCTAGCTCATTCTCTGAAAGTGCTGTTGAAGTTTTTCAATTTGTTTTGGTTTTTTTTCTTCTTTCTTTTTTTCTTCTTTTGTTTTGCTTCTTTCTTGTTTTTGTTTTTTGGGTTTTTTTGGGGGTGGGGGGGGGGAACTGTCATTTGATGACATGACAGTTGATTTAATCATTTAATTCTGATCAAATTAACTTTTTTGAAGGATTATATAACACCCAAGTAGATCTTTGTCTTTTGATTGGAGGATCGATGGTCACGCGGCAATCATTATTCAAACCATTACATGGCCTACATCATTCACCGTGCGCTTTCGGCCCACCGTTTTTGACTATTGCACACGATGCCACACTAGCATTTGCACGTGTTGTACACAACAGTACAAAATGCCCTCGTAGTGGATGCCAGAACACAATTTTTTTCTTCCAAATGACAAAGATTTGCTACGATGTTGTATATAACAAACAATGAATGTTTCGCGTTTGTGCAATGGAGATAATATTTTCAATCGTTAAGAAGATTGAATGTTCCTTTTTTCATCTCGTTCAATGGAGCATCCCATCTTTCAACTCATGATAATATTCTCACCACTGCACTCTAAAACATGAATTATTTGTACATTATGCCCAATTCATCATAACAGGGGCCGTTTATATTTTGTTCTTCCAACCTTCATGTGACTCTGATAGATGAGCATGTAAGTGTGGTAAAAACAGTAACCAGAGGAATGTGACTTTGGTATGAAATAATCAGTGTTGGACTTACACCTTGTTCTTCATCAGTTTCTTTACCTACATCAACCTGATTAAGGTGCATGTACAAAAAAAACATCACACAGAGTCGGAAACAGCCCAACAGAGACTTTTGAGACGCTGGCGGCAGCAGACACAATGGTCCTTTTTGACAGTTCTGAGCATGTGCGCACATGCTCAGTATTGGGAGTGAGGTTCTGAGCATGCGTACTGCTGGTGAGAACTTTGAAAAAAGGACCGTCCAAAAGTCTCCCATTGACCCCTTGCAATGCCGCCACCGTCTGCCCATGGTCTGCCAGTTTGGGGGTCAAATTGCACGTACAGATTCCTTACCGTGTGCGTGCCGTCTAAAATGTGCACTACACAATTACACATGGGGAACTGACTCCGAAAACGGCACAACCAAGACTATTGTGGTGATGTCTGGGTCAAAAGGTCAACCAAGCATTTGTCAACCTTCCAGTTTTTATGAAATTTCAGGGAAATATTTAATAAAATGTAGTAAATGGGAAATAAATTATCATAAATGCAAGTTGGACTCCATATTTTTAAAATTGTATTCAGCATGTTTAATTTAATTTAATGTTATAGTTACTTGTTTAACTGACTGGTTTAGATGGGAAGGATTATTTAAAATGGCAGACATTGCTGTCTGCTACTGCGTGTTTAAACGGGTGTCTAAAGACCATGTGACCAGTGACAAAGCATATTTACAAAAGAGCCACAGAGCCTAGACTTCCTGCAGGCACAATTTGTACACAACACAGCCCAATGGACGAAGACGCAATCCTATATTTTATGGAGATCACACTGTCTGATTTTAATCAACTTCTGATAAAAAGAAAGTGGGCATGATTTTAAACTTGTACAGCTGATGTTTTTACAGCTCTTGAAATGATATGGTAATCATGATACAAAATGTAAAATTCACATTATGACCAATGTAGTATATTGCCTGCCAGTAAATGCACTGGAATGTACAAGGTCACTTTTTTTTGTAAACAGGGTTACCTGGTCTATGCAATGGTTTTGGCTGGCTCAGCGAACTATTGCATGATTCATTAATCTAGATTGTATCAATCCTAGACAGTCACTGGGATTTTTGGATTTTGTCCCACTCTTTTGAATTATATACTGGATCATGAGTAATTTTGCATCTGAGCTGATTCTGTTGTTATCAAAATGGTTTTCATCACTAGTTTTATCAGAGCACATAGCCAACGTTGGTAAATTGTCCGAGACCGGTATCCGCACTGTGTGTGACCCGACAAATATGCACAAAAAAACAAACCTGTGAACGGTCAAGCTCAATCGGTCATCGGAGTGATGAGAAAATAGTGAAAATCCCCATTATTATGTTTTCAAACATTAGGTGCGGGTCTCAAGACTAATTGTTTCATTTCTTAAAAGCTAGTAGCACTTCAAGCACAAATATTTCAAAGGAAGTTTTCCACCATGACCATCTTTGTACCATGCAAGCTATGTTCAAATCTGTGAACATTTATATGTTCAGTCTTACCAATGTTGTTCACATGCTTTAGGCAAGTAAGTGCTAAAATACCTACAAAACTTGACTAGTTTGCGTGACACATTATTATTGTTTTTTAATTACCATACTCATTTGTTACCTTCATCTTTCGTAGTTCTATTACGGTTGGATTTTGTCCCACTTAATTGAAGAAAAAAAATGTCCCAGGTTGCTTGTGAAACCTTATTGCCCACAGCTACACTTAGTACCAATAAATATTTTAACTGTAGCAAAACAATGTTACGAAAAAAAATTATTTTCCCTTTAAAAATGAAAAAGACAAAGTTTTAAAAACTTGAATGCTGCATTCCACATAATGCTGTTTGAGACTTTATAAAGTCACAAAATGAATATTAAAATTACAAAGGTATCTGTCAATGAAGAAAATGTACACTTGACAGTGATTCCGACATGCCCGTGAAATATATTTGACATTACGAATAGTTGTTGTTTTATTTATCAAAAGATTACCCACTTTCATTTGAGGAATGAATGAATTAGCTGTGAACAAAAAATCCAATCTTGAAAATGCTGCAGAATTACAAGAGAAAGCAGTGCTCGTTGGAGTTCCTTTGAAGTGAACTAGCATCAGATTTACTTCAGATGTTCTTGTGCTTCAAGTTAACTTTATAACTTTTGTTTGTTCGGGTGCTAACATTGAAACAAAATATATTAAGTAATATTATTTTTTTCCCCAAAGCATTATTAGATCAAAGTAAAGTCAAATTTTGTAAAAAAAATAAATAAATAAATAAATAAATAAATAAATTAAAAAAAAATGATTTTTTCACAGGTCCAAACAGAATTTGACATTTTTGATAACTAGAAAATGAAAGATGGCTGGATGTCAAATTACAAACATGTATAAAAGTTAGTTATCAAATTAAATCCCAATAACTAACTAGTAAAAAAATATATGCTTAAATAGCATTACTTATAGGATTTTTTTTATGATAGAAGTTTTTTAAAACGAAAGGGTTGAAATTGATCTTCTCTTCTGATGAAAAATATCTTTAACAACAAAGATTTGAAAGACTCGCTCTAAACGTAAACAAAAATGAAGAATTTTCTGCATGATTTTTATGCTAATTTATGTGGAAAACCAGTGCCTTTAACAACAGGAAAGATTTTGACAAACTAGCAGAAGTTCTCAACAAACTATTCAGGCCCTTTGCATTACCTCCAAACTGAATTTGTACAATTCTACTTCATTAAGTATTTTTGTTAATGCTTTTTTATATACTCTTCAGTGGTATTTGTTTTGCTTTTAAGGTAAACTTCAGGAAAAATAGAACAGCAAACCCACCTGATGATAATTACGTCAAGGTATAAATGACGGGTTCATTGTAAATCTCTATATATGCTCACTTTAAAAAAAAATAATAATAATAAAGTTCAACAATAAATCTAGTCTAAATTATTTCAGGTAAAATATTGTAACATTGATTTTAAATTTGTGGTAGAGGATTCCTTCCCCCCCCCCCCCAAAAAAAAAAAGAAGAAGAAAAAAACACATCAACTAACCGTTTGAAGGCACTTGGACATGCTACTTAAATTTCAGATTTTGTGTGGAGAGGATGTATTGAACATTCATAGTGTGAAGACAACTTTTGTTTACAGTAAACACCACCTTGTGTTAATGGTTTAAGCACCATATGACAGTTAACACCCTATTCTAGTAGTTGTCACACAAGCGCGAGTGGATTACGGAGTATAATGGTCCTTCTGCGTCCCACATGGGGGACGCAGAAGTACTAAATTTTCCATATACCACGGGTGCGAGTGTGATAAGCAAATATAATTGTGATATTATCTTCAAGCAAACGCGCCACTTTTGAATTTACAGTGAATTTACAATGAATTTTGAAGATGGGAGTTGGAACAGCGCGTAACAACATAATGGGCCGTGCGATATGACTATATATCACACTCTGGTTGCTATGGTGGATCGACCAATCAGAATTGAGGATTCAAGTTTGCTTGAAGATAAATACATTTTATCTACAATCCCGGACACAGTAGTTGGGGCAGTATATACTACACCCCTATTCCCAACATGCCCCAACTGCTCAAGCTACTGTCCTCAAAAGTGTTCAACATTGAACCGAGGGTACGGGGCGTCCTAAGGAATTCTGTCCTCGGTTGTTGCTTTGTATGCTTTGGAGAGTTGTGTTGAGCAGTTTGGTGCTTTACGTATTCTTTAGAATGAAGTGGTGTTGATTCCATAAAGCAAAAAGAGACCTATATTTATTTGGCCCACATGGTGAAAGGAATAAACTTATTGATAAGACAAAAAGTTTCAGTAATAATTTGGTTCCTTGAACCCTTATTTGATACCCCCAACCAGACGATTGGGTTTAGAGTGGTAGGAAACGTGTAGAAAGAGGAGGGTGAAGTAAGGGGTTAGGGGTGGAGGTGGAAGAGAGTGTGACAATCTGATGGCGGTGGTATCAAAATCAAAAGAAATGCAAGAGTTAACAGAGTGTCGCTGTATCTGTATCTCGCAGGTACTGCAGACAAACTCCACAATGTGATATATGGGTTGAAAAAAAGTTGTATTTGTTGCCCCCCCCCCCCCCCTTTTAGAGAAGTTTCAGTTTAAGACTTCATAAAAGTAGCTTCCCTGAGTGTAATGAGTTGATGGAATAAAAAAAACAGGGCAGTTTGGAGCATGCAAATTCCAAAATTGTCCAGAAGATTTTTTTTCAATTTAACATTTGATTCTCGTCCTGTTTTGTGCTCAGTGATTTAAACATACACATTTATCTCGAAGGTAACATGGGTTTATTATTTTTTTTTTCAATGCAAATTCGCTGCACACAAAAACTTACATGCAGCTGCAAAAAAAAAGGAAAAGCTTTGCTTTCGCTTACTTTAAAACCATGGATAGGTTTTGATCGAAGCAAAAGAGTATGACTGAAATTTGTATAAATTCTAATTTTTTTTAAGGAAATTGTCGGTAAACTATTGTACAACTTTTGTGTTAAAGTTTTTAATAGAATGAATGCTTATTGATTCGGGGTCTTGTGTAGGAAGGAAAAGAAAAAACAAAAACGGTAATTGTAATTTGTCTCCTCGAGGCAGAGGGAACCCTTTTTTGTTTTTATATATTTGTTTTATTAAGGTTTATGGGTGAATGCATGAACTCTTCAATATCTGTGTAAATATACACCGTTATGATTTATATACCGTTATCATTTATCCAATTTAATTGTAATCAAATTGGAAAGGCCTGAACGGAAGTTGAATGACTTACCATATGCCACTATGTTGTGTTTGAAAAGTACACAAACAACGTCTGTATGGGGGAACGTGTATGTTTTTTGAAGTGTCGCCAACAAATGTTATGAACATGTACATGGATTTTATGTGTTTTTGAAAGTCTAATTTTTGGTAACTGCTTTTTATTTATTGACTTTTATTTTGATAGAGGACATCCATAAACTTGTTATTGTAAATAAGAACAACAGATGTGCTTCATATTTTCTAAGGGATATGGTTACGGTTTATTATTCAGAACAAAACAAAGGAATGAATAGGTGTAGTTGTTGATTTTATTTTATGGAGTGTTAAAACTGATTGTAATACAAAGATTTTTATTTTGAGATTTTTGTTTCTTCAGATTTTTAATTCTGGGTTCTTTGAATTTGAATCAATTTAAAAAAAAGTTTACCCAGTAAGTTTCCTTGCTTAATTATTGCTTAATATTTAGAAATTGGTTCAAGTGAAAAGTCTCAAAACTTCGAACTTGGGCCGTATCCTAATTAGGGGCTGTGGCTGCAGCTGTGGCTGTGGATGTGGCTTGATAATCACGTTAACAAGCATTGAGGCTTAGGATTCCCATAGCAACACCCGTAGCAACAGCTGCAGCTGCCAATTCAGGCATGGCCTTATTACATGAAAATTTATTGTTCAATGTGGAGCGTATTTTCACAATCATCAATGTCTGTGGACCCTACATTGACTAAGTTTCTCCTTAGAGGAACTTCATTATTTCGATTTTTGATTTTTTTTTAAAGGTGGAATACCAACGCCTCTTTGAAACGATAGATTAATATTGTTTGTAAATTGAAATGGTCGTGCTTGAGCGAATACAGGGTAAGAACCCAATCCATTATTGGTCAGAACATAAGCAATGGAATTATCGTAAAATGATGGGTTTTTTTTTGTAAAGATTAGGATTTGACCGAAGATGAGGAGGGAAGAGGAGTAATAGGCTTTGGATGTATAGGAATGTTTGTTACACTGCAGAGTCTGCATGACATGTCGATATTGTCAATGGATTTTTTTTTCTTTCTTTTTTTTTTTGGGGGGGGGGGGGTTGTGTGAATTGATTACCAGATAATGATCAAATTTCATATCAATAGGAGTTATCATTTTTTGCCCGTTTTGCCTTCAGTCTATTAAAAATGAAATAATATTCTGATTCATGTCTGTAAATACCTCTTGAATTTCAAAAAAAATATATTTTCTGACATTTCTGAATGTTGATATTATCTTTAACAATTCGAAGTGATGATCGAAAGGTTACTCGTCTATTATTTATTTGCCCTTTTTTTAAGGGTGTCAGGTAATTTTTTAATTACAAATTGTAAAACAAATCAGGATGAAAAGTTCAGAGTTCAGAGTTCAGAGTTTAGAGTGCTCATGAAACTAGATTCCTGCTGTCTTCCTTATTTACTTTCCACCTGGTTTAAATGAAGTCTACTTTGTTCAAACATAACTTTTTGGCCTCATCGAGTCTTTATCTTTGATATTTTGTGGATATGAAATTCGTCAAATCTATTAAGCTTCACTGTACATAATTGTCGTCTGTTGAAATTGTCCCTTTTAAAGTGGGAGTCATTTCACAGAAGATGCATTTATTGAATCAAAATGAGATTGCAGTGCAAGGACAAATTATTTACTGGGAGGATTGCTTGATGGATCATGATACTTATCTGATGCAGTTCTATAATTATTCCAAACATTTCAACCATATTTTGTTGGTATTCTTATTTTTGTATGTCTTTTTTTGTTTCCTTTTTTTTATTTTTATAATCGACATACAATGACTCATTGCCAGAGAGATTAATCATAACATTATGTATCTAAAACTTGGCCGGACATACGTCCCGTTGTTGACTTCCAACTTGAAGATGATTTGCAATTGTGTAAAACTCCAGATTGGTTTAATAGTGTGTGTGTAAGGACATAGGATGAGAGAGGGACGTAGTAAAGGAAAGAAGGTGTGGTGTTCAACCTTCCTCTCATACTTCGGTGTTTCAGTTGTAAATTTTTTTTGTAAACCTGCCTCACTATTTTTGTGATAAATTCTGATTTTTATGTGGGTCTGGTTTTTACACGTGAAACCATTTGTATGCTTGGGTGTTGTTGTTTGCTCCATTATTAAGCAGTATCGATCGTGTTTCTATGGACGTTGAAAGAACGTGTGACTATACAAAATCTATGTGTAGTTCAAAGCAATGTATTGTTGTATGATTGTGCACAATTTTACCCACAATTTGAAGCAATTATATTTGGAACGAAAACTCATTTTATAAAATACCAGAACCAAGATTAGTCAGGTTTTATTTGTCAAGATGAACGTTTATCAAATGTTGCCATTTATCCTACATCTTGGTCTGCACCTATCCTTTTATATAACATTTTTGGGATTTGGACTATAATTTTTGTGAGTTTGTACGCTACCCTTTGTGTCCACGTTATTTCTTTATAATTTCCAGTGAAATTGTGCGCATTTTGCTTGTGAATATTTTTTAGATTGCTGCTTGTAACATCCGAATCTAACAGTTGGCATGACGTATTTAAAACCAGAACGGGTTTATTCAGTCTAATTGGAGAAGAATGAAACACAAGTATTTTTCTAGTTTTTGGAAAAGGGTTCCTGTTTTTTTGTAAATAATATCTACCTCATTGTGTATTATATTTGACACTGCACATGTTTTTAAAGAAATATGACATACGATAATTATGTAATTGAGAAAAAAGATAATAATAAACTTCTTGAGTACAATAATGACAGGATATTTCTATAATCAACAAAAACAATCTACTTCTTGAGTGAGGAATTTAATTCATTTGAAGTAGCCCATGGTAAGAAGAAAATGATTTTTTGTATCTCTCTCTTTTTGTTTCTATGTTAAGTCTTGTCTGAGGTTGATGAATTTCTGTGCAGGGCCCAATTTCATAGAGTTAAGGAAGAAAAATTATTATGCTTACCAGAAGAAGGTTACCAGCCCAAATTCCATTTCACATGTACCACCCGTGACTGGTATCCTGCTCATGTTTGCTTAAAATTGTTAAGCAAGAGTTTCTGCTTAAGCAGCTCTATGGAATTAGGCCTTTGTGTGAGTTTCAGAAAGGAGAATTGTTTGGAAACTACTTCTGAATCCATCAAGATCCGACATCGCTTAAGAAATATCTTGGGCTTCACAATGTTTATACTCAGACTTAATACCAACTTGAGAAATTCAAAAGTAACATTAAGCCCAAAAGTGGAGCGATGTTTAAATGCAAAATTGAGGTTGCACTCACTATACTTGTGGCTTTGTGCAAAGCACAATGGACTTCACCTGTCTATCACCTGTGGTTTAGAAATTGTGTTTCAGTCATATTGAATTGAAGACATTAATAGATGAACCTGCAGGGCTCGATTTCACGAAGAGCTAAGATTGATCTTAACTGCGAATCACTCTTAATTGCTAAGCAAAGTGTGATGTCACGATACAAATCACTATGGCAATACTGGACAACTCATCTTAAGATGAATCTTAGTGCTTTGTGAAATCGACCACTACATGATTCAGACAGGCTGCTCCTGTGTTTTTACACCACCGCAGCTACGGCCGCTGCACGCGCGCGTGATATGACAGTAGCGCGTCACTGCGCATTATGTGCCAATCAGCATGGAGGATTCACAGTGCATGTGGCGGGCATAGCTGCGGTGGTGTTAACGCCTATAAACGAGCTGCTCGGATTGGGCTATAGGTGGAAGTCAGTAAATCTGGGCTGTGATTGGTCAATAATGTCATGGATTTGGACTTAATAGACCCTTTTTGAAACCACGGCTTTGGCTACGGCTCCGGCGTTAGCCTCTGTCAGATATTTTGAAAGCATCTTTTGGTTTGGGGCTTCAAACTGGCGCAAGAAGCCTATAAGCCAAAGTTGTGGTAACGAAAAGAGACATAGGATGAAATTGTTCTTCATTGAAAATGATTAAACTGCCACAAGCTTGAGAATGGGCCGTGCGTGCAAGAAAGAATCTTAAATAAAGAGAACATACGACAACATGTAAAACACAATCTAGTGTTTAGAATAACAATAAGTTCATGTTTTAATAAGAGGATATTTGATGCAAGGAGGGAGAATTAGACTTGCGTCATTACGATGGAAAGCAAGAGTTCAAGTCATTTATTCAACTATTGGTAAAAACAAGGGATGACCAACCGCAGTAAGTGACAAAATTTGAAAGAATAAACTGGTTTTTATTAATCAGTTTGATGACATTATGATATATCCTGCAGATTATTATTAAAAGTAAATGTGTATTTTTGTTGAGTCATAGGTACGGTGAAGCAAGTTGATACTTGTAAATATTAATATTTGGTCTTTTAACTCTTAATGTTAAACAAAAAGTTGATGTGGGTGACATTATGTACATCTATAACCTTTTTTTTTTTTAAAGGTTTACACAGTTACTGGAGCATGTTTCAAGTGTTTTTCTTCTATCTATTTTGTTTTAATATCATTTGTATGTGTATTCATGTACGACAACAACCTCATAATTCAGTCAGTTGATCAAAATAATATTTATTAAAAACAGTCAATTCATTCAGGCAGCAGTGTCGGTACACTGACACAACTCTGGACATTCTCAGAAATTCACTTGGGTGCACAAATATTTCCTCATCCTAAATTAATTGTGCGTTCTCAAAACTGTGAAAGCTTCAAGCGAAATAGTTGACATAGGCCTATTATTGTTGTTTTCTCAAAGTGGGTTGGAAATATTTTGACTGGATGCAAAGCATGTTTGAGGAAAATGTTGGCTGTATTATATTTCCTTGACGTTGGAAAAACACCTGGATAAGTGCCCTTTATCAGAAATTAAAAGTATATTTCTTATCGTAAAATAATAATCTAGTAATAACCGTTACACAAAATAGTTATATCTTTTGTGTTTTTGCTTGATGACCTCATATATAATCTTAATTAAAACAAAATTGTTTATATTTACTGACATGAACGGTTGTCAGTGGTTATTATCGATATTAAAATATATATTTCAGCAAAATGTGATCTCATTGTGAGTTAAGAATGTGTCTGTTGTCCTCTCTTTTCACCCTAAAGCGATATTTTATCATTAATTTCGTGTTTATTTTGTTCACATCAATTAAAATCGGAACAAGTGACACGCATGTCATTTTGATGAACTGTAAATACATAATAATTATCCAACAAGTCTGAAAACATCAGGTTACGGACAACAACAACCAACATAAAAGCTGTTAAAGGATTGTGCAAATGCATACAAAAGAGTAAATAAAGAAACATTTCTTACTTTATTTTATCAGTCATTATTGGTTTATTTCCTCATATAGCAGTTAGAAAGATGGAGTAAAAACTGAATCATGGTATCTTATACAAAATTGCAGTCAATACAACAATAATCAGTAACGGCACAGTCACAGGGGGTGGGAGGGAAGTCCCCCCCCCCCCCCACACACACACACACACACACACACACACAATCCAGTGCCCCCCACCCCCCCGTGAGTAGAAATACATGTAATTTTATTTAAAAACATGGCCTCTTCGAAAAGAAAGACAAATCGAGGAAGTACCGTAGTGCACGTCGACAACGGTTTACCATAACGACTCACCCTTCCATTTCGGCACCTACATTCCCGAAAGACATTTTGTTTAAACGTGAAAAGCAAAGTTTACTTTGTTTTACAGCCACCCAGAAGCCCGACCAAAACCCGTCATTTTTGGCGGAACAGCAGGACAAAAAAGAAAGGGAAAAACACGTTTACCTTTGCCACCAAAATAATACACAGAGAAAGAGTGACTCTACTCTTCATTTCGAACAAAGGGAAAAATCGTCCTGGGTTCGAATCCAGAAACAAGACGACTTCAACTTGTTTATGTATTTATTTTTATTTTGTTATTTATTTTACTTTTCTTTTATTTACGCCTCACTCTGGCAGCAATGCATGTCGATTGTCTCTTCATGATCTTGCTTTTATTTCTTGTTATTAATATTTGTTGATCTTTATTTTTTGTCCAATTTTCGTAGCTCGGGGACATAAGATTACCCCTGCACAATAGAAAAGCCAACTGAAGTCTAGATGTCATTACACCTTAATGTTGTGTTTTTATTTCAAACGTCTGAGAGACTTCCATCTAGTTTGGACGTATTTTTGAATATTTATCATTTAGTGTTGGCTGTATAGGTGCACCCTTGAAAATAACACAAAAGAGCTGGACACTTTCAAGCGTGCTTCGGGGTTCAGCGATTGTGTTAGTCAAAACAATGCCCACGGTATTCGTGGATTCCAAGCTAAGTACAATGTAAATTCCTAGGAATAGCTACCGACACATTAGCGCAGGGCGTTAGGCTATGTGCCGGGACTGTCTCACACAACACTCGGTCCCCGGTTCGAGTCCGGGTCTGGGTTCGAAACCGTCTGCCCCCAATATAGGAACAAGGAATTGGCTGGGATCTGGCACCAGTGTGATTGGGATCAGCCTTGTTTCTCCCCTAAAGGGACAGGGCCCGCGAGGCTAGGAATCGGAGGCAGGGGAGGACGTGCGGTGAGTCGGTCGCCATACCATAAGGGAGCTATATGGCAGACGGTAACCAGTCTCGTCGCCTGAATGCCTGACATATCACCGCTTAACTTTTTCTCTCTCTTTTTTTTACTTTTTTTTATCTGATACCGCGATACTTTTCTTTCAGTAAACATGCAGTAAAACAATGAAATATCGAGAGAGTAATGCGGAATTTGTTCTTACAACAATTTGCATAAAAAGATATAGGGCCTACTTTAAAAACATATCCATCAGCCAATGAATATGTTGAGGAGGATGGATGAAACTATCAAAACAGATAATCCCTGCATGCGCTCCAACATGCACCAAAACCAAAACGACAGCAACAAATACAGCGAAAAATTAAACAAACAAATAAACTTATAACAAAACACCTGATAATAATAACAATAATTTCTTTAATAAGGTTGAGAGGGGTTGCCTAAAAAAAGTGACTTTTCTAAGAATAGCATGATCAGCCAAAACATTCTCATTAAGTATAGAAACTACTTTGAATTTTATTCACAATTGTCATTGGTGTTTTTACATTTTCATTCACTTATCAACCAATGTAAATTGATTAGTAAGCGTGCATGACCTTTTCCGACTGTTCTCGCCAATATGTTTGTGTAAGTATCGGGACCATAGTGCCTTTATTGTTGTTCAAACGAACGGTAACTCGCAAATTAGCACATTATGCGTATTATTTTTTTCGTGGAACGAACTAAGTTACATGGTGTACCACAGTGAGTAGTGACTGGATCAATGCGCCGACCACACTTTTTATGATGAATTGTTGAAATAATATGGTATAATATTGTTAGGGTTAGGATTAGGGTTAGGATTAGGGGTTAGGGTTGGGGTTAGGGTTAGGGTTAAGGTTAGGGTTGGGGTTAGGGTTAGGGTTAGGGTTAGGGTTAGGGTGAGGGTTAGGGTTAGGGTGAGGGTTAGGGGTGGGGGTTAGCGTTAGGGTGAGGGGTTAGTGTTAGGGTTAGGGTTAAGTTAGGGGTTAGGGTTAGGGTTAGGGTTAGGGTTAGGGTTAGGGTTAGGGTTGGGGTTAGGGTTAGGGTTAAGGTTAGGGTTAGGGTTAGGGTTAGGGTTAAGGTGAGGGTTAGGGTTAGGGTGAAGGTTAGGGTTAGGGTTAGGGTTAAGTTAGGGGTTAGGGTTAGGGTTAGGGTTAGGGTTAGGGTTAGGGTTAGGGTTGGGGTTAGGGTTAGGGTTAGGGTTAGGGTTAGGGTTAGGGTTAGGGTTAGGGTGAGGGTTAGGGTTAGGGTGAGGGTTAGGGTTAGGGTGAGGGTTAGGGTTAGGGTGAGGGTTAGGGTTAGGGTTAGGGTTATGGTTGGGGTTAGGGTTAGGGTTAGGGTTAGGGTTAGGGTTAGGGTTAGGGTTAGGGTGAGGGTTAGGGTTAGGGTGAGGGTTAGGGTTAGGGTGAGGGTTAGGGGTTAGGGTGAGGGTTAGGGTTAGGGTTAGGGTTAGGGTTGGGGTTAGGGTTAGGGTTAGGGTTAGGGTTAGGGTTAGGGTTAGGGTTAGGGTGAGGGTTAGGGTTAGGGTGAGGGTTAGGGTTAGGGTGAGGGTTAGGGGTTAGGGGTTAGCGTTAGGGTGAGGGGTTAGGGTTAGGGTTAGGGTTAAGTTAGGGGTTAGGGTTAGGGTTAGGGTTAGGGTTAGGGTTATTGACTCTCTAAGTTAGGGTAGTTCGGATAAACTACAATCTCGGTTATATTTCTCGGGGCCACTTGGCTGCCCTGTGCTTGCGCCATACACACATAATAGCTCAATTATTGTAGTGCGCACCGACAACAGTTTACCGTGACGATTTACCCTGCCATTGGCACCTGAACTCCCGGAAGACATTTTGTTTTCAACGTGAAAAAGCCAATGAATATGTCGAGGAGGGTGGATCTAACTTTTGTTCATTTCCCAAAAGCACTATCAAAGGGTGCACCACACTAAATAGGCTCCCATAGCAACCAGTGATAAATGCTAAACGTTCAACAACAACAAAAAACAACTCAGTCTCTAGAAAACACTCAGATCAAATATATTTTCTGGCAACTGAACTTCATTTTTCCTTTGAATTTTTAGTAGGTTAGCCGTTGAGAATTTTTGCTAGGCTGATCCAAAATGAAAACACCCATGAACGAGTAAACTGGCCAGACTTTATCTTGGAAAAATGACCCTACACTGTTTAGCAAAATAGGGCCATATTTAGACGGCCAGCCTGCCCAAAATGCTCCAGGTTGAAAGTCAACAACCCCAGGGGCACAAAGATGGACCCTTTTTCAACAATCCATAAAAGCAAGGACCTTCAAATCTTTGATGTACAGAAAAAGTTGTGGGTTTACATTTTATTAATGAGGCCCGGTGCGTGGATTTCTCTCTATTTAGTGTAGTGCACCCTCTATCAAAGGGTTAGGGTTAGGGTTAGTGTTAGGGTTAGGGTTATTGACTCTCTAATTTGGGCTCGTTCGGGTTAACTTTAATCCTGGCTATATATCGTGGTGTCACTTGCCCGACATGTGCTTTCGCCAAACACACACCATACCCACATATAATAATAACCGTTATAAATTATTGTAGTGCGCACCGACAACGGTTTACCATAACGACTCACCCTTCCATTTCGGCACCTAAATTCCCGAAAGACAATTTGTTTTCAACGTGAAAATCAAATTTTACTTTGTTTTACAGCCACCTAAAACCCGTCATTTTTGGCGGAACAGCAGGACAAAAAAGAAAGGGGAAAAACACGTTTACCTTTGCCACCAAAATAATACACAGAGAAAGAGTGACTCTACTCTTCATTTCGAACAAAGGGAAAAATCGTCCTGGGTTCGAATCCAGAAACAAGACGACTTCAACTTGTTTATGTATTTATTTTTATTTTGTTATTTATTTTACTTTTCTTTTATTTACGCCTCACTCTGGCAGCAATGCATGTCGATTGTCTCTTCATGATCTTGCTTTTATTTCTTGTTATTAATATTTGTTGATCTTTATTTTTTGTCCAATTTTCGTAGCTCGGGGACATAAGATTACCCCTGCACAATAGAAAAGCCAACTGAAGTCTAGATGTCATTACACCTTAATTTTATGTTTTTATTTCAAACGTCTGAGAGACTTCCATCTAGTTTGGACGTATTTTTGAATATTTATCATTTAGTGTTGGCTGTATAGGTGCACCCTTGAAAATAACACAAAAGAGCTGGACACTTTCAAGCGTGCTTCGGGGTTCAGCGATTGTGTTAGTCAAAACAATGCCCACGGTATTCGTGGATTCCAAGCTAAGTACAATGTAAATTCCTAGGAATAGCTACCGACACATTAGCGCAGGGCGTTAGGCTATGTGCCGGGACTGTCTCACACAACACTCGGTCCCCGGTTCGAGTCCGGGTCTGGGTTCGAAACCGTCTGCCCCCAATATAGGAACAAGGAATTGGCTGGGATCTGGCACCAGTGTGATTGGGATCAGCCTTGTTTCTCCCCTAAAGGGACAGGGCCCGCGAGGCTAGGAATCGGAGGCAGGGGAGGACGTGCGGTGAGTCGGTCGCCATACCATAAGGGAGCTATATGGCAGACGGTAACCAGTCTCGTCGCCTGAATGCCTGACATATCACCGCTTAACTTTTTCTCTCTTTTTTTTTTTTTTTTTTTTTTTTACTTTTTTTTTATCTGATACCGCGATACTTTTCTTTCAGTAAACATGCAGTAAAACAATGAAATATCGAGAGAGTAATGCGGAATTTGTTCTTACAACAATTTGCTTTAAAAGATATAGGGCCTACTTTAAAAACATATCCATCAGCCAATGAATATGTCGAGGAGGATGGATGAAACTTGTGTTGATTTCCCAAAAGCACTATCAAAACAGATAATCCCTGCACGCGCTCCAACATGCACCAAAACCAAAACGACAGCAACAAATACAGCGAAAAATTAAACAAACAAATAAACTTATAAAAAAAACACCTGATAATAATAACAATAATTTCTTTAATAAGGTTGAGAGGGGTTGCCTAAAAAAGTGGCTTTTCTAAGAATAGCATGATCAGCCAAAACATTCTCATTAAGTATAGAAACTACTTTGAATTTTATTCACAATTGTCATTGGTGTTTTTACATTTTCATTCACTTATCAACCAATGTAAATTGATTAGTAAGCGTGCATGACCTTTTCCGACTGTTCTCGCCAATATGTTTGTGTAAGTATCGGGACCATAGTGCCTTTATTGTTGTTCAAACGAACGGTAACTCGCAAATTAGCACATTATGCGTATTATTTTGTTCGTGGAACTAAGTAAGTTACATGGTGTACCACAGTGAGTAGTGACTGGATCAATGCGCCGACCACACTTTTTATGATGAATTGTTGAAATAATATGGTATAATATTGTTAGGGTTAGGATTAGGGTTAGGATTAGGGGTTAGGGTTGGGGTTAGGGTTAGGGTTAAGGTTAGGGTTGGGGTTAGGGTTAGGGTGAGGGTTAGGGTTAGGGTGAGGGTTAGGGTTAGGGTGAGGGTTAGGGTTAGGGTGAGGGTTAGGGTGAGGGTTAGGGTTAGGGTTAGGGTTAAGTTAGGGGTTAGGGTTAGGGTTAGGGTTAGGGTTAGGGTTAGGGTTAGGGTTGGGGTTAGGGTTAGGGTTAAGGTTAGGGTTAGGGTTAGGGTTAGGGTTAAGGTGAGGGTTAGGGTTAGGGTGAAGGTTAGGGTTAGGGTTAGGGTTAAGTTAGGGGTTAGGGTTAGGGTTAGGGTTAGGGTTAGGGTTAGGGTTAGGGTTGGGGTTAGGGTTAGGGTTAGGGTTAGGGTTAGGGTTAGGGTTAGGGTTAGGGTGAGGGTTAGGGTTAGGGTGAGGGTTAGGGTTAGGGTGAGGGTTAGGGTTAGGGTGAGGGTTAGGGTTAGGGTTAGGGTTATGGTTGGGGTTAGGGTTAGGGTTAAGGTTAGGGTTAGGGTTAGGGTTAGGGTTAGGGTGAGGGTTAGGGTTAGGGTGAGGGTTAGGGTTAGGGTGAGGGTTAGGGGTTAGGGTGAGGGTTAGGGTTAGGGTTAGGGTTAGGGTTGGGGTTAGGGTTAGGGTTAGGGTTAGGGTTAGGGTTAGGGTTAGGGTTAGGGTGAGGGTTAGGGTTAGGGTGAGGGTTAGGGTTAGGGTGAGGGTTAGGGGTTAGGGGTTAGCGTTAGGGTGAGGGGTTAGGGTTAGGGTTAGGGTTAAGTTAGGGGTTAGGGTTAGGGTTAGGGTTAGGGTTAGGGTTATTGACTCTCTAAGTTAGGGTAGTTCGGATAAACTACAATCTCGGTTATATTTCTCGGGGCCACTTGGCTGCCATGTGCTTGCGCCATACACACATAATAGCTCAATTATTGTAGTGCGCACCGACAACAGTTTACCGTGACGATTTACCCTGCCATTGGCACCTGAACTCCCGGAAGACATTTTGTTTTCAACGTGAAAAAGCCAATGAATATGTCGAGGAGGGTGGATCTAACTTTTGTTCATTTCCCAAAAGCACTATCAAAGGGTGCACCACACTAAATAGGCTCCCATAGCAACCAGTGATAAATGCTAAACGTTCAACAACAACAAAAAACAACTCAGTCTCTAGAAAACACTCAGATCAAATATATTTTCTGGCAACTGAACTTCATTTTTCCTTTGAATTTTTAGTAGGTTAGCCGTTGAGAATTTTTGCTAGGCTGATCCAAAATGAAAACACCCATGAACGAGTAAACTGGCCAGACTTTATCTTGGAAAAATGACCCTACACTGTTTAGCAAAATAGGGCCATATTTAGACGGCCAGCCTGCCCAAAATGCTCCAGGTTGAAAGTCAACAACCCCAGGGGCACAAAGATGGACCCTTTTTCAACAATCCATAAAAGCAAGGACCTTCAAATCTTTGATGTACAGAAAAAGTTGTGGGTTTACATTTTATTAATGAGGCCCGGTGCGTGGATTTCTCTCTATTTAGTGTAGTGCACCCTCTATCAAAGGGTTAGGGTTAGGGTTAGTGTTAGGGTTAGGGTTATTGACTCTCTAATTTGGGCTCGTTCGGGTTAACTTTAATCCTGGCTATATATCGTGGTGTCACTTGCCCGACATGTGCTTTCGCCAAACACACACCATACCCACATATAATAATAACCGTTATAAATTATTGTAGTGCGCACCGACAACGGTTTACCATAACGACTCACCCTTCCATTTCGGCACCTAAATTCCCGAAAGACAATTTGTTTTCAACGTGAAAATCAAATTTTACTTTGTTTTACAGCCACCTAAAACCCGTCATTTTTGGCGGAACAGCAGGACAAAAAAGAAAGGGGAAAAACACGTTTACCTTTGCCACCAAAATAATACACAGAGAAAGAGTGACTCTACTCTTCATTTCGAACAAAGGGAAAAATCGTCCTGGGTTCGAATCCAGAAACAAGACGACTTCAACTTGTTTATGTATTTATTTTTATTTTGTTATTTATTTTACTTTTCTTTTATTTACGCCTCACTCTGGCAGCAATGCATGTCGATTGTCTCTTCATGATCTTGCTTTTATTTCTTGTTATTAATATTTGTTGATCTTTATTTTTTGTCCAATTTTCGTAGCTCGGGGACATAAGATTACCCCTGCACAATAGAAAAGCCAACTGAAGTCTAGATGTCATTACACCTTAATTTTATGTTTTTATTTCAAACGTCTGAGAGACTTCCATCTAGTTTGGACGTATTTTTGAATATTTATCATTTAGTGTTGGCTGTATAGGTGCACCCTTGAAAATAACACAAAAGAGCTGGACACTTTCAAGCGTGCTTCGGGGTTCAGCGATTGTGTTAGTCAAAACAATGCCCACGGTATTCGTGGATTCCAAGCTAAGTACAATGTAAATTCCTAGGAATAGCTACCGACACATTAGCGCAGGGCGTTAGGCTATGTGCCGGGACTGTCTCACACAACACTCGGTCCCCGGTTCGAGTCCGGGTCTGGGTTCGAAACCGTCTGCCCCCAATATAGGAACAAGGAATTGGCTGGGATCTGGCACCAGTGTGATTGGGATCAGCCTTGTTTCTCCCCTAAAGGGACAGGGCCCGCGAGGCTAGGAATCGGAGGCAGGGGAGGACGTGCGGTGAGTCGGTCGCCATACCATAAGGGAGCTATATGGCAGACGGTAACCAGTCTCGTCGCCTGAATGCCTGACATATCACCGCTTAACTTTTTCTCTCTCTTTTTTTTTTTTTTTTTTTTTTACTTTTTTTTTATCTGATACCGCGATACTTTTCTTTCAGTAAACATGCAGTAAAACAATGAAATATCGAGAGAGTAATGCGGAATTTGTTCTTACAACAATTTGCTTTAAAAGATATAGGGCCTACTTTAAAAACATATCCATCAGCCAATGAATATGTCGAGGAGGATGGATGAAACTTGTGTTGATTTCCCAAAAGCACTATCAAAACAGATAATCCCTGCACGCGCTCCAACATGCACCAAAACCAAAACGACAGCAACAAATACAGCGAAAAATTAAACAAACAAATAAACTTATAAAAAAAACACCTGATAATAATAACAATAATTTCTTTAATAAGGTTGAGAGGGGTTGCCTAAAAAAGTGGCTTTTCTAAGAATAGCATGATCAGCCAAAACATTCTCATTAAGTATAGAAACTACTTTGAATTTTATTCACAATTGTCATTGGTGTTTTTACATTTTCATTCACTTATCAACCAATGTAAATTGATTAGTAAGCGTGCATGACCTTTTCCGACTGTTCTCGCCAATATGTTTGTGTAAGTATCGGGACCATAGTGCCTTTATTGTTGTTCAAACGAACGGTAACTCGCAAATTAGCACATTATGCGTATTATTTTGTTCGTGGAACTAAGTAAGTTACATGGTGTACCACAGTGAGTAGTGACTGGATCAATGCGCCGACCACACTTTTTATGATGAATTGTTGAAATAATATGGTATAATATTGTTAGGGTTAGGATTAGGGTTAGGATTAGGGGTTAGGGTTGGGGTTAGGGTTAGGGTTAGGGTTAGGGTTGGGGTTAGGGTTAGGGTGAGGGTTAGGGTTAGGGTGAGGGTTAGGGTTAGGGTGAGGGTTAGGGTTAGGGTGAGGGTTAGGGTGAGGGTTAGGGTTAGGGTTAGGGTTAAGTTAGGGGTTAGGGTTAGGGTTAGGGTTAGGGTTAGGGTTAGGGTTAGGGTTAGGGTTATTGACTCTCTAAGTTAGGGTAGTTCGGATAAACTACAATCTCGGTTATATTTCTCGGGGCCACTTGGCTGCCATGTGCTTGCGCCATACACAAATAGTAGCTCAATTATTGTAGTGCGCACCGACAACAGTTTACCGTGACGATTTACCCTGCCATTGGCACCTGAACTCCCGGAAGACATTTTGTTTTCAACGTGAAAAAGCCAATGAATATGTCGAGGAGGGTGGATCTAACTTTTGTTCATTTCCCAAAAGCACTATCAAAGGGTGCACCACACTAAATAGGCTCCCATAGCAACCAGTGCTAAATGCTAAACGTTCAACAACAACAACAAACAACTCAGTCTCTAGAAAACACTCAGATCAAATATATTTTCTGGCAACTGAACTTCATTTTTCCTTTGAATTTCTAGTAGGTTAGCCGTTGAGAATTTTTGCTAGGCTGATCCAAAATGAAAACACCCATGAACGAGTAAACTGGCCAGACTTTATCTTGGAAAAATGACCCTACACTGTTTAGCAAAATAGGGCCGTATTTAGACGGCCAGCCTGCCCAAAATGCTCCAGGTTGAAAGTCAACAACCCCAGGGGCACAAAGATGGACCCTTTTTCAACAATCCATAAAAGCAAGGACCTTCAAATCTTTGATGTACAGAAAAAGTTGTGGGTTTACATTTTATTAATGAGGCCCGGTGCGTGGATTTCTCTCTATTTAGTGTAGTGCACCCTCTATCAAAGGGTTAGGGTTAGGGTTAGTGTTAGGGTTAGGGTTATTGACTCTCTAATTTGGGCTCGTTCGGGTTAACTTTAATCCTGGCTATATATCGTGGTGTCACTTGCCCGACATGTGCTTTCGCCAAACACACACCATACACACATAATTATAATAATAACCGTTATAAATTATTGTAGTGCGTACCGACAACGGTTTGCCATAGCGACTCACCCTTCCATTTCGGCACCTAAATTCCCGAAAGACATTTTGTTTTCAACGTGAAAAACAAATTTTACTTTGTTTTACAGCCACCTAAAACCCGTCATTTTTGGCGGAACAGCAGGACAAAAAAGAAAGGGGAAAAACACGTTTACCTTTGCCACCAAAATAATACACAGAGAAAGAGTGACTCTACTCTTCATTTCGAACAAAGGGAAAAATCGTCCTGGGTTCGAATCCAGAAACAAGACGACTTCAACTTGTTTATGTATTTATTTTTATTATGTTATTTATTATACTTTTCTTTTATTTACGCCTCACTCTGGCAGCAATGCATGTCGATTGTCTCTTCATGATCTTGCTTTTATTTCTTGTTATTAATATTTGTTGATCTTTATTTTTTGTCCAATTTTCGTAGCTTGGGGACACAATATTACCCCTGCACAATAGAAAAGCAAACTGAAGTCTAGATGTCATTACACGTTAATTTTGTGTCTTTATTTCAAAAGTCTGAGAGACTTCCATCTAGTTTGGACGTATTTTTGAATATTTATCATTTAGTGTTGGCTGTATAGGTGCACCCTTGAAAATAACACAAAAGAGCTGGACACTTTCAAGCGTGCTTCGGGGTTCAGCGATTGTGTTAGTCAAAACAATGCCCACGGTATTCGTGGATTCCAAGCTAAGTACAATGTGAATTCCTAGGAATAGCTACCGACACATTAGCGCCGGGCGTTAGGCTATGTGCCGGGACTGTCTCACACAACACTCGGTCCCCGGTTCGAGTCCGGGTCTGGGTTCGAAACCGTCTGCCCCCAATATAGGAACAAGGAATTGGCTGGGATCTGGCACCAGTGTGATTGGGATCAGCCTTGTTTCTCCCCTAAAGGGACAGGGCCCGCGAGGCTAGGAATCGGAGACAGGGGAGGACGTGCGGTGAGTCGGTCGCCATACCACAAGGGAGCTATATGGCAGACGGTAACCAGTCTCGTCGCCTGAATGCCTGACATATCACCGCTTAACTTTTTTTTTTTTTCTTTTTTACTTTTCTTTCAATAAACATGCAGTAAAATAATGAAATATCAGAGAGTACTGCGGAATTTGTTCTTACAACAATTTGCTTAAAAAGATATAGGGCCTACTTTAAAAACATATCCATCAGCCAATGAATATGTCGAGGAGGATGGATGAAACTTGTGTTAATTTCACAAATGCACTATCAAAACAGAGAATCCCTGCACGCGCTCCAACATGCACCAAAGCCAAAAATAACAAAATAAACATTTCGGCACCGAAATTCCCGACAGATATTTTGTTTACAACGTGAAAAGCAAAGTTTACTTTGTTTTACAGCCACCCAAAACCCGTCATTTTTGGCGGAACAGCAAGACAAAAAGAAAGGGGAAAAACACGTTTACCTTTGCCACCAAAATAATATACAGAGAAAGAGTGACTCTACTCTTTATTTCGATCAAAGGGAAAAACCGTTACACAAAATAGTTACATCTTTTGTGTTTTTTGCTTGATGACCTCATTATGTATTCTTAATTAAAATAAAATTGTTTATATTTACTGATATGAACGGTTGTCAGTGGTTATTATCGATATCAAAATATATATTAGCAAATTGTGATCTCAGTGTGAGGTTATATTTTGTCTGTTGTTGTCCTCACTTTTCACCCTAAAGTGGCATTTTATCATTTATTCCGGTTAATTTTGTTCACATCAATTAAAATCGGAACAAGTGACCCATAGGTCATTTTGTTTTTTGTTGTAAATACATACTATCTATCAAGTTTGAAAACATCAAGTTTAAAAGTTATGAAACGTACAATAAAAACCAGCATTAAAAGCAACCCTCAGACTCCATGGGGCTCATATTACACGAATTCCCTGTCGTACTGCAGTTTGCTGTACCCTAGGGCGTCCGTGTAACTTTTCCAGAATGTTTTTCAAAATGTTTATCTGAACATACAATTATCTTCTAGAGGGTCTTCCCACACTATATAATCATCATCAGGCCCGTAGTAGTAAATCTAGACACCCAATCATGAAAGGTTGTTAACCTGACCATATCTCCAATAAACAATGCACACTCATAAGGTGAGCCCCGCCCCCTCACAACCCCTCCCCACCCTTCCCCCATCCCCAACCCCAATATAGACTTTGGATTGGTCAAAAAGCTATCCTACATGTCAGGCCATACATCAAAGAAGGTAATGACACCATTCCTAGATTCCACCTTACCATCATGACGTCACTCCAGAGACCACGTGAGATAGCGCTTACCAGCCAGCAAACCGTCAGTGTGCGGTCTAGCCAGCTACTGAACGGACGTGTATGTACACAGGCTAGTGTTTGTGTCATTGCGTTGAGTAATACATGTAGGTAAGAACATTATTTTGACTATTTGAGATTGTGTAGTCATTAGTTATCGTACTAGTTTGACTTGTCAACTATGGCAACGGCGTACATCGACAGCGTCTTGGATTTAGAAGATTTATCTGATTTATCACCACACCATACGCCATCACGGCAATTTAGTACTTGTGGTTTATTTGGGGCTGGGGAGCAATCTCCCGAAGACCCCGTACAACGCTTAATAGCTAGTTCGCCGACTCCAAAATTGGAGGTCCAAACGCCCTTGAAAAGGCGGGGGAAAACAAGGCCAAAAACCAAGACAAAATTGTCAAAAAATACGCCTGAAACAGTAAAGGGCTCAGCCCAGGGTGTGGCTCCTTTGGACAGCTCCAGCCAACCGTGGCAGGAGCTAAGCACTACTCTCGTGCAAACAATGCAAACGGGGTTTGCAAAATTGACAACGGCATTCCTGAATGCAAATACATGCACAGAAACTAATGTTAAACGTGGCTCGCCAACATGCACAACTACTGCTGCTTCAAAGAGCAAAAAACTCAAGTCGGCTATTGTTGTACCGGATTCGGAAACTGAATCTGATAATACCGAAGCAGAACTACAACGTCTCCTCTCTGAGGGGGAGGTAGTTTCTGCAGAAGAAGATATGTTGGTAGATATTCAGCAAGAATATGAAGCGGATGATAAAGTTGGCCCTAAAATCAGGGAAAAACTAGCAACTTTGACGGGCAAAGTTCTCACCACAAAATTGTCGGATGAGAAATTGTCCGATAAACAAAAACTGTATTGCCGTCCACAGAACTGTGCTGAACTGATCAAAACAAAAGTAAACCCAGAGATTTGGGCCCTACTCAAATCTAGCACTCGGTCCAGAGACCTTAAATTCATACGGCTGCAAAAGCTTTTGATTTCGGCATTTGTTCCTTTGCTTCAGTTAACAGACAAATTATTGTCAAAAGATCAAGCCAAAGATGAGGTGAAATTGGCAATGGACACCATGACTTTGATGGCGAATGCTAACATTGAATTAAACCTTCGAAGAAGGGAACTTATGAAGCCAGACTTAAACGCACAGTACCAACGTCTATGTGCACCATCAGTCCCTATCACAAAGTTGTTGTTTGGGGATGATTTGACCAAAGAGGTCAAAGATATCAATGCTACTAATAAAGTAGGGCACAAGATTGGACGAGCGGGTGATGCCAGAAATATGGACTACCGCCGAGGTTTCGGTTATCGTCATTATTCGGGCCGCTACAACACACAGCCAAAAAAGTATGGAGGAAACCAGGCCTATACAAAGGGTCATTACCCCTCCAGGAGCTACGGCAAAAGAAGACCGTACAACAAACGGGGCCAAAGCACGAACCCATAACTGCCCAAAGCACATCATCAGAGTGCAGCAAGGTAAGCAACTTTGCTTTAAAACCCAGTGGAGCTCAAACAAACTCATTTGTAGCAGGTAGAATAAAATATTTTTTGCCCATGTGGAAGAAACTAACTTCCGACCCAAACATTTTGGATACTGTGAAAGGACTACATATTGAGTTTGAAACGTTTCCGAGGCAAACGTTCATACCAAAGCAGTATGCAATGAGCATTCCTGAGCAAAAGGTTGTTCAACAGGAAGTTGAAAAGTTATTGACCAAAGGAGTCATTGAGATAACAACTCATGAGCCTGATGAATTCCTATCAAACATTTTTCTACGACCAAAGAAAGATGGTTCGTATAGAATGATACTGAACTTAAAGGCATTGAATAAACATGTGAAATACCATCATTTTAAAATGGAAACTTTGCAGTCTGCAATACATTTGATGACAAAAGATTGCTTCATGGCATCCATAGATTTACGTGATGCTTACTATTCAGTGCCGATTGCACATGAACATAGAAAATATCTAAAGTTCCAGTGGGGGGCTAATATGTATCAATACACTTGCCTTCCAAATGGCCTTGCTTCAGCTCCACGTATTTTCACAAAGGTATTGAAACCTATCTATTCAGCCCTTAGAGGCCAAGGATTACAATCAGTGGCGTATATTGATGATTCATTGTTATATGGTGAATCAAGTGAGGAATGTTGCAAAAATGTTAAGGCAACAACACAACTTATGACCCAAGCCGGGTTCATAGTTCATGACCAAAAATCGGTTTCTGATCCCACACAAACAATCAAATTTCTGGGCTTTGAGCTTAGTTCACGAGAAATGGCAGTCAAATTGACTGCAGAAAAGGCCGTGAAATTAAAGACGGTTTGTCAAGCTCTAATAGCGAAAAAGTCTTCGCTAATTCGAGAAGTGGCTCAAGTTATTGGCATGATAATATCTAGTTTTCCAGGGGTAATGTTTGGTCAATTATTTTACCGATATGTCGAAAAAGACAAAATAAAAGCTTTGCAAGAAAAAGACAGTACATATGATACTCAAATGAGTTTGTCTCAGGAGGCATTAAAGGACCTCACCTGGTGGATTGAAAACATCGAATCCTACCAAGCCACAAGATATATCCATATCACTAATGCACAACCAGATATGACAATTTATTCAGATGCCTCTCACACAGGATGGGGAGCAATCTGTAAAAATACTGGTCTGCGAACACGAGGTCATTGGACACCTCAAGAATCTCAAGCTCACATTAATTACTTGGAATTATTGGCAGCTTTCTTTGCTGTCAAATCCTTTTGCAAAGACGGAAAGTTCGCCCATGTACGTTTGTATCTTGACAACACTACTGCTGTTGCGTACATAAATAATATGGGTGGAATACACTCATCCACCTGCAATGAAATAACACGGCAAATGTGGATGTGGGCAATACAAAATCAAATGTGGCTCAGTGCAGCACATGTTCCAGGAAAACAGAACGTAATCGCAGATATTGAGTCAAGAAATATAAATATTGATGGCGAATGGATGCTAAAGCCATCTATTTTTCAGCAATTATGCGTTCAGCTTATTGAACCTAATATTGATTTATTTGCGTCCAGGTTAAATTATCAGATTAAGCCGTATGTTTCATGGAAACACGACCCAGAAGCAATTGCCATTGATGCATTCATGCTTTCATGGAAAACTTACAAGTTTTATGCTTTTCCACCTTTCAGCTTAATCGGACGAGTCCTTCAGAAGATAATGGACGAGCAGGCAGAAGGACTTTTGATAGTCCCAAACTGGCCCACCCAATGCTGGTATCCACGGGTGATGCACATGTTGGTGGCACAGCCGGTGCTCATCCCACCGTCCATGGTGCCGCTACAGTTGCCACAAGACAAACACGCAATGCACCCATTTCATCAAAAAATGTCTCTGCTAGCTTGCCATTTATCCGGGAGTGCCTCCGGGAGACAGACATTTCGACTCGGGCAACTGACATCATCGTCGCTTCATGGAGAAGTGAGACAAAGAAGCAATATTCCTCCTATTTAAGAAGGTGGGAGTCCTTTTGCTGTCGGGACAAAATTAATCCCATAAAACCAACAATAGGCAACGCCTTGAATTTCTTAACAGAATTGTTTGATAATGGACTAAGTTATAGTTCTATTAATACCGCCAGATCGGCGATTTCAGCTGTTACTTTGCCCATAGATGGCACTCCAGTTGGAAGTCATCCATTAACCTCTAGATTTATGAGAGGTATTTTTAACAGCAGACCGACGTTTCCACGTTACCAGTCCATTTGGGATGTCAGCATTCTGTTCAACTATTTCAATTCTTTGGACTCGAATGAAAATATTTCTTTGAAAGTGTTTAGTAAAAAAGTGGTAACTTTGTTAGCCTTACTTACAGCACAACGAGTTCAAACACTACATGTATTGTGCTTAGAAGATTTACTCCTGTCAGACACAGAGTGTCGTTTAAGGGTAAAGCGCCTGTTAAAACAGACTCGACCAGGAGTACACCAGGCAGACATAACCTTGCCTGCATACCCCGAGAACCAGAAACTATGTATAGTTAATAATTTAAACGTTTATGTTAAGCGCACTCAGGTTGTACGCGCTGATGATGAGAACAAACTGTTCATAAGTTTTCAGAAACCATTTGGACCACTGTCAAGAGACAGTATCAGACGGTGGATCCGTGACACGCTAAGTGCGGCTGGAATTGATGTATCCAAGTTCTCCCCCCACAGTATCCGGGCGGCATCAACATCTGCAGCTGCAACTGCTGGAGTACCTATACAAACTATTTTGTTAACAGCAGGCTGGTCTGGAGCACAGACATTTGCTAGGTTTTATAATAAACCAATTGTGAAATATCCTGTTTTTTCCACTACAGTTTTGCAAAGTATGCATGTTTGTACACCTAAGTAAGGTCTCTCTTTTGCTGTTGTTTAAAGTGGAAATGTTTTGTATCCTTAAACTGTGTAATAAAAAAGTTGTGACAAAGATTTTTTGTTGTTGTTTTCAACTCCAAGTTTCCTTTCTCTAAATATCTCACGTGGTCTCTGGAGTGACGTCATGATGGTAAGGTGGAATCCTAAAATTAAACGAGTCTAATTTATTAGGCGAAGTTTGATTGGGATTCTACCGACCATCATGACAAACGAAAGAGATTACGTGCCCACCCTTGAGAACCCTCCCTGTGGTTAACGGAAACTTGGATTTTTGCTATAAATTCTGACGGTTTGCTGGCTGGTAAGCGCTATCTCACGTAATCTCTTTCGTTTGTCATGATGGTCGGTAGAATCCCAATCAAACTTCGCCTAATAAATTAGACTCGTTTAATTTTAGGATTATGAGGCCAAGCCATCAGGGAGTGGTGAGTCTTGTGTAAACACCTTGAGGCCATTGCTTAGCACTGGGGTTGATTTACGACTCCCCTGAGGCATAACTCTTCTAATGGACTTTCTGGGCCAGTGCCTGGACCGATTTTAACGGGGAATGGCTTATTTTGAAGGGAATCGCTTGCTTGGGGGAATACAATGAGTTTGACATTTTAAATATAACAAATAAAAAAATCAATTAAAAAAACAATTAAAACGGACTGCATCAACAAGTACGGTGGGTCGTTCAAGGTTTTTTTTAGGGTTGTGCAAAAGCATACAAAAGAGTGAATGAATAAATATTGCCCACTTTATTTTATTACTGTCATTAATGGTTTATTTCATCATACGGCAGTAAGAAAGATGGAGTAAAAACTGAACTATGGTCTCTTATACAAAATTGCAGTTAATATAACAATAATCAGTAACGGCGCAGTCGAGGGGGTGGGAGGCACCTGCCCCCCCCCCCCCCCCCCCCATCACACGTACGGACAGTATCCAGTCCCCACCCCCGCCACCCCGTGAATAGAAATTTGATACGTGTAATTTTATTTTAACATGTGGAGCTCCGGCCGTCGTGCTGGCACGACTGAGCTCCACACAACCACGACGCGGCTCCACACAACCACAACGGAGCTCCACACAACCACGACGGAGAGTACGTGTCCTCTACGGTACACCATAGCACACCGCCGCGGCGGTCGTCTATCTGTTGCCGTTGCTTCGAAATCACGAATCATGGCGTCTAGTCGATGGTGTATTATATGTGATCGGCAATTGACAACACATTTTCATGTCAAATATAAACAGAACGCGAGAATGATGCTGATAGCAACGTCAGTCATCAACCACATGTGCAAACTGTACGTAAATATAACATGGTGTTACTGCACAGAATGAAGAAGTCCAGGTATCATCCAAAGGCTTGTTGGCACCAAAGTCCCGCATAAATTATGCACATTTACAAGGGCTCGGAATTTTCCGGGTAAGCGGTGCAGAATCGGTGCAGATTGTTGATATTTTTTTGAAAAGTCAGAAAATTTCGCGGTGATCGGAGTAAGCGTTAAAAAGTTACGGGGAAAAAATCGAAGGCGACGGGGGGCACATTGTGCCCCCCCCCCTCCGGTCCTGATAGGGTTAAATATCCAGATTTTTCCTTACTGAAAAAACAAAAAATACAAAAACAAACAAACAAACAAAAAAACAAACAGGGGGAATAAGGACCAATGCAAAACACTGGCTTTCAAGGCTCGGCAAGCTTGGTAATGTCAGTCCATCGTTTCGAAAATGATTCCAGGTTTTTCCTTTGGACAAAAATATAAGGATCTTTGCGAACACAGGCTTTCATGGCTCGGAAAAAATAGAAACTTTGTTAAATTATTTCCTCTAAGGTTATTCCAGTATTCCATTTCAAGAAAAACAATCGATGGAGTAGCATAATGTTATAGGTTACGCCCATTCAACAATCAGTCCGACCGAATGGCGAATATTAAACTGTAGAGGGCGCACTGTTGCCTAGATTCTGTCAACACATTCCATCCAACATTTTAGCAGATCAGACAAAACCGAACGAAAAGGAGCAACCGTTCATTAGTTTTATCGTTATACAGACATATTATGGTGAGTATTTCTATTCATAGTAAATATAATTTACACCGAAGAAGGTTTCTAGTCTACTTCTGTGATAATGAAGGAACTATCTGTCTGATGTTGTTATTATTGGGGCCGATCTTCCTTTTGGCTGTCAGAACAGAGCTTGGCCAACCGCCAAGCAACAATCTTGGCTGGAGCAACGATCCCCCAAATTTCTCAATCTCAGCTAAGGAACTCCCTCTCGAATGTTTTCAGTTTAGAAAGAACCCGCCTCTTCATCCATTCTTCTTGTACTTACTGTGTGTCCCTGGGCAAAGACATGCTTTATCGACGATCAAACCATCTTTTTTGCATTATTCACCCCTGACGATACTTGATTGTTTGTAAGATACTGCATTGAGTATCGTATTCACCAGTTGTGGTATGTAAAGTTTTATTTTCTGGAACAAACAAATTACAATGGTAGCGGTATAGGCCTAGTACTAGTAGGCCTACTTGCAAAATAAATGTAATCAAGATGTGAAATATTTGTTTTTGCTCCATTTTGGTCGTGATGATTTAGCTGTGATGATCCTAACCCTCCTCGACACATGACAGTACAACTTATGATGAATCTAAATCTCAAGCTGGATGCTACCTAACATGTCATTTATGGACTGGCTTTTGTTTTTGTACCCAATTCACCTGTCGTCATCACCACAATAAATCTTGGTTGCACCATTTTAGGAGTCAGTTGACCAGGTGTGTTACAGTGCAGTGTGCATTTTAGGTAACGCATGGATGGTAGATGCGCATGCAATAGACCTATGGTGCGACCAGCGTCACGTGACCTATTGTGGGTATTAAATGTAAACAAACACGACGTCATCCGTAGGGAAGTGCGGTAGGGTACATGATGATTGTTGCATTTGTTTATTCGATCGTTGCTTTTCTTTCTCAAAATCTGTGAAAAATATTCCAGAGTTTGTACTAGAGACCTTCGATTGGCTGAATAAAGCCACTACAGACAGTTCCAGCAAGTTTTGGAAATTGTACAAGTAACGTATAAATGTGCACGATGTTTACTAGTGCATGACGGAACATTTGCACCAGACGACCGCAATCACACACTTTTTAACACAAGAATTTCAAAGTTTTGAAGCTGAATCATCCAAAGAAATTGCTATCCAAAACTGCGTGATGCCTTTGCCTATTTCGCAAGGCTAGGTATAAATATGCCCACTTCTCCACCATTCTTTACCCTTTTTTACAGTGATTCAGGCCTACATTACAAACAAAATAACAGACGGGTGGCTACGTAGTCATCTGACGCCAGTAGTGCATAACTCAAAACTCTTTTGTAGTAGACTACTGGTAGTTTATGAAACAGTAATGTGATTAATATCAATGTCACAACATACAACTTCAATAAGAATGGCTCAGTAACTGTGTTACTATTGCCAAAAGCCAACTTTTGGTGTGACTCTGTTGGTCACGGCATGTATTTTGCACGTAGTTTGCCATCAGTTCAGATGACGTAGTACCCACAATAGGTCATGTGATGACATGTAAACAATGGTCACGCAATCGGTCTATTTGACTCCCAAAATGGCACACGCTGGGCAGACAGTAGCCGGGTGTGGCATCGATGCAAGGGTTATAACCTGTATCACTACTCCTGGCTTGGCTGGGTTAACCCAGTAAGTGAAATTTCTTCGTCCGAAGGACTTCAGAAAGCACTGGAGTATTTTGTGCTTGGACAATAAAACAAAAAATTGTATTGCTAAGTAATGTTTTTTTTTTTGTGTGTTTGGTAGGTTTAATATTCAATTGTGAGGCGTATAAGAAGTCAGGTGACTCAAGTTTAAATTAAGAAAAAAAAATCCTTTTTTCTTCACCATGGCAGACACGGATTCAGCCACACTGGTAAGTAATCAGAAACGACTTGTTAAAAATTATTTTAGGCAAGAACTACACTTTGCCTGGTCTGATACCTCGCAGAGGCAACGGAGACCTCAGTGCCCCTGGTCATTGCCTTGGTGCCCCTTGAAATGTTCCAGTACAAAGTGCCCTTTACCCAAGGAGAAATTGACTTGCCCCCTTTCAAGAAAGAATTATCAGGCTTTGGGATTGCAGACTACCCCGCAATTTGTACAGAACCGTGTTACTTGTGCAGATAAAGCAATCAGTACTGACTTTCAGCACAATAGTCAGAGCTGTGACTTGCATAGTTGATGGCGGG
Source organism: Marthasterias glacialis (assembly GCA_911728455.2). NCBI lineage: Eukaryota > Metazoa > Echinodermata > Asteroidea > Forcipulatida > Asteriidae > Marthasterias > Marthasterias glacialis. Next base: position 5,274,578 of record OU452229.1, on the reverse strand, counting down.
GGATGGGGGGTGGCATTGGCTCAGCTCTATTAATGGGTTATAACCAAAGATTATAGAGCTGGGGAACTCTGGCTGAAATGTGAAATCTCACTGGACGCCATTTCGGCAAGTGACTCTATTGATTACAACAATGATACGTGCGGACCAGTGCAGAAAATGACAATTGCTATCAATGGGAAACACATGCTTTCACTTGCCGAAATGGCGCCCTTGCGTATTTCACTTTCCAACAGTAGATAAAGGCCAAGTTCTCCATCTTGCGCCTACGGCGCTCTATAACCTTTGGTTATAACTGGCAAGGCCTCCTCTCCCATACAAGGTTTTCCACAAGGCCTTCCAGGTAAGCAGCCGATATATTGTATGCTAATTTTATGTTCTGGTGCACGGTCTTGATGACAACCAGAGCAGGCTAGTGGAAACGGTAAGACCAATAATGTATCGCACTGCGGCAGTGAAGATAACGGGAGAAGTCCCCTCGATCCACTAAGCGAAAGTAGAAGTCCCTTGATTTTTTGTCCTGTCTCCTCCGGGATAGTAGAGTAGATATGCAGCAGGATAAGCTCTTACCAGAAATAAGTACAAGTAGTCTCCGGAATTTTCTTCATCTACTCCGCAGCAGTAGATAAATTGCCGGACAGTTCTTTTAAGAACAAACCAGACAACGAAGTAGATACTATCACAATGGAGTTACCACAAACCAAATACATTTATATATAATTTCATTGTGTTTAATGTACCTTTTCATTTGACAGGCTGCTGTGAGTTACTATTGCCAAGAGAAGCTATATCGTCATATGCAGACAGTGGCATTAGAAGCAATCAAGAAGTATGGCACTGATCCTGTTCTCCTCTTCTTCAAGGCATATGGTCTCATCCTAGAAGGTATCAAGAACTAACTCAATCTTTCTTGTTTTTGAGTTTAAAATCAAATCAGTGGATCATTTTGGCTCATTGTTTTTTTTCCCATGCCTCTCACCTCTGTGGATCCAGGTTTGAATCCAGCCTCAGGCCAGGGCCTTGCATGCAGATTAGGTTTTCAATCCCTACCTAATTCAGGGGTGTGAGACTTCAGCTTTTAAGCTGATTTCAGCTTTTTGTGTTTAGATTTTTACTCTGAATTTCAGCTTTTTTTAGTACACCTGCTCTGTACAAAATTATGGGAACTTTTAAAAGTTTTGCTAGAGCTGTTCTCAACATTTTTTGTGTGTGGCCACTCACACCATTGCTAATTGCGTGGGTATTCCCCGTTTGGGTTTTTCCTCCCACACCTGAAACTGAACATTCTCATTTCTTATCCATCCTGTCATTGGCGCTTGTGCTGTTGGATGTGTCTTCAAGTAAAATCAAATCAAACAAAATGTACAAATTGCTTTTTGTACCATCATTTATGGTGGCTTGCCGTTATTTAGTAAGGAGTGCCTTTTATCAGCCCTTTTTCAGGGATGACAAATTTCAGACTTTTGTCTGAATTCAGACATCTTTGTGTCTGCTTGGTGACAAAAATATATGTTATTTTCTTCAGATATAAAGAAATCTTACTCTTGGATCTACTTCTGTAGTGCTGAGGAAACTGTTCCCAAAAGCTCCTTGACATCCTATTATTCTAGGGGTTACTTAAATGTAAAAAGCCAAGTTTTAGACCTTTTTGTCAGCAATGATTCCTTTTGTTTTTCAATTGCAGATCGCTTGGCTGAGGGAATGAGAGAGCTGGAAGGCATCAAAGACAAACCTGATTTGATTCTGTGTTCCACGATGGCGCTGATGTACTCTCATAAGAGATGCAAGACTGTGGGTATGTGGCTGTACATTTTTGTGCATCAATCTTGATGAAACCACTAGAAACCAACTCTTTTAACTACAGAAAACACCTCAAGACAAGCCAAAATGCCTCGAAATTACCTCTAAACAATCACATACATCTATGAACTGCTCACAACTACTAGAAACCAACTCAAAACTTCCAGAAACCATCTCAAAACAACCAAAAAAGCTTTAAAACTACCACAAACTGCCTAAAAACAACCATGAATGCCTCTAAAATACCACAAACCACCTGACAAATACCTTACTCCAACCTCCTAATATATTTTAATGCGAATTTGTATTGTAATAGCACTCCGCACTAATGCTAAAAACAGGTTATGCAAGTATTGTTCTCATAATAGAAAAGGACCGCTTACTGGGGCGCCCGCTAACGTCTCAAAAGTCTCTCATTGCCTCAGTAGTGGCTACGGCCAGATCGCTGAAAAGGCCTATTCTTCAACATTGCTACAGCAGCCACAGTCACAGCCGTAGCCAAAGTCACTTGATTCGGACATGACCTAATATTCCCCTAAGCCTCTTTATTTAGTCTGGCCTTTTACTACGTTTTTCTCGATATTTCACTTGGAAACAGATAGAGAAGCAGTTCAGGAGTTGGATGCCAGACTGAAAGAAGAACGCAAACATGCCGGAGAGAAGGTGAATATTTTATATGTCATTCTTTAAAAAAAAACATTTAACTTGCCTCCCTCCCCCCCCCCCCCGAACAAAGATAATGACAAAATTGGGAGACCGCCAACAAAGGGCTAGTTAGCTCCAGCACTTGGCACAAAAACCGGAAGGTCGCAGGTTCAAATCCCACTGTGGTCAAGTTTTCTTTGTCCACCTCGAATTTTGTCACATCGAATTTTGTTACCCTTTTCCTGATTTAAAACCTGACCTCGATATACATTTTCTTTGAAATGGGAGCAATAGACCTTTATCATGGTGCCGTCATTTTGATTTTCTCCCATTCAAACCAATGTAACCAAACCAAGGCAGGAAGGGCAAATAGTCTGGTTCTTTTTTGTACAATGAATATTAGCATCTATTACTGTTATTGGATACAGGGAACATGACCAAGATGGTTGCAACATTATAAAGGTCTATTGATTTCATTACTGTTTTTCAGGGACTGTATTTTGCAGCGATGTTTCTGTGGCATACAGGTCGGCACGACAAGGCTAGAGAGTACGTGGACAGAATGTTGAAGTTATCCCAGGGAGCTAAAGAGGTACTGTAACCCCCGCTCCAGACTTGCGCTCCAGCGTCGCGCCGAACCAAATAGATTAGGAGCAAGTTCTAGATTTTGGTTTCAGACAGGCGAACAGGCAAACATAAATTTGCATTAGGTTCGGCTCATGACAAGATCGACGTCTGAACCCAAGACGCTCCAGCGTCCTTCCGACCGACTGCAACAGTCGATCTTTCGACTTTCAGCACGTCTAGTTGCTCCTAACTGTTTCAGACATGGAACTTTTCATGGACTTAATTCAATAATTTGGTTCGGCGCATCTCTGGAACGCCAATCTGAAACGTGTGTAAAATTAATGGCTTTTACACCTTTAGTAGTCTTTATTTGTAAGTACACTTGTTTAACTACATAAGCAAAAGAATTACATATTTTTGTGACATGTAACATTCATTTGTAATTTCCCTTATGACCATTTTGTACTTCTTTGTCTTAAAACTATAATTGGCCTTAGATGAAAAGTTAATAAAATTGAAGCTTTGGATGTCAAGGATGGATTATTAGAAATTCATTCTAAGAGTAATCTACTCTTGGAAAGAATGATGGCTTGGGAAGATGTGGGCCCAATTTCGTAGAGCTGCTCAAGCACAAACAAGTAGCAGAGCAAAACCAAAAAATATGATTAACCAGAATATGGTTACCAGCCAAATTACCATGTCATATGTACCATCACAGACTGGTATCCATGGCCAAATTTCATGGCGCTGCTTACCGCAGAATTCTGTACTTAGTGCCCATAGATTTATGTACTTTACATGGCTTCATAAGCGAAGAATTCAGCTTAAGTAGAGCCATGAAATGGGAGACTTTTGAGGGCGCAGACTTACCAGTTATTTCCATTGTTCTTGGAAATGTAAACAATGACAATTTTCCTGGTAAGTCTGCTGCCCCCTATCATTTCAAAGTCTCCCATTGGGGCCCTGCTCAGTTTTGCTAGGCAGAAAATTTTTAAGCAATATTTTCTGCTCAAGCAGCTCTCTGAAATTGAAACATAGTTAGTTTGTTGGAGGAAAAACATAAACACAAAATTCTGGGAGCCATTTTTTCAGAGAGGAGATTATGACATCGTCGTCAACAAGCAAACATATTGAATTTACTTGGTAGTACCTTCTCACATAACGTGGCCTTATTGCAAGGCCGTGCCCGAATTGATGGCTGTGGCTATGCGTTGAAGCATAGGCTGCCCTTAGCAACACCCTTAGCAACAGCCACAGCTGCCAATATGGCTAAGGCTTTGGCTGGATCACCATGGTAACATGCGGTGAAGCATAGGCTGCCCTTAGCAACAGCCTTAGCAACAGCCGCAGCTGCCAACTCGGACACGGCCTAACTCTTATGATGTATATACAGGGCCAGGTCTTGAGAGGATGGATTGATTTAACGTGCGGCAGGGACACGTTCGTCAAGAAGTCTGGAAAATACTTTGAAGATGCTCTCAGGTAACTATCTCCACATAATGTGCAAACATCATCAGCTTCCTGCGGTTTGTCTCAGAATCACACATACTCAATAGACCTTGATCATGGTGTGACCATCTTGATTTTCTCCCATTCAAATCTATGAACCCAAACTGAGGCTGGAAGGGCAAATAGTCTGGTTCCTTTTTGTACAATGAATATTAGCATCCATTACTGTTATTGGATACAGGGAACATGACCAAGATGGTGGCAGCATGATAAAGGCCCCTTGAGATTCAATACCTGATCAAGCATCTGGAATCATTTCTTGAACTTCTCACTGTAAGATGCTCTGTCTCCCCATTAAGCCTCTTCTACTGGTCCTTACATGGTACGTGCGCAGAAGGTCTCTCACTCCTTCATTCACACCACCCGCTTTACCGTACCTTCACTGTATCTTTACCATCCCTTCACTGTATCTGTTCCAAAGGCCAGTACTGTGAGATATCCAAATAGCGTTTTCCCCCCGTACTGCTGCACTTTGGAACTCCCTACCTTTCCCACTATCTTACAATCTATTTCAGTTTTAAGAGGAATGTAAACAAATACCTTCTGTCTCTTTTAAAACTGTCTTTATTTTTCTGTCGGACAATTTATTGAAAAAAAAGAAAAATACATGGCGTCACCGCAAACCTTCATCTGATTGTACACTCACCATGCACACCCTTAAAACATTCTTATCACTGGTTTAAATTCTCGCTAGTTGCTCAGGAAAGTTTTTTCATTTCCAATTGTTTGACAGCGGTGCATCTAAGAACGTTGAGGCGTTGATTGGTAAATCTCGTTACTTCACTCTGAGACACAATTATAGTGGAGCCCTTGATCTGATCAATCAAGCTGTGGTATCGTACCCTGGGTTCATGCCAGCACTCATTGAGAAAATGAGACTACTCATGGCTCTACAGGATTGGGAACAGACTGTGGAGACGGCACAGAGGTGAGTTACTCAGTGAGCTAGTTAGGGACTAGAAGGGAAAGGGTTGGGTGAGTGTTGAGATTCATACCAGCACTCATTGAGAAAATGAGACTACTCATGGCTCAGCAGGATTGGGAACAGTCTGTGGAGACGGCACAGAGGTGAGTTACTCAGTTAGCTAGTTAAGGACTAGAAGGGAAGGGGTTGTGTGAGTGTTGAGATTCATACCAGCACTCATTGAGAAAATGAGACTACTCATGGCTCAGCAGGATTGGGAACAGACTTTGGAGACGGCACAGAGGTGAGTTAATACTCAGTTAGCTAGTGAGGGACTAGAAGGGAGGGAATTGGGCCTCAAAGAGGGTAAAGTTATTCAGCTCATTAGGGACTTGAATTGAGGTATGTCGTAAGTATCTTATTTGTGCCATTTTATGTCTAGGCTGTACTTTACATAGTCTCTTTGTAATTGTTCCTGTGCGTTTTATCATTTGCATATTGTTTATTAATGACTGTTAATTAATGACTGTTATTTATTAATTTGATTGAATCGAACAGAGCGTTGAGCCAGCAATCAAGTTGTATAGAAGCAGTGAGGATGGAGATTTTATATCTACTCTGTAGAGAGGGGAACTATGAAGAGGTGAGACTACTTAACGTGAAGTTCCCTTTCAATTTCTCTTTGCATCTTCTCCTCTAAGGATTTGGTGAAAGTTGGGGGTGGGGTGCAGATTGGGTTCTTATCTCTTTGTCATGGGTACTCATGGGGTGATGCATCCTCTCTGGCAGAACTTGGGCATGTTCCGACCAAACCATAACCGAGTTGTTGGCTAGGTTAGGCTTGGTTTCAAGATGGCGGGTTTTTCAAACTAGCATAAAATGTTAACGGATTTCAATTAAAATTGAAAAAACAATGGAGCACATCAATCCAATAATCTGAATACAGTTATAAAGATTAAGTTCTATTAAATGAAAGTAAAACAAAGGCGTTACAACCTTCATTTCACAGTAACTAGTTTACTGGTTAGTAACTAGTTTACTGGTTAGTAACTAGTTACCATATTACTGAGCCCTTTGTTGTTGCTCACCAGTGAATAACAAGTTACTCGTCTGTTTTTATCACTTCAGGCTGTGCAAAGACTAGGAGAGTTGATTCAACTACTGGATAGATTTGAGCCAAAGAACGCCTACATCTGCTGGCATCTGTCCCTGGTTTATTGTCGAGTGGTAAGCTTAAACAGGGCTTGATATACTGGGCCTAATTTCATAGAGTTGCTTGAGCAGAAAACTCTGCTTAACAATTTTCTGCTGAGCAAAACTAAGCAGAGTACCAGTCACAGACGGCACATGTGACATGCTGTTTTGGCTGGTCGTCTTAACTGTGTACAACATTTGTAAGTTTGAGAATATAAATGTTCACAGATTTGCACATGACTTAATACTTGGTATAAAGATGGTCATGGTGGAAAACTTCCCTGGAAACATTTTTGGTTGAAATGCTGAAGTTTTTGAGAAATGAGTAAAACAAATATGACTGAAAACATAAGGTGGAGTTTTTCACTTCTTTCTCATGACTCCAATGACCGATTGAGCTTTAAACTTTCATAGGTTTGTTATTTCATGTAATTGTTTGGTCACATAAAGTGTGGATAGTGGTGTTTGACAAATTACCAATGCTGGCTGTGTGATTTAAAGCATCAAGAGGTGCCTTGGGCTTGTGTTTATGAACCTGTTATGTACCAATGGAATAGAATACAGACAATAAATGGCACTCCAAAGAAAAGCATCAAGGACAGAGAAAGAAAGCAATCAGAAATTTGAAACTATTATTACTACTGTGATCATTGACTTTTGTATGAAATAATGAGCTACTTTTATGACGAGATATGGCATGGTTAGTTTTTGTTAAATGAAATGCAAACTTGTTTTCGATGTGTACTACTTCAGACGTTCATTTGTAGCCTCTTATGCAAGCCTCTTCTATGGGTACTTTCATGGTATGTGTGCAGAAGGTCTCTCACTTGATGTCCCTTCTGTACGCACCTTCGCTCGCAGTACCCACTTTGACGCATCTTCTCCACCCCTTTACTGCATCTGTTCCAAAGGCCAGCATTGTGAGATATTCAAATTGGATGTTCCCCCCTGCGTACTGCTGCACTTTGGAACTCCCTACCTGTGTTTCCTACCATCTTACAATCTACTCCAGGTTAAGAGAATGTTAAACCAATTTTGGGGTGAACAAAGAAAAAAAAAATTACTGGAGCGGGATTTGAACCTGTGACCACCAGCTTAACGTACCAACGTTCCACCAACTGTGCTATCTAGCCCTAATGTTTGTGGTCTTCCTAAATGTTAAATGATATGTTTTCTCTCTTTAAATCTTTTTCCCTTGTAGCTTTTACCATGAGTGGCCCTTTGGCCATGTGTAGGGCGATTTTTTTATAAGAGAAAAAAATTAAGAATTTAAGTGTTTGTTTCCACAGTGCGGTCGTAACCAGCAGGTTCTTCAACAGACATCCTCCATGGTGGAGAGAGCCGTCTCTCTAGATGCCAAGAATGCAGAGTTTAAGACAGAAGTAGGATATGAGCTTCTTCTACAGAACAAACCACGTGACGCTATGAAGCATTATCGGAATGCTATGAAACAAGACGAAACCAGTGTGACTGCCCTCACAGGTCAGACTTGAAAAAACAGTTGTTTTAATACTCAGAACAAAGTCTTATTGTCTCATTTATGATTCAGATGTGTCCTTGATAATGTTTCTTTGTTTATCTTGATGTTTGTTTTTCTTTTTAGGATCTCCTTAGTCTTTTGATTAGGATTGTTTCCAACGATTTTGTGGCATGTCCAGGCCGACCGGTCTAGCGCATCGGATCCAAGTTCTGATTGCGTAGTCATTGGAGCGTGTCCTCAAATCCTGGTCATGACACTTTTTGCCTTTGAGCAGGACACTTAACCATAAATTGAGAATAAATTGCTTCTCTTAACCGAGATGTATAAATGGGAACCTGCAAGGGCTGAGATTATATGCTAATAGAAGCAGCTTGAGGTTGCATGCTCCCCAGGAAGTTGAGAAAGTTTGAGGAATGGTCCAAGTATGCCTGATGAACAGGGATAATAATGATGTCAATTGCCATGATCTAGCTACCAGAATATGTGCACTATATAAGAAGATTGATATTATTGTTAGGGAAATAAACATTTGAAAAGAATTTTTTTCTCGTTACCTCCAAAGGAAGTTCTTTCATAACTTGTGTTTTTGGGAACAGTAGTAATAGGGTTAATTTTTACAACACTACACTTTCTTGTGCCGTTGAAGTAGTAACTACACTATAAAGTTTTCCTGAAGAAAAACTCAAGAGCAAAGAATTGAGAGGACAACTTGAAACGGTTTCTAGCCACACTGGTTCGTAGAAATGGTGCTGCCTTGTACATTTGAGAATCCATATGTGGTTAACATTAATAGATATTTATGAGGCGCTTTTAAACATTGTATTGAAGCGCCTCACACTATCACTACCCCTGATCATTATGCCAATGAGCATATCTAAAACCATCTCAACTCCTTTGGAGTATGCAGCACCGGCAGCCAAATTGGCGCACATGCTGCTAATCATTCATATGAACAATTTCTACCCTTGCAAGGTACCCATTTACTCCTGGGTGAAGAGAAGCAATTATAGTTTGATGTCTTGTCCATGAACCCAAGTGTCAAAAAATCGAACCAACACTCTGATGACCCGGCCGTCAGAACTTGAGTTCGATGCTCTAGACTGCTCAGCCATGAAACGCTACAATCTATAGTTGGTCCATATAACAAGAGGCTTTTGATATGTAAAATGACTTTAATAATTCTCCTTTAGGAATCATTAAGTGTCAGCTTCTTGAGGATCATCTTGACGATGCAGAGCAACAATTGGAGTTCCTTAGTGAGATACAAGAATCCATTGGAAAATCAGCTGTGAGTCTTCCTAGATCTTTTTAACTTTACCCTTCCACCCTCTCCCTCTGGTTAGTGGAACAGCCGCAATACTGGCCATCACAGGCTCATGTATTTGACTTCCATGTTGATTTTCCTTAAAATATTTGGTAGTTATTTCTAAAAAATAATTGTTTAATATTTGCTGTCAAAGATTAGCCAATATCTGTGTTTTGGAGAAATTGGCCGTTTTCCTTGTATCCCTTTCGGATGGCAAGATATATCTATATACAATAATAACAACTACAACAGCTTTATAAAAGTAACAACAACAAAACTCACAGACTCTTACGATGTTATTTACTTGTACAGGATATTCTCTTTCTTCGTGCCATCCTGGCTCGTAAACGTTGCAAGCCCACAGAAGAAGTAGTGGTATTACTGAATGACGCAAGCACGACACACTTCGGAGCTTTGAAGGGAATCCCACTGGGAATCGATTATTATACACAGATGAATCCAGACTTTGTTCTTGAGTTGGTCAAGGAATATCTCAACTTTGCACCTACAGAGGTAAGATGAACCAAGATTGTCTCGAGCCGTGTCATTATTTCCTGAGTGCTCCATTTAGCGTATTTTTTCGCGTGATTCCGCGGTCGTCGTAATCCCACTTAACAAGAAAGACCTTCACAACCACTTGGGGCTGGCCCAACTTGCTTCATTCCAATATGAATCAACTTGTAAAACATTGATATCCTTTGCCATTTAGCAGCTCAACTGCAGACGCACAGCAAAAGTGCAACCACAAACAGGACAGTTTACTCAAATCAGGAACTCGATTGTACGGTTAAAACATGCGGCGAGTTGAACGTCTCAAAAGGAAAAAAGCATAGATGGATTGCCTTTTGTTGTGGTTTCCACAACCGGAATTTTTATTTTTTTTTCAAAAACGAAGTGCTGGATTTGTAACAATCAGAAACAAAAACAAACTCATCTCAAAGTTCTGTAGTTATTTATAATAATTCAATATCTTACTGTCAAATTCAAACTGCTTGATTAACATTGACACAGAAACACACCATGACCCGATAACCGACGTTGTTTTGTTCTCCCTACAGCCTCAAGCTCCAGGTCAGCCGGTCAGTCCAATCCTAAGCCGTTGTACCTCCATCTTGGAGCCGATAACCAAAGCCATGCCAGGATTATTAGAAGCTTTATACCTTCTGAGTCGAGTTCGCTTTCTATCGGGGCAGATTGAGTCCGCCCAGAGTAGTCTACAACATTGCCTTGATAAAAACCCCCAGTTTGCAGATGCTCATCTACTCATGGCACAGGTATGGTTTTTTTCTCAGTATGAGGGACGGTATTAAAGCTACACTTGACTAAATAACCCGTACGGCAATGGCAATAGTCTTTTGAAGTTTTTCATCTTGCTGTTCACAAACTCAAATCAGTAAACTTCATATGTGTATGCATAGAGAGACTCAAACATCAACTAACTAATGCTCTCCGTCAGGGCGGGTCGGGTGAAAAAGAAACGGTCTGGAAAAAACGTTCCCTCCAAAATATTTTGCAAACACTGATTTGTAGCATTGTTATCTCACAAGAGAAATGTCTTGAGTGCCATTTTGGCGTTATGAATGCATAGCTACATGTAGATGTAACATGCATGAAGCCAACATACACTTTTGTGTGTGCATGTATCCATGACAGCGGCATGCCCCCCCCCACAAATTTCCAGTACCCCCCATAAAAAAAAGGTAGATGCGTGCAATTCATTAAAAACATGGTACCTGGGCTACCCCCAATGAAAAGCAATGCCCCCCATGCCTTTGCCCCCCCCCCCCCCCCCCCCCCCGTGACAAAATCCTGGCTGTGCCACTGATCCATGATCAAAGATTATAGAGCACCGTAGGCGCAAGATGGGGAACTCTGGCTGAAATGTGAAATCTCACTGGACGCCATTTCGGCAAGTGTCTCTATTGATACAACACTGATACGTGCGGACCAGTGCAGACAATGACAATTGCTATCAATGGGAGACACATGCATTCACTTGCCGAAATGGCGCCCATGCGTATTTCAATTTCCAACAGCAGATAAAGTCCCAGTTCCCCATCTTGCGCCTATGGCGCTCTATAATCTTTGTCCATGATGTTAACGTTGGCGTTATATGTACACGTAAAAGAGGATATATGTAGCTAAATCTCTCTGTTGTTTTGGTTTTTATTCTTCTGATTACTTCAGGTGTTTTTATTTTAAGGACAAAAGGTGAATAGTATTCCTTGATTATCTCCTAACATGTTCTTGTACAATCTTTCTTTTTTTTGTCATTAGATTCATCTGGATGCAGGGAACTACAAACAGTCTTCCCAATCCTTGGAAATGGGTCTGAGCTACAACTTTGAGGTCAGAATTCTAGAGTAGTGCCACCCTAATCCCTCCCAAAATCTCTGCAGTCCTCTTCATGGTGTTGTTTGATTGCGGAGGATTTGGGACTGTAGGTCCCAAATAACAACTGCTTATCATTGGGCCAGGCAAACCAATCTTATCTAAGTCCAAACATTTTGGTGTGGGGTGTCATAAGAGTGGAGGATTGAGTTCACTTGTCGGCAAGTTGGCCTAGGCAGTAAGGAGTTTAGTTGGTTCACTATACTTTAGAAATTACAGTGTAATGCAATTGGCTCTTCAGCTTCTATTAATGTTACCCTGATATTTAATTGTTAAGACTTATACGCTTTCGCTTTGTATTTGCAATTTTTCACCGCTAAATTTTGACCAGATTTTTTGATAAGTGATTTTGTTATTCGTCAGTGATAATCGTTATTGAGCCTTTAATGTTTTTTCCATCAAAATATGAAAAAAATGTTCTCATTCAACTAGAAATTGTTTATGTATTTTTTTTTCTCATGAAGGAGATCAGGGCATAATGATGGAAGTTTCAAGTTGTTACACTACCAGTTCTGTTTAGAACCACCACAACTCAATGACAAATTCCATGTACATGGTGTTACCGCAAACCTTACTAGATTGTATCTCCACCATGCAAAGTTTCAAATCCTACTCATGTACATGGTGTTATCACTAAGCTTACATGATTGTAACTCCAACTTGCAAATTTTCAAATCCAACTTAGAAAATCTCAATATTCTGACAATGCATAAGTAACTTGGAAAAGGTGTTGGAAACCCTAAAGTGTTTACTACTGTTAAAGTTCATATAACATTTGAGTGAGCGAGTTGGTGTTTATTGTTATTTATTATTTCTATTTATTAACAGGTACGTGAGATGCCCCTGTACCACATGATCAAGGCCAAAGCTCAGCGTAAACTGAACCAACTGGATGATTGTGTTAAGACTCTACAGAGCGCTATGCAGTTACCCGGAGTCAAACACAGGGCTGCCTCAGCATCTAAGAGGGCTGGTAAGGTACGCCCCATCTCAACCAGTGACAGAGTCTCTGTGTACTTGGAGCTGGCTGATGCCTACAGATTGACTGATGCACAGGTGAGTTGTGGTACCTCGCACGTAGACCTCAATACACTGCCTCATTAGAGGGTAGTTTGTGAGGACTCACTCAAGTATGTGAGAGCTGGCTGATGCCTACATATTGACTGATGGAAAGGTGAGTGGTAGTACCTCTTATATAGACCTCGTCATAGTGCCTCAATTGAGGGTACTTAGTGAGGACTCACAATAACTTGGAGCTGGCTGATGCCTACAGATTGACTGATGGAAAGGTGAGTGGTTGTGCCTCTCATATAGATCTTATTACAGTGCCTCACTAGAGAGTAATTAGTGAGGACTTACTCATGTATGTGGGAGCTGTCTGTTGCCTACATATTGACTGATGCACAGGTGAGTAGTGGTACCTCGCATATAGACCTCAATACAGTGCCTCATAAGAGGGTAGTTCTTGAGGACTCACTTATGTAATTTGGAGCTGGCTGATGCCTACAGATTGCTTGATGGAGATGGAAAGGTGAGTGGTAGTACCTCTCATATAAACCTCATCACACTGCCTAACTAGAGGGTAATTAGTGAGGACGTACTCATGTATGCAAGAGCTGGCTGATGCCTACAGATTGACTGACAGAAAGGTGAGTGGTAGTTTCTCTGATATAGACCTCATCACAGTGCCTCAGAGGGTAATTAGTGAGGATTCATTGCAGAGACCTCTTCCAAAACTTGGTTTTCTTACGTTTTCTGATTGTTTATATTGTTACATGTTGAACCACATTATACTTTGTAAGGCTAATTCAAACAAATAACCTAGATACCAGCTCCACATTGAAGTGCCTCATTATTTTTTTACAGCATGAGGCAGCTAAGGTCATGCAAGATGCAATCAATGAGTTCAGTGGTACCCCAGAAGAGGTACGCATTACCATCGCTAACTCGGACCTCGCCTTAGCAAGAGGAGATACAGAACAAGCTCTGTCAATGTTGAGAAACGTGGGTCCTGATCAAAGGTGTGTTGTATTCACATCTTACAAAGGAAGACATCCTTTCATGCCTTTGCTGTTATGGTTTACATTTGTTATCATAGTGTGATAATGTGAAGGCACTATGCTAGTATAAATCATAAAAGATATGAGGAATAAAAATGTTAATAACAATAATAATAAATTATTAAATACTAAATTCATAGTGCTTTATCTACATGCATCTCAAACGACACATTTATATAGCTCTTTGTAAGGGTTTACAAGGTGATTCGGTGCTATCTGCTGCCAACCATGTTAGAAACACCGGGGCAAACCCCTTCTCTTAGCGATAAGTGTAACTGGGTTCTTTTATGTGAATTACACAACACACGGGACCAACGGCTTTACGTCCCACCGAAGGACGCAGCAATAATGGTTAAGTGTCTTGCTTAAGGACACGAGTGTTATGACTGGGACCTGAACCCTGAACCTACACTCTGATAACACCAGACCTTAAGTCCGGTGCACTAGACCGCTCTGCCGCAACAATCCAGAAATGAACACATACGAACCAATTATTTTAGCAGTTGAATTAAACACTCAACCGAATTGCAACATAAATAAAAAGCAGGAAGATTGATGTACTGTTTCAGATTATCAAAGCAGTAATTGATAAGTGTTTTCTCTGCAGTTATTTTGTTCAAGCGCGGGTGAAGATGGCGGACATATACCTAAATCATCGTAAAGACAAACGACTTTATGCTGGCTGTTACAGGTGGGTTTATGACAAAAAGATATTACAGATCTCTTTTTATGCACAAGTTTTTATGTTACGATGACACTCATAAATGTCTAGCAAATGATTCCAGCCAACTTTGTCTCAGTGACAATGTAAACCATTCACTTGACTCTTGTCAATCCATCATCAGCTGAAGCCGGGTACTGCAACTATGGGTCACGACCCAATAGTGGCTTGAAACAAATTCAGGTAGATTGCCAGACTTTGTCTCAGAAATACTAAACCTTCTCGTAAAGCCCAATTCATACTTCACGCGAATTACGAAAGCGAAGGACATTTTTTTAATGTCACAATTAAAAAAACAGCGGTGCGTATTGAATGTTTGCATCACCAATATTCGCTTCACATTTGGTTTCACATGAAGTATGAAGCGGGGTTTACCCTTTCGATCATTCTATCAGCAACAAAGATCGCCTTACAATTGATCAGTTGTCAAAAACATTAAAGTTTTCCTTAACATTTATTAAAACTTTCCTTCAATTATTCTAAAATGTATAATGAAAACAAAATGCTTCAGTAAATAATTTACTCCTGATAAAACCCTTGCAGCAGCGGGGAGACAAAAAAATAATCCAATTGTTACCAAATATGGTCATAATTTTTTTTTTAATGGGCCAATAAGGCCAAGATTCCATGTAATCCTCACCCCTGGTATACTCCACAAGCCTGTAGACTCCCATTGGCCAGACCCTAACCACTGCAGAGTAAGGAGTGTTGAAAGACAGCAGCCACCAGTCTCAGTGTAGTAATTGATTGACCTTGTGGCTAAGGATCCTTGGCACAGGCCGGTATGCAATGTGTGAAAACAGCTTGTGCGGCACGTGGATCTTAAATTACACAAGTCTAAGTCTTGACTGGCACTCCAATTCACCCCCCACAGTGATTTATATTGGCTTTGGGCTTGCAGGGTGGGTTATTGACCTTAAAGACATGGTGGACGAAATTTTATCCTCCTGGATCCAGTGAAGTTTTTGACTTTTGGAGCTGCTCGAAGAGTTAAGATAAGCCTGTTTTACGACATTACCTCTGAAACGGGGTTCAATCGGCTATCGATCGGTGGCTGGGTCACGGTCTGCAGTTTTCATAGGGTCGCTGGCCTAAGCATTTGCGGTCAACAGAGCTAAAAATCTCAAGCAGTTTATGTTAGACCCTTGATTAACATGGTACAACCTTTGACCTTTCCCAGAGAGCTTGTTGAGAAGAGGCCTAGTGCCGAGACCTCGCTGCTATTGGGCGATGCTTACATGAATATTCAGGAACCTGAGAAGGCAATTGAGATTTATGAGTCTGCGCTCAAGAAGAACCCGCGTGATAGCGCCCTCGCTAGTAAGATTGGATCAGCGTTGATTAAAACCCACCAATACAACAAGGTAAGCCAAAAACACAAATCGTTTATAAGTACCATATTTGATGTTTTAAAGTCAAAGGACTTTTTGATTCTGAAATTGATGACATTATTGTAGCTTGAAAATGAAAATTGCAAACATAAGCACCGAAATGTCACACAGTTTTTTTATCTGTGGATATTTATAAGGAATCCAATTTGTCCCACCAGGCCATCAATTACTACGAGGCAGCCTTGAAGACTGGCGGCCAGAGTTTCTTACGTCACGACTTGGCCAACCTCCTACTTAAGTTACGCCATTTCGAGAAAGCCGAAAAAGTCTTGAGGACTGCCTTGGATCACGAGGCCGGTAAGCCATCATTGCTCTTCAATTTGGACTTCAAGGTTCTGTTATTAGCGTAAATTTCTTACCTATCAAATGTCTTTATCACTGTTCGGGTTAATGACCATTTCTAAACATAAAAATGAAAAACAAATCCCTTTCTGGAAACTTGTGTTCTTCAGCAAGACACTTAACTATAATTGCTTCTCTTCACCCAGGGGTAAATGGGTACCTGTGAGGGCAGAGATGGTTCTTGTGATTGATTTAGCTTGGTGCGCTACATACTTAGCAGCACAGGCTGTATACTCCCCAGGGAGCTGAGATGGTTTAAGGAATAAAATAAACTGCCCAGTGACCAGGGGTAATAATGTTCATGCACCATGAGCACCAAACTTGGTGGATACAGACGTTATATAATTTTCCATTGGTGTTATTATTATTTAACAGTTATTATTTTTTATCACACAAGCGCGAGTAGAATCTGGAAAAGTATAGCGCTTCTGCATCCCATATCCAATGAGGCCGACAGCTGAGTTGGATTTTCGGAGAAGACGCGCTGTATTTTCTGTATTCATCGAGTGCGTGTGTGATAAGGCATTTATCGTTCAGCTACCAATCAATAATTTAAATTATGACTGTTGTCTCCTCGAACAGTAATATACACACCGTGGGATGTGGGTTTTCAGCCGTGGATTATGGGTATATATTTCACTGCTGTTGACCAATCAGGATCAAGGATTTACGCTGGCTGGAAGACAAGCATAAATAAATCAATTATGTAGTTATCTATCAGCTGAGATTCATTAGAAGTTAGAGAACGGTTTCATTTCTTTAGAATAATAAATGTGGAGGGAAAATAACCCAAGGTCGGAAAGTGTTTCTCACAGTGTTGATTTTTTATGTTTTTTTGTTGTTTTTTTCAGCCAATGATCTTACTACTATGATAGATGACTGTAAACTCTTGGTAATGTTGGCCAAGGTTCATCACCATGCCAACAAAATGGAAGATGCAATGTTAGCTCTTACTAAAGCCAGAGATATGCAGGCCAGGTAAAACACTTTTACATATCTTTACCAGGGATTAAAAATGTCAAACTTTTAGCTGATTTCAGACTTCTTTATGTCCGCCTGGTGAAAACAAGTAGCTGTTATATTTTCCAGATACAAAGAAATCATGCTCTTTAATCTACTAAGCTAAAGATACTGTTTTATTTGTTTTTATTTGATTTTATTACACATCCAACAGCGCAATTAGCGCCAATAACAGGATGAATAGGAAATGAGAAGAAATGTTCAGTTCTAGATGTGGGAGGAAAAAAAACCAACAGGGAAACCCATGCAATCGGGGTAGGGACTGAAAAACCCAACCCACACACAAGGCTCCGGGTCTGAGGTGGGATTCGAACCGGGGTCCACAGAGGTGAAAGGCATGGAAAGAAACCACTGAGCCAACCTGATTCCAGAAACTCCTTCAAATCTTTAACTCGAGGGGTTACCAAAAGGTGGAAATGCCATCATTTCATCCTGCGTCATCAAATTTGTGGTGTGTCGTGGTTGACCGGTCTAGATCACTAGACTCAAGTTCTGGTGTTGTCGGCAGAAGAGTGTGGGTTTGAATCCCGGTCGCGGCACTTGTGTCCTTGAGCAAGATACTTTACCATAATTGCTTTGTCCTTCGGTGGGACATTAAGCCGTAGCTCCCATGTACTAGGATTGGTAGTGCACGTAAAAGAACCCAGAACACTTATCTTGGAAGAGTAGGGGAATTACCCCGGTGTTTCTGGTTCACCTGGCAAGCACCCTTATCTACAGGCTTGAGAGCTACAGTGATTAAGTTCACTTACGAGGCATCCTTGGTTTCATTACCAGAAATATACAATAATATACTAATTTGGCTCCTAGTTTCAGAACTTTTGGTCAACAGTGACTCTCGCCCCTGATCTGCCATTTTGGGAATCAAACTGCATGTATTAAAGCTATGGTGAGCTAAAGTGGGCGTGGGCATCGTCTAAACTGCACACTACATAGGGAAACTGATTGCAGCATTCATTGTGTGGATGTTGTCAGGTGAATTGTGTTTATTAACCCTCCGCACAAACGTCACGCACAGCTACTGTCTGCCCAACTTGCCATTTAGGTAGTCTCATTTTTTAATTTTTTTTTTATGAACTGCTCTTGTTAAGGAGCACCCCATCAAAAACAAGCAGAATATCCCATAGGGATAGCTACGTGCTTGTTTCAACAGACCACCCCACAATAAAAAACAAAGAAAAGAAAAAGAAAAGAAACAATGGTTATTGGACTATGCCTCGCTCACTAGAAAGTGATGAAAGACATGACCATTAGCATCACACTGCAGTCCTATTGGCCCTAAGCTGGTTCTTACTTAATGTGTTTATTTACTCTACATTTGAAGGACTGCATGCCCTGGTAAGTAATGTCTGAAATAACTGATGATGGTAGGCTGTTCCAGATCTTTACAGTTGCAGGAAGGAAAGCCCTATCAAAACGTCGCAAAGTTCTTGCTGCAGTCATACCTTCATTGCACATAAAAATGTGGTAATGACGTCAGGTGAATTGGGTTTATAGCAGCAGCTTGTTAAGTCTTGATATTGTCTTCATTCTCATATTTTTTTATTTTTTATTTTGATTAATAGAGTATTGAAGAGGGTTCAAGTAGAACAGCCAGAGGCAGTTCCTGCTCAGAAAGATCTAGCCACAAGGTACGTGAGTGACATCTAGGTCTTGTGTAATAGTTGATACAAGTCTTGAAACTACTATACAAATATAACATGGTTTGAGGGTGGACAGTTTGATATTAGCTCCCCGAACTATTGGAAGTTGGCAAACTGGTTACCGAGGCGAGGTTAAGTGGACTAGTTTGTCAACTTTCATTACCAAGGGGAGTTAATATCGACAGTCCACCCAAAATAAACCATGTTATGTTTGTTTTACTACACCTCATAACTCTCTAGGTCTACACCATTCAGCATTAATTTGCATAAACATAAGCAAACTGGTGACGTAAGGTCGGGAACTTCTGTTGCCTGTGCATAGCTTGACCACGCTGCTGCCCTGACGTCTGGTGTGTATTTTGAATCAGTTGGAAGTGTTAACGCAGCGTAGTTTATAATTAGTAATATCACGGGACCAGCGAGTGTAGAGATTGTTGATTTGAATGATTAGCAACCTGTGCGCTGATTTGGCTGCCGGTGCTGCATACTCCAAAGGAGTTGAGATGGTTTTAGGAACGCTTAGGGCCCGATGAACAAGGGTAATAATACTGTAAGGCGCTTCGAGAGGCCTAGCTGGCTTGATAAAGCGCATAATAAATACACGTTATTATATTATTTAAAGGTAAAATTTGAAATATGGAGCTCTGAAAATTTTCCGCCCCGGAAATGAACCCTCATATCTAGGACTCTGTATCTGTATACAGCACTGAGGAAGAGTCCTACATAGGGCTATGGGTGAACGTGTAAAATGACCACATATTGTACCATGTTCTAACAGTGTTTTTTAACATCTCTTGATACAGTATCTGTTCCCAGATAGCTGAGCACCATAGTAATCAACGAGACTACGAGAAGGCAATAAAACTCTACAAAGAAGCTTTGATCTACAACGAACACGACGGTAAAGCTATGTTAGAATTAGCTCGGTTGTACATGGCAAGAGATGAAGTGGATGCATGTCAGCACCAGCTGGTTCAGCTTCTACAAGGGGATAGGGAAGATGATAACGCTACTGTGGTAAGTAGGATTTAAAAAAAATTTTTTTTTATACAGTTCGCCCATCACAAAGCCCAAAGGCCACTCAAGGTGTGGGCTAATTTTTGAAGGGATAGAAACCTGCCCCAATACGCAGAAACAAGACATTGCGAGATATAAACTCAAGTCTCTTCACAGCACAGCTAAGAACAGGGAGGGGTAAATGAATCCGTTGCGAGATAAACATAACTGCCTCTTCCCCTATTTGAAGCAATTATAGTTAAGTGTCTTGCTCAAGGACACAAGTGTCATGACCGGGGTTCGAACCCACATCCTGCACTAAACACGCTTGAATAATTCCTGTTCATCCTGTAAGGTTTACGGTAACACCATGTCCATGAAATCTCTCTTTGAGCTGTGGTGATTCTGAAAAGAGCGGGTGGAGTAACAACTCGACGTCTCAATCAGTATGCTCTGATCATTCTCTTGAAGACAATCAGAGCATACTGATCGAAATGTTGAGTTGTTTTCTCCTGAAGACAATCAGAGCATACAGGTTGAAGTAGAGAGATTTCATGTTCATGGTGTTACCGCAAACCTTACTACTTGATTGATTGATTGATCCGTAATTAATGGTGTATTTTTTTAAACAAGTGGGGTTTTTGTTGTCAATAGATGATGGCCGATTTGATGTTTAGAAAAGGTGAATACGAACAAGCAACATTTCATTTCGAACAACTTCTGCAACGATCACCAGGTATGTAGAATTTCTAACTGAAACTCTGTGGTCTTAGGGTTGCAGCCTTACCTTTATATATCCAAAGAGACAAATAAATGAGAAAATTGTTTTGTTTATTTATTTTTTTATTTTTAATTTAAAAGGAATGTCTCTGGCTCATCCTTCAAAAAGTCTGTAAAAAGTTCACCCAAAGTTTTGGATACAACTGGAATACTTTCAAATGTAACTAACCATAAATACATAATAAGGATGGAAGCTGATTCAATGACGCTATTATTTTAATATTTTTAATACTTTTAGGATTTTATACCTGGATAGTTGGAGGTTTTATTGGGTCTGATACATCTATGATGACAGTTTTAAAACTGTTTGTCTTGACCCGGACAATTTTAAATGTAAAGATGTATTTTATTGTCCGAAAATATACACACACACAAAATAAATCAATAGGTGGATGGTTAAAGTGGAAAACCTGATTGTGGTGTTGTAATAAATGAAAAGCTTTTGTGTCAAAATTGTTGTGTCAGGATTGTATATAGTAAGGTTTGTGGTAACACCATGTACATGAAATCTCTCTCTTTGAGTCGTGGTGGTTCTGAATTGAGCCGGTGGTGTGACAACTGAACTTTTCAATCAGTATGTCGAAGACGGTCAGAGGATACTGATTGAAACGTTGAGTTGTTACACCACAGGCTCTTTTCAGAACCCCCAACAACTCATGGTAGATTCAATATACATGGTGTTTAGTGCAAACTTTACTATCTCCGAGTGTATCTCCACTGAGCAAAGTTTGAAATCCAACTGAAGAAATTTATCGGGGAAAAACTGGAGAGAGTGATTAAGGTGATGATTTGTTTTCTCTGTCTCTCTGTACTTTGTTTAGATCATTACAAGGCACTGTCTCGGTTAGTGGATCTTTTAAGGCGTGCCGGCAAACTGGAAGACGTTGCTGAATTTCTTGATCAAGCAGAGAAGGCATCATCCAGAGCCACTATGGATCCTGGTTTTAACTACTGCAAAGGACTTTACGAATGGTCAGTGACAAAACGATTCTTGGTGTTTTCGTTTAGTTACTTATTTGACAATGCACTTCATGTGACGACAGATTATGGGTAGTTTCATAGACAGAGTTCGACCTTAGCAGGTTCCCCGCCCCCAAAATACAAGTGAAAACAGTGGCGGGCTAGTCAAAACACTTCCATTTATAATCAGGCAAGGCCAGTAACAATTTTGCTGCTAGTCAAAAAAAAAAAAAGTGTGAATGATTGTGGAACTCAACATTGAAGTTCACTAACAAAAGCTTCTACATCAGGAAACACAAGTTCAAAATGAGTTACTCTGCACTATTGGATGACAAATTTTAATAAATTTTTTTTTTTTTTTTGGGGGGGTGTTCTTTTTGTAGTTCTTTTTTGTTTCTACTCTAGAATGTAAAGATATTGTCACATCACTTCAGGATATTCACAACTTTTCTATTTTTCAATGCACCCTAACCTGCAACACCTGTTGACCTGTACATAATTTGATGGTGTTGGTTTTGTGATTCTACTCAGGTACATCGGAAATCCTAACGTAGCACTGAAACATTTCAACATGGCGCGTAAAGACAGTGATTGGGGTCATCTAGCCGTGCGTAACATGATCGATATTTGTATCAATCCAGACAATGAGACACTCGGAGGCGAGACCTTTGAAACCGTCATAACGGATGCTGCGTAAGTTCAATAATTTGAGACAGGGAATATTGTATGTTTGTTTCTCATGAATGACAAGGGGCCGTTCACAATTAGTAACATTTTCACGAGCGTACAAACTGTACAAGATTTAGAACTAGACTTGAGATCAAGTCGTTGCATGGGATGTGTTGTCGTAATTTCCATCGTGGGGCCCAATTCATGGCTCTGCTTATCGCAGCAATCTGCACTCAGGAACACAAAATAGCGTGAAAGAATTCAACATCTATTTTATACACTTTTAGGTGGTGGGGGTGGGGGGAGTTGGGGGTCTTGAAAAAGTGTAGGGTTTGTACGATTGTGAAAATGTTGATAGTTGTGAACTGGCCCTAGTAACAATAGTCATGGACATGTGTAAAAGAGGGAAACTATAACTAGTAAACTTGTGGGTACAACCATGTGTAAATCTCTTGTGGGAGGAGGGGTGGCTCTGAAGGAGACCACGACAGTTCAGTTTTCAGAACCAACACTACTCCCGAAAGAGATTTATACATGGTTGTACCCGCAAGTTTACTGGTTTACTGGTTGTAGTTTCCTATTATTCTTCACACCATGCAAAGCTTCAAACATTACCGACATGTGTAAAGCACAGATTTCCACTCATGCCACATAAACATTATTACACCGGTCTTTCATTTCATTCCTCAAACCATCTCAGCTCCCTGGGGAGTCAGCTTGTGCTGCCACGTATGTAGTGCATCAAGCTAAATCAAATCAATCACAAGAACCATACTCTACCCTTGTAGGTACCCATTTACCCCTGGGTGAAGAGAAGCAATTATAGTTAAGTGTCTTGCTCAAGGACACAGGTGTCATGACCAGGATTCGAACCCACACCCCGATTATTGAGCCACCAGAACTTGAGTCGGGTGTACGAGACCGCTTGGTCATGACACGTCAATTATGTAAATCTATTCAAATTAAATAACTATAACATATATGGGTCTGACCCGCAAGATAAAGTAAATGGTTGCTTTCGTTTCTTGATTAATTTTGATTTTATGATTCAATTTTGAAGGTGGGTGGGGTAGAAAGGAGTCATACTACTGTAAAAAAAACTATTTGAAAGCTTTTCGTGGACTTCTATCATAAAAAACTGTTTGATTTTGTATTTTAACAGAAGTGCAACAGAAAAAGCAGATTCTGAACAGGTGGCAGTAAGAACAGCAGAGAAACTCATTAAGGTTTGGAATAGCCAAATAATCTACTACACACCCCTCCCCAATCTTGCACCATTTTGTTTACCAAACTACTGGTGGAAAATGGCATTCCTAGGACCGCGTCCGAATTGATGGCTTCGGCTTGGGCTATGGCTGAATTGCTGAAATGGCCTATTCTTCATCACTGCCTCAGCAGCCAAACAGCCATAGCCGTAGCCGTTTGATTCTGACACAGCCAAATAGCTGACATACATTTTGATCTGAGAGAATTCAAGGCAGCAACTGACAGCTTCATAGTAATAATAAAAGTCATTTATTAAGTGCTTGAAACTTTGTATCAAAGCGATATACAACCACTGTTCATTGAGTCTTCAGCGGTCCGGACACCATCTCAACTCTTGTGGAGTATGCAGCACCGGCAACCAAATTGTCGCACATGTTGCTATTCATTCGCATCAGCAATCTCATTCTCGCAGGTACCCATTTACTCGGTGATGATAAGCAATTATAGTTAAGAGACTTGCCCCAAAACACTAGTGTCATGACCGGGATTCGAACCCATACACTGATGGCTTGACCACCAGAACTTGAGACTGCTCAGCTAGGGCATGCAGGTGTTAACAAAGAGAGACTAACCAACTCGTTATATACAAGATAACAGTTTTCAGAAGGGGAAGTTTAAATCAGTTTGGGTTAATGATACCAAGGAAAACTCATCAAGAGTATACTGAAAAAAAACAGACATTTAAATCTTTTTACACTTGGAGAGGAAAAGTGTCAGAAAAAATGAATAAAGTCTTTAAGATATTCATCGGAGCGAGAACAAAAAAGAAGGGTTGGTTGGATTAAACATTTTGGTTTTTTTTATGCAATTCGCCCATTAGGCCCAAAGGCCACTCGAGGTGTGGGCTAGTTTTTGATGGGATAGAAACTTGCCCCAATGCACAGAAACAAGACATGGCGAGATATAAAGGCAAGTCTCTTCACAGCACAGCTAAGAACAGGGAGGGGTAAATGAATCCGTTGCGAGATAAACATAACTGCCTCTTCCCCTATTTCGGATGTTGCCTGTCTGTGCTTATTTTATTGTATTTTTTTTTTTTTTTTTTAACATTTCAGGAGATGAAACCCGTGCCTGGATCTGAGGATCATAAAACTATGGAGAATTATGTCTTAATATCCTCCAAGTCTAAGGCTAATATTGAGAAG
Organism: Marthasterias glacialis; assembly: GCA_911728455.2. Classification (NCBI taxonomy): domain Eukaryota; kingdom Metazoa; phylum Echinodermata; class Asteroidea; order Forcipulatida; family Asteriidae; genus Marthasterias; species Marthasterias glacialis. The sequence goes on along the minus strand of OU452229.1, from coordinate 5,249,792 downwards.
GCATTGTCATCCTTCATGGAGATGGCTTCAAGTGAGGTACAGTTCAACATGTTCATTTCTCTCTCCTGAAAGTGTTTTTTGCTTCTGAAACTTAGTGATGCATACGATCCGTTTTGTAAATTTAATCAAAAGCAAGATTTTTGTATAGTGATGCAGTGAACATAAAGACTGCTTAATTCTGACATTTTTATTACTGCATCTTAAAGAAGGTTATTAAAAAACAGCAAATTTCAATGATTTATTTTAGAGAGAAAATGTACCAGCATTGCTGGGAGTGGCTACAGCTTATATGATGCTTAAACAGACGCCAAGAGCTCGTAATCAACTCAAGCGAATTGCTAAGATGAACTGGAATCCAGTGGTGAGTTAGAAATTTGAGGATCCTTGAAGATAGATGAATCCAATTAACATCACATTAACATTGAATAAAATAATCGGTGATCAATGTGGAGATTTTATTCGTATCAAGCGTTGTATTTCTTCATCTGTGTGCAGTTTCGTCTTAAATTTTTTTTCCTCCGTGTTCTTCAGGATGCGGAGGAATTTGAGAAGAGCTGGCTTCTCTTGGCAGATATTTACATCAACTCTGGCAAATATGACATGGCGACTGAACTTCTCCGGAAGTGCCTTCAACATAATCAGGTATGAAGGATTTGACACATTCGGATGCGGAGGTTGAATTGTGCAAATCTTAGATGGGTAGTTTGTTGAACATTGAGTCTTCCCAGTGCTTGGCTCTGAACAGTTTATCAGTCATACTGCTTAAGATGGATCAACATGTGCTTTATTCTTCTTTTTAAAAATAAAAATAAAAACCCAAACTCTCTCCTCATCTTGGTGTGTCTTGGGCTCGACCCCCACATAATCTTTTGTATCAACAATCCATTTACAAATAAGATTCAAATACTGTCTGGTTCAGGGTTTTGTTTAGTCACAAGCGAACGCTCAATTTGAATTCCTCAGACTACATCCAGTGTTACTATGTCACATGGTTCGGGGCCAGCTTTTGCACTGCAACCTCCAGATCAGCAAAGTCTGGTATCCTTGTGCCACACATTTCATGGAGGACTGTGTATGGGTGTTTGAGGTCTCTTATGTAACTAAGAAAAAGCTTGTCCCTTACCATGTGACATAGCAACCCTGGATGTAGTTCGAGGAATTCAAATTGAGCATTCACTAGTGACGGAGCGAGGCATTGTACCTGACATTATTAAATCTAACCTACAAATGAAATATACCCCTCTATCCCTAAAGAAAGAAAAAAATGAAGTGATGAAAAAACGATAACAACCCAACACAATAGGGGAAGAGGCAGTTATGTTTGTCTTGCAACGGATTCATTTACCCCTCCCTGTTCTGAGCTGAGCTGTGAAGAGACTTGCATTTATATCTCACCATGTCTTGTTTCTGCTCATTGGGGCAGATTTTTATCCCTTCTGTAGCCCACACCTCGAGTGCCCTTTGGGCCTTGTGATGGGCGACTTGCATAAAAATAATTGTTTTTTTTTTTAAATAAAATAAAATACTACAAGTCCACTGTTGTTTTTTCAGTCATGCTGTAAGGCTTATGAGTACCTGGGCTTCATTATGGAGAAAGAACAATCTTATCATGATGCGGCACTTAACTATGAGAAGTCATGGAAGTACGGCAACCAGGCCAACCCCAGCATTGGTAAGTAGCGGAATACTGGACTGCTGCCTTTCTTTCAATAGCACCTAAATGGAGTCTGTCTGTTTGAAAGTTGTAAAAGAAGCCTAAATTCTTAAATATTGGTTCCATTTTTGCCCACAGGATACAAGCTGGCGTTCAACTACTTAAAGGCCAAGCGTTATGTAGATGCTATTGATATCTGTCATAAGGTACTGGCAAGTCATCCCAACTATCCTAAAATGCGTAAAGACATCCTGGATAAGGCAAGAGCAAGCATCAGAGTATGAGAGAGAGACCCACCTACCAGGCAGGCTTCAGGGTTAAGAGTTCAACCACCTACCAAGACAGGCGTCAAGGCTGATTGAAAACAGTTCCCTCACCTACCCAGGCATCAGGGTTAAAAAGAGTTCCACCACTTACCCAGGTAGACACCAGGGTTAAAAAGAGTTCCACCACCTACCAAGACAGGCATCAGGGTTGATTGAAAACAGTTCCCTCACCTACCCAGGCATCAGGGTTAAAAACAGTTCCACCACCTACCAAGACAGGCATCAGGGTTGATTGAAAACAGTTCCCTCACCTACCCAGGCATCGGGGTTAAAAACAGTTCCACCACTTACCAAGACAGGCATCAGGGTTGATTGAAAACAGTTCCCTCACCTACCCAGGCATCAGGGTTAAAAACAGTTCCACCACTTACCCAGGTAGACACCTGGGTTAAAGACAATTCCACAAACTACCCAGGCAGACATTAGGGTTACAAAGAGTTCAATCGACTACCCAGGCAGACATCAGGGTTTAAAATGGTTCCACCACCTACTCAGGCAGGCACCAGGGTTAAAGACAGTGCCACCTCCTACCTAGGCTGACACCAGGTTTGAAAACAGTTCCCTCACCTACCCAGGCATCAGGGTTAAAAACAGTTCCACCACTTACCCAGGTAGACACCTGGGTTAAAGACAATTCCACAAACTACCCAGGCAGACATTAGGGTTACAAAGAGTTCAATCGACTACCCAGGCAGACATCAGGGTTTAAAATGGTTCCACCACCTACTCAGGCAGGCACCAGGGTTAAAGACAGTGCCACCTCCTACCTAGGCTGACACCAGGTTTGAAAACAGTTCCGCCGCCTATCCAGGCAGACAAACGGTTCCACCGCCTACCCAGGCAGACATCAGGGTGGCCAAAATTCACTTTATAGTTCATAGGAGTGTAAATATTGGTATTTGGAGGGGATCATAAAGTAATTCTAATGTGTGTATATTTTGCAGATATGTAACAATGGCAATCAGTGAAGCCAGTGCCTAGTACTTACATGAAGTCCGACCAATAAAGAAGAGAAGATTTTTACCTCAGCTGTAAGCAAATGCCCAGTTAACGATGACCAACCTTGTAAATGATTTTGCTCAAACTGAGAAATGTTGTGTCTTGAAAAACATTGAAGTCTGCTGGTAGTAAGGTTACATATTGACCACTTGCACCAGTCACAGGCGGGTACTGCTGCATTATGGGAGTCAACTCATGAACAGGTAAACGCTGCGTAGCCTAAAATGTGATCTACTCGGTATAACACAGAGACATTGACTTCCAAAATGGTACACTCGGTATAACACACAAAGACATTGACTTCCAAAATGGCACACCTGAGATTGTTGTGATGACATTTGGTGGATTGGGTCAATAGTCACCCTATACACCAGTTAGAACACACAGACACGATTTGACGTAATGTACATAGAGTCTGCCTTTTCAAAAAGAAGAGGTTTTTACTTTAGCTGAAAGCAAATCCCTAAGTTAACCATGGCACAAATGGTTTTGCTCAAGCAGAGAAACGTTGAGGATTCACTTTGCATACCCCTTGGCCCACTTACATAGAGCCGTTTAAAACAGCAAATATTGCTTAACATTTTTCTGCTTCTGTGGTAAATGTGACATGATGTTTTGGCAGGTTACCTTATTATTCTGATAAGCGTAATTTTGTTTGTGCTTAGCGACTCTATGAAATTGGACCCTGACTCTTGACCAGTCAGTTAAGAGAAAGGTCACATAGGTCGCCTTGTCCACCATTTAGCAGTTATGACACCAAAAATAAAATTGATTTGGTGTGGCGATATTATTTGGAAGGGTTATTGGTGTTGGTGTCATTTGCAAGGGTTTTATTAGTAAAAAAAATTACAGAAGAAACTAAAATTTGTCATTTCAAGCGCCATTTTGTTTTATTGACATCGCTGGCATAATGCTATTATGCGCCATTTATTACATTTGTATAAAAAAAAAGAGTTTTGATGCTACATTGTTCAGATGCAGAAGGATTTTTGTATAAAGGGATTTAGAATTTCTAATACATTGATACACTCGATTACATACTTAAAATAAATCATCTAGTATGCTCAGTGTGAGATGGTACAACATTGGTTATGTTGGTAATTATTTTCTTTTCTTCCTCAGAATCATATCCAAATATTGAGTGCATGTGAGTGCAGTGTCGGGGAATATAATCACGAGGTGAAATCTGGACTATTCCATTTCACGAGGTGAAGCCAAGTAAAACGGAAGAGCCAGGTTTCACCAAGTGATTGTATTCTGTGACAATGTACGAACGAAATGCATGTAGACACCAACCTTGTCTACCGTGACACGACCTTGCCTCATTGGACAATGGCAGGGAATGATTATTTTTAAAACGATGCACGCAGTGTCAATAATTGTTCATATTGGACTCCAGTGTTAAATTTGGGAGCGTGGCGTCAGAATACATGGCAAAATAAAGGATGACGATGTGTGTTCAACTAATCAAAATTACAAGGATCTGTGTGAGTGGTATATAAAATAATAATTGACTGGATGGAATTAGTCACACTGGAATATTGGATTATGAGAAAACCCTGAATTCACTGACGCAGTTACTTTCATAAAATTAGTAACAATTGAACAACCCCAAAACATTCATATCTAGTTGGATTCAACAGAGAAAGCTGTAACCCTACAATGTCAGTTTGACCAATGTTGTAACATCGTCTCACCAGTAATAGCCAACTATATTGGTAAACTACATCGTTCCTTTTACCAACAAAATATTAAAATATCTGGAATTTAGAAAAAAACAACATTCTTAGTAGCGTAGTACCAATAAAATATCAAAGATTAAAAAACCAAGCACTTCGCAACACTTAAAATACTCTGTAATACTTACTGCATCTCTACAATAATTAAATGCAAAACAAACATATATAGTTAGATTTCTATTACAAAAAATATGGAATAAATGTTTGTGTGTAAAAAATCTACTTAAAAACATATGCCGACAGTAATTTTTTGTTGAGTTCACTCCGTCAGTTCCAGGAGCTTTCAGTACATGAATTAGGATGAGTTCAAGTTACAATAAACATGAATAAATTTCTTAAAATGAGAATGAAGCAGTATATGATCAACAAATATTACCTCGCAATATCAAATTAATGACATGAACATAACAAATTTGCTCCATTTGTCAAAAGTCAGAAGTCGAATGCAGGCCAGATTTGCATTTGCTCCTAACCCTACATGAAATGTTTGTTAAAAAAGTAAATACAGGTTTTCCCGGTCATTTTCGGCAAATATTTATTTTCAATGTTAAACATTAAACGTTACTTTATACTATTTTGTGTGAAATTGAAAGCTCCTCAACCATCATTCAGTTTCACTTAATGTGTCAGCAGTTCTTTTGTGCTGTGCTATTAAAAAAGGATACCCATTCAATTTAACCATCCACTCGAACAACAATCAAATTTGCAGCAGCTTTTTTGGAGAAATCTCTAGTTGCTAAATTGATTGCCGATTTTGCATGGCTAAAAAGAACACCTTTTAAGTTTAAGTGAATATATAATGCTTTATAAATTTGCATGCCCCATGCCACAAAGTGAAAATGAATAACGGTTTCACCTGAAGAGGCAAATCGCTTTAAAACGAATGCATTGAAGTGAAATAGGCTGCTTTTTGGGCAACAAATGACCGGGGAAAACCAATACTAAAAAAGGTAATACACTTGGCTATTCTAGGATTCTTTCCTCAGGAAAGGTATTCAGGTGAAATTATGCAAAGTCTATTCGATGGAACTGAAACTATTGTCAACTTTTCTGCTGGAAAACAAAACAAACCACAAAAAGCAAATAATAGGACTGAAGAATCTACAGACGATCTACGCTTCTTAATATCTACATGATATACTTCTGGTATACTTGGCTGTAAGCGAATGCCCAATCAATCTTCTTGGCTCTGGCGGCTAGCTTCATTCAATCCGCAAAATTCTCTCATGGCGTTATTCTGGAAACGGAAAATAAATTCACAAAATAGTTTTTTGACTGTAATGATTGTGATGGGATATTAGTGCAGTGTAAATCAGCATTGGATCAATTGGTAATAGACCGATTCATTAAGCCCCGCCCCCTAAACATATTGACCAACACATCATTGGCTACATGGGCTGTACAATGTGCGTCTCTCCGATGCCACACTGCACAACATGAATGCGCGCTATAAGTACGCGCACGCATGTTTACATTTTCCAATAGGATCTTACCCTGTTGGACTTTCAGTAGCATAGCCAAGACTGTGATTGGTCAACACGTAAGGGGGCAAGGCTTAATGGCTCGGTCTATTAGACAATTGATTGACTTTAACTACAGATTATTTTATGAAAGGCAGCAAACACATTAAAACGAGGCAATTGAACCAATTTACCTGACGTCATTACCCACAAGAAATCTTGGTTCCCCCATGTGTTACTGAGCAGTGTGCATTTTAGGGGACACGTGCGTGGTTTAACGTACACCATATCTCTACATGTGAATGACTCCCCAAATGGCAGTCCATATGGGCAGACAAGAGCCCACATGTGATGTCAGTGCAATCGGTCTGTACAACTACATTTTAAGTAATGCATTTGGACAGGAATACAATATGACATTTCTAGTTAATAATGATTGTCTCTGTAAAAGTCATCCTACTGGTAATTTCACTTTGGAATAGAGGAACTTCCAAAGCTTCAATAGACCTTTATCATGCTGCCACTATCTTGGTCATGTTCCCTGTATCCAATAACATTCATAGACGCTAACATTCATTGTACAAAAAGGAACCAGACTATTTGCCCTTCCAGCCTCGGTTTGGTTACATTAGTTTGAATGGGAGAAAATCAAGATGGCCGCACCATGATAAAGGTCCATTTGACATCAAAGAAGATGTATTGACTTCAAATCAAATAACTTGGGAGTAAATAAGTGAAGGACCTTATAGACTGGCGTGTCCGAGTGGTTAGCGCGTCGGACTCAAGCTCTGGTGGCGGAGTCATAAGAGTGTGGGCTTGAGTGCCGGTCATGACACTTGTACTTGTGTCCTTGAGCAAGGCACTTAACCACAATTGCTCCGTAAAAAGTTGGGGCGGTAGAGCCTTCTGCTCTCCCAGCCAGGCTTCTGATAGATGATACCTAAGCCTACATCCTTATGGAGTAGGTGGCAACGGCCCCTGGAAAAAACAGTTGATTTGTAGCCCACACTTCGAGTGGCTTACTGGTCTTGTGTGTCTGGCGACTTCCATAAAAAAAAGAAAAAAAGACCCTTTGCACGATGCAGAATGTAACTCCCAACAATGAGCATCTATTATTTCCACCATTTTGGGAGTTGATTGCTTTGTTTACATTGTGGCTCCAAAAACTGCAGACAGGATAGGCGCGTATAAGTGGACAGCGCATCCTGAAATGGGTCAATAGGTTATCTTCCAAGTAATAAACCATAAGGGAAACTTAATACTGGGTAAATTTTAATTCGATTTGGGGGTGAACAAATTTTTAAAATTGACTAGAATGGGATTTGAACCTGTAACCTCTGGATTAACGTGCCAGTGCTCTGCCAACTGAGCTATCTAGCCTTTACGTCAGCAGTCTCCCAATTTTGTCAATATCTTAGTTCAGGGGTGCCAGTCAGAAGGTTGTCTTTTTGTTAGAAACACTGTAACAAAAGTTAGAGCAGAAAGTGACTTACAACATCGCAACCTGCCTGCTTCCCACACTGGACGTTCTTGACCAGTAAGAGCACCATTCTCAGTCACGCAGTAACACCTGAAAAAACAAATACACAGCAATGTTAAGGTTACTTGGGTATAACCTCTTTGCCATTCCTTAAACTCAACATTGAGGCAAAATAAAAGTGTAAAAACAAATCTCCTTGCACCACTGACCTGACCGATGATTTTGGTGTCCATTTTTAACACACAATTTCTTTTTCAGTTCTAATAAGAAAAGTTTAGGATTAAAGAGTGGAATTTGCTTTTATGACCCCCCCTCCCTCCCAGGGGGGGGGGGATATGTCATAAAACCTTGTTATTAATCTTATCTTCAAGTAATCTAAAACCCTTCAAGTTTGCAATTAATCTTAAGCCCACTCAAGCTTGCAATTAATCTTACATTATTGCCATAGAGTGAAATAAATTAAAATTCATTATGTATAATACTGATTATAGTTTTTTATAAATATAAAAACTGACATCTGATTCATGGTTGATTTGAATTGATCTTCTGGGCCAAGTTTCAAAGAGCTGCTTAAGCAGAAAATTGTGCTTAAAATTGTTCCGTTAAGCAAACATCAGCAGGAAACCAGTCACAAATGGTACATTTTGACAGTTATTTTGGCTGGTAACCTTATATTGGTAAGCTAACTTTGTCATGCTTAGCAACTTTTTGTGATTAAGCAGCTCTATAAACTTGGATATAAATGTATACATACATAGTTCCTGAACACTGTTTAGGATGATAGTAACCATCGTCTCTGCAGTGTGGTAACATGGCACTCATCGCTGGTATGCCTTTCTGGCGAGCCTCATCTAGAGCTTGTCTTGCTATGGTATACTCACGACGACATGGTGGTACATTGGCAGCTATAGGTGAAATAAAGAAGAATAAAACTAAGGACACCTTGGTAGTTCTTACTAGTTATGAGTGCATCAAATGTCATTAAGGGCATGTGAAATGGACCTTTTATGTATTACAAATAGAGAAATGTATTTTTGGAGTGCAAATGCACCTTTTTCGTAAAAAAGTTTCTTGTGAACATTTTAAAATTTATTTTGAAGATTTTTAAGTGCTGACCCCGCCCCTCGAATGGGAGCATTAATTTGCCTATACTCAATCAAACTTGTGACGTAAGGTCGGGAGCTTCTGTTGCCTGTGCATAGCCTGACCACGCTTCCACCCTGACGTCATGTGTGTATTTTGAGTCGATTGAATATTGTTAACGCAGCAATGTTAACTTATAATACTAATATCAAAGGACCAGACAAGGGCCTTCTTTTATCCCGACCTTACGTTATCAAGACCACCAGGCATTTTTTACCCGACACTGCTTATGTACTCAAAAAATAAAAAACAAGTTTTACTCATCGAACAAGTTTATGGAACAAAAGCACACAATGAAAAGAAATTTAGCCTTTTCATATGGATGCCCGCTGTCCTATAAATCACTTACATTGTGTGATACAAAACAAGATCCAATCTCAAAGAAGGTTATACAGGTTAAGAACATAAAGTGTTTGTATCAACTTACAGCACTCTGGTTGTCTGAGGGCTGGGGGCTTCTTTCCAGGTATGCAAAAACAGCTAAAGATAACAAAATCAGAAGTTAATAAATCCTACATACTTTCACTCTTGTAACATAAAGTTGTCATTTACATTGTTTTATGTGAATTGCATGAATATTAACTATACATGTAGTCTCATAGTCATTGTACAAGTTGATTGGTCTGTGGTACGACCAAGTTGTGGACTTTTGAGAATGCACAAAGTATAGACCCAATTCACCTGACGTCATCATCACAATAATCTTGGTTGCGCCATTTTGGTGGTCATTGTCACTGAGTTATTCAGTGAAGTGCGTATTTTAGGAGATGCGGCGTTTACATGTAAACCTACTGACCACCAAAATGGTGAGCGTGGCACAGTCGGCGCGTGTGACGTGCGTGCAAGGGGTCAATAGACCCCATGCACTGATGTCACACGCAGCTTCTGGGGTCTGCCATTTTGGGAATCAAATTGCATGTCAAGATATGGTGCACGTCTAACTGCGAGCCTAAAAAAAACCACTGCACAGTAACACACAGGGGATCATACTCCTAAAATATCAAACCAAGACGTATCGTGGATGATGACGTCGGGTGAAGGTAAATTTGGGTCCATATGTCGCTTTATGACTAAATTAGTGAAGGGCAAACTGTTATCATCTCTTATTTGAATACAAAAAATCTTGTAGGTACTTTTCAAATGGCCATTGACATCTTGACACTGTTTACTAGTTACATGACATTGTACTCAAGCGCAGTGTTATCATGAGATTGTTTTCCATTGATAATAATATTATATCTGTCTGGTACTGAAAACCAAGGGACTCTTAAAAGTGACTATATATAAACCATGAAGATACCTGTGTAGAGAAGACGATGAAGAAATGTAAGTTGTTAGATGTAAGAGGAAAACCCCAAATAAGAAAAACCCCAAATTAGAAAAACCCATGCAATCACGTAGGGACTGAAAACCCAATCCACATGCAAAGCTCTGGTCCGGGATTGGAACCGGGGTCAGTGGTGTAAGGCAAGGAAGAAAACCACTGGATGGGCCAACCTGATAGCCAATAAATCTTACTCACAAGATGCCATGGCATTCTTCAACACTGTATTCATCATCACAGTACGGTATTGGTATTCCGTACAATGCAGGGCGCTGTACTCCATCTACAACACCATCCCATAAGAAGTTGACTCGACGAGTAACACCTTGCTCTTCTGTCTCATCACACTGTTTACCAACATTGGCTGCAAAGATTAGCCAAAACAGAGTGGAAATCAGAAAGGAAAAAAAATAAATAAAAAGCTCATACCAGAGGGAACTAAAATCATTGTGTGGAGATACCAAGTGTGTCCTCAGTGCTCTTTGACCTGATGCAACGGTTCTTATTTGCATCTTGTCTTTAAAAACTTCAGTTTGTGTTCGCGACCTTTTGACCTTTCTCTTTTCTGTTCAGCTTTTAGCAGGGAAACAGCACCTTAGCTTTAAGGAAAATCCTTTAAGGAAGTATATGGCTTTCTATATAACCATTTAATCTGAGAAATACTGTACTTTAGAGGGACATCCATGAATCGTTTTGTTGTAATTTTGTATGTATAGCATACAAATATTGAATGGCTCAGAGTGCAATGGGAGGAATATTATCGTAAGGTAAAATTTTGACTGCTCCATTTCGCGAGGCGAAGCAGCAAAACATTGGGAACAAGGATGATCCTAACCACTGAATGGGAAATACTATTCCCCATGGGCCATGTGTATGGGAGTAATATTGAATGTCATGTGATGTAAGTTCCACCAATCAAAAGACAGGGATCTGTATGTCAGGTATATAACAGCGTATAGCCAGACATGTTTTTGACCTCTGACCTGCACGTTTTAATTCTATTATATCTTACTATGCTGTGCTATGCTACTATAACATTGGGTTCTGCTATACTATCTTGTGAAGGTTAAATTTCCTCAGGAGATTTATCTTTTATACTTGAGACGTCACCGTGTGGGCTTTATATTTTTGTTGTAAGTATATCAAAACAGTAAATCAGGGAATAGCAGCAGCATGATGTTTAGGAAACCTTAGATGATAGAAATCAAGTAAAGACAAACTGTAAACCTACGAGATGGTGGGATGACAGGGGTGCTAAATGTTGCAGGTGAAGCCATCGGTGGACCCATATCAGATGAGCTAAACTGCGCTCTTATCCTTGCATGGTACTCCTGGTCAGAACTTAAATCATCAATGACTGCAGACAGATGGGTACCAGGGACAGTCATGCGTTCCCACACAGTTGTCGGCTCCCGGAAATTCTCTGCATCTGTGTATTCTATGATGTAGTCTATGTAGGCGGAGACAGAAAAGGGGGTTCGATGATTAAGGACATCAATATCACTACTTCTGTCAAACAACAAACAATTAAACTGACAATCTGTGCAAGGTTTAAACAATACAATACTAATGGCAGAGGCTGATCAAATTAGCCTCATCTGTGCAGCCACACACTAAAAAACTGAAGTGTTAAATAGACACTTAAAGGCTTCAGTCAGTGACAACACTTTTGTAAGTGTTAAACTAGCATTTAATAGCGTAAATTTAACTCTTCAACTGAGTTACTTTTAACTCTTTCAAAGTGTTGTCACTGACCGAACTCTTTTAGTGTTGATTTAACACTTTACACTATTAAATGCTAGTTTAACACTTACAAAAGTGTTGTCACTGACTGAAGCCTTTAAGTGTCTATTTAACACTTTGGTTTTAAGAGTGAAGAAGCCAACAGAAAACTGGATGAAACATGAGACAAAAGCATACTGGATGAAACACAAGTCCCAAAAAAAACTGGATAAAACAAAAGCCAAAAGAAAACTTTATGAACAAAAAGACAAAAGAAAACGATAAAACACAAGCCAAACGAAAACTGGAGGAAAGACAAGCCTAAAGAAAATCAAATAAAACACAAGCCAACAGAAAGCTGGATGAAACAAAGGACAAAAGAAAAATGATTGAAACACAGGCCAAACGAAAACTGGATAAAACATAAGCCAAAAGAAATCTGGATGAAACACAAGCAAAAAAACACAAAAAACTGGATGAAACAAAAGCCTAAAGAAACAGCATCCCCGGAGAGACAATGGTGTATCAATTTGTACATGTACTTACTTTTGGGAGCTCCTCTCTCGGGTGGGGGTAACCAGTTTACTACAGCTTTAGCAGTTGTTGGACTAGAAACTGTTACCTGAAGAACTGTAAATCTATCTGGTATTCCTCCATAATCTGAAAAAAGTTACAACAATTATAAGTACACATTATGTAAGTAAGGTTTACAGCTTTTTGAAGCTTGGTGTAATAAGAACAAGTATCTCCAGCAGTCTAGCATTCTCCTGAAGACGAGCAGAGTATAATGTAAGAAACATAAAGACCATCTCAATTCTGGTTCTTCTCAGAGCCACTTCTTCTCTCATACACTCAAAAAGAGAGTGTTAAACCAACACTTTTATAAAGTGATATTCAAATAATACAAGTGTCAAAGTAGCGTTTCGGAAGCTGAGATTTAAAGGTCCCATGAATTGTTTTTTTTTATTGGTTAAAAACATAAGTATGCCTATTATAGTATATCTTTACTTTTTTCACAATTTTTACATGCGTATTAATCGTAGAAATAACGATTTCTAAAATTAGGGGGTTGCCGGGCTCCACCCACCCTTCCTCATTAACATAAAATCTGTGACAGTGGAACAGCTGACCAGGGCTATGTGTGTGACAATAACACACAATGCATTGTTGACCACTCGGCACCAGAGCTGTCTTTGAAATGTTCAGTCTATGTCACGGATCATTGCGCCATCAAATGGCACACATTTTCGGGGCTCAATTAAAGTGTATTAGTGCATAACAGACACATCAAAATAGTCAATACTATGTTTTGTTCATTTAAAACCATATATTAAGCCACAAAAATGTTCCGTGACAAAAAAACCTCTTCATGGGCCCTTTCACTTTTAATAGTGTAAATTCAACTCTTCAATAGGGTTATATTAATTCTTTCAAAGTGTTGTCACTGACCGAACTCTTTAAGTGTTGATTTAACACTTTGGTTTTTAGAGTGTATTTAAATGGCTCAGTGACAAGAAATCCTAGGTTCTCATGTTTATGGTGTCTCTTTTACTAAAACCAAAAATGCCAGAATCTGTACCTGGGTCCCTGGATGTGGCAATGATTGGTTTACTAACAGGACTTCTTTGTCTGTCTTTTATTAGCTGGACAGTAAACTCATATGGCACACCTGGCTGAAGATTATCGATCACCTGACTTGTGTCAATAGTACGTTCTTCAAGGTACCTTAATTCGAATAAAAAAGTAAACGACACAAGTCAACCACAAATGATTCAAAAAAGTTATTTACATGGTATAAACAGTAAGATCACAATGCTGTGGAATCAACTTCACTCATCTTCAGACTGAAATTAACCCTTACTTTCAGTGACCACTTCGCTCATTTTTTGCCAATGTCACTACCTTGCAAATCCAAGATTGGCTGTTAAAGAAAACTAGAAGCTGCAAAACTGGTGCTATCCTTGTGCTAATTAGTGTATTTACAAAATTATGAGGTTTTATGACTTGGAACCTGGGTGAAATGCTGGCGTAAATGATAACATCCAAAATGTGTAAAAACACTGATTTGCCACAATGTATGATTTTTGGTTAAATTGGTTGTTCCTGAAAACAGTAATTTCTTACCTCTCATTCGAAGTCATATGATAACGGACATTGTAAAAGCGGTTATCTGTCACAACCTGAGACTCTCCCAAACTCTCATCAGTCCATGAAATAAGAATAGTGTCAGGCTTAATGATTGTAGACTGCAAGTTGGTAGGAGCTGGAATCACTTCTGTGTAAGGTAAGTTACAGGAAGATCAAAAAAAAATTAGATCCCCGTGCTGCCGCTTCCCAGGTTATATCCATAGAGCTGGCTCTATGGTTGTATCGTATATAATATAATATCATATGGGGTGTGATCCCTGGCTACATGGCAGTATCAGGTTGAATGGCTTCTGACTGGCACCCCCGTACAAAGATTTTGACAAATCAGGGAGACCGGCAACATTAGGGCTGGATAGCTCAGTTGGTAGAGCGTCGGTACATTAAGCTGGTCATGCCGGTGGTCGCAGGTCCAAATCCCGCTCCAGTCAATTTTTCTTTGTTCATCCCAAAATTGATTTTAAAATTTACCCAGTCTGTTTCATTTGTGGTTTATTGCTTGATATTTAAAAAGACCTGATTTATATTCAGCCAATCCTGGGAACTCTCAAACTGCAGGATACTTTATGTCTCCTGAGTGATGGAGGTCTCCCAACTCTTGTGCCATTAATGTGTTTTGATGCATGCATAGTGGATTTTTGTATCTATGATAATCAAACATTTTAAATTGTTGATTTTTATGGAAAGTTTTCCTAAAGTCAGGGGAGAGGATCAGTATGCTATTCTAGAATGGGACATTTATTAACATAATATCCATTCCTTTTTTAAGTGTTAAGCCACATACATGTACACAATTTGATTTGTTTATATTCATGTTAGCATGCTTTTATATTATTGAAACTACCTTAAATAATTGGTTTCATACAAGCATTTGTCAGCAGAAATGACAACGGAACTAGACTGAATCCAAAATCAATACAAGAACTTTTCCTTTGTTGTCAAAAAAATTACAAGGAGTATATATGGTATATGGAGGAGAAAGAAGACAGAGAGTACAAAGAAAATAGAGTGCAGAGAGTACAAAGAATATAGAGTACAGAGAGTACAACAAATATAAAAAACAGAGAGAGTACAAAGAAAATAAAGAACAGATTGTACAGAGAATAAAGAATACAGAGCTAGCAGTACCTTTTTAAAGAGTTCAAAGAATTAAGAGCACAGAGAGTACAAAGAATAGAGTACAAATTGTACAGAGAATAGAGAATACAGAGCTAGAATATAGAGAACAAGAGAACAAATTATGAAAGGTTACTGGTACAAAGAGCAAAGAATATAGAGTGAAGAAAATACAAAGAAAATAAAGTACAGATTGTACAGAGAATAAAAAATATAGGGCTAAAATATAGAGAATAGAATACAAAGAATATACATGTAGAGTACACAGAGCGTACAAAGAATATAGAGTACATGGAATATAGAGTACAAAGAATATACATGTAGAGTACACAGAGCATACAAAGAATATAGAGTACATGTACATGGAATATACAAAAAATATACATGTAGAGTACACAGAGCGTACAAAGAATATAGAGTACATGGAATATATAGTACAAAGAATTTAGAGTAAGGAGAGTACTGAGTGTCATTTAGAGTACAGAGTGTACAGAAAACAAACAGTAGACCTACTTGGGCGTATATTTTTAAACAATTTTGGGTTTCATTCCAAATTAGAGGTTTTATAGTGCAATATTTTTTTTTACAGCAGTTAACCTTTTCACCTGTTATTCAACAAGATGGAAGATATTGATGGAAGTAGCTGATCTTGCGCGCTAAAAAAGGTCATGATCAATGTGTTTTTTCAAGCCATTCAAATCTCTGGAAAAATCCTGTATAGTAATGACATTATTAACAACAGCATTTTATACCAGCTAGCAAAGTATTCCACTTACTGAAGCATAAACAATCTGCAGGAGCATTTTGTTTTTCAGTTAGCATTTCTTTTTTAAAAACCATTGGTGGCGGAAGTGCCTTAACACTGCAAAGATTCACACTGCTGGCTCTGTGGTATGACTCAAAATCCAGTCATAATGAATGCCAAGGTAGCTTGATTAATGATTAGTATACTAGATTAGAAATCCATCATTCTAAAAGACAAAACAAAATTGTGCTCAACAATTAGAATAAATTTCTTTAAAAACATTCACAAGAAAAAGAATAGGGATGCAATTACTTGTCCGCCTGACCCCCAACTATTTAAACAGTAATTTTGGGAGGTTCCCTTTCAAATGATTTGTCAAACAACACACATGTTTGCTATTAAGACGTGGGAAGTGTCACCCACAGTGATAACTGAGTCAAGTGTTTGGAACACAGCACTCTGGTCATACACAGTGATAACAAAGTGTCTGAAATGGGAATTTCCAGTCAGACATGAAATGCATGTAGGTGGTCAAGTGGGGAACTCTGGTCACACACAGTGATAACTAAAGTAGCAGACATCTCCTGTCTGACACAGAGTGGCACTGAGTGGGGCTAGGTGGTTAAGGAAGGACAGTTTGGGGTCACAGCCTCTAGTGCACACCTCCATTTGAATCCTTTATCGCAAATTCTTTTTCTTGTAAAACATTTTCTTGTACATGGTCCTCCTTAATGTGTGACCTACAAATTGTCCCTGTTGGAAGCCTTTGGCAAAGTATAAAATCATCTTAAACAAACTTGAATCCTTGATTGTGATTAGTCAATTCATAGCAACAAAAGGTGTGATTTTAAACCATGTTGCGCGGTCCATATCTCACCCTGTTCAATGTTGTTCTAACTCCGCGTATTGTGCTATTTTAAGCTGTGCGTCAAGTTTGCTTGAAGATAAATCGGTAATCACACACGCACTCGTGGTATACTGACAAATATAGCCCATCTGCATCCCATATCCAACTCAGCCTTCAATCTCATTGGATATGGGATGCAGAAGCACTACATTTTCCGTATTTCACTCACACTTGTGCGATAACTTATAACATTTCTAGCTCAATGTTAGTTTATTTCAAAAACAAAGAGAAACATCATAAGCATTGACTATTTTCATTGATTTCCAAAGACACCAAACCAACTTGCTTTGAAGTTTAGTCTTCTTGATTTTCTCATTGTATTTGAACTTGCTGTTAACTTATAGAAGCGTTTAACAACTTTGATTAATACACAATTGTAGTGGAATTTCATTTCAGATAATCCATCATTAAGTCTGTTTTAACCACCCACCCCCAAAACATATATATGTATATATATATACATATATATTTAAATGTCTAAAAGACAAGAATTTAATTGGGGTGAGCAAAAAAAAATTGGCTAAATAAATGCAATAATACAAAAAAAAAAACATAAATAAAAAATAATAAAAAAACCCCAAATGTTCCATATATTTTGACAACAGTGCCTCTCACATCACAAACTTGGACTGCATGTTTGCACGCAGCTATCAAAAATGATTTTAGTCATACAGTTTTCATCAAAAAAACTTGTTTCTGGAAACGGTCGCCAAAACAAAATGCTCCAGCATTTTGAAATAAATACATTCATAATTTCTTAAATTTTATTAAACTGCAATTATCTTTTAGACATTTAAAAAAAATTATCAGACTTTTGATGATGGCCTTTCCAAAAATGAGCTCACACAACCAGAGCATATTAGTAAAAGCAGACAAACAACTTTCTCTACACAAAATATCGTTAAATCACAATCAGAAACAACTTGGTTCTAAGATGTACTGTATGATGACCTCTTTACACTCAGGGTCAAACCTTATTACCAAAAAACGATCCCATCAGTGTTCACCTGTTTTAACCACTTAGCGCAAGGGGTTTTCGAACTTTTTCATGCCACCTGGCCAGCATAATTTTTCTTTGAGAGTACCGCTGGCATAAAGAAACCCTGGCTAAACAAAGCGAAGAGAACAAAGATTCTCATTGAAGCGCCAGATTTTTTTGCTTCTCTTTCAAAACAACATCAGATTTATTCAGCATGTATCGCAAAACCTTGGTTGTGAGACACGACCAATAATTGGTTCCATCACTGTCAGAACCAAAGCTGAAATCTCGGTTCACTTGGACTTACCTCCATTGAGCCGAAATAAAATGATAAACAGTGGTGGAAGCCTTTTGATATCTCGTAATCCTCTTCTTGTAACAAAAGGACAAAGGTCTGTAATGGGAGGTTACATAATAACCCCCACATAAAGGGAGAATTTCAGCATTATTTCCAGTACCATCTGTTCTCTTTGAGTGGGTGAAATGAACATTGTATGGTGAGTGCGTGCAATGTGCACGCTCCAGAATGGAATGTCTGGCAGACCTTTGTTCCAGTCTTCTGAATTCACACAAAAAGTCAAAGTTCACGTCATCCAATTTCTGGCAGGGAGAATGTTGACGTGTATACATTACATTACACAGGGGATCTTTTTCCCATCCAGCCTGCAAGATTATGTTCTCGGAATTGCCAGAATCATTATTCTTTAAGAATTTGCCGGCACAAAGAAACTCTGACTTGACAAATCTAGAAAACAAAGATTCTCTTTGAAGCACCAGGATACATTGTGGTTTCTCTAAATATCAGAAAATGTCATATCCATGCACCAAGAACTACAAAATCTCTGCCATGTGTCGGTTCACGAATTTCACACAAAAATACAAAGCTTAAGTCATCCATTTTCTATCACCGAAAATGTTGTGTATACACGTCATTCGGCGTTAACTGGTTAAAACATTCACATGAAAACAAGTTCTTGAAATTTGTTTATGGTCAATACTAATGATGCCCAAATTTCAATTTGTTATTCCGCTTTAACTTTCTCCAGGTTGGTTGGTTTGTGGATTTTATGATTTCTCTGAGGTAAACTACTTGAATTGACTGATTATTTTGCAGTGTATAGGAGATTCAACACATCGCTGCAGAAAGGTCAAACAAAGCTCAACCATCAATCAAGCTTTACAATTTTCAGTATCGACAAATAAAGCTCTGGGTTAGTTTAGTATAATGCAAAAGGGTAATGTTTGAAATTGTTGTTTCCTGTGAATTTATGAATGGACCAAGTCATGTTTTTTGCAAAATCATAATTCTTTGCAAACTTTGGATAATATAAAATGTTCATCCCTTCTTTGGATTAAAAACACAAACAGATACTGAAATTTGTAAAAGGAAACAAAAAACAAGAAACTGTTACATTAAATCTTAATTAGCTCTTAAATTACACAGCCATCAGGGAGAGATGGAGGCGAGGGCAAGGTGGGGGGGTTAACCTGTCACATCATAAAGGACTACCTGGTTTAGCCGTAGGTAACCCCGGAATAACCTCACCAGGAACTGGTGCCCTTGGGTTCCTATTACACGATCTCCTCAGGAACGTGTCCCGTACGCTGTTAACTCTGCCCCGGTACCCTTCATCATGCATGCAGGTATCCCGTAGCAACTGAAGACAATTCAGATTTTGAAGAATTCTCGGACATAATGTTACCCCATCCTCATCATCAGAGGGCAGGGAGCCAAATTGCTGAATGCACTGTTGCTGTTGATGGTTACACCTCTCCTCTGTATATTTACATTTACATGTACATTTCAGACACCTTTTTTTTCTCAAATATACTGGCGTAATGTCTTAGACCTAGATCAATCTTAGATTTATTTTTAAAAATCATAGTAAATCATCTTTTCATATTTTGTTCGGCTCTTGACTACTGACCGCTACTTTGGGTTGATGGTTTTCCCAACCCCTTCTGGATGGTCTATTGTTTCCAGCTTCACTAACATCCCCCAAACATGGAGGATACTCACTTTGTACTGTGAAACTTTTAAACTTGGCATCTGATGTAATATGACATGCTAATAGTGTAGCTGCTAAGAAAAGAATTGTGCACTTTGTGGTGAAAGCATCAAGCTTGCTATGATGGTTGGTACTGGGCTAAATATCATTTTTATATCAGATGCAGACCCACCTTGGGTCATTCCTTTTGAACACACAAGCTTTACAGCAAACAGCCAGCATTGGTAATTGTCAAAGACCAATATTCGCACTATATGTGACCCAACATTTTTACTCGAAATAACAAACCTATGAAAGTTTAAGCTCAATCGGTACTGTTTTCAAATCTCAGATTTTGGACTTGTGAGATCAAAACTAGTTGTTTACTCATTTCTCAAAAACTACAGCATTTAGGCAAAACAATATTTTAAGAGAATTTTTCCACCATGGCCATCTTAATACCATGTAAGTTAAATGCAAATCTGTGAACATTTATATTGACAATCTTTCCAATGTAATGCACACCCTTTTAAGAAAGTCTGTGGGTGCTGCTTGCCATTAGAAATATAGTTACTTCATTCCTGACAAGTGTTTTGCACAAAACTAAAATGAGAACAGAAAAGTCTCATCTAAAAGTTTGATCTGAAGATGTGAAAAGGAGTCTGCATTTACAAAGAAAATATTTTGCATTCTATGTGTTAAAAAACAAACAAAAAAATAAAGACAATAAATAAGTAATTTAGGTACTTTTTAAGATATCTTAGGAAGATAATGCTCAATAATCTAAAGAAGTCTCCATTCGGTATAAAACTAAACCATGAATCATTTGTTAATCAAAATGAAAAATTGAAAATCCAGATTACTCATTGTCTGTTTTCAATGTTAAAAAGGGTAAATTTTACTCCCAAGTTGTTTCGAGAGCAACTGCTAAACTTTTAGATCTCTGTAGATAAACTTTTAGATTTCTGTAGATGCTGCTCCTCCTTGCATACAATCATAACATTCTTTTAAACAGCTAGTAGAATAATGCAAAACAAAACACAAAACTTGAAAAAGTCATAAGTGCAAAAAAAGCAATCAATAAAAACATAGCAAGTACAAGGATTATTCAACCTGATTAATAATAATATCAGAGTCTTATATAACGCACATATCTACCAGCAATTAGGTACTCAAGGCGCTTATTATTGTCTTTTTTTTAAGACAGGTTTTTGAAGTTTTTGAATTATGAGACCCATTTATGTAGCACCTTGTAAGGGTTTACAAGGTGCTGCGGAGCATTCAGCAGCCACTGCCAGAAACACCGGGGAAAACTCCTTCTCTTAGCGATAAGTGTTAACTGGGTTCTTTTACGTGCATTATACAACACAAGGGACCTACGGCTTTACGTACCATCTGAAGGACGAAGCAATAATGGTTAAAGACGCCCACTCGTCAACTAGCGACAAACAAATTTGTGCCACGAAAGATCACCTTTGACCTGTGCATGCATTGTGTGTAAACTATGTACAGGTACATGATCGTTTTGTGCCACAGAAAAAGTCGTCGCGTAATGGTGACGAGCCGGTGTCTTTAAGTGTCTTGCTTAAGGACAAAAGTGTCAAGACCGTGACTCGAACCCACACTCTGCTGATCAGAAACACCAGAGCTTGAGTCCGGTGCGCTAGACCGCTCTGCCACGACACGCCACAAGTTAAACTTAAGTCAAAGGGAAAAATGAGAAATGAAAAGATGAACTTACCAGGTGGCAAATCTGAAAAACAAAAAGAAAACATTTGTTACTACAACTACAAAATTATTACTTCACACTTAAAAACAAGCTGTAAGAAATTGGTTTTGTTTTTGTTTTTGTTCAGAAACGTCCAATTAAAAATTTTTGCAGGCTGGCTCATCAAACAAAACCTTGATTTATCAATTGCTATGAAAATTAAATGTAAGTTTTTCACTTGTGGACTTTGATCTTTAACAAAGGCTTACTTCAAAGCGACTTACCTAGAGTCTGCACACTTCTTGTGACTGCTTCACTTCTTCCAGCTTCATTAAATGCAGAAAGTTTTAAGTAGTACAAACTATCTGGCTTCAAATCATGTATCTCTACGGAATCCAAATCTCCTTCCACTTCAACAATGAATTGATCCGCTGTTGGACTTGTTCCGTAGGATACTTGGAAGCCACTTATCGGTTCAGTCACTTCAGATAACATCCAGCTGATATCAATGGAGGATGGAGAAGAGCTATAGGCCAAGACTCCCCTGGGTTGAGTTGGTAAGCCTTGGGGAAAAAAATATCATGAAGGGTTTATACCAGCAGCCAGTAAGTATAAATGTAAATAAAAAAAAAAGATAATGAAAAAAACAAAACAGTTGAATAGAAACATGGCTATGTGATAACATGGGTAAGGTGTATTCCTTTGTGCACATATACTTTTGTTTAGCTAGTTTACAGTTCACCAAGTTTAGTGATGTTTTTAAAAACTGTTTATACATTTCTTTTTTAACCCTGTACAATTTCTTTTTCATTCTAAATCTGTTTTTGATTAATCCACTTTTCCTAATTGCTCTTTATTTCACTATTTTAATGTTTGTATACAGGGTCTTAGAGGTAGCATGCTACCACTAAGACCCTGTAAACAAACATTAAGATAATACTGATAACACTGATAAGGCTACCGTGTCTTAATAAAACTGCAAACAAACAAATAAATGAATAAATAAAATAAATAACTAAAATAGATAAATAAATTGTAATTTTCCCCTGATTTCTACTAACTGTCAAGCACAAATTGCAGTAATGTACCATGCTATTTAGTAAAACTTTGGTTGAATGTACTCATACTTAGCGGCATAGGCACATCCTCTTGAAGCCATTGAGCCATCGTTGCCAGCCCATCACCGTCATTGTTATATGCCTGTACCGAAGCTTTATACTTTGTACCAACTTTCAGTCCTTCTATCTCATAGGCAAGCTCATCTGATGCAACACTCATTAACATAAGGTCACCTTGTGGTGCACCGCTCACGCCAAAACCTATGATGTAGCCAGCAATATAGATGTTTCCTTCAGGACGTGTCCAGGTGACGATTGCGCTCTGGGGCGAGGTGCTTCGAACTGAGACTTGGCCAGGAGCAGCTGGTAGAGGAATCTCTGGAGTCTCTGAATGTTCACATAAAGTTACAATTACAGGAAAGTTTCCAGATCAAGAAATAGTTCTATAGCTATGGAATATTTTTTTGTGAATCTTTCTATATGTACAAGACCTAAGATGTTCCTAGCAGACATGATTATGATTCGCATAAACTATAAACTGAGTCTTACTTTGTGTAGGTGGTCCAGGTTGAGACCATAAAAGTGAAGCAGGACTACTCTCGCCAACACTGTTTACCGATGAAACCTTAATCACATACTCTATACCAGGATCTAATCCAACTAGTTCGATCATCATGGAACTAGGTCCGACGTTCCCCTGCGTTAGCTTTTTATCTGGAGTACCGACTGGACCATAGAGATAGTTGTACTGGGAGAGGCCAGATGATGTTGGGCTCCATGATATAATGGCAGACTCTGGTGATGTTGGATTGGCGCGTATGTTTGTAGGTGCAATAGGTGGCCCAACTGGTTAGACACATAAAAGAAAAGAATGCACTGATGATCGGTTTATGTGATTAGTTAAGCATAATGATTAAGAGAACATTCTCCTGAAGTGGGGGAACGATTAGCTACTAACCTTTAACGCCAAAAGAAAACTAAACTGCTGTCTCTTCCTTACTCAAGGGCAGCGTCGGCGCTACGGGGGGGGGGGGGCAAAGGGGGGCAAATGCCCCCTCCAGTTCCCACCTCAATTTTTCGCCTATGCCCGAAATTGAGATTAACTGCCTTTTAGCAGTACAAAATTACACTTAAATATTTTTATTTGCCCCCCCCTAAAATTAAGCTTGCCCCCCTCCCCCAGATTGGCAGATCTGGTGCCGCCGCTGTGCTGCTCAAGAGATGATACATTTCCATCCATTCATTTAGGTCCATCTTAGCCTAAGGTATCAGATTTTCACACGACATCTCCACTAATGGCAGTTAGGAGGGGTATATCTCAGGCATAGCAAATAGTGCTTCCATGCGAGTTGGTTGTCTTTATCCACACTAGGAAGCGTGAAACCAGCCTTTCTGCTTGTTCTCACCCATAGACTCTAGCTTTGCTGAGATAGCTATTTCCACATACTGTATCTCTCTGGCCTTGCCTGGTGCATGTTTCCCTCCATCGTACAATCTAGACTGTTTTGAGAGGAATATCAATTCCTACCTTCAGCTCCCGCGTTATTTTCATTTTTAATGTTTCTTCTTGTAGCCCCTTACAAAGAGGAGTGGCTTTCAGCTTTGTTTGGGGCCATAACTTGCATTAAAAAAATAATAAATAATACAAAAAATAAACAGTAAAAAAGTTGCTTATTAGGGCTTCACAAATACAGTACAGTGTCAAATATTGTTTTTTCTACAACACGTAATTGTTTTGTGTCCCTCTTTAACATGGTCATTTTGTTATTCCTTCAGAGAGGGTTTTTTTTTCAAGTAAATTTCCTTTCAGCTTAAGCAGTTCTATGAAATTTGGCCATGGCAGATCTGACATAAAATATTGCCATGCAAACCACAGAATGGAAGAAGTTCCAAGCTACTGTAGACAGCCTCTGGCATTTGTCAAACACATTGTAATTGACTGTCTAGACAGAAATTATGAGGACAGAAATAAAGGCTGCTGACAAGGATGGAATGTTATTCAATACAGTCAACATCAATGTCATTCATGAATTCATAAAAAAAAAATTAATTCCAGCTCAAAATCCACAGGGATTTGTGATTGAAATACAAATAACATTCAAGGGAATAACTTGCCAGTCATGTTCTACCTCCACTCATAATGGTTTTGACTGCCCTTATTTGAGTTGTACTGTCCACCAATGGGGAATGGATCATGTTGGTTAACAACTCTTGACCCAGTTGGGCTCATGTTGGGTTCACATCGTTGCCCCAGTTACTTCATTTTATAGCATCATTGAAGAGGATATCAAGTTACAATGTTTAAAAGTAAAGTTAAAGAATAGGTGATCGTAATTCATGCTTGAATATTACATTTATGATTTATGATAACATTTGAGTCAGCATAAGTATTAGTGTTTCATGCACATAGAAGATTATGTTGCTTGACGATGAAAGTTGGTACTTCATCAGGAAGGAGAGGTTTACTAACTCATGAACATGACGACAAAGCTGGTTACCAGTGACAATAAATGATTGAACTTGACGATGAAAGTTGACTATGGTACTAACTTAACAATGAAAGACGGTAATCATGGAGAGAACCAACTCATGAATATGACGATGAAAATGGTTACTTACTTGCAAATAAAAGACGGTACTAACTTGAAGATGAAAGATGTTACTAACTTGACAAAAAAAGAGGGTACTAACTTGACGATGAAAGAAGGTACTAACTTGATGATGAAAGATGCTGCTACCTTCATCATGAAGGAGATGACTGACTCAAGAATATGATGGTGGAGCTGGGTATTAACTTGACAATAAAAGATGATACTACTTGACGATAAACAATAGTACAAACTTGAAAAAGAAAGATGGAACATCATGAAGGAGAGGACCTTAAGTCTCTATTTTTTACTATCAAGCAATTATGAAAATTAGGGCGAAGGAGCTTGGTACTAACTTGACGATGAAAGATGGTATTAACTTCGTTATGAAGGAGGGAGCCAACTTCAGTCTCCGTTTTTTACCATTAAGGAATGATGAAAATGAAGAAGACGGAGCTGGGCACTAACTTGACGATGAAAGACGGTACTAACTTGACTCTGAAAGGTGGTACTAACTTCATGATGAAGGAGAGGACTAACTTCAGTCTCCATTTTTGACTTGATGATGAAGGAGAGGATTAAATTTTGACCAGTAAGCAGTGATGAAAATGATGAAGGAGCTGGGTACTAAACTAACAATGAGAGATGGTACTAACTTGATGATGAAGGAGCACGCTAAATTTAGATTCTAGCTTTGACAATTAAGCAGTGATGAAAATGATGATGAAGCATGCTGCTTAAAAGTGAAATTATCGGGAGACTTACTTCGTGGCATGGTTGAGGCTTCTAAATACAATGCTTCTCCTTCACCAGCTGCATTAAATGCTCTCAGTTTCAGTACATAGGCAGTATCAGGGATGAGATCAGTGATGGTGAACTCAGTTTGCGTGCTTGGGAAACGTTCTTGGTATTCAGGAAGACCTGCTCCATACTCAAGGATGTACCCTTGAATTGGAATACTTGTATCGGACGGGGCTTGCCAGGTTAAGTCGATCTCTGTATCAGACTGACTGCTTTGAATATTTCTTGGTATTGGTGGTACCACACTTTCTGGTGCTGATTAAACATAACAAGCTTTGTTAAAACACCTAGTATGTAATTGTCAGAGAAAATGTGCAACATATAAAAAACAATTGAAAAGAAAGATGGAACATCATGAAGGAGAGTCTATATTTTGTATCCTTAAGCAATCATGAAAATAATGACAAAGGAGCTGGCTACTAACTTGATGATAAAGGATGGTTCTACCTTCACCATGAAGGAGAGGACTAACTCAAGAATATGATGGTACTAGCTGAGTACTAACTTGACAATAAAAGATGGTACTACTTTACGATAAAAAATGGTACTAACTTGAACAAGAAAGATGGAACATCATGACAGTGGCTCAGGGGATCTTAAGTCGTTATTTTTTTACCATTTAACAATAATGAAAATGATAATGAAGGAGCTAGGTACTAACTTGACAATGAAAGATGGTAATAACTTCAACATGAAGGAGAGGACTAAATTTAGTCTCCATTTTTGACCATTACGCAAAGATGAAAATAATGATAAAGGAGCTTGGTACTAACTTGACGATGAAAGATGGTACTAACTTCATTGTGAAGGAGAGGACTACATTTAGTCTCAATTTTTGACCATTAAGCAAAGATGAAAATGATGATGGAGGAGCTTGGTACTAACTTGACGATAAAAGAAGGTACTAACTTAACTGTGAAAGATGGTACTACTTCATTACAAAGGAGAGGACTAATTTTAGTCCCAATTTTTGACCATTAAGCAAAGATAAAAATGATGATGAAGGAGCTGGGCACTAACTTGATGATGCAAGACGGTACTAACCTAATGATGAAAGATGGTACTAACTTCATTATGTAAGATGGTACTAACTACATTATTAAGGAGAGAGCTAACTTTAGTCTCCCTTTTGACCATTAAGCAAAGATGAAAATAGTGAAGAGAGAACTGGGTACTAACTTGACGATGAAAGACGGTACTAACTTGACTCTGAAAGATGGTACTAACTTCATTATGAAGGAGAGGACTAACTTTAGTCTCCATTTTTGACCATTAAGCAATAATGAAAACGAAGGAGCTGGGCACTAACTTGGTGATGGAAACCAATACCAACTTGATGATGAAGGAGAGGATTAAATTTGACTCAAATTTTGACCAGTAAGCAGTGATGAAAATGATGAAGGAGCTGGGTACTAAACTAACAATGAGAGATGGTACTAACTTGATGATGAAGGAGCACGCTAAATTTAGATTCTAACTTTGACAATTAAGCAGTGATGAAAATGATGATGAAGCATACTGCTTAAAGGTGAAATTATCGGGAGACTTACTTCGTGGCACGGTTGAGGCTTCTAAATACAATGCTTCTCCTTCACCAGCTGCATTAAATGCTCTCAGTTTCAGTACATAGGCAGTATCAGGGATGAGATCAGTGATGGTGAACTCAGTTTGCGTGCTTGGGAAACGTTCTTGGTATTCAGGAAGACCTGCTCCATACTCAAGGATGTACCCTTGAATTGGAATACTTGTATCGGACGGGGCTTGCCAGGTTACGTCGATCTCTGTATCAGACTGACTGCTTCGAATCTTTCTTGGTATTGGTGGTACCACACTTTCTGGTGCTGATTGAACATAACAGGCTCTGTTAAAAATTGTATTTTACACTCCAACCTTGCTTTGTTAAAACATAAACATAAACGTCGTAGGTTGGTTGTGCGCATGGATTTGCCAACCGTGCGATCCGAGAAAAACCGTGGCAAACTCCTTCTCTTAACTGGGTTCTTGCTCGTGCATTACACAACACATAGGACCTATGGCTCTATGTCCCATCCGAAGGACGAAGCAATAATGGGTAAACATCTTGCTTAAGGATACAAGTGTCAAGACCGGGACCTGAACCCACACTCTGCTGATCAGAAACACCGCAGCTTGAGCTCCTGTTTGCTTAACTGCTCAGCCACAACATGCCATTTAGTCATTTAAGTCTCAACTAGAATAAATAAGGTTACATGACGAAGCAACAGAAAAATCTAAAAAAATGTCACATCAAGAAGTCACTGTGTCCTAATACCAAAGTAACAGGGCAACACACAGTTAACACACATCATATATTTCAGTCATCCCACCACTGACGTAGATATAAGACGATGATGAAAAAATAGAAATGCACAACAATAGGCAACTTTTCACAGAGAGGGTGTCTGATAGAAGTGCTCTTTGTCATGGTATTGTAATCAAAGTGGGGACAGCAGAACAAAGGAACAAAATGGGAACAATGCTGCCCTCACATCCGATCTCTTTGTATTTTAGTGTCCTCACATTTATTTTGTGCACTTAGTCTTTGGGAGAGTGTTAAGTTAAAAAGAAAAGTTCTCACATTGATGCAAATACACAGATGTATGTATGTGTATGACTTTAGAAATATTGAAAATTTTGAACAACCCTAAGGCATGTCAGTGACGATGAAGAAAGCCTAATAATCTAAATCATAACATGTACTTTGTTTCTCCATATTTCCTTGTTCTTACCTTGGTACCACTGTGAATATGCCTCTTCTCCAATGGCACTGCTAGCAGTAGCTGCTAGTGTCAGCAGATAGCTGGTACCTGACTGTAAATTAGCTATGATGTACTGTTCTACGTCCGCAGCTAGTGTCACGGTATTCAGATCATTCTCACTGCGGCCATATTGTAACCGGTAACCGCTAATGCAAGCACTGTTAGTTGGAGGGGTCCAGTTAACCATCGCTGATGTGCCAGACTGTGCAACCACATTAAGATTATTGGGGGCTGATGCAACTCCTTGATTATCCAAAGTAGAACAAGTTTTGTTATTTAAAAGAAAACAAATAAATATGGTAATTGTGCTGCTACAACTACTTGATAAGCCCCCCCCCCCCCAACAATTGAAATAGAATCAACAATTATTGTAACCATAGTATCACAACATTCTTAAAAATGCAAACAAAGTATCAGGAACAGTGACACAACAAGTAAAAATAAATGTGGGGAAAAATTAAAACCATGGATTAGAACAGGATTCCAGAAAAACCAATCAATTTATCTAAAAATTAGGAGATGAAAAATAATCCCTTAAATTCTAACAAACCATTACGGTATTTATGTGACTTACTCTCGACAGCTGCAAAGCTACTGTAACGACTCAAGCCTGTAGTTGCAGATGTACCCATTCTAACAAAATAGTTACCACAAGCCTGTAAACCTATAAAACAAATATAATAATAACACAAACAATAATACAAGGAAGGAAATGCAAATCTGGACTGTTCTAAGTGTTACTTGTTAACACAAAAATTTCTCCTTACAAGTTATGTTACTTGAATGCCTGAAACTCACTACTAACCCCAAATGTAATAATCAAGTGTTCCTTAATATGATGGCACATTGAATTAGTGGCTTCACAGCCCCCCACCTCCCTTAGCAAATGACTCCCTGGATCCACCCCGAACTACTTTCTATGTTTAAAAGAGTGAAAAAGTCACTCTCTCTCTTGCCCGGGTGGTGTCATTTTGTCTCTTCTGAGAGTAAAACTCACTGTGCATCAACCTTTTTTAGTAAAAACTTTACTATGATTCAACTTGGAAATGCTCTTCTTTCACTCTAAAAAGAGTTGTGCACCATATGGCTCTTTGCAAGAGTAGTATGGCGGACGAAACAAGTGGTTTTTCACTCATTTTATATTTAGACAAAATAAAGTTAGCTGTTGCAAACTGCTCACCAACCTAAAAGGCCTGTTGTATATTAATGCAAAAAATTGTTAACGATCTCACTTTTCGACCCTAGCAGAGTTTTTCTCTTTATTTAGCGAGCATAAAAATGAATAATAACAATAAAAGGTCCCAAGTATATCCATAAAAGCTCAATTCTGATTGAAATTTCACTCCTAGACTCACTGGAAGAACATCATCTATCAGGGTTTGCCAACAATTTTCTCATTGAATTGCCAGAAAGACCAGTTACTTTGTCACTTCACTAGTCCGTCAGCTCGACTAGCCCATACTCCATATTAAACGCAGATGCTTTTCAAAACCATACTAGCTATCAGAAACCATTTGTGCAAAATTTTAAGTGGCCCTCTGGAGTTTTCATCAGCATTTGGCCAGTCGACAGCTGTTAAAGAAGAATGCTGTCTAGAAACTAGTTCATATTGTACTCTTCATTTTTACAGGACTTCTCTTTGCTTTTAGGGTTCACAGGATGTATGAGTTCCACCCAAAGTGTGGGTAGGCCTATATACTCTCTTTTTTGTGGACACAACTGATTTTCTACGTAGTGTATAAAAGTTTTGAGACAGAGAGAAGTCATAAAGATTATGCTCAAGGAAAATAAAATAAAGGACCTTGAACTGAAAGTATCTGAGATGTAATTTCTTTGTTTGCATTTGTTCTTATGTAAAGCGCTGTGATACCCAGAGTGAGCACTCTTAAAGATCCATGTGTTTAATTTTAGACTTATTGCTATCTTACTGGGACAAAATGATATCAACATATCATGCACGTGAATTCATATCACAATCACGACAGCTTGTCCTTGGGTCAAACACCTACATGTATGTCTAGTTACTAGTAGTATTAATCTCCCACCACTTTACCTTCAATTTCATAAGTCAATGGCATCGCACTGACTTTGAGCTTGGTCATTTTGCCCTTTGACCCCAATCTGTAATGAAGTCTGTAGCCATTAACAGTTCCCCCTCCATCATCAGTTCCTGGACTCCATTCAACTCTCAGAGTAGTCGGAGATGAGAAGTAGCTTGTGAACTCCGGTGAGTTAGGACCTGTCCAAGATATAGAATGTTAGAAGGATTTAAGTTAACTCAAACTATATAATAAAACAAAAAATAATAATAATAATAATAATAATAATAACAATAATACTGGAGTCTCATATAGTGCACGCATCTACCAACCATAAGGTACTCACGGCACTTATTACACTATTTTCCAAGACAGAAGTTTTTTTAATTATGAGACCCACTTATGTAGCACCTTATAAGGATTTACAAGGTGCTGCGGCGCATTCAGCAGCCACTGCCAGAAACACCAGGGCAAACCCCTTCTCTTAGCGATAAATGTAACTGGGTTCATTTACACATTACACAACGCACCGACCTACATGACCTATAGCCTTATGTCCAATCCCAAGGACGAAATAATGGTTAGTGTCTTGCTTAAGGACACAAGTGTTACGCACCTTGTACGGTTTCACAAGGTGAAGCTGCCAACCATATCAGAAACACCAGGGCAAACCAAAAGTGTAATGGGGTTCTTTCACATGCATTACTCAACCCAAGGATGAAGCATGAAGGGGGACCCTTAAACTGTCCCAAGTCCATCAAAATCAATCGGTTGAATATGCTTGATTCCGATCGATTCAGTACACTACCAGATTGAAACATAGGTTGATCTTGATTGAGTTGGTCTTTCAGCAATTTAAAACCACTGGTTGATTTCTGTAGAGTGGTCAAATTGGAAGCCTACTGTACCAAACCAGTCAAAATACTCCAAATGTTAGTGATTGATTCTGGTTGATTCAATACTTCAGCAAAAAGTGCATTGGTTGATTATGATTGATTCAGAACTGTTGCATATTTACTTTCTCTCAGTTTATTGATTTTGGAGGATTTGGTATGATTTCTAGAAAAAACATCCAGGGAGTTACGCGAATGGTGAAAGCGAAGCGAATTTCCTTGCGTCACCATTGGAAAACAGCGCGTACCGAATTGTTGCGTCACCAAAATTTGCTTCGCCTTCGCTTTCGCGTGAAGTATGAACCGGGCTTTAGGGTGGTCAAATGTTTTACTCAAGGACACAAGTGCCATTACTGGGACCTGAACCCACACTCTGACAACACCAGAACTTGAGTACCGTATACCCTGCACGAAACCACTGGGCCACAACACTTCATCACTAGTGTTCCCAATTCTGCTCACATGGACGTTAAATATGATAGAGACCTAATTTATTCTTGTTCAAACCACTTTCTCCGAACAATAAAATCAATTTTCCAAAAAATGTGGGACACCTTTTGATGACAATAGTTCAAGCTCTGTGTGATGAACATGCATTGTGAGAAAACTTTGAAGAGAGTGATTTCTCCTGTTAAGTCAAAACAGCATGATCCTATTATTTTTTTGTGTGAGTTCAGCAACAGTGTTGATTTGATTTGATTTGATTTTTCCAAATCTAGGTTATCACAGTGGGAATTTCAAGCTTTTTAAAGACAAATATAATTTGATAAAATTGTGAAATTCTGTTTTCATGTCTAAACTTCTGCTGAACTTTTTGAAAAACTTCACCAAAGTGTTACTGTGTGTCCTTGAATGGCAATATAAATGCACCCATCACATCTAAGGGAAAACTACTACACAGCAAGACACAACAACCTCATGTTAGAGCAATGCAACACCCAATACAATAAAAACATATAACAAACTAAACAAATCACACAGCGATCCAATGGTCCGAGGTAAAATAACCATAGCAACTCCACCAGATGACAACCAAGGTGACAAGTCTAGGGAAAGGCCATATTACAAAACTAAAAAGTCAATTTACTGGTCAGCAGGGTACCTTGAACGTGTAAGCTTTACCTTGCACTATAGTATACCTTGCAAAAACAAAAACTTGTTTCCAACAAGCAAGTTTATTCAGTACAAGAGACCATGTTCTATAGATATGGGCTGTCTATATAATTTATAAATATATAATTTTCCAGTTTTTAAAAAACTTTGAAAACAAATGCATTTTTGGCATTTGGCAGTGGACTATGTTCCTGAGATTAGTGTGGCAATCTTGGTTTGTCTCCAATCCAAATCACTGTGACAAAGCCAAGGTTGGAATAAAAAATAGTCTGGTTCCTTTTCTGTGTTGTAAATATTTGCACTCATTACTGTTATTGGATACAGGGATTATGACCAAATGATGGCAGCATGATAAAGGAACTAAAATAGGTGCCAAATAATTTCTCTGGAAAATAGAAGCATCAAAAGTTTCTGAATCAACAACATACATTTCAACTCGTTTAGAACCAGGAGTACAGACAGTTCCATTTGTTTTTTGCTTCATTATTCCACTGGTGGTAAATAATGAAAAGTTAACATACAAATTACAACATCAATTTGCATTTTTTTCTTTTCACCTTGGACATAATTAAGTGTCAAATATTGAACCAGCTGGGACACTAAGGGATATCCTTGATACAAGTTGATACTCAGAAATTAAATTACTTCACACAAAACAGGCTGGGCTTTTAATCAAATTATCTAACACCAGGTGTTTTCAGAAATGACCTTACAGTGTAAAAAAGGAGTGAGATTGGCACACTTGTCGTCAATGTTTTCACGAAGGGACGGGCATGTCGAATATCCTATTTTGTTTTTTTCACATTTTCTTTTCACTAATATTGATTAAAACATAATACTCTACAATCCTGAACTGTTCCCAATGCGAAAATATTACTAATTTGTTAATTATGTTCAATATGAAAAGGACTGACATCCCAAGAGATGGGCATGTTTACTAATTAATGTGTTAATTAATCAACATCTTGGTGATCTTTATTATATATTATTGATAAAATCTAACCCTTAACAAAACACATTGGGGCACTTAAACTGCACAAAAAAAGTTTCAATACTGCAGAGTTTTCAGTTTCGAATTTAGCACCTTTTAAAAAGAGAATATCTAAACACATTCTTTAAATGCATTTTGACATGTCTGTCCCTTTGTGACATCAGCTAAAAGCAAACAGGAATATAAACTGATATCTTCCCTGAAAAAAAAGAAGATTCTTAATACAACCAAACTTTTACATTTGGGAGGGGTTGTTTCCAGAAGAAATGAATCTTGTAAATCACATGGGACGGGAAGGGTAACACCATGAAGCCCTTCCACCATGGTTTACACATCTTGCTATTAGACTTTAAGCATAAAAGTCACACTTCATGGCTAGCTTGGATATTGGGGATTTCAAAATGTCCACAATACCGACCTATTACTCATACCCTCTAAGAATTTGTTTGCAGATTCATTGGTTGGAATTGTTACAAAATGGAAATGTTGGTGGTGGTGGCCTCACTTTATCAGATAAACATAATATTTTCGACCGTGGCCATTAAATGCTGTTTCAGCACCTATAACCCAAGCAGTTGGCTCAGTACCAGAAACTGAGAGGTAATTTATGGCCTACTTTTATACACTTTGACTCTTTCCTTGGTGGGAGCATGTTTACACAAGTGAAAGGGATTTCTACCAAATTACAACAAAATATAAAAATATAAAAGTACATGGGTGAATAGATGGTTAATCACTATACAGTGTATTTAGGATGAGACTATAAGCAGAGCTGAGCATTGTACTCTTCAATAGAACCAAAAAGTCAGCCCCCATGCCCCCACCCCACCAAGTTCTTCTCAAAACCAATGGGCTATATGGTACATTGTGAAATTCTAAATAATATGGCCAAATTTAAATTTCCACAAATTGCTTAATCTTCATAATTCTCTATCCAACCAGTGTATATTGGGGACCTGTGAGTGTGAGTTCTTGATCTTACATCTCACCAGCCAACCCATGAGTTTGAACATTGGAGGTATGGTGGATAATTCAATCTCTCATTTTGACATAGTTTGGTTTTGTCACACCATGAAGCTTCCATAGTACGAAAATGGAGGAAAGACATACCCACACGTTGAAAGGGAGATAAATGCATATTCAGACCAGGGAAAAGTTCCATTAGCCTTTTTGAGATATGGTGGACACATTACACAAGTGCACTGTTTTGAGTGGGTAAACATGGTAAATCTGTCTTTATACACCCAAACCAAACAGTGCACTCATATACTGTCCGCCAAATCTCAAAAAGGCTATTGGTTCTGCTTTACTGCAGAATTCTGTGCTTACGGTCACTATTCTCCGCTTATAGGGCAAGCGTCGAATTTCTACGCTAGCTGTGTAAGCAAAGAATGCTTAGTAACGTGATTGTACAAACATGCTCAAGCAAAAAAATTTTTGCCAACCTGTAAAACATGCTTACATTAAGCTCAAAACTGCCTGCTTCCCTGTAAACGCCAATTTTTCACATACAGTAAGCAGAGCCTTGAAATTGGGCGGAATTGGGACACCTTTTTACACGATGGTTAATAGAGAAAGTACCTTTTTCTTCCTCTGTGACTTTAATATTGTTGGTACAATGGTGTAAACTGATCAAACGAACTCATGTATTCATAATCTTCCATAGTGAACACTACACTGAGTGTTAGTTAAATCACTAAGCTGGGCAGAGCTGGGGCGTTTGCTCAATGTAAAATGAAAAAAATGATGGAGACATGTTATTGTTAATGGTCTCGCTGTCCAATGTCACTGTACACATAGGCCCGAAGACATTAAATGTTTGTACGAACTTTTTGAGTAAACTTACGTCCGTCACACGACACCAACACTGCTACTAAAGTTGTCAGCAACAGCACAGAGTTGCAAGAAGCAGACGCCATTGCTAGTTGAGGTCGTTAGGAATGGCCGTTACACAAGACACGGCTGGGTTCTCCAAGGCGGTCCACTTGCTAGAACATTCTTGAGGCAGACAACCAAGAAAGATATTTTCTGCTTCACGCCCCACAGTTACAGTCTCAGACGGATCCATTTACACCTAGGGGTTACGAAAATGTACGAAAAAAAAAACTATCTGAAAAATGTTTTCTGATTTCATCAAATTTGTTTACAGGATTTACATATTTATATTACAAAATATAATTTCTACAAGCTTTCAAACAGATTATTGAATAAAAGTGGAATTATCCAGTATGACATTTAACCTCTTTCTTGAATGGTAACTACGACGCCCCTTCAAGAAACTTTTTGGTCTCGTCCAGTGTTCGGGATTTGGATGCACTTCCAGGAACAGGTGGTTTGTCTCCACAATGACGAGGAAAATAAATTATTTTTTTTTAAATAAAAATCTGCCTGAGCTGAAACTTTACCAGTCAAACTCATCAGTAAAATAACATTTTGTTTATAGTTTAGTTTTATTAATTTTTTTTCCCATGGAATTAAATCCAACCCTATTAAACTGCATACTGGATAGATCTATTGGTCTGTATAATATGAAACTAAGAGTTCGTTTTGAGAGCTTGTTGTTTAAAACCAAATGAAGACCAACGCCAATATTTGTGGCCGAAAGTAAAACAACTGAAAAATAAATCCCCAAAACAGGTCGGCCTTGGTAGTATTGTTGATACGAAAGCAAAACAAAACCTACAAGGTTAGACTCCCCCGAGTAGGTAGAAACTACCATTAAAATGTCACTCAAATAAATAGACGGTAGCAAACATGTGGTACATATTACGAGATAGTATGCAAAGTGACCTTTGTAGAATGGGTGATGGGCAACACCAACAAAAACGGATCAGAAGTTTTACACTCTAGATTTACAACCGCAAAAGTTAGTATATAGGCCTATGACCACAATATTACCCCGACATACTTCAGGTTTTTTTTCCCTGTGTTTGTTTTTACATTTTTCACGTTGGTTTATATAGGTCTATACATGTACATGTATATATCGCGGGAAGTGACAACAGTGGTGCATGGAAACTAAAGGGGGGGGGGGACACCCCCCCTCCATTGATGGCCCTGCCCCCCCCCCCCCCCCCC
Source organism: Marthasterias glacialis (assembly GCA_911728455.2). NCBI lineage: Eukaryota > Metazoa > Echinodermata > Asteroidea > Forcipulatida > Asteriidae > Marthasterias > Marthasterias glacialis. Next base: position 5,213,019 of record OU452229.1, on the reverse strand, counting down.
ATTTGAAATCTTGACTTTTTAGATTAAAAGTTACCAGAGTAAAATGTTACATTTTGTAAGTTTTCATGTAATGATGTATTGATTTCAATGTTTTTTGGGAAACTATTTTTGTATTTACACACAGTGTAAGACCTGTTGGTTTTTACCTCCATGTCAGATTATCTTATGAAAAATTGTAAACGGCATAACAAGAGCGCTGAAAAGGGGCTTGTTTAGGAAAAGTGAGCATTTTTAATAACAGAAGTGACCCCCCCCCCCCTCCCTCCCTCCCCCCTGCTAGAAAAAAATGGTGCACCCCTTGAGCCCCCCTTAAAGTTTACCCTAGTTTCGCCACTGAGTGACTATTGTAAATGCTTGCAAGTTGTTAAGGTTTCAGTTCCGAAAACTGTTCATTGGTACAGCATGCAATAATTTATACTGGCCTATGCACCCATAGCGAAAGAAATTGGGTGACTTTTTTATACTATGACTCAATTATCAGTATATCGGTTTGAATATTCAGATTACTCACATATTTAGGTTTACTCTTCGTGTTTTGTCATAGAACATTTCTCATCTACTGGCTGCTTCTACAGGATACCCTGAACAATTCGTTGAGCTGCTGCCGTGTCCATCTGTTTGTGCATGTGTTGCTCATGTAGCCAGCTGTTCTGGGCATTTTTACTTTTTTTATTCGAAATTGTTGCAAGGCAGCTTTTGAGCTGTGATAACAGTTTTTCAAATAAAGCATTTCTATCTATTTAACTTTAACAATTTCCATCAACCTACATTTTCATTCCGTTCCAGACTAGAGAAAGGTCCAATGTTCCAAACGGAAGGGAATAACATGTCTGGTTGACGTTAAAATAAATCGAACATTTCAACAACAAAAATATGCATATACATATCAAGCAATTTTTTCATTCCTGCGACACATTCAAAGAAAACCATGACAACCATACCACGAAAGCAGTCTTTTAAATAAAAAACCTTAGTTTTATTGTCCAAATTATGCCACAAGTTACTACAGAATGAAACCCGACTTAAGCCCACACACATAACAAGCTGTGATCATTAACATACATCATATTGTTATAATTGTTTTGTACATAAGTTTTGAGTGGTACCCCTGGCAACCAGAAAGTATGCCATACAGATACCATAAAACAGGACCTTTGTCACGTTGTAGCCATCTTTAATATATCTCCACCAGGTTCCATGTATAACGGGTGTGCTTTGAAAAATTGAAACACCGGTCTGCATTCCTGACTGACTCATTTGATCAAGTCTACAGACAGTTCCCACTTGACGTCAACAGTCAGTAAACTTTACGGGGAATGATCACCATTTGTTGAACACACAATTATGCGTTTTGCGTAAATACTGTGTGAGGCACGCGTGAATTTGATCAATTTCTTGCATGATTGGTCGGTAAACCACTTGGCCGCGTAGCAAAATTAGAATGCTTGATGCTGCTTCAAGCCAAAACCCAAGTTGCCCCAAAACATGGTGCTTTATCGGGAACTATCTATAGATACTTGTAGAAGATGGAAAACCAAGTATGCTCTCTCCTGAAGAAAATCAGAGAATACTGATCGAAACTTTGAGTTGTCACACCACCGGGTCTTTTACCAACCACCACAACTCGAAAAGGGTTTGAATGTACATGGTGTTACCACAAACCTTACTTGAAATATAAAGTCGATGTGATAATTACACCATCTACAAGTATGACAAAACATCAATGCACTGATTCAAAATAATGTGCCAGGGGCCAGACTATTCTACAATCTGGTTAGATGTATTTAGTATGGAAATAGTAGAACAGATGACTGCCACATGATAAAGGTCCATTCCTAGATTCCTCAAGCTATATACACTAATAATTAAATCCATACAGTTAAGTTCACTGCATCAAGTACTGAAATATCCGATGATTGTAAATCCAAACTTTGGGTCGGTAAATAACCAAACAACCTCACAGAAATCAGTCAACTTTGAAGGCAAATATTACAACATAAAGGAGTCAGTAAATGAAGAGCCAAATCATAAGTTTAACAGATCTGTTTCTGTTGAGTTGTGACACTAGCAAATAAATGTTTTTAAGTAAACATATCACCTCTCCTAAGTACATTACCTTTTAATACTTCTTCAAAACTGAAGTTATTTGGAAAGACAATGGCACAATCAATGAAATTTGTTAAACTTCTTGGCCCACTCAGATGTTCCAGTCGATCTCAAACCAATTCTTTACAAATCTATAAATTTCAATTTTTATAAATTACACGTCAACGGTCGATGATTGAACTTTAAAAAGAAATGTACGCTTTCAAGAAAAGTCGTCGAAATTTAGCCCATACTTTTGTGTTTCTAAAAAATATTTCATGAAAAAGAAACAAAATTTTAGTACAACATATTGAACTGCCTTGTGCTTTTGGGCTTTGAGTTGAAATAAATAGTTATGAAACACAACATCTGAATTGTGGGTCACACTTGTGCACTAAGTGAAAGAGTGTTCAGCAAAATTTTCCAGAACCGACTTCACTATTTCACAAAACCTCTATGCCTGTGTCTTCTCTCACACCATCCAAAATAATCTATACTATCAACTTCGTGTTTTTTTTTTTTACCACCCCGGAAAATTGGACATTTATCTTTAAAATTTACTTAAGTACCATCAAAATGTTACGATTTAAGGCCAATTTGGTAAGTTGCATCCAACCATTGCGTTTATAAGGTTTCTTTATACTATTTGTTTCAATATTGTGCCTACCAGTCTGTCTCTAAAATGTAGTACTAGTAGACAATGACTTGAACTACACGTTCATTTCTCAAGATAAGTTTATGGCAGCGCGTCTGAACTACACTTCATTTTATACTTGCCACTGTACCCTATACAGAGATGCTTAATAATAAATAGAAGTACACCATAACAAAGTATGTAAACAGTTCTTGCACGACGAATAATAAATGTTGCCAAAAAGTGAATAATAATAATAAAAAAATAACTTTTTGTACAAATTCTATTTAGCCAAAGTTTAACCATTAAGAATCCTTGCACTGAAAAAATTTCATCTAAAACTTTATGCAATAAATTAGTAAAAAAAAATAAAAATAAAAAATAAACCCCAACAATGGAACTATGAAAGGAATGAAAACACGTTTTTATAATAACCGACAATTACAATCCGATCATCATCCATAAAACAACCACTCCAATATTTAGTGTCACCTGAACCATACCGTTCATCAAATATACAACAATGATCTCTCGTTAGTCATAAACTTTAGTTTTGTCACACTGATAGAAAATGTGGTGTTAAAAAAAAATGAAAAATGAAAATAAAATAAACTAACTGACCCACGATTGTGCAATTCCTTTCTGTACAGTGAATAGCTCTTCTATCCACCACATTTACTTTGAAATGTAAAGAGAACCAGTTAAAATGTTATTAAAAATGTGTACTACATATGACTTTTGCACATCTGACCTGTGCAGGTGGTATTTACAAAGCTAAAGAAAAACAAACAAACTTCTGAATTAATTCCCTATTTATATAACAAGATTATTTGAAGCTTTGCATGGTGTATTAAGCACAATAAGAATTAGCTATCTAGGTATTGAAGCTTGTCGCCAGCAAGCTAGTTTCTTATCTTATTTGTATTTGCATTCAGAAACTTTGTGACGTTAAATTTCAACCGAACTTTGTTTACATGTAACAGCTGTCCTTGTCTTTGAAAAGAAAACTTCGGTGAATTTCTGTCAGTAAATGACACTATAATTCTCTACCCCTCAAGAGAACAAATTTGAAAATTAAGACACATTCTCAGTGACATATGAATATTGACAAACAAACCAAACACTGACGAGTTTAATCAACGACTGCAGAGTGCCGAAGGCTCAAGATGGGTAACTCAGGCTGAAATGTGACATCCCACTGGACGCCATTTCAGCAAGTGACTCTATTGATGCAACAATAGATCAGTGCAGACAATGACCACTGCTATCAATGGGAAACAAAACATTCACTTGCCGAAATGGCACCCATGCGTATTTCACGTTCCAACAATAGATAGAGCTCCATTTCCCAATCTTGCACTTTCGGCACTCTATAATCTTTGGTTTAATTCAGTGAAAAAAAAATCTATTGTTCCCCCCCTTTTTTTTTTAAACTTTACCAAAAGTTATGGGTATTATCAACTATCATAAACTGATGAAATTAATTGCATTACCCACCACCTCTTAAATATAGGTTTACATTTCACAAATGCACTCATGCACCATACAATTACAAAACAAGCAATAATTTAGTATAAAAAATATATAAAATGCTGGGCTTAACGTAAATAAAAAGAAATTAAAAAAAAAAAGGAAAAACTTTCAGTACAGGTTATTCCATTAAGTAAGGTTTTAGTACAAATATTTATACTTGGCCGCCAAAGGAGCCAAACATACTTTTTACATAGTTGTGAAATAAGCTTTACTGGTGGCATTTTTACAAGATGAATATTCACTGACTATAAAGTACATATATGCACAAAATAAAAAAGGAAAAATTTCTCCCAGACTGTGTCAGTAACTTAAGTTCCTAGTCTAGTAATTTACGCGAGACTGACCAGTCTGTTAGAGAAATCAGAATTGATTTAAACTCTAAATTTTTGAAAATCTCCATGGAAAGCAGGATTGGAAAACAAATTTCTCGTCAGTGACAATTATTTGCTTCATGTCTGACAAAATATCTTCCTTCACTAAAAACTCCCTTGATAGGAAATCACAAGAGGGCGCTAGACATTTCTCTTGATAGGACTATCGTTATTACAGAGGATTCTTGGATGAGCCAAAAACGATTGTGCTAAATATAAATATATAACTAGCATACAACAGATACCTGGGCTGAATGCCCATATATCAGACTTCATTTAAAAAAAAAATACACCATCACTTTTTGTTCCCTTTTCGTTTTCAATTTTAAAAACAGCACCAACAAATCAGGGGGGAGAGAACCTGTGTACATTTACTTAAAAAAAAACACATTATGGGTTTATGATGAATAAAAATCTACTACGCTACAACATTGCTACATCTTTCGGCCCCCAACACGACCCTTTTAGTAAAATATATGGCTGAAATCACAATTCTGTTGTTTTTAAGACATTTACAAAAAATAGTCCAGAAGAAAAAACTGGACTTTTCGGGCAATCATCAAGATTGATTAATTTACATTATTCAAATAGACATGTATCAAACCTACACCTCATAAAAGGTTCATAATAACAAGTTCTTTTCAATTTTCCATATTGTAATTAAGTATTATTATTATTATTTTATTATTTTTTTCAGACCAACAAGTTGTTTGTGTGACCTTTGACTAAGACCAACATGTAGATACCTTGCCCAACTGTCTAAAAACCCTTGGAACGCTAACCTAACTAAATCAAGGTCAGATCCAAATTGGCTCGGCTTTGGCTGTTTTCAAGGATGTTGCTATAGGCCTCCTTTGCTTCTACGCCTGTTAAACGTGGCAACCCAGCCATAGCCGCAGCCACTAATTCGGACAGGGCTTAACACTTCACTAATCTCAGTTAGTTATGGGCCAACAACTTCTTCTAAGCCTTCCACAGTGTAAGGGTCAAAATGTCTGGCAAGTAACTTTTCTGGCAACCAAAGACTGCTCAATCTCAGTCTACTGTTTTTAATAAAAATGATGGTTGTTTTGGGGTTGTTTTTTTCAAAAGTTTTACATAAAGACAAAAATTCTACGGATGTTTGTTTGATCCCTTCGATTGCAGGCAATGGTAAGACGTTCTTAAGGTAAAACATGAAATTGCAGATAATTCAAACTGCTTTACAGTCAAACAAAGAGTGAGTGCGATTACATAAACACCAAGAGTGCATTACTTTTTATTTAGTCTTACAAAACGTCACTACTCTGAAACGGTCAAAGGTCATGATCCGAGGTCAACCCTCAATGAACTCTTGACACTCTTGCATAAATAGATCAGCAATCAAATGAGTCAGAAGTTTGTGCCATAGTCATGCTCTGACCTCTTTGATACTTTCATCTAACGCTGTGAATTTTCACTTAACACTGTTGTCACAAACCACCCACTTCTCAATCACATTTTGGCAAAAACATATTGCAGCATGCGATTGGCGTCAGAACCATCATTAAGGCAACATTCCCTACTTCTTGCTTTTAGTTTGTCACGAGAACTCCCAACATTTTTTCCCCGCACACACATCCGAGACAAACTTCTATATTTTACAGTTAACAGCTCTCTATTGTACAAGCAAATATAATCGTACAAAAAAAAAACAACCTCATCCTCCCTTTGACCTAAAAATCATCAAAATTGGTCATCAGAACATTATTCAACCACATATATTTTATTAATTCACAAAATGAAACCGAGATGCGGTTTTATTTATACAGATTAAAGATAAGGAAAGAGATTTGGGGAGGGGGAGGGGGGAGAGGGAATCTTTAGCTCTGAAGCTCTGATGCCGTGATAGCGTTCAAGTCCTTCATCAGACCCTCAAGGTTCAACATTTCGGTGTTAAGATCTTCAGTGCTGAAGGAACGGTTGGTCGACTGTGGGGACAAAAAAAAAACACAATAATTTTGTCAGTTTGTCAACATTTCCCTTGACACGGCTTGATGTTTTTTTTTTGTACATCTGCTCGGACCCAGCCTGACTAACATAGGCAGTACGCCATATCGATACCTCTCGTCACTAACTCGTGGTAGGGATGTACTGGGAAAAACAATGCTGATTGGCTACTGACAGTGACTGATTTGCATGCATGCTTGCTAAAAACGTTTGAGCGCAAGTATTTGACGCGATCTCATTTCAAATGAATGTTTTACACGATTGCGTAACCCGCATACAGTTCAACATGTTGCAAATTTAAGGAAGAGTGAGAGGGGACCAGTTGCTCTATGATTCTATGGCTCTTTAGCAGGTTACCATGCGTGAATTGCGCCAGAAATTGGCACATTTAAATGAACCAATTCCAAGGGTTATGAGCGAGCAAGGCATGCTGGGACACATTGGCGAAGTGCAAAACGGATCACCCCTGGGAACGAGGTTGACTAGGACCCTTCTCATATGAAATTTGACACAAAATCTAAGTTCACACTTTGATTTCCGTTTTCTTTTCACTAGCTGTAACCATTCAGCTTGCTGGTCACAAAAGCATACATTGAATAAAAGATGGCAGTCAAGCAAGATTAACAGGTTGTGAAATAGACCTTTCTGAAATAGAGTTTTGCCAAACATGGTTGGCAAAATATGGACGGCCTTTGCTGCAAAAAATACAGGTTTAGTATTTGACCAATAAGGCTATCGAATTAATACTCATATTAATGATAAATAAAATTTAGTATCCAAAACAAAAATTAAACTTATACTCATAAAGAAATTTGATTTTTTTTAATTAAAAGGGCAAATTTTTTCCAAGCCAGTTTATACCTTTTGTGCTACTCTTGGCCCTCCATATAAAATGGTGGTCAATATTTGTAAACAAAATAAAGGTCTAAAACTTTACACAGCATGGATTTAGGAAATCATAACAAAGAAAAATTCTTTATCAATCAATAAGCCATTTGTGAGTTAAATGTGAACAATGTCTGGTTTAGTGACTTGTTTAATCACTATCAAATGATTAATTTTGAATTCCTCAGACTTAAAATACTGTTGTTACATCACATAGTTCGGGGCAAGTTTTTTTTTATAGCAGCCTCCAGATTAGCAAAGTCTGGTATCCTTTTTTGCAACACATTTTCTTTGAAATTTATGTATGAGTGTTTGCCGTCCCTCATGTCATGATGTAAAAGCCTGTCCCTTATCATTTGACATAAGCCGTGTTCGCATTGTACTTCTTCAGGGTAAACTAATCGACAAATGGGTGACTTGACCATTTGAAATCCAGTGCGAACAGCCCTGGAAAAATTTCACCCAGGTAACTTAACCGAGTCCAATGGGTAGTTTTAAACCGGCCAACTAACTGACCAGGTAAACTAACCAGGTCAAACTAACCGAGCCAAAAACTCCAGTGCAGACACATCGGTAAAACCGGCCTGTAAAATACCACATCCGGTTCGCACCCAAAGGCTGGTTTATAGTCGGTCGCGCGATGGTAAAATCGACGCATGAAGCAGCTTATAGTTGACACTGACTCAGTTGGTTTGTTTCAGCATCGTCTTGGTTAGTTTACCCACGTCAAATAATCCAAGTGCGGACACCGGTAAGATTTACCCATTGGAAGTTACCTAGGGTCGTGGTTAAATATTAATCCAATGCACACATGGCTGTAGTAACACTGGATTTTGTCTGAGGAATTTAAATGGAGCATTCACTCGTGACTGAGCTTGGCATTGTACAACGAGACATCGTTCAAATCTAACTTGCAAATGGCTTGTTGCTTGAATCAACCTGTTTTTTTTTAATTACCTCTTGATATAAACTCACCCCAGGACTGGTACCATCGCCAACACCTCGGTAGGTAACATCGGGTGCTCTTGGGGTCACTACAGGCAATGGTTGTGCTCGCACCCTAGCCACGCCCGGCTGGGTGTTACGCTTCAATGGGCTGTAGCTTGGCGCTTGAATCTTCACTGAAATCGGAACAGATTGCGGATTGAAAGATGTTAATGCAGACAAACTGACTAAGTGAAAGTACAATTCTATTCAATGTTCAAATCAACCACTGGTTTTGTAATCTGACTCAAATATACACAGGTGTTAGGTCCACTGTTTAAGCACTATGTACGAAGTGTGGACCTGGTAACAAATAATGTCCACTCTGTGTAGGAACTTGAAACACTGTGTGGACTTACACACGTCCACACCGTGTTTCCACGAATTAGATTTTTACTCAAAATGGAAGCATTTTCTGTGAAGCATTGACGAGCTCAAAACCAAGTATTATATTACAGGGATCGGGTGTCTGAAAAACTGCTCTCAAAACAATCTCTAATAGAAATGGCGGTGGTTTTTAAAGATTTCTCGTTCTTAACTGCACGATGAGAAAAGAATGTCCACACAGTTTATGTCACAAAGGACTGTGTTTCTTAACTGTACTTATGTGTCCTTGCAGAGAGCCAAAATATGTAAAAATATTCATACATCCATACATGTAAGCTTAAAATTTCTTTCACTTTTATATACATCGAACGTTGATTCTAATGACCGTTACAGGTGTGTGAGATACATTACACAAACCAGTGATTTACCTGACACCAAGTTATCAAAGGGATGATACAAAAAATTTACCCCGTCAGTTTCCCTTGTGGTTTATTGCTTGATGTTATAACACACTGCAATTTGTTTGAAGACGTTTGCAATACAACTATCAATCAAGACAGTGGCGTAACCCCCTCTTGCCGCTCCCCAAAAATAAGATAAAAAAAATTCACGAATAATTGGTTTGATACATTACATAGCCCCTACAAATTATGTCTTTGACCTCACTTCCCCCCCCCCCCAATGATGTCTGGTTACGCCACTGAATCAAGGAAACTTTTCATAAAATGTATTACCAGACATTTGACATTACTGCTGCTTATGGTGTAAGACGTCTTGTAAGACAGTCATGACAGTATTTAAAAGATACTCAAACAAGAAGTTGTGGATGAAATTGATTTTAACTTTAATTGTTGGCTCATAAAAGAACACTGTAATAGTCATAGCCTCAACCCAATCTTGCAGCAGGTTAAAGGTTAAAGGTTAAAGGTTGGGAGACTCTATTTCTGATGGTCACCTCTTGCAGCTTGGTAGTTAGGAGGTGGGCCAGGGACACTGAAACTTGACAGTGGGTTCCCAGCCCTGGAGGTGGACCCTTGGGTACTCGAGCCGTCGTCGTGGGAACTTGTTGTGTTAGTATCGCTATGGTAACCTGAGAGAGTTTGAAAGAAATGGGCGACAGTCAGAAGAAAACCCTCAACCAAGAACTGTTGTATTATTTGGTCAGTACGAGTTTAGACTTGGCGAAGATACCAGCAAAGCAAAGACAAGCTCTAGAAAGCACTACAGGTGCAGACCTAAACTAGCATTTACTTGGATAATTTATGTCCAGTTGCTTCAAACGTGTATTGTTAGGAAATAACTGTTAACCTCAAGAGCATTCTCTTAAATTTAAACATCAAATAAAGTGTTGTGAGGATTTCATGACAAAAGAAAACCAAGCATCAAACTGTGCAGATTTTTAAATTAATTGCAGATTTAACAACACAAAACCACAAACATTAACAGAATATTTTACGCACGTAAACATTAGTCCTTTTGGAATGTACAGTAGAGTGTACTTCATATATTTTTGACTATTCACTGGACGGAATTTTTTCCCCAAAACAGAGATTTATTGTAACGATCATAAATGCTGGAAAATGCAGCTTCAAAATTAAATTGAAACTGTCTGGCCTCATAAACAGAGATGCTGCCATGAACCAGATTAATCTTGGAATCTTTGACTAGCGTGATGTTACACTATGGCTGCCATAGTACCTGATGATGTTGTGTTGGTGTTATACATATAAGCGGGACGATCCATTTGATGCTGTCGCGGGGACGACGCATGGTAATCGTAACCTCCAGCTGGTGACATGTGACGGTCTGTAACCATGCAAATATTAGTGTTGAAGAGATTAGTTCACCATTACAGTATGCAGCAAAGAGGTGGAGAGGAGGGGGGGGGGGCGATGCCTACCTACCCTAGCACGATGCACTGTGAAACTGTCTCATGCACAACTTGACTACAAAAACACAAGCTCAAATCTTAGGGTTTTTTTTTATTATTAAAAGCCAACTCTAAGCCAAGATGACCACTGGTCAGGAGGACGTTTAGAAAGAGGGAACAAGGCAAAACATACAAGTTTTGTTTTGGGTTGGTTTGTTTGTTTGTTTGTTTGTTTGTTTATATAACCACAAGGCATCATGCACATTTTTTAACGTTTATTTTCTTACTGTTTTGTGGATTTTTCTTGTTGACATGAAGTCGTGTAAATTTTTCTGAAGTGCACAACAAACAAAAAGTATTTCAATTTTTTTTTTTTGTTCGTGCATAAAATGATGGAACTAAAAAACACAAAACCTGTGAGTTCTTTTGACAACACAATGCATTGTGGGGCACACTTGTGTGACCTCAAATTATAACAATTCAACACAAATCATCATGAAACACATCAGAATAAACAGTTGTGGCATTTTAAACATGGCTTAAAAAAAATGACTTGCAGGAATCCCCGAAGGCCTGACTTTCGTTATTGCACTAAGACGAATGAGCATGACTTTCCAAAGCACTGTTAGTGAAAGCATCCTTGACCAGCTAAAGAACCTATGAAATGCTGTGTGCTTCATTACACATGGACGTTTATGGTGAGACTCTTCATACACCCAGATAGACACTGCATCTTACAAAACCAGGTGAATAAACGTCATTCTGATGTCATGTCAAAGAGCACACACAATGAAGCAAAATGTGAAAATGCGAACACTTTTCCCGTCAGTTTGCATTTTCCGTACCCACAAGCTTTCACAGCTACGATATAATTTATGCTCAAAAGTGGTTTTTTTTTTACACAAATGTTCAGTTACAGTATAAAAAAAAACCGGAACACTCTCCAGGTTGCATGTGGAATTTTAAAGAGAATGCAAAACCCCAAAACTCAATCCAAACATAGTTCCCGATTAATGACAAGCTTGGGATTATCATCATTTAACAACACGTAGTTCATGGAAAAGCACGGAAGCCTCATCAGCAATACACATCTGTAGGGAAATGCCAGAGCTCAACAGAAAGACGATATTATGAAGGGGAGAGAAAGAATTTTTTTTTGTTAGCATTTAAAAAACACCATCACCAATATTTCGAACAGACCTGCAAAAAGGAAGTTAAATTTTGTCATGAGAAAAAAGCAGTCAAAAGGAGTGCGTTAGTGAATTGAAAAAAAAAAACACACAGCAATGAATCACCAAGTAAACGCATTGAAAGAGAAATTTACTACAATACCCAAGATAGATTCAGTATAAATTAATATTAAAACTCAAACTTCTAAAGTATCTGTTAGGAAGAAAAAAAAACACCTCATAAAATAATTAGTATTGAAGAAACATTGAGCACTGCAAGTAGAAAAGAAAAAAAAAATTGGTTAATATTATTGAACCAATCACCAGTTTTCATTCTGATTGCTAATCGTATTTGACAATACGTCAAAGAAAATCAACAGCGCAATCTCGGAGTGTCCAAAAAAATACCTTCTCGCTCCCCAAACCTATCAAGTGATCGAGATCTTGAGCTGACTCCTCCGTAGGTCTTGTCTCCAACGATGCGAGACCGTCCTCTTAGAGGTTCGGAGGCACCAGAGTCAAATCCTCGAGTGCTCTCTCTCGACTCTTTCGTCTCTCTGTGATAACTTGACAGGAGGTTGGTGTTGCTGCCGCTGTTCCAGAAGCTGTCGTTATTCTCAAGTCCGAATTCATGGTCGACAGACATGGAGCGCCTCAGGGGTCTGGCTGTGAACTCTGGAATGTGAGGCGAGGTGTAGGAAGTTGACTGTAGAAGATCTGGATTGGGCAAGACGTTAAAAGAAACTTTCTTGTGAGTGTTTTTCATTGGAGGAGACCGATGTACCAAGACAAAAAGAACTTACAAAGCTTATTTAGGTAACTGCCAAATGACATTTTATAGTTGATTTATCTACATGTACAAGAGGGTTCGGTCCCAGTGGCAGTCATGCAACTGCAATTTGTCAGCAACAACAAAAAGAGGACAGTACCAGGCTAAGCAACACTCTGTACTGTGTTTTGCAATTTTCATTGGCACAGCTGAGAAACCCAAACAAGCTGATCAGCTGATTTGCTTGTTTTCAAGTATGTAAAACCTTCTACAAAGTCAAAACGGAAGTACAAATAAAAAAGAGAGGAAAAAATAAAATAAATAAAATACCCAAGAGAAACTAAGCTAGAATACCTTGCCACATAAGAGTGTTGTAAAACTTGTGACTTGGACTTCAACTCGAGTCGCATTTTTTGATGACTTTGACTCGGACTCGAGTCACTTTTTTTTTTACTCGGACTCAGCAATGAGTCGCAATGGTCAATTACTCAGGACTGGAACTCAAGGATTTGGGGCTCAAATACCAGACTGCCAGATGTTGGCAAAGGAACCACGGCAGACAAACTCACCTGACTTGCTTGAAAACTTCTCTGGTGTTTGCCCCTCAGCCTGGTCATTGTCCGCAAGCTTTGAGGCATTGTTATTATTGTATGAGAACTGTGATTGGCCACCAGGACGGAGACTGTTGCCGTAAGAACCGAAAGATTGCGATTCTGAAGTGTTCTGGAAAGCACTGGATTGGAAAGAGTTACCGGAGCGGTACTCTGGCACTGACAGCCCACCTTTAAAAAAAAAAAATTAAAAATCAAATAAAATCATTTCACTAATGGTTTGAAAATAATAGAGAGTTGAAAGTGGTTTTTGAAGTAAGCATGTTTGGAACTACTGATAAATTTATCAACTTTTGGTGACTTCATTTTGCTAACCCATTTTTGAAAAGACCAGCCCAACCCTCACACGATGAATAGGAGAAGGCAGTTTAGTGTGATAGGAAAGGATTGGTTATCAATAAGAAACTCTACATACCTGTCCGCCCCAGGGAGGTGAACCCAGTACCATGGGTTGGGCTTCCGTAAGCGCTGTCTGAACTGAAACCAGCAGAGCGGTCAATGGTGTTGAATCCTGCTCTGGGTTTGGTCAGTCCGATACCAGACGACCCAGTGTAAAGGTCAGATGCCGATCGACCCAAACCATACCCCTTGTCGGTTTCTTCCATTCTGTACGAGTCATAGTTTTGGAAGCTTGACGCGAACCCAGGTGTTGAATTCGGCGGGGGGATATTGATTGGCGAAGTCCCCTGCAGACTGCTCTTGAACTCACTGTTGTAACTCTCTGAGCCACGCCTTCCCCGGTAACCGGTGCTGTCAATGGACGATGCGCCGATGCTTGATGCGCGCCCTCGTGTGTTACCGCTCAGGTTACCAGCACTGGTATAGCCGCTGGATTGGGTCTGGGCCGAGTTGTTTTCCGAGCTGGTGAAGTTGTAGTTGGTCATTGGCGGTGAGCGTCCTCCAACAGGATGAGATGAAATGGATGAAGGGCTATCCTGTGGGATTGGGTTGAAACTCCCAGAGCGGTACATAGGAGCAGCAGTGATGGCTGGAGAGGAAAAAAACAAAAATCAACTTTAGTATTGAAAAGGGTAGGCCAATTTAAAAGAAACTAAGAACACACCATGTTGTTTGAGAAATAAACTCGTTTATGGGAGACAACCCATGTAACATCTCGTAAATCTCGTCTTGAAAGAAAGTGGTGATTCTGAGATGATCCAGAGGTAAGACAAGTCTTGACGTTTCAGTGCGCTCTATTTGTCTTCAGTGCTACAGAACAGAGCCCCACGTTTGAAATGTTAAGATTTATCTCGCTTCTAAATGTTCTCAGACCATGGTAAGCTTCTCTTACTTACATGTTGTTTGGTTAGAAGTCTTGTTTGGGTTAATAATTTTAGTTTTATAATTATAATCAATATAAAAAAAATAAAATACTGGCAATCATCAGCGTTTTAAAAATTTCCCTACCTGGTAAAGTGTTACTAGTGGAAGAAGGTATTTCTATTGCTAGAGGTCCGTTCTCTAGTCCTCCTTGTAACATTGCTTGAAGATTCTGATCTTGAGATGCATCAGAGGTGCTGTAAGATTTAGCAAAGGTTTGGTGACTCGATGAGGTCTTGAAGCTTGTTCCGTCAGCTAAGGGTACCGACTTTTCCACATTGTGTGACGTGGTGGTCTCTTCAAAGGTTATCGTGAAGGGCTGAGGTCCACCAGCCGTCTCCGGGAAGGTGATGATCTGATTGTCGGCAGAATAAGCATTGTTATGAGATGCCTGCCTATCCAGTGTGTTATAGGCCTCTCCACTGCTTCCCTGGTGCCCGTTGCCACGCAGCGTTGAGAAACTGTCGTTGGCAGTGTAGTTGTTCCTCACGTCCTCGACGTGGATGTTTGTGGTGTTGTAGTTGACACTGGACTTTTGTTGATCATTGAGGTTAGCTTTAGCACCCCACGTGGCATAGCGCGGTGAGGTTTGACCCGCTGTAAATAAGAAGAAACGAGTATTGGTGAGTTAAGATGGGCTCAACTGGAAATACAGTGTAGTGATTTAATGTGCGAGATAATGTTTTCAATGACTGCAACAAACTATTGGCCTGACGTTTGGACCCCAGCACAGTCTTTCTGTTAGCCTTTGAGCAAGACTTTGCTAGGGTCAAAACGTCAGGCCATTAACTCTGCTTGCGTTTATACCACGGGTCATTTCGGCTGGTAGTCATTTCGGTTGGTAAGCAGCTTCCAACAACTATTTTTTAAATTTAATTTCAGGTTCATGCCCTGTCGAGTTGGCCAGTGTGCCCTTCAGAAAAATTGCACTGTCACTACCAGCTTGGGCAGCATGCCCTTGTACAATTTCTCTGATTTGGCCAGCACAGGCCTGCCCCCGTTTTTCTTAAGATCGAGGCCTGTTAATTTTGCTAAACATTGACTGTCTACTGGTAAACCCATGCTTGACACTACACAAGTGCGGTACTCGAAGTTAGTCAAACTAGGTAGTATTCAGAGTGTCCTTTTTTTCTACTCAATTGTTAGTTGTAAAGTTTACCAACTTTAAAACCGATTGCAAAGATTTAAAAAAACATCTTTTAAATCAAAAAGGCGAAAATACTTCGAATGAGGCAGCTTGCCAACGTAAGAAAGTATAATGTGAAGGTCGAGCACTGTACATTCAACCTTTCAAACGTATGTAATCTAAAGCAAGTAGAAGTAAACACAATAAATTTAAAAATTATGTTAAAGTGTGGAACAAATGCTAATGGTTGAACAATTTTGATGTTAGTATTAGTAGTTCAATGTGTTAAGTAGAAATGAATGAATTGATGATATGTGAAACAAAAACCAAACAAAATTACAAACATCATACGCAACAGCAGTGGGCAACTGCTTTACCTCAACTCTCGTGTTGATATTAGTAGGGATTAATTTTGATGAGGCACAGACAATGTTAAAATTTAATAAAATAAAAAAAAAAATAAAAAAAGAGTCAGGGACAAAGTTAAGTTGTAGAATCCACCGTCTTGAAACCAAACCCAACCAAGCCAACAATTTGATGACGGTTTGGTTGCAACAGTCAGTCACCGCGTTTGGACCAAACACGCAAACACTTATACAATAAAAACCGAAGCTCAAACATATTTCTGGTCAGGGTCCCTAACACGCACCCCTGTTGTTCCTAAACCAGGACGAGTGAAAGAGGGGTAAATGAATGACGGCTGGAATGTATCTTGGAATTCACTATCCGTATCCTGCTTCCCTGCCTTATCACCTGTCCCAATTCAACTGCAATATCAACGGTCATCTTTCTACTTTTTGATGTCCCCTTTTTTTAGCCACCTTTCCCCCATTTCAGCTCCCACCTAGAGTGGTCTGCTCTAGGGCCTTGTAATTGGCAAAATACCTTTTGGTTAATTCTAGGTGCTAAGCCATTGCGGCCCGAAAACTTAGCAGCAATATGTTGTAAGAATACTGACAAAGCTTTCCTCTAAATCTACATACTTGGCCTTGTAACATGGCGACAATATTTGGCAACATTATTTGATCATTCTTAAGATGAAAACATAACATAAAATATGTTCTTGTTTCTAAAACTGTAAAAAGCTTATCTGTAATTCTACAGACACTAAAAGTGAATTTCTAATGAGAAGCATGCAAGCAATTTGTCCATTGATTTATAAAGACTTGCCGATTTACTTTAAAAAAATACCTTCGTCTGAATTCATTGCATTCGTCTGAATCTCCGAGTGACTCAGAGATTCAGACTGGTACTCCGAGGTAGATGGTTTCGCTGACGAAACTGTTCGGACAGAGACATTGGTAATGGATAACTTAATTAGAAAAATTGATCATTTTTAAGATGAAAACATTACATAAAGTATGTTCTTGTTTCTAAAACTGTAAAAAGCTTATCTGTAGTTCTACAGACACTAAAAGCGAATTTCTAAGTTGAAGAAAATGGAGCATGCAAGCAATTTGTCCACTGATTTCTAAAGACTCGCCGATTCACTTAAAAAAAAATACCTTCGTCTGAATTCATTGCATTTGTCTGAATCTCCGAGTGACTCAGAGATTCAGACTGGTACTCCGAGGTAGATGGTTTCACTGACGAAACTGTTTGGACAGAGACATTGGTAATGGATAACTTAATTAGACAAATCTTATGAGCTCGTATTATACCCGTTAGCCACTAATGCATGCAGACAACATTGGCAATGGGAGACTTTGGGACGCTAGGTGGCAGCAGACATACCAGATAAATTTCCATTGTTTGGGTAGTTCTGAGCAGGCGCGAATATCCGAGAGCAATGGTTTTTACCTGGTAAGTCTGCTGCCATCTTGTGTCCTCAAAAGTCTCCCATAGTCAAAGACCAGTATCCGCACTTTATGTGACCCAACATATACAACAAATAAGAAAACTGTGAAAATGTAAGCTCAATTGGCCAACGAGAAAGTTGTGAAATTATTTTTACACTTTTTAAACATCGGGTTTTGGACTCACGAGATCGAAACTAATTGTTTTACTCCATTCTCCAATCGTACCAATGTTGAGCACACCATTCAAGTGTTTACTTTTTTGATATCTTAAATTGAAAAAAATGTGTAACTATCTGGAAGTTCAATTGATCATATATACACAAAAGTCCAGCTAACTACCACCTTCAAACATCCTGTATTATTATTATTTAAAATGTTCTTTAATTTCAAATCAGTGTTTTGAGGAAGTGAACAGACCAATTCTTTTGAAAAGTCACAGAAAAAGGTAATTTTTTTTTCTGATAATAATCTTTGTATTGGATTCCTTAAAACAGAGAAAATGGACATAAAAACATATTTGCAATAGTTATTTTCCCTTCACTTATTAATGTGTGCAGATGTTGTCACTCTTTTTTTTCCCTTAGTGAAGGGCAACTCTATGAGGAAAATGTAACTTTGTACTCGAATATTTCAAAGGGCAATAGGGCAACAAACGACCAGGGGTCCAATTTCATAGAGCTGCTTAAGCAGAAAATATTGCTTAAAATTCTTTGCTGAGCAACCATAAAGCAGAATACCAACGTGGGTCATGGTATTTTGGCTGGTAACCGTAATCTGGTAAGCATATTTTCATTGTACTGAGCTACTTTTTTGGCTTAGATTGAAATTGGGCCCGGGGGGTGGGGGGCATGGAGGCAATTGCCTTGGAGAAGTATCGGGAATTAACAATGAATATCTGGACAGGAACACAACAAAACTATTACTATTCCCTCATAGTTTTATGAAAAAAAATCTACCTGAACTGTTATGAACCTCTGAGACAGTCACAAACTCAGAATGGTTCTCCATTTGAGGTGAAGATAACGCGACAGGACGAGCTGTTAAGATGAGGTAAAAAAAAAAAACCACACACAATTGACATAAACACGAACATGACAGCAATAACAAATTGACTTCTCAGACGCAAAACAGAACCGGAAAATGCAAACAATGAGATTTCAAAAATTGTATTGACTGTTAGTGTACCTCAATCAAATGTGGCAAATGTTAGGGGTTATTTCATTGCATCTGCAGTTTTGAAATGTTAACAGAACACTCACACCAAAAACACAAACATACATGTATGTTCCAGACAATTGGCTGATGATCAGTTACGGAAAAAAATCAAATGAAGGTCGACACCAATATTAGATTCAGAGTCATTACAAAACCATGATATGTGATATAAGGTACAAACATTACTCTGTAGAACTTAGAAACAGACTAGGACAACGATAAGCAAAGGCTAATAGCTGTTGGCCTTAGAATAAGACTGGTGGCTTGTCATACAAAAAGGACGACATTAACGTATCATGGGTGGATTTCACAAAACTAGTCCTAACTTATGACTAGTCCTATTAGTTAGGACTAGTTACTCATCGTAGCTCGAGATAAGACTAGTCCTAGCAGTTTGTGAAATCCACACCAGGACAGTACTCAACGTTCAATGATAATATGAAGGAATACAAAATGCCTCATTAGTGTTAGAGTATGAGCAAACCATTAGCTTCATTCAACGGGCCTTTTCCAAACCTAGGCTTGGTCTCCGGCTCTGGTTCTGGCTCCAGCTTGGGCTGTCATCAATATTGGAACAGTGTACAATTTGCACGGTGCTTTGAGATCAAGTGGAGCCTGAAGCTTTAAGCAACAGCCGAGGTTTGGAAAAGGCCAAGGTATTCAACCTAACCTTGCTTAACAATGCTTTCAATTTACTCAAAACGTCATTGCTATCAATTTACTCCAAATATCATTGTGGCTCTTTGTTGCTGAGTTTCTAAAGATATAGCAATTTCTGTTCATTTTTTACATCCATTTCCAAAATGGTCATCATTGCTTTCAATTTACTCCAAATATCACCGAGGCTCTTAGTAGCCGCGTTTCTAAAGATATAGCAATTTCTGATCATTTTTCTGAACCGGACTTTGCATCCATTTCCAAAGTGGTTAAGCATGGACTGGTTGTTTGTTAATAACTACACACTAAATTATCTACCTCGCTGCCGAGTGAAATCTTCAGCAGAAAATCCCAGTGGCATTGAATCAAAATTAGCGTCCATTTCTGGCAAGGGTGGGCTCCGACCATGCCTACGGCCATTATGCTGGTGGGAAGGGGGGTAGGGAGGACTAGGGGCTGTTGGGGAAGCATGCTGGGAAGGGGGCGACCGGTGTTGAACACTGGTTGTGCCCCTATTGGCTATATAGTGTGCGAGGAAAATCAGTCAAATACATGAGTTAGTACAGTTTGGGACTAATAATAAGTCAGGAATGCAGATCACAGAAGATTTCATGAATCATTTTTTTCCCCTTTTTAAATTTTTTTTACAGCTATGTCGAAAGTTGGTATGTGATGGAATGATGTCTAAAGCTTCAAGAAGAAAAAAATACGGAAAAACAACAACAAAAACAAAAAACAGGTCTGATTTTTTTAAATGAGAATGCTTGGAAACTTCGCTTTTGAGATGGTGGGTGTAGAACGGGGAATAGAAAGCAGTGATTATGTGATTGCTTTATCTTACATTGTGCATAATGTGTAAAAAGATTGTGATAACTAGAGTGGTATACCACTGTCTGGATACAATAACCCATGTACTGGTTTGTGAAGTTGTTCTGTATACAATCTCCGTGCTTTCCGGGTCACGATAAAAGTAAATACTGGTTTACAACGAAACACACATAGTCCATTATCAGTCTCCTAATTAGACCCAAGAGTCAAGGCGTGTAGGGGATTTACTGAAGTAAAATTTAATCATTCATGTTTGGAGAACATTTTTCAGCAGCCGCAATAATTACCACAATGAAACAAGTTCAATAAAATATTTTAAGTTTAGTGCACCGTAAGTCAATTATTAAATGGTTTGTAAAGATGCAAGTTAGTTACCCTGTGTTGTAAGGGTGCAAGTTTAGTTTACCTTTGATGTATACCATGATTTTTTTTTTTTTTTTTTTTTTTTTTTTAGCGGAAAGTTAATTTTGTGGCCCCCTCATACCTGCACTATTGTAGGCGGCAGCTTTACTAGCCCATCTACTCAAATTAGTAACATTCAGCGGATGAACATCAACTGTCCAGACAAAAAAAATAAAAATTTAAAAAAATGCAACATTCATCCTTTAATACAACCAGTTAACTGACAGGCGCGATGATTCCATCTACACAATCCAACTTGTAAGTTCTTGATATATAGAGGTCAAGGTGAAAGCTCATAAATGACACAAAATGTACATTTTTTCAATGAGAATTTCCTAAACGGCATATCCTGAGAGCGAGGTTGTGATATTGCCACAAAATGAGCGAGGTGGGCCGCCTCACGTTTGATTGGGCAGAGGACATGCAGTTGTGCATCCCATTAATAGCCCCTTTCTATAACTGTTTTAAAATAATTATTGATAAAACTGCCCCCTCATTTTTGTTTGAGTGTGATGCATCGGCAGGAGCAAATGATATAAATACGTCTTTGATTTGACTAATTTTTTTTCTGCTTATCCATAACAAGATTTCAAATATTTCAAATGTATTTTATATATCAAGCAGTAAACCACAGTTATGTTTTCCATTCTGTGGACCACTAAAATGTTTCCATACTGTTATAATTTTTCTGTCTTTTCCTTTCCCCATGTTATTATTATTTTCTTTTTGAGGGAGGTGAGGGGGGGGGATCCTCTGAAAACTTGGCAGAAGACCTGAATGTTTACCTTTTAATTCCAGGGACAGTTAAGAAGGCCATTGTGGATTCTAGGGAAGTTTTTGTCATTAAATATTTGGAATACAAGAAATACTCCACTCAGTTGAAGAGGATAGGAAATAGAATGGAGAGTAGTAGTACATGTGTGTGTGTTGTGATGACTAAACATGATGCATGCATGTGATCAGTGCGAGATGATGCAAAGACTACATAATTTCTAATATGATGATGATGATGATGATGATCAGATGAGGATTGGTACCTGCTTCGTGACGTCCCGATTGCTGCATGTTGCTTTTCTTTCGTGCTGTATGCATTTCTGCGACAGAGAAAATGTCACCATGACATCACTCTGAAGAAGTTGCTCAACAACTCAAATTCGTACAAATGTGCAACAATGTCGCATACAATAGTAATAAGCTACACATATACCTAGACCTGCATTACTTGGATATCATCTTTTGTTTCTTAGGCCGATATTAAAGAAGCTGCATTAGCTACTTGAGGTAGGAAAAGCAACTAGATATGTAAGAAAAGAAGATATATATCAACCAGTTCATACTCTTGAAGCATCTCAGTGTTGAATTCAGAGAAATGTGCAAAGTCAATTAAAATACTGAACAAAAACATATCCCATCCGAGTAATATGCCTGTGGATTTTTTTCCACAGAAATCTGGGAAAGCATTGAGTGTACAGTGCTTAACACACATCAGTGTATGGGTAAAACCTAAAAATATTCTTGATCCCCGTTGCAAATTTAACATCAAAAACGCATAATTAGCTTAAAAGTTCATGGAGGCCATTCAGAATAACCAATGTTAATCAATTCCAACTTGTCTTTTATATTGTTTCAACCCAACCACCCACCGCAATTTGAATTAAAAAAAATATATTGACTGACTATTCAGTACCTCCTACATAGTGATGCCTCAAATGAAGTCAGATATTATGTAACAATACTCTCCCAAGAATACACTATTAACTAGTAAACTTGCAGGTACAACCATGTGTTTGAATCTCTTTTGGGAGGAGTGTTGGCTCTGAAAAGAGCCGGAGCGGTCTCGACGTTTCGATCAGTATACTCTGATCGTCTTCAGCTCAGGACATTTCAATGGCTGTCCCAAGCTTCCAGCAAATGTTTTTTAAGGGCTGTATAATCAGATATATGCAACTTTGAAGTTCAAAAAAAAAGATCAGGAAAAAACTTTGTATCCTGTTTTTCTACCGATGGAACGAAGTGGACTACTGAGACAGGGTTGACCGATGGCATCAGATTACTACAAACGGTCTGAAAGAGGCCATTGGGAATTGATTTCTTTTCATTCTTATTTTACTTATTACATTTTGTTTTTTAAATTAAAGTTTGATTTTTCACTTATTTCCTTTGACCCACCCAACCACTGTTTCGGGCAGAAAACAAAGCACAAGTTGTAAACATTGGTTATATTTTGAATGGCTCCTTAAACGGTAACTTTGTGTAAAGCATGAACTGGTCTTTAGAGGAAATTGACTTTAAAAGCTTCTAAATGTTATGCCAGCTATAATGGAAGGATAAATCGACATGAAAGGCTGCAACAATCCTCTCTTCATTTTGGTATCTGGGTATCTTCAATATCAGCAATGCTTCTTCTTTATGTAAATGACAATAGCCCATACGCACAAGCGCCATCTTAAATATATACCGCAATGCATCTTGGGAAACAGAGTACAGCTAAAACAGAAATCCAGTTGCCAAGATGGCTGCCGTGCTGTAGTTTACATGTAACTATGCCAGGTTTTACGTGTTGTGTACCGCATTGCGGGGAAAAAATCAGCATGCCATGATGGTTGCCGATGTTGTTTGGACTCAGATTTTCACCCAAAATCATTTGCACGCCGATCATTTCTGGTCATGCACACTGGGACATGCATATGGGCTCTTGGCTTGAGGGGAAACTGTTTCTCTTTGTAACAGCACAGCACAATAATTGAGAAATGCCATCAGTTTAGTACGTACCATCTACTGTAGCATAATGAACAGTGCCGTTACCCATACCTCGAACATGCAGATCTGGGGGAGTGAGGGAAATGGACAGAATAGCTGGTAGTCAGGAAAACTTTTTTTAAGGAAGCTGCAAAGCATGCTGGGATTGATTATTTCACCAAATGCTCACCGTGCAAGAGAACGCGGACAAAAATGACGCTCACTTTCAATACCCATTTAGATTACAATACTTAGTTTAAAAAAAGCATATATCAGCAACGTTTCCAATTTAGTTTATTTGTTAACATTACAATATATTTATCAGTCCAAAGAACTAGAGTAGTTTTAGTCTGTTCATCATTACTGATGACTATGTACATGGTATATAAAATGACAGACAAAAAGACAGTTATCTTGGTCAATATAAACACCCGCACATATCATCACCTACACATATTCATGTTCTACTTCGCGGAAGTCAAATTACTGGGGTCTGTTTGGATTCAACCACTTGGACAACATTGTCCCATACATCAGCCATGTAATTTGACTCTCGACATCAGATAGAGTGGTTACATGATGCGCCAACAATTGGGGTCTCTTCATGTAGGCATTATGACAAACACAGTGATAGATATAGAGGGGGGGGAGATGGTGATAGATGATACACTATACCTGAATCCAATGAGGATCGGTGTGATGCGGCTGATATCAGGGTCGGCGTCTCGTACTGACTCTGCCTTTGGCTCGACTGTTGTTGCTCCTCACTGCTCACGTGGATCTGCGATTCTAAATCAAGACAAATAACACGGCATGCATGACAATGGACACTGATGACACATAGACATGCGGGGTCAAAGGGGGAAACAGTCAAAGGTGAAGGGTCAATGGTCAAGGGTCATGCTGTATATGAAAAGGAGGCTGTGTTGTTTTGTTTGGGAAATCCATGGTAATGGGTGGATGCAAATAATTAGTCAAAAATACTTTTAAAAATAAAAGAAATAAATCAAATTTCAAATGAGGAAATGTTTCTTTTGAACTCATTTTCGCTTTCAATAAATGTTTGTAAATGATGTTAACAAAATGTCTGACGGGTTTCTGTCCTAATAGATGTTAAATTTGCAATGGGGAAAATGTGAACTTTTATCTATCAAAATAAATTTTGCAAAGATTTTTGTCATCTCTTGATAAGTTAAAGTGGGAGAAAATTGATAAAAAGAAATCTTTGTAGAGCAAATCATTTTGACGAGTTTTATTTGCTACTAAATATTTTAATATCAGGGGGAAAATTCTTTCTCCTTTTTTTTCTTTTTCCCCCAGTATATTGTAGAACGGCCTACAAACATGATATGTCTTTTAAAAAAAAGAAGAAAAAAATAACACTGAAGATATAAACAAAAATTGTGATCAACACTTTAACAAAGTACATCAACAACAATTCGTCAGTCGCACCACGAACCGATCGATGTGTAAGTAAAAAATCACAAAATTTAGCAAATTGATTTTTGTACAAAATATTGATAGACTTGTAACTGTTAAAATTTTCAGCAAGTTTCAGGACCTACAATGTAAGTAGGAGTTTCATAATGACACTAATAAGCATGACCGATGTTATCACTTGATTTGTCATTTAGACTTTCCATGAAGCGATGCATCACGATACGGCACTTATCTACAGAAATACACAGCACCGGCCTGATGCCACACACTCATAGTATGACTTGTGTATTTCCACAAAGTGACGTGTCTGTAGACACACCGTTTAGCATGACCGATTTATCACTAAATTTGCCATTTTGCCTTTCCAGGTCGATACGGTACTTCGTCCATTGAAATACAAAGCGCTGACCTGATGCCAAACCAGCGTGGTAGGACTTGTGCGCTCTCACCCAGTGGTGTGTCTGTTTACCTATTTATGTTTAGCGCTTTCACCAAGCGGCACATCTCAATATGTATTGGTTTGTACACAGCTCTCTCTGTGCATGTCTCCTTTTTCATTTTTAACGAAGTGACGGTAGTGTCTGGGAATTAATAACTAATCAAAACAGTTGCATGATTGAAAACACTTTGACAGTTCTGCTCGAATACAGAAGTCAGGTTATTTTGGTATTAAAATAAATAAATAAAAGTAAAATGGTAAGCAGTTTCCAAAACAGCAGTTCGAAAAATAGTTCAAGCGCGATTTTCTCCCAAAACTGAGTTTCTGCTGTGGAGCACCAAACGTACGTTCGTGGTGCGACTGAAGAAATGATTAGATTCGGAAATGACAAACTGAAATGTTTACTAATCAAATCAAAAATGCATCTCAAAACATAACTGAAAAACAATCAAGGGACACAACCCGAAATGTCAACCATCTTGGATTTAAATCAAGCAATTTCCAACAACAAGATTAGTTAATATTTCTTTGAAAAAAACAGAACATGAAATGAAATTAAATATATACAGATGCCTTGGGACAGTTTACAATCAATGCAGGTGTGTGTCAAGTGCTTCCAATGTTAATATCAATCATGCAGCATTAAAATAAAATAAAGCAGGCAGGCTGGGGGAAGATTGACATACTCTTAACAAAAACGCCAAAAGAAACTTGGAAACAGAATTCGACTCGACTGGAGACATGGAACAAATCACTTGTGAATTAGTTAAAAAAAAAAAAAAAAAGGAAACAAAAAAGAAAGAACAAATCAAAATGAAAATGTAGTTTGATTATGAAGGACCTCACTGACTGATAACCATGACAACGTGCAACATAAGATATCTGTGAAAATACACTACCTTCCGAAACCTTGTCCAACATTACTGAAAATCTGAATTATCGGACTATCTGAACGAATAATATGCATTAGTTTACAAGATTCCACATTTACATAAAGTGTACATCTGTTAAAGAAAAAAAACCAAATTGTGAAGTTAACGTCAAGACTGCAGACCCTTCCAATTTCAGAATGTTCAGACAATGAAATCAATCAACCATTAACTCTTTGTGTTGTGTATTTCAAGGGTTGATTCGTGAATACATGTTTTGGCATGCTCCGACTACAGACTCTACATCGAGGATGTCAATTGGGGTATCACTTTCAGTCTGCCTGGTAACAGTATACGATTGATACATCTTTAGTATTCACCAAGAACCCTGCTATGCAGACAGAATCCCCCATAAAACAAATCCTATCCATACCTCTACGTAAAAAGCTTTGATTTCTACAGCTCTTAACTCCCACAGATCCGTGGGGAATTTTGCAAAGCGTTATTGAGCATTGTAATATTGACTGCATGTCTGAGTGCATACTCTTTGCATTGAGGCTTTGGTTGCTGACGAATGTACAATATTAGCATTTTGGGGATGGTTAGAGTTATTTCAATTGCCGACATAGATAAAAAATGAACACATTGAGTTATGTTGCTGAACAGTGTCTGATTGAGGATCATTTGTGGTTCACACTGACAAATCTAAAATGGCTGCTTATGGTGGAGGTAAAAGAAAAAACAAACAGTCACTTCAGAGAGTGTGGAGTGTCATTGCCAAGCGCTCTAGAGACCTGGACTCAAGTTCTGGTGTTGTCATGAGTGTGGGTTTGGGGGTCCCGGTCATGGCACTTGTGTAATAATTGACACTTGACCAGAACTGCTTCGTCCTTCGGATGGGACATAAAAGCCATGATGTGTAATGCACGTAAAAGAACCCAGTACACTTATCGTGAAGAGAAGAGGTTTGCCCCAGTGTTTCTGGCAGTGGCTGCAGATTGTGCCACATCACCTTGCAAACCCTTACAAGGTGTTTCATAAATTGGTTTTGCAATTCCAACATAGCTTCTCATACCTGCTGTAAACAACAATGAGCCATTTCAGACGTCCTTCAGGTGTATTAAATTGCTATATAATAACTGTATATTAGTATTATTATTATTTCTATAATTTCCAGAGACTCTTGAACCTGAAAACAAAACACAGTGCATACATTTTTGTAAAAACTGGAAGAGTGATTGGTAAACACCTAAAGATGACATCATCCTGCAGAGAAAAAGGTGCTTTGTTAGTAGCGGCATATATCTGCCCAATAAAAAAGCCTGAGGCCAGATTTTAAGACGAGCTAAGATTGCTCTTAAGACGTCGCTCTTAAGAAGTGTGTCAAATCTTAATTGCTGACGCAAAGTGTGATGTCACAATACAAATCACTTTGGTGATATTGACAACCCATCCTAAGATGAATCTATTCTTAGTGTTCGGTGTGAAGTCAAGCCCAGATCTGATATCTTAACATCTTCCTTCATGAGAAGACAATTATATCCAACGTAACTAGGACCAATTTCTATGGCTCAGCTAAAGCATTTCACATTTCCTGCTTAAAGCAGTAAAAAAAATGAACACTTTAGCTTGCTCGCTGGATGAGCAAATAGGGTTTTTTGGGGGTTTTTTTTGGTTATTTTTTGTTTGTTTGTTATTTTTGGGGGGTGTACACGCAGTTGTTGTTACTCCTTGTAACTACACCAAGGAAAATGTATTAACTTCTGCTATGACACTCGACGAAGGCCGTTTCAGAATAAGAGACTGCAGCTGGATCAGCCAGTACATATGCGTTGAAGCATGTGCAGCCCTTAGCAACAGCCGCAGCTGCAGCCGCCAATTCGGAACGGCCCTTAACTATCAGCTGAGCCATGTAATGTAGCCTTAGTCTGTATCCATTGCACTTTCTAACGGTGGACTTATTTTATCGTTGCATCCGACCACTACTGCCAGCACTATCCAATATATCATTTGTTCAGCTTTCTACTGTAGCTATGCTGAAGCAACTATTGCCTCTATTTGTAACTCCAGCTAGCCAGGGCGACCGTCTTGTCTCACCTTTTGACCCTCTTCCTAATGTACTGGTGGTCATTAGTGTCGATGCATGACCGTTAGCCAACCCTCCCGATGAATTGTGTTGCTCTGTTTTCAAATTGGATCCAAAATGCCCTCGTTATATAAAATAAGTTTCAGGTGATTGTTAACTTAAAAAAACAGAATTAATTCAAAGATGAAGAACCTGTGTGGTAAGAAATCACATTATCAAATGCATATCCTGCTATCAAGATCGGTCAGTTCTCAAGGTGACTGTTTCTTACAAGTACACTAAAAAGACAGATTATACAATCCACTTTTTACCCAAGTGTTTTTACAGATTGGATCCGTAAATACAGCTTTCACCACAAGTCAAACTTTGAGCCATGTTTAAAATGCCACATTAACTTTAACATCTAAGTAAAACAGCTGGAAGTTACGTATCACTATCTACTTGAATCTTACCTTGTTGGTTCTGCACGGCAGACTGGGTGAAAGACGTCTCTTGGGTGCCTTCTGTAGAACAAAATATAAACAAATATTCCTCAAGTTACAACGTACAATTGTTGGAATATTAATGAAAATCATGCTACACCTAACATGCTTAATGTAAAAGACCGATCCATTAACCTCGCCCCTTTATGTGTTGACCAATCACAGCCTTGGCTTCGCCACCGATAGTCCGACACGATAAAATCCTATAGGAAAGTGTAAACAAGCGTGCGCGTGCTTATAGCGCGCGTACTGACCCCCTGCATTGACGTCACACACGGCTACAGTATGCCCACGGTCCGCCATTCGGCGAGTCAAAATGCACGTAACGATTTTTCGAGCTTGTGTCGTGGCCGAGAGGTTTAATGCATTGGGCTCAAGGTTCTAGTGGCTGAGTCAGCGGGATGTGGGTTCGAGTCCCGGTCATGACACTTGCCTCCTTGAGCAAAGAAACTTTACGATAATTGCTTCAAATAAGAAAAGAGGCAGTTATGTTTGTCTCGCAACGGATTCATTTACCCCTCCCTGTTCTTAGCTGTGCTGTGAAGAGACTTGCCTTTATATCTCACCATGTCTTGTTTCTGCGCATTGGGGAAGGTTTCTATCCCTTTCAAAAAGTAGCCCACACCTCGACTGGCCTTTGGGCCTTGTGATGGCGAATTGCTTAAAAAAATATACCTAAAAAATGCCTAAAATGTGTACAACACATAGGGAAACTGACTCCAAAAATGGCACAACCAAGAGCTACTGTGCTGATGACGTCAGGTGAATTGGGTCACAAGGGGGCATCATACCTCGCTGCTGATCTACGCCTTTTCCTTGGTTCAACATTTCTCTCTCGCTGGACTTGGCATTGATCGGAGAGAGGGTCATTCCCGTCTTCTTGCCGTCGACTTTCATCTCGACTCCTTCATGGTTGATCCACAGATCAGGAGGCGCCGGTGTACTTCCCACTGCTTTGCCATTCTGGGACACTGCGTGGTAACCGGTCAGGTTGCTGTAGAAGAAGTACACAGGTGAAGTTACCAGTGAAAATCAATTCAATCAAAACGAAACGGAAGGAACTTTGTGTCAACATTGAATAACAAAAAAAACTTGGGGAGTTTTATGCAATACACATTTGAGATAATGTGGTCAAAGTAAGTTAATTTGTTATACATTTTTCAGAGACAAAAAATAAAACATTCTTCTTTCTAATTATCCTCATCGTGCCCTCTCGTCATTGGACATGCTCTGTGGTCTAGTGGTTGAGACATCTGCTCTAGAATGCGGGGATCATGGGTTCGAATCCCATCCAAGCCTGTGGACCTGTTTCCACAGGACCCGGTAAGCACTGCGTATACAGTCCTTATTGATTGATTGACTGAAACATTTATTTCATACTGACTCAACAAATACAATACATTATACAAAGCAAGTAATTAATCAATTTTTTACATTACAATTTATCACAAATCAGTGTGTGGTTAAAACCAAAGATAGTATCTTCATTTCATTGGCAAAGATCAAATAGGCAGAAAAAACTTACGCTGACCCCTTGGCTTTCTTTCTCTCCCTGTATGCAGATCCACAGCAGACACACGCCGATGCCCCACAGCAGAACTTCAACCAGCACTTTGCACAAGCATCTTCGTCCTCGCAACAGCAAGGACAGCAACCGGCAAAGCAGGCTGCTAACGGTCCACAGATCGGAGCACAGCAGCCGCAGATGTCGTCGCAGAAGGCCGCACAGCACGGACAGCAGCGAGCACAGCAAGCGCAGCAACCACACATGAAGCACAGTAA
Source organism: Marthasterias glacialis (assembly GCA_911728455.2). Lineage (NCBI taxonomy): Eukaryota > Metazoa > Echinodermata > Asteroidea > Forcipulatida > Asteriidae > Marthasterias > Marthasterias glacialis. Next base: position 5,182,629 of record OU452229.1, on the reverse strand, counting down.
GAGGAGAACAGCTAAGATGATAATGAAGAGGATGGCTAAGATGATGAGGAGCCATAACCACCAAGGAAATCCCATTGCACCCGCAGCAGCAAGAGGCGGTCCTGAAGATGGTACTGTTAAAAACAAAGAATTCAAGAATAACACTTAAAAAACAAAATATGAATCATACTTATCAACAATCATGTTGTCAAATATGGAAATTTGTATAAACAAACTTTGAAACTTCAAAAGAGTGACACATTATGTGATTATTTTAAATAGAAAGAGTAAGAAGTTTCAGGGAAATAATAAAATTGAACCAAAGTGAAAGTCAACAACTGAGAAAGGATGCATAAGGCTGATATTTAACAGATGCAAATACGTCAAAGATGGCAGTTTGTGAGTACTTATTTTGATAAAAGTTGAAGAACTTTCCTTAGCAAATAAAGGTGCTGGAAAGAAAAAGATGCTTAGATATATTTATTATTGAAAAGAAGTTGAACATCTTTATTCAACATCAAACTTTTTTGTCTAAAATTAACAGACAATCACAGAGTTGAATGGAAACTTTAGTATTTTAGGTTTTACATGGGAACAAAACAACCTGATAGCACTGTACTAGAGGTGAACAACAAATTTATGACAAGGATGATAAACATGGTGATATCGGGAAATTTAAACCAAAAAAAAATGAGTCAACAAATAATTACTACAAAATGTGTTTTTACATACTTATACATATTTGGATCAGAGAATTATTATTTTTTTTTTACAAACAACCAATCAGAAAACAGGAGAAATGGGAAACTGATTCAGTTTCACAGATGAACATCATGCACATGACTTTCTGGAACATAAGTTTTGGGGAAAATATCAAAAAGGAATAGAGCATGCAAGGGAACATGACTGTCAGGAGAGTTTGGGGAAATGGCTTTAAATTTGAGCACCTTTTTTCTCATCATCGCTGGGGTTGATTTCCACAGCTACATTATGCCAAGGCAAGTAAGGTCAGACAAAAGTTAAAATAATCATATCATACTTCTTTTCAGAAAATTTAACTGCCTTCCTAAAAAAAAAAATGTGAAATATAATCTCATAAAGCCTGCACACTATAAAACTCGGAGATATCACCTATTCAGAGCAATTCCTCAAGACACAAACTGATACTGCTGTGGCATGCTGCGCTAGTCCCTACATTGTGGCCCCAAATGCTTCGCAACAAAGAATACTACTTCAATCTAGTAAGTTTTGCAGAGACACCATGTAATTATCTTTAATGAGTTGGTGTGGTTCTGAAAAGAACCGATGGTACAACAACTTGCATTTCGATCAGTATTCTCTGATCGTCTTCATGGGAAACTACTTCAGATGATATGCCGTATCCGAATTAGTGGCTATGGCTAAGGCTGTCCTATACTTCCACGCATGATGATGCAGCGATCTAGCCATAGCCGTAGCCGCCAATTCGAACATGGCCACATTATTATCCAACTGTTTCATCTCATCACCACTCACAAGTCAAAGATTTTCTTCCGAACTTTTGAAATGATGGTCTGAATTTTTGACAAATTGTGCTGAACAGAACAATGAAAAAATGGTATTTTGAAACCTGGAAGAGCTAGACACTTTTTAACCAGTATTGCTGCATCCTTCGGATGAGACATAAAGCCGTAGGTTCGGCGTGTTGTGTAATGCACATAAGAGAACCCAGTCCACTTATCGCAGAGAGAAGGGGTTCACCCCGGTGTTCCTGGTTTGATCGCCTGGAGATTGCGCCACCCACATTGTAAAATTGTTACACGGTGCTATGTAAAGGAACAAGATCTCATACTTCGAAAACGTAACTCCGCATACCTTGCAGGACAAAATACTGAGCACTTTTGAGACACCCATCGGATGTGATAAACTACGTATTATTATTATTATTATTATTTTTATTAACGTTGGCGTTGCACAACTCGCTCCACCTGAAAGTATTTGCAAACGGTTGCGGACATCTGCAACATTCATGCCAAAAGAGCGCGCCCCTGTTTCTTTCAAATTTCTTTGTGATGGTTCTTGAAAACAGAAAGATGGCCGAGTTCTTACCTGGATTTGGTGGTATAGGTGGCACGATGATAGCTATAAAGCAGAATGGAAGTGCACGCAGTGTGGTGTGGTGTGGTGGTGGGATAATGGAATGAAAACACAAGGAAATAAAACACAATTCAAGAATAAATTAACAAAACTTGAATAATAAAAAAAATAATAAAAACAAGCCACAAAATGAAAAAAACAACTAAACAAACGATCATGATGTGTGATAGGAATGATGATTAACATAACAAAAGTGGTTTTTCTTTTTACTCATTCAGAAAACAATCTCAAATAATGTCAAATTATAATTTAAAATATCAAAGTCAGACCAACAAGCTAAGACTGCATTTTTCTCTGGTAATCACATTCAATTAATTACCATCAACTCACAGTTACAATTTTTGAACTAAAAAAAAAATGAAACCTTTGAAAGAATATGTTTTTGTACGCACGCAAATATTGTCCGAGCTAGCAAACAGAGCTTGTGTCAACAAGCCATTGTGTAAAATTGGAATACCGTAACAAAGGTTGCCTAAACATTTTGTTTTGGAGTGTGCACAGAGTATGCACTTATCAGCATACCATAAGTGCATACTCTTACTCTTCATGTCACATCACACAGGACAGATGGTGCTAAATATTTTACCGATTTTCGCCCGTTGTGTGGGGTTATTATCCTTGATTCCAGACCTCTGTTCTTTTGTTCCAGGAGAGGATTATGAGACAACGAGAGGCTTCCACCATTGTTCATTCATTGTATTTTGGCACAATGGAGGTGAATCAGAGCGAACCAAAATTCCGGCCATGATTTCAAAAACTACCTTTGTTTTATTGGCCTAGCAAGTCAAGGTTTCTTTGTGCCAGTGGTACTCTCAAAGAAAAATGGTTCTGGTAATTCCGACAATTAATCCCTTCAGGTTGGAAGATTCACAGCAAGAACTGGTTAAAAAGAAGTCATCCTGAAAAACAAAAAAGCTTCCACCTGGGCAAGTTTTAGAAAAAGGAAACATTGAGTATTTTCAGACTTCTGATGACCTATTTTTATGAAGTTTCTCTTCCTTACTTTACACTGTGTTTCTTCTAAAAAAAAAAATACGTGAGGTTGTCTAATAAATAAATTACTCCCATTCTCCAGACTTCACGAAGTTGCTTAACATACTCATCGACTAATCAGAAAAAAAGTCTTGCTCAGAAGAAATTGGTTACCGTCCAAACCATCCTGTGATGTACATTGGTTTGGACTGGTTTCCTGTTCATTTTTGATTAAGCAGGTAATTTTTGATTAAGCAGGTAAAAATTTTATCTAAATATTAGATAGCTGTTTTCCTGTAGCCCGGGGCCCAATTTGCTTAAGCAGCAAATGGTGCTTAACAAGTTTCTGCCAAGCAAAACTGAGCAGGATACCAGTCACAGATAATACATGTGGAATGGTATTGTGGCTGGTAAACATATTCTGGTAAGCCTAGTTTTGTTTAGCTTAGCGACTTTTTTCTGCTAATGCAGCTTTATGAAATTGGGCCCTGGAAGATGGAAACTTTAATTTGAGACACTGAATGATTCATCGAAGGGTCACCGATTAGTGATAGTTAGTTTAAAAGATACAATTGAGGTGTCGGGACTCCCGACATTATCTCGCGTCACCAGCAGCAATGTACAAAAGAATTTGCATTTTGCAAGTGTTTCATGCATTGTACAGCACATGGGAAAAGTTCTCAAATTTTTTTTTTCATTTTGAAATATCATCATATGTCAAAATTCGTTCTGAGAGAACTTTCCGAATTTTTGGGGTCTTTCGGGCGATGCACCTTTAACGGCGTTGTACCATCAGGGCTCAATTTCACCGTCCTCCTCACCACAAAAATCGGCACGTATAAAGCCCTTTAAAGTGCGCAATTGTATGGGCCGTATGCGAAGAATTCTGCGATAAGCAGTGCCATCAAATTAGGTCCAGAACTGTATCACACTGACTTGCACCATAATACTGAGCATGCATTACCTGTGGGTGTTGATGCAGACACAACATCTGATGTTGGTCCCTCTCCTTTGCTAGTGTGCGCTCGGATCTTAAAGTAGTACATCGTGTCTGACGTCAACTGGTGAATCGTCTTAGTCAGGTCTTCTCCCATGATGTAGTCAGCGATCCAATCAGAATCATCATCTGAGTTTGTCGTGGAGTAGTAGATTGTATATCCTATAATGAATCAATATGTGAATCCATAAATCCATAAATCCATAAATAAATCCACAAATAAATAAATCCATAAATAAATCCATAAATCAATCAATCAATCAATCAATCAATCAATCAATCAATCAATCAATCAATCAATCAATCAATCAATCAATCAATCAATCAATCAATCAATCAATCTGTCAATCAATCAATCAATCAATCAATCTGTCAATCAATCAATCATCAATCAATCAATCAATAAAACTATTAATAAATCAATAAATCAATCAATTAATCAATCAATCAATCAATCATCAATCAATCAATATAAACAACTTATATATTAAAGAAAACGCTTTACAGTACAAATGCTTTTTCAGTCTCTTCGTGAAAATGTTCACATTTGGTGAAGTTTTGATGATGTCCGCAGGGAATATCTCTTTTTTCCATATCTTTATTTGCCAGTCATACAATCTTTTTGTGTGATGTCTTTTATTGACTTGCCAGTGTGAAGTGAAATAAAATATAATCGATAAAATAAGCATGAAGGACACCTCATGATAACAGGACTGTAATGTATATTTGCTCTGTATGAACTAACAAGAAACTGTGATTATCAGATTATCAAAATGAATAAATGACCCAGGCAGTAATGCCACGGGAAATAGAAGTGTTCGTGTGTAGATTCTACACCAGCAGACAACAAATTGTGTAGTTACAAATACACTATGAAAATACAATTACTTTTCTACAAAAAATGAAAATACAGTTACTTTTCCACAAACACAGACAAAAAACATTTTATAAATATAAATTCAAAAAACAATATCAATGTCAACCAAAATAGTCAGCACATGAATTATTGTCACCATTTTTTTTTCAATGTTATTTTGACACAAAAAAAGAGAGAGGTTTCCAACCTGTTATTTGCCCATTAGGGTTTTTAGGCGGTTGCCAATTCAGTCCTAATGCAGTCGATGAATTTTCCACTTGAACCACTGTCAGAGACCTTGGCGGGGAACCAGGAGCTGTAGAAAGATTACAATCAAGTGCAAGTGAGGTCAACATTCAACACAGTTTACTTTGAGAAGTATTAAATTGTCTGTTTATAGAACGAATGTTTGCAGGCAATGTACCAAGTCAATTAGGGGAATGTTACTGTGTGGCAATTTGTGTGTGTGAAAGATCTCTAACTAGACAATGAGAATACATACTAAGACCATAATACCTATTTTATGCAAGTCTTTTTAACATAACTGGATCAAATTGCAGTTTATAATATTAATAATAATAATTTGGGAGGCTAATCGTCCTTACTGGCAGCTGAGAAGCTAAATTGCGAAGGATGCGGCTACAACGTGTTTGAGCTGCAGGCATTCAAGGGCGCCTTCGGCAGCCAGCCACATCAACCCATATATGACCACAGAGCACAGCCTGAGATTGAAAGTGTTTGTTTTTTTCCGGGAGGAAAACCAGATGGCCTGGACAAAAAAAAACCTTGTGGCACAGGAGAGAACCATCGCACAACTCTACTCACATAGGACACTAGCTGGGAATCGAACCCGGGACACATTGGTGAGAGGCAAACGCTTTATGCACACACCACCCATAATAAAACCCCCACGAAAGTCCTGGGGAGTTCTAATCCAACCGCCACCCCGTGTTCATTTCATACTCAGTGGAAATTTTCTGAGAAGAATGAACACCCTGTGGTTATCTCGCATGTTAACCCTACTCCCAAGCAGGGGTAGGTATTTCCCAGAAAGTGGTGGCTACTTCTTGGGAGTCTGACAGGGTTAGCAATTCACGCACGAAACGGGTTCACCAAATTTTCCCAGGACTTTCCCTAGATATTTGTCTAGAGAGAAAGGGACTGTAGATTTTGATATTTCCTTGTTCCATCTTTCAAAAGTAATCTTGTTTCTAAGGTTAGCTATTGTAATGCTGAACTTAAAATGCCTGTAGTGTTAAATCTTCTACATTTATAACAACGACATGTGACTGAAATTAACAAGACAGAAACATCAAGAAATTCTACAGAAAAAAACAAGAAGACTACCTACCAGCCTCAAAAGTCTTGTTAGTTGTCACAAGGCCGTAAGAGCTATGACCACCTCCATCATCAGACGCTTTGACTTCAAACTGGTACTCCGTGTAGGGATTCAGGTTATCAATGACGACGGACAGGTCCGATGAGTTAATGAACATATATCTGTCCATAAAGACAACAAGTTGAATTACCGTTTGGTTCCATGTTTAGAAGAAGGCAAATCCAAACAGCTACTTAACAATCCTTAAAACCTAAATGAGCATAATATTGGATAGCTTTTGGGACAACATACTAAACTTCCAACTACACAATCAAACACTTGAACCTTGTGCCTGATATTTGTGTGTATGTATGGCAAGGAAACTGTGCCAGACAGTCAGAGTCAAGTGTGAGTCCTCCACCAGTCACCAACCAGTCAGTCCATGGTACTGACGAGCAACCTGGCAGTCCACAGTACTGACAGCCAACTAGGCAGTCCAAGGTGCAGACAGGCAACCAGGCAGTCCATGGTACTGACAGCCAACCAGGCAGTCCATGGTACAGACAGGCAACCAGGCAGTAGTCCATGGTACAGAGAGGCTACCAGGCAGTCCATGGTGCAGACAGACAACCAGGCAGTCCATGGTACTGACAGCCAACCAGGCAGTCCATGGTACAGACAGGCAACCAGGCCGTCCATGGTACAGACGGGCAACCAGGCAGTCCATGGTACCGATGGGCAACCAGGCAGTCCATGGTACAGACAGGCAACCAGGCCGTCCATGGTACAGTCAGGCAACCAGGCAGTCCGTGGTACCGACGGGCAACCAGGCAGTCCATGGTACAGACAGACAACCAGGCAGTCCATGGTACCGACAGACAACCAGGCAGTCCATGGTACAGACAGACAACCAGGCAGTCCATGGTAAAGTCAGGCAACCAGGCAGTCCGTGGTACCGACGGACAACCTGGCAGTCAATGGTACAGTCAGGCAACCAGGCAGTCCATGGTACAGACAGGCAACCAGGCAGTCCGTGGTACAGTCAGGCAACCAGGCAGTCCGTGGTACCGACGGGCAACCTGGCAGTCCATGGTACAGACAGACAACCAGGCAGTCCGTGGTACAGTCAGGCAACCAGGCAGTCCGTGGTACCGACGGGCAACCTGGCAGTCCATGGTACAGACAGACAACCAGGCAGTCCATGGTACAGACAGACAACCAGGCAGTCCGTGGTACAGTCAGGCAACCAGGCAGTCCGTGGTACCGACGGGCAACCTGGCAGTCCATGGTACTGACATCTGCACCCGTGTTCATCGTTTGCTTGTAATTGAAAGATTCCTTTCACTTACTTGTTTGAGGGGTAGTTGGTTCTATATCTCACGGTATAATTCCGTCCCTCTGGGATGGTTTGACCAATGTAATCTTGGTCAACCCAGGATGCCACTGCACTATACGGAGAAGTAACAACGACTCGTAGTCCCATGGGCATGGATGGGACACTCCCTACAGTGAGAAAACATCAGTAAAAACATCATTTAACCGTTGCTCTAAAACAGACCTGAAACACTGACAGCATGCATGTTAAAGATAATCTGCAACGAGAATGGAAGAGACACACTTCAGCAGTTACACAGGAATTCTTTGGATTGTTATAGAATAATTCCCAAGTAAACATTCATCTAAGGCCTTTCTTGTGTTGAAAGTAGAAACAAAAAACCAATCTCATTCAGAGTGTGATTTTTACAAATAAAAAATAATATCTAAATTAATAGGCTATGTGCTTTAACACAGATGCACTGCAATTAAACTAAAAAGCTGCACTGAAAAAATGTAAATTAAATTTTTCAACAACAGAAACTCATACTTGTTATTAAGAAAAGTACTGGGACATCTTTTGCAGGTGAACAGAAGTACATAAACCAAATAAATGTACAGTTTACCAAAGATTTCTTTGTATAAACATGTAGTCATTGTTTTTGTCACACGCTAATACAGCAAGTTTGGCAATTTTGCATTAGCACAATGAATCTGGGCACAATTTCACTAGATCTTTATTAAAAAAAAAAACACCTCCAGGAATAAACTTGCAAAGAAACATTTTGTGTTTTTCCTTAAGTCCCATATCAACAAAGTAGTGACCAGGTGGACAAATGACTTGAGACATTTCAAACCTTGGAATAAATCCAGATTACTAATAAGAATGTAAATATACTTTCCAAGGCACTAAAATGTTTTTGCCTTTGTTTTGTTTTCAAACTAAGAGATTAGTATTTCAAGACTATCTTCTTACCAACACAAATTACAGCTACTGATGGGGGACAAAGTAAAACAAGTTATACACTTTTAAGTACATGTCATTCATAAACAACCACAGTAATACTTTCGATTTACAGGATGAGATGGGGTCACCTTATGTTAGGAATATGATGTAAACATGACAGCATACAAACAAAAAAATGTTTTGATGGCATGAAATGATATGATTGGTTGGTTGATGGTTATGTTACACGGCTTGTTTGCATACACATTGGGGGTCAAAGGTCAACGGAAACTTGCAGCCAATGGGAATGCTTAACATAATATGGGGTAACATTCCGGGGTTTTTATTTTGGTTTATATTTGTGCTTTCTGCGTCATTCATTTGAATTCAAGTTCTTAACTAATTATCTTTTTTTTTTTTTCTTTTATCTATTCAAGCAAAGCCTTTCTGAATTTGTTGCTTTGGTCATTCGTTTTTGCAAAACGCTTACTGCTGAAACAACCAATAATTTGAATACAAAAAAAATTATATCTGAAGATTTGCTGAGGAGAGCAACTTGTGCCACTTCACAAAAACTACGAGCCGGGTATAAAACACAATGGGAAAACATAATTTACCTTCAAAAACACAACGCAACAATACTTAAACTACAGTCAAACTAACAACAAAGAAAATCAACACTATGAAGGTTTGGGGGTATTGGGTTGTCTTACTTGTAGTTACGTGAAATGTCCTTGTTGGGCTAGGCCCCAAGGCTGTAAAAGGTATAACGGATGCTCTTTTAACTAACAGATAAATAATAAGCCAAAAACTGGGTTTGGGAGGTTAACAATCAGAATGCCAAGTCCAACTCAATTTCCCCTTAACATGCTCTCAGATTTATTCTTCTCTGTTTCCACAATCTGTCCGAATCCCGCTCCAAGAAAATGAAATGTTTTGTACAGAGAAACAGGAGTGTGGAGAACACGAACCCAGTCACGATTTAAATTCGGCTGGTAACTTCTTCTTCTTTTTGTTAAAATATCCTGGAATGCGAATGACCTCGTTGAGAATCAGACTAGCTTCAAAAAGGGGTTACACTTTGTGAAAAGTGTTTCTAATTTTGTCCGACCCAGAGGTTCAAACCTTTGGTTTTTGACACGATTTCATTTAATCAAAAAAAGTAACTCCACAAATACTTAACAGACGGATACAATTCAGAATTTTCTAGGAAGGTTTTCAAAGATAGGGTCACCGTTTGGTTTTTGTCAACGTAATACTGATTTATAGGCAAAATTATAAAAAAAATTACAATAAAAGTCACTTGTGAAAGTTTCAGTTGAATACAGTGCCTCCTTATTGAGAAAACAGCAGAAAAACTGTCACGGTATTCTCATAAAAAATGTTAAATCCATCAACGTTTAGCGAGGTGACACAGCGGGTACCAACCGCATCTCTGGCCGCATTGAGGGCAGCATTTCAAACGGACACCATGGGAATTTCCAAAAGTCGCCTGCCGGCGATCTTTGGAGATTCAAATTTGTCGACATACTTTTATTGATTTCTAATCAACAGGGGTACTTACGGTTGTTATTGTTCAGGGAAACTAGGGCCTCAGGTATTTGTAAATAAATTGACTAAAAAATAGGGTTTACACAAGGTCATTTCTTGGCTCGAATACCAACACAATGTTAATAGGGTCAAAATGTTCTGAAATGTAAAAACGTATTACAGATGAAACTGAATCAAAAGTACAGGAGTTTGGTCTCATGCATCTGATCCACTGGAGATGTGGGACATCATATACATGCTTCATTATCAGGCACATGCCAGTTACCATGACCAGAAATGTGAAGAAAAAAAAAGTTTTTTTTTTTTTTTTTTAAATATCATTCCGATAACCCAAAACTAATTCGGATGCACAATATTTAGATGCAGTTAGCCAAAAAGGTAATTAGTGTTGGGAAAAAAACAAACACCTCAACAGTGTCTGGAAAGAAAAATTATCTATCAAATTCTCTCAAGTAACTAAGTACATGTGTGGAATGTCACATGCTCTGAAATGAACGTGGTGAATATGTTAGTTGCAATTTCCTCTTAAAGATGAACAGTTGCCATGGTAATGAAAAAAAGTGATGTGAATAATGTCTTTGACATGTTAAATAAAGCTACCTTGATGTGCGCTGTGGATTGGGGGTGTATTCAAGAGAAAAGTTGGTTAATAAAGAAGATCTGATTGGTCAATCTACTGAAGAGAGTTACTAGTGCTGACTAGTTGGCCCCCAGTTTCCTAGAGCTACTTAAAGCATTGTGATTACCAGTAATAGGTTACCAGCCAAAATACCACATCACAATATGTAACCATTTGTACCATTTGTAACATTGTGATTACCAGTATTAGGTTACCAGCCAAAATATTATGTCACAATATGTACACTTTGTAACTGGTACCCGGCTAATTTTTGCCTGCCAGAAATTTGTTGAGCACTATTTTCTGCTTAAACAGCTCTATGAAATTGGGCCCAAATAATATCGCACAGCATCTGCAAAATGTTGGACATATTTCCACTTTTCAGCAGATGCTCATCACGAAAACCAAACTCGTTTCTTACGTGGCAAGTTTGATCTGTGCATATATTATTTGTCACAGTTGCTTCAACCAGTCCTTGCTCTATGCTTCAACAGAATCATCAGCATTTCAAGTAACACTCAACACGAGATTGAACAATCAGTTATTTTGGGGACTTAAAACAAGACACAAGCAAGCACAAGAAGGTAATATAAAAACAACTTACTGCCCGCTACAGATGTCATAACATCTTTATACAAAGGAATCCCTTCACCAGCTTTGTTGAAAGCCCGAAGTTTGAGTACATAGACATTGCTGGGCCTGAGGTTAGTGATTGTATACTGGGTTTCTGAGCTAGTGAAGGATTTAACGACAGCATCAGGGATGCCAGCCCCATAGCCCAAGATGTACCCTCGGATCATGATGCTGCTTTCGGATGGGGGTGCCCATGACACAACTATTTTGGTTGAGGAGGGGGTGGCACTAAACAGAGAAGGCTCCGGAGGAACATTGTTTTCTGTTGTTGGTGGTGGGGAGGGGGGGATGGAGAATGGAACAAGAAGTGTTTGGGAGGGTAAGAAGATAATGGTTGATGGTAAATGAACACCAGGGGAGGGGGGGGGGGGGGCAAAGGATGTCAGTGCAAAGTACAAAAACGCGGTTTGACAACAGGATATCGGGATGGGGTGATCACACACAGCATATTTCAGGATGGATTATTTCACGCAGAAGACACGACAGATTTGAGGTCCGGGGGGTTTGGACCGCGAATGAGGGAAGAGAGAAAGAGAAAAAGGAGAAATAGAAATCATTGTTAGCTTGGCAAGAATGGTTAATTGACAGCTGATGTTCTGAGCCCAATCTGACAGAGTTCTGATATAAAGCCTTGGTTTATTTTGGCATTTACCTCTTCATTATCATGAATAACACAGCTTCTGAGAACCACGTGTACACCTTCATCAAGCCATTTTCAGTGGGGCAGGTAGGGGAAATACTTGATAATCCAGGCATAGAATTTGGCACAAAGTCAGAGTATCTCATGAGAAAGATATTTGGCTATAGGACCATCGCAGACTTGTCCTTCGAAAATATCTAGAGAGAATTTTTTAAATGTTAAAATGGCTGCAATTGCTTGTTATTCTGCCTATATTTTTATGGACACATCTGCGATGGCCCTATATAGCCAGATACCTTTCTCATGACGTCATCTGTCTGTGTGCTAAATTCCAAGCTTGTATCATCAAAGGCAGAATCCCATCACCTTCCTGCCGGAAGATTTGAATGGTGTTCGGTACGATGGCCTTGTTCTGTCATAACTTAATGCTCAGTTTGAATTCCTCTAGACTACATCCAGTGTTGCTATGTCACATGGTTTTGGTGGCAAGCTCTTGCACAGCTATGTGAGAGACCACAAACACCCATACACAATTGACAATGAAAATGTGTGGAAGACGGGTTACCAGTCTTTGCTGATCTGGAGGTTGCAATGCAAAAAGCTTGGCCCTGACAATAGCAACAACTGGATTTAGTCTGAGGAACTCAAAATTGAACATTCACTTGTGACCGAACAAGTCATTGTACCAGACATCATTCAAATCTTACTGGCAAATGGCTTCTTGTCTTCTTGGGCTATGCAAGGTGTTTTTGTTGAACTTATTCACCATAAAATATAATCCTTTAAATAAAGCAGTGTTTAATTACTTCAAACCAACATTCGTTGGATGGCTGTGAATGTACAAGTATGCAAGACGTGGCAGAACAGCTCTGCTAGATTGGGCACAGATGTAGGATTCTATGCACTAAAAAGAATGAGATGAAGTGTTCTTGTGTTCCCACTTCAAGAAGCTTTGGATGAGATGTCATCTTTGGCACTAGCTCATCAAATTATCTCTACGCCATGATCTTCCCTGTCTGTGATGAAATGCATGATTTCTAAATCTTCAGTCGATACGTTTAGAGTTTTTGGCTCTGTGTTGATTTTCCTCCAGCACTTTTTTCACACCCCGGCTTTGGCTCAAGCCTAGACTTGGTTCAAGTCGGGTCTCGTGAGTGCCGCGTTGTCAATAATAATGTATGAGGTTCTTGTTACGCGAGCCCTCTAGTGTCAATTAGTTGTCAATCCAGGCGAGTTGCTGATTTTAAAAAGGAGTTGATTAGCAAATTACTGGCCGAGTGAGGGCACACAACCAACAAAGTGATGAAATAAAGCTGCCACAGCTGGAGTGTAGTGGATATTTTAGGGGTACAAGCACTTGACGAAAGTCCAACTTTGGTCAAGTCTAGCTTAAGCCGGGGCTTGGGCTCTGTCTGTGTTTTTTGAAAACATACACTTTTGGTGCAGGACTTTAAACAGGCGGGCAGCTGTGGTTTCGAAAAATGGCCTTAATGTAAATTCTGAAATAAAGTCTACATTGATTTGGCTAGCTCCACGTTTTCGTTGTTGAGGGAAATAAGATGGTTTGTTTTTACGCTTAGTTTTGAAACTAAAATGCATTTTCACTCACACCGAGCACAAAACATACCTTGAATTCATACTAGCAGTAATTAAAAGTTCCCTTACCAGAAAAGAAGACAATTTTAAAAGAGTTGTAGTCAGTATTGTTGGATAAAAACAGATTAATTGTATCTGGAAAGAATGCAAGAAAGCTGCGCCTCTCATATTTTGTTTGCAAACAGTACAACCCACATTGTTTGATCAGTTCTACTTAGAATGGATAGTGACACCCTGTGTCAAGTGAAAAGGAACATGAAAACCCATGAAAAAAATGTAAATTATTGTCAAACCGTGGCCAAGCGGTTGAGCCGTTGGACTTAAGTTCTGATGGCCTAGTAAAGTCATGGCCAAGCGGTCTAGCACATCAGACTCAAATTCCGATGGCCTACTCATCAGAGTGTGGGTTCAAAACCCGGTCACGACGCTTGTGTCCTTGAGCAAGACATTTAACCATAAATTGCTTCTCCTAAACCAGATGAATGAATGGGAACCTGCAAGGGGCTGAGATGGTATTATGATGGAATAACTCCCTTAGCGCTAATATAAGCAGCTTCAGGTTGTTTGCTCCTCAGGGAAAAAATAAGTATGCCTAAGTATGCCTGACGAACAGGGATAATAATGTTGTAAAGTGCCTTGATCTAGCTATCTGCGTTTTACAAAAACCTAGTATTATGACATAAAACATAAAAGCTTGTATTTTAGAAATTTCTCTGAAATCCTCACATTTGGGTTACATGTGCACCCCAATGAATAAAAAAACCAGCAACGAACCCTCCCCCCCCCCCCCCCCCCCCCCGCAATGCTGAAATTAAGAAGGAAAGGAGAGAGGCATTTAATGAAGTACCATTTTTATCCTCTTGAAAGGTGACTATTTGCACCCAGTCTGAGTAGGGTCCAGTGCCGTTGGCGTTGCTAGCAGCCATCCGTACTTCATAACCAGTGTCTTTCTCTAAATCTATGAACAAGGAAAAGTCACAGATATGGTTTCAACTTCAAAGAATTACGAAAACATGGACCAAGTTAGTATTGTTAGTTTTACCTTTACATCAGAACTGTATACTCGGTGCTTTCTGAGTAAAAACAACAAAGTTTTTGTTTTGTTTTATTTTTCCCTTAGCTCTTATCACACATCGATGTCAAGGTAAAACCAAAAATAATATTCTTGATGCAATTGTTGTTGTTGCTGTTGTTGTTGTTGTTGTTGTGGCGGCAGCCATGGCAAGAAATGAAGGGATCTTTGCATTCGTGTTTGTTTTGTTGTTTTAGATGTTGTTTTTCACGTTTGTTATGCAGTTGTTTTCGTTGTTGATGCATCCATAGCAAAAACGAAGAACTCTTTGCATTAATAATTGTTGTTATACTGTTGAATTATATAATGTGGTAGTTTGTCAAAACTGTCCCATTTTCAACACCTCTAACTGAACCTGGGGTCGATTTCACAAAGCACTAAGATTCATCTTAAGATGAGTTGTCAGTATTACCATAGTAATTTGTATTGTGACATCAGACTTTGCTTAGCAACTAAGAGTGATTCGCAGTTAACATCGATCTTAGCTCTTTGTGAAATCGACCCCTGGCTCGAAAAACGACTTACCTTGTATTGTGAAGGATCTAGCTTCACCATCTATAACTAATGAATGTGTTCGCTTGCCGTTGTTAACGGTTCGATATTTGAGTTTGTAGCCGGTGATCAGACCATTCCGTTCAATGAAGATTGGTTGATTCCATGTGACTTTGATCGAAGACGCTGATTCTGCCTCCACAGTGAAGTTAGCTGGAACACCCGAGGGCTCTTGATGATGCGCAGGGTGGGACAGTGGCGAGGGTGAAGGTGGCGGGGGGTTGTAGTAAAAGGAGAAAACAAAAAAACGGTTAGTTTGCTAACAATTGGTCAAGAATTCATTCTGTCATTTTCAAAGGATAAGGAAAAGCTGATACTTTAAGAAAGGGCACCTCTGTTAGTATTTTGTTGAATTCTAGGATCTAGCAAGGTTTGCAGTAACACTGTGAAATTTCCCTTTGAGCTGTGGTGGTTCTAAAAGAACCGGTGGTTTAAAGGTAGATTACAGGATTGGTATTCATCCATTTTCTTAATAATTAGTATCAGTGTGAAAGCTCACTGATTACGAAGTTCATACCAGTACCAATCTTCCATAGAAATATTTCTGTATGAAATACTGTCAAAGTCGAGAAAGCAGAATTTGAAGACCCTGATTTTAATTTCGGTTGTAAAAATCAAAATTAAGGACAATGTGTTTACATGCTTAAAAGTGTGCGTGGTTTTTCACTATTTTCTATTTTCTACCATTAGGGTAGCAAAAATCGAGAAATACAGGAAAACATTAGAATTTCCTGACGAGTTGGAGAAGGCCCTTTTGTGGCTTCGCCACTTGTCGTGCGCACTGACTTGATCTTCGCTGCAGTTGCTTCGCGTCCACACAGAATGTCTAAGCCACAATGGCCTTGACGAAAGGCTATCCTTACTTAAAAGGCTCCATTCGTTTAACTTTGGAATTTGCTTCATTCAAGTCACTACTTACTGCACTGGGATGTCCGGGCTTCCAAGTTACCCGATGACGCCCCGGGTCCATTGTCGTTAGAAGCAACGACACGCAGTCCGTATCTAGTATAGGGTTTCAGGTCCGTGATCAAGTAGAACTCTTGCTCTGTGTACAGTTGAAGTTCCTGGGCAACGCCTACGCTGAGGTCAGCGTAGTAGACGACGTAGCTCTGTGTTACGCCATCCTGTGGTGGTTCCCATGTCAGGAGTAGAGCCGTGCAACTACCCTCTCCTGCCCTGGCCTGAACGCTGACCGGTGGACCAAGATAGTCACCTGATTGACACCAAGAAAAGATTAAAGTTTATCTGATTGGGAAAAAAAAAAAAAAAAAAACATTGCTGTGTTCTATAATCTAATATAATAAATAGAGCGAAATCCTCTGGCCTGTCTGAAAAAGTTTGTGCGCTTCATGAAGTGGAGTTTCCTGGCCAAGTGGTCTAGTGCACTGGACTCAAGTTCTGCTATAGTGTGGGTTCGGGGTCTTGTTCATGGCACCTTGTGTCCTTAAGGAAAACACTCGGCCATAATTGCTTCATCCTTCGGATGGGACTGTAAAGCCAGAGGTATTGTGTTGTGTCATGCACATAAAGGAACTTTGCCCCTGTGTTTCTTGCATGGTTGGCAGCGGATTGTACCGCATCACCTTGTAAACCCTTGCAAGGTGCTATATAAATGGGTCTCATAATTCAAACTTAGCAAAAACTCATTAGAATAGTAAGTCCTTTGAGATTTCCCCGCAGTAAAGCGCTATACAAGAACTGTATATTATTATTATCATTATTATATAAGCAACTGATTTAACCCTACAGGTGTGGATTTCACAAAGCGCTAGGACTAGTCTTATCTTGTGTTAGAATGAGTAATTAGTCCTTATAGGACTTGTCATAAGTTAGGACTAGTCTTAAGTCAGGACTAGTTTTGTGAAATCCACCCCTGGTGACTTTATATCACATACAAGCATTCAACTGCAGTTCGTCAAAAGAAGAAAAAGCAAAGTGCCAGGCACAGCAAGACTTTGCCGTGTTTGCCGGTTTTCCATGGCACAGCCGAGAAACACCAAAAACGAGCAACTCAGCTGACAAGTTGCATGCCTCCATGTAGTGTAACTCAACATTATTCACTTGTTTGACAGTACAACAAAACTATCCTGGCACATTTTGCAATAAAATCCCTCGTGAATGAATCTACACTGTGCAAAGCTATGAGAGCAGGGCTGGATTTCACAAAGCAATAAAACTTCATCTTCAGACAAGTCGTCAGTATCGCCATAGTGATTTGTATTGCATGACATCACACTTTGCTTAGCAGTTCAGATGTGAAATTGGCCCCAGGTACGCCATCATTTAGAAGGCAGCCAGATGTAAACACTGTTTGATAATTTAGTGGATTCATTTACTATTTGCGCTGTTAATCAGAGTGTCAAGCATTCCCAACTATTCTGAATAAATACACATACCTGGTGGCAACGTTTCTACAATCAATGTGTCAGAGGCAACTCCATTTCCATTTTCATTGACGGCGAAGACGGTGACCTCATACCTCGTTTCAGGGGTCAGGTCACTCAGGAACTTTCTCAGGTCATAGGCTGTTTCAATTTTCTTGCTAAAGAAGAGATTGAAGATTCATGGCAATCAAGCAATCACATTTTTTTTTCATAGAAAATTTGAAGTCAAACTTTGGGTGAACAATGAAAAGTTGACATAGAGCGGGATTGAAACCTTCGACCTCCAGATTTATGTACCAGTGCTCTCCCAACAAACTCAGCTATATAGCCCTATTTTGGCAGTTTGCCTATTTTGGGTGAGACACCAGCACGTAAATCTGGAGGTTGCAGGTGCAGATCCAGATCTAGTCAATTTTTTTTCACTCATATGTATCCAATCTGTTTCCCTTGAGGTCTATTGCCTGATTATTTAAAAGCGTACTTTAATAACAAAATAATCATTAACTTTTTTCAAAAACCAGTTCATAATTATTATAACAAACTGAGCTCCATTAAAAGTGGGCTTTGTTTTAAATTGTTTTGAAGAAGTAAACAAATACTATCTAGGTTTTCTTTCAATCCGACTTGAACCCATAACTGTGTCAAATCTCCATTGTTTGAAACTTCTGTTGAAGCAAACACTGATGTTTACTCCGTTGTGGCATTCTAGAAATTTCAACACAATTGTGTTTTTTTGTTTTTTTTTTTGAAGGAATGTTTGAGCTTCTGTAATGTACCATAACAAAAAGGCAGTAACCAAGAGCAACAAATACTATTTCTATACAATGGAAAAATCTGAACGACATTTCAAAACCAAATTGTGGCAAGAACAATTCTAAAATCAAACAGACTCATCTAAATTGCACAAAAATTACTACAATTTTACAGTCTAAAACACCTCTGAGTTTGAGAAGGAAGTGAGGCGTTTTGTGTCAAAACTTACTTTCCATCCCATCTGAGATAAATCTTGTAGTTGTTCAAATTGCCGTTAAGCTGTAACGGCTCCGCCCACGTGAGTGAGAAGGATCGTGCCTGTACATCTGACGCTGTGACGAACATGGGTTTACTCGGAAGGGGGCCTAAGTCTGGTCGGTCAGGGGGAGAGGTAGTTGTTATTTGAGGTACAGGAGCAGCTGTGGTTACTGTTGTTGTCTCAGGGAGACGTGTTGGGATGACAATGCCTGTGGCGTGCACATCGAGCAGACAGGTGGAAGGGGTGGGGGTTGGAGGGAGAAAAGGAACAAAACAAAAAAGAAACAAAACTAAAAAATGGCCATGCAAGTTACATGAAAACGTGCTGCTTGCAATGATGTAAAAGAAAGACTGATAATCATGCAAACAATGATACGGTCGACAACTCAGACGAAAAATTAAATTTGGTTCCAAACTCATCACAAGCATAAACTAACAAAGATTATATATTAAGATGGCTGTAACATATGTATACATGCAATTTAGTACATTTACACAGTAGTAATACACCAAAACATGTTCACAGAAACGAAACTCAATATTGTCAGAAATGAAAACAAGGAATGCGATTAATCATCTTGAATGAGACGTGTGTATTTGAAGTCAAGTCAAGTCTTCAAAGTTAAAACCCAGATGTCCAACATGTCAATCAACCGTTGCCTGTCAACTCCTGATGGAGTCTGCTGTACATCAGTTACCAGATGACTGGTACTGCACTGATGCATTTAGTTTAACCAGTTTTGAGTTTCAACTAAAAAAAGAAAATTAAAAAATTGTTCTGTTCATGGAATTGATGTAACTTTCCCTTTCGCAATTAGTTTGTTTATAAGAATCCAGTTGGTATAGATCATGTAAACCTTTGTTTACAGAGAGTGACCTTGTACATTCCAGGGCATTTTCTGGCAGGCAAGATACTACAATCGTCATATTGAAAGTTTTACATCGTTTCCTAACAACCACATAAATTTATATATAAAAAAAAAAACACCAGCTGTACAAGTTTCAAGATGTGCTCCCTTTCTTCATATAAAAGGTTGATGAAAAAAAACCTGTGCAGCACAATCTCCAAGAAATATGAGATTTGATGTTTAATTTCATTGAGCTGAGTACAAATTGAGCTTGCAGAAAGTGTCACCATGTGATGTCACAGGTTACACGGTCTGTACATGTACTTGACTCAGATCATCAGGTACAAATTCATTTTTTTGGGGGGGTGGGTGGGGAGGGGGGTAAATGGGTTAATAGCAGAGGGGAATTACTCTTAAGGGACTTCTCATCAAGAACCTTGGATCCAACTTGTTCCCTCTAAAAAGCTTCTAAATTATTAACAGCTCACAAGCACCGACGATCAAATTTCTTGACAGGATGCATTTCCTTTAATACTCCGTAGTTCCTCTCGAATCCATCCGCATTCCATTTGTCCAATTGTATCGGAGGCCTGGGTAGCTTTATTATTCAAAACAGTCTCCCTTGATCCAGTGACTGAATTTCAAATTGCTCCTAAGCTGTTAAGGCCCATTAAGAGCAGCAATTAAGCACTGAATAACCCATGTACATGTAGTAAAAAAAAGGGGGAAATACAAATCGCCCTGTTGCTCCCACATTCAAACCATTAACTCATCAGACAATGGGGCGGCTAAATGGTTCATTAAGTCAAAGGGTCCTGTTTCATCCCACACAATAAGTCAATGGATGTAACATGCTTGACATCTGATATCAAGTGGGTAGATGCTCCGTATTTGCTTAGATGTATTGACCAACGTTCGTCCGTCTTCCACAGGCAATTTCCTGCACTTCCTTCTCCTGATGAAGATAGTGCCATTTAATATTGCCACAATGATATCCTCTGGTTTTAACCGACTCCGAATATCTTTACTACAATGAAGAAGACGTGATGATCCAGAAAATCTTTTTGAATGTGTTATTTTCATACTTCAAACTGATCTCTGAGAGAAACAGAGACCACACGTACAGAGTTTCAGGACCTTTTCCAAGTGGCTTGTGCGGTCGATAAAATAGGCACAACGGTGTTTATTTAATTTATTTCAAACAAATCGCAGTGCACACTACAGGTGTGCATTGCTTTTCAGTGTAATCTGGAACAAACTTCACATATCTCTGGCCACTTGAGGGCAGCATTTACAGCCTTCAAAGTTAAACACAAATCAAGACACTCATTCTCAAGACATGCTTGGCTTCGGCCATACCTGACTAACTTAGGTAAATAAATGAGACACAGAGTTCAACTGAAGCAGAACCAGACAAACAGAGGTTGGGGGGGATCCCAGCTTTCCTTTGACAGTCAAACCGCTTCTTATACACTGCCTTCAATACTATGAAGCATGCTTTTACAACTCAAACCCTACAGCAGGTTGGCCGGCCGGCCGATAGACACTGGACAGAGCGTCAATCTGAGGGGGTAAAAAACATGTGTTTAAGGTGCTCATCAGGACCAGTCTGACTGATTATTCCCTCAAGCGGGTCGAGTGAGAGAATTTTTCAATCCCCCATCTCTTTTTCCTTTCTAAGTTTTCATGATCAAAGCGATGACGATTCCGACCAACCCCCCTCCAGGGCGTAAATCAAAGATGGCTGCCTGCAGGTTCCTCCTACGCAAGATGAGGCATCTACCAATCATTGAGTTTTAAGCGAGACGCCCCCCCTGGGTGGACTTAGTGCACCGGGGGAATCCAAATCGGAGATTCACAAACAGTTGCCCCGGGGTTCAGTCAAGTTTCCCACCGATGAATATTTCTCCCCTCATCCAATTAACGTTCAATCTTTCAGGGCAGGTGAACTTGGGTAAACAGGACAGGAGATAGAGTGCCGGGCTCAAGTTGATAGAGAAGAGAAGCAGAAAATCTTGTTTTTTTAAGGACATTTAAAGGAATTCAGGTCACGCCACTACGGGACATGGTAAGGGCTCAGAGAACACCATGGCTGAGTACATTCTAAGATATAGGGGAGTGTGGCAGGTACATCGTTGATTGATATTGCTGCATTTGGTGTCAAATTCAATTACCGTTATATGACCCCTGAAATGATCCAATCGCCAATGCCAATGTGGCTTCTAATTACGGCTACGCTTCAGTGACTGGTTACCAGCTAGGTTGCGCAGCACAAACTTAATACAATCTTACTGGTTGTCTGCGCTGTGAGGTCAGTCAGGGCTGTTTTTTTTTCAAGATTATCCCTCTGGATGAGTACTGTACCTTGAAAAATAAAAACCAGCTTATTCTTGTATTGTTGTTAATTGATTGATTGATTGATTGATAGATTGATTCTTGTATTGTTGATTGATTGAGTGGGAATAAAGTAAAAAAAAAAGTATATCAAAAATAAAAAAATAAAAATTGTTTTCTGACATTGATTAATATCGACAGATTATTACAACATGTTTTCTCATTTGTTGTTTCTTTAAACAACACACCAACAATCCTTTGAAAATGCACGTAATTTAAGATCAACTTGACTAAAAGCAAAAACTTGTTGAAGCTGTTGGCAAAAGCAAATAAATATATCTTCAAAGGTATCCGTGTACGAAACTATTAAATTCTGGTAAACAGCTTAATTAAAAGCTATTTCACAAACTAATGTATGACCTACACTGTAAGCTTGGCCTTCCAAAAAAAGACTTTTTTCTGATGGTCATTCTGAAGCAATTTGAATTTAACATTTTCCTGTTTTCCTATCAACGACATAATGGAGAATTTGAATACATATTCATGATTTTCTAGAAAGAAAAAACAGGTAATTTTAATTGCAGGGCAAGAAGTGTGTGTGTGTGTGTGTGTGTGTGTGGTGGGGGGGGGCCTCTTTTGATATTACTGACATCGTGGATGCGCATAAACAACATTTGATGTAAACTATTTACCCTTTTATTGCTTGGCAGTTCAGGGACTACAATTAGAGCCATCTGACTTTGACGCTAACCCAAATGTTTCCATGTGGCAAACTGAATTTGCCACGAGCAACGTCAGGCACAGCCAACCATGCATTAAATAGAGACATTTCAGAGGTCTGGTCCCCATTTAATACATATTCAATATTCAGCCAGGATGTGTAGACACGCTAATGTTTCAATCTCCTGAGTGGGGGGGGGGGGGGGGGGGGGGGCTCTACACGAGGCGATCCATCGCTTTATCAAATCCAACGTAAAATTTTGATGTGCCTTCCCTGGTCAACATCCGGATTACCGTCCGTCTGAAATGTCAAAATTTCCATTTGGAAGTCATCGTCCCACTCCTCTGCACGCAGATGGGTTCGTTTTTTTGAATATACTGGATAGACATTGCCGATAATATTCATCATATGAGTTGTTGGCATTTGGAGAGGTAGCAATTATCTCTGGATGATTTACCAGCGATGCTTTGCTGAACTACTAGTGATATTGATATCGGTAAAGATAGGTATATAAGATGAGGAGAAAAAACAACCCCTCAGGACAAACAATCACGAGAGTTTTTTTGTTTTTCTTTTCTGGTTTTTTTTTCCTTTCTTCAAACCCTCTCTTATACAGATAAGCATCATGTAATTGTAACGACTACTTGAAAGATGTTAAAAGCTACTATAAGCAAGAAGGATCAAGAAAAAGTCTCAAAGACAGACTTCTCCGACGACATTTTTACTCTTGTTCTAAATCTATACCTTGATTCCCTTTTAGCAAGCGGCGTTGTGTTTAAAATTAAGCTAATTTTGTACACTCGAAATTGTAGTGCCGACCAAAATGGATGGTACTTTGGGTCAGAAACCTAGTGTCAGCCAAAATGTATGCTACTTCATATTTCTTGTAGACGACTAGGTATTTATTCGTGCAGAGCAAATAATACAACCTAATTTAGTAAACAATTAGTTATCTATATAAAACCTTTTGACAGAGTGGTCCTAATTTGGCCTTTCCTGTGTGTTTGTCATCTTTTGTCAAACAAACCACAAATATCGAGACAAGAGCAATGGATCCCAATTAAATTTTGTCTCTGTTTTTCCTTGAAGATTGCAGACAAGATGCTGAAACTGACTCGATCGCAGCAGTCCCAGACTTTAATGATGTAGACGTGCGAAAAAACATCAACAGCAGCCTTTTGCAATAACAGTCATTAGAGTAAGAGCTCGCGCTGTCTCGCTCTGCTCCGTAGGTCTACGCTTCAGAACACTCCTTGATCGACACCTCGGGGTATTCCGAGTGTCACAGCGTGTTTAATGTTCTCTCAAACTCCCTGTAGATTTCTTGTTTTTGTATATATTTTTTTTAACCGCCGGCTTTGGAAACAAATTGAGTGATAGTGTTGCCATGACAACGGGATAAATGATATCCGAGAGAGTGGATTAAAACTCCCCAGCTGTCCGTTTTGTATAGGTCATCACATTTCAAGTGTTAGGTGGGTAGTAAATGTGAACAACAGATTTCTTTTTTTTTTTACATGAAAGTCAAGTTACAGAAACACTGGAAATGAATCAAAATGATTATTGTACTTACTGACGTTCATGCTGTTTACAAAAACACATTCATCATCAATACAACACTCACAACAAGTCATTGTATTTAACAAGAAAATCAAGAGAAAAGCAGAAATAAAATCATGAAGTGAAAAATGCATCAAATCAAATCCACTGAACAAAGGGGTAGAAAATCGATACGCAACAACATTGTGAAAGCAAACAACATACTCCACGAGGCTATTCAGAAGCCAAACTTGAGCACAAGTATCAATACACTGCATTGGTGCGCATTGTCAATCTTGCCCAACATCTTCTTCTTATAATGTGACTTCAAACATTACCATCGTAAGTCCCATTATTGCATTAATATATAATTTTATATATACATTTTTTTTTTCTTCACTGAAATCATTTGGGCACATATCGTCATGTGCCCGGCAAAAGGACGTAAGGGAAAGTTCCCGGTAAAAGGACGTAAGGGAAAGTTCCCGGTAAAAGGACGTAAGCAATTTATGTTAAAATTTGTGTTTCAAGAATTATGAGCGGGAAAGTTTGGTAAATTTGTTGCCATGCAAAAGCCATTCTAGAAAGGTCAAATTTTGCATGGGGAATGGGGAAACATGTCTTCAGGGTAATTCTGACAAAACAAACTAACAAAAATGACACATATTTCATGTCAGGAGCCATTTTGTTGCTTACGTCCTTTTGTTACTGGGACGAACTACTTTATGTTCCCGGCGAAAGGGCGTAAGGGCCTTACGCCCTTTTGCCGGACACACGACGATATTCAGTTAACAAAGTACCCTTTTTCACACTACATGGCAAACTCCCAGGAAATCAAACCCCAGGAAACTCCGAGGGAATTTTAACCCCACCATCACCTCCTGTTCATTTCACACTGGATGCAATTTCTCTTGAGGAAAATGAACACTCATTACACTAACCACCGAGGTTACCTCGCTTAAACTCTACTCCCAAGCAAGGGGGTGGCTACTTTCCCCGAGATATAGTTATTTCCCTGAATTTTTCGTAGAAATTTCCTAGAAAATTTTGTCTAGTGTTGAAAAGGGGCATTAAAAAATGGGAAAATGTTGCATTTTTGATGGGTTTTCTTTTGATTAGTCGAGCAGAACTTCCCTGAAAAAGTACTCAAGACAAAACTATTTTCAGGGGAATTTAAAGTCAACCTTAATTAAAAGAAACAAAACATTTTTTAGAAAGAAAACAGCACTGTACAGGCATGATATTTTTGCCTTCGGAAGAAGTTAGAAAGTTTGATTGAGTACAAGGTTTAAATAAATTTTTCAGGCTAGTATTTATTAATTTTGCAGACTTTTCTAAGGGCATCAGGGGGGGAAAATCGGAAAAATATCACGCCTGGCTGTATCAAAAATTTGAGAAAAAATGAACAGAAGTAGTATACCTTCTCTCAGTACAATCAGTTGGGCCAATGCCTGTAGATTCTCCAGCATATTGTCAGCGACACACTGGTAAATACCTGCATCTTCAGTTATAACCTGTTTGATGGTCAGGCTCCCGGTTGGTGACACATCATAGAAGTCGCCAGTTTCTAAGGCTTCACCGTCTTTGTACCATTCTATGGTAGGACCCGGGATGCCATACACGTTACATTCCAGCGTGACATCGTCGCCGACGTTGATGTAGGTGTTCCTGGGCTTGATGTTGAATTTCAATGGAACTGACAATGAAAAGAAGGGCAAAATACCAAATCAAGTGAACCATTTGCGCCTGGTATCCTGCTCATTTATGCTTAGCAGAAAATTGTTTTCTGCTTGAGCAGCTCTATGAAATTAAGCCCTGGCCATGCAGGAATTTTTACATTTTGTGTCATAACTTCCACATAAATTTAAGAGCTCTAAAAATAACAGCTTCCCAAGTTTTGAGATGTGCCCCCTTTTTTTTTGTATCAAAAGTTGATTTAAAAAATCATACGGTGCAATCTCCACGAACTGTGAGATTTAACATGTACTTCCATTGAGCTGTGTACAAATCATGCCTTCAGGGAATCCGGGTGTGGATTTCACAAAGCGCTAGGACTAGTCTTATCTCGAGTTTAGGACGAGTGACTAGTCCTAACTTATAGGACTAGCCATAAGTTAGGACTAGTTTTGTGAACTCCACCCCAGGCTCTTTTGTATATGTGATGTCACAGGTCACATGGTCTGAACTGTTCGAAACATTGAGTCCCAAATTCAATCACCACAGGTTCTTTTCAGAATTGTCACTTCTTTAATGGAAAGATTACTGCTACATGGTCGCCACTCTGAAACTAGTTACTTTTTATAAACACACACCTTGCAGAGCTTCAAATGTCAATTTTCTTTCTTAATTAAACCACAAATGACAGATGCCTGGCTAAACAATCAGACAACCACTTACCCAGTGCGGTTACTTTGACGACGTGATTTATGGAGGAGTCATCACTTTGTGATGTTGCCAGCACACGGTACAGCCCTGTATCGATCTCACCAACTTGTTTAATTCTTAGACTACCTTGACCCACTAAGGAATAGTGCTCATCTGTTCCAACGCTGTGGAGGCAAGAGAAGACATATCATGGAGACTTAGACTTAAGAGTAAATCTAGAAGCAGGGATTACAGAACGGACTAGTGATTGAGGCAGGATGGACTTGAAGACAGTCCTTGATTTGAAGAAGAATACGAGGAGAGCTCTAAGCTGCTCTCCTTAAATCATTGAGTAGAGTTCTTTGCACTCCTCAGAACCCAAACTTAATATTAACTAGTTCTTATATAGTGCATTTCGCAATAACGTCTCAATGCGCTTTACATTAGTGCCCTGGTCATTGGGCCAATAACAATCCTGTAATTCCTGTAATCTTTCTCAGCTCCCTGGGCTGTTCCCGAGCTGCTGTGGTGCTACAAAGGCTTTTTCAAAAACAATATCAACCTCTACCCTCGCAGGTACCCATTTATACCCCTGGGTGAAGATTCAAACCCACACCCTGATGACTTGACCACCAGAACTTGAGTCCGTTGCAATAGACCACTCGGCCATGACACGCTACACACGTTAGTCTAAAAGGTGAAATTTAAACACGAGTCCAACCCTCGAGTTCGGGGACAGACGGACTATAAACAGATGATGATGATGATGATGATGATCTTACAAGATCAGACTGTTCATGATGTTCAATTTAATCACGTACACATGAAAGTATCTCTGACGATTCATATGCGCATATCGGATTGGAATTTGGGGATCGTTATTTCTGTTACATGATCAAAGCAAATAAACGCCACATCAATATTTCATTTCGTGCTGTGTTTTTCCCCCCAATTTTTTTTTATATTTTGAGTAGTGCCATGTTTCCCACTCCTCGGACAAGGTTTAAAGATTGCGGTGGAGTGCAATCACACTCCTTAAAAATGCTGGTTTGCGAAGAGAATATGTCGTTTCCTACTGTTCAGGCAACCCTAGGGTAAAGAAAATACTGTTTAACAAGCTGAAAAAGTAAGATAAAGGTTTGGGGCAGTCAAGGTAGTACCCAAGTTGGGGGGGGGGAGGCCCAAGTTGGGTGGGGGGGGGGGAGAGATACACAAACAAGGCAACTCACATGAATATCTCTTCATCATCTTTGAACCAAGTGAATGTTGCCGGTGAATCAGTAGCTACTTCAATAACGATGGTGTCTCCGACTGGTGCTTGAATCTCTTGATTAGGAATCTTGATAAACTGAAAATCAGGGTTTGCACCTGGAGAGAGAAAGATGGCGGTTAAAGTTTTCTTTTCCTCATAAATAACTTGTACGGAGGGACCAAATATGCTGCCGTATCTCCAAAGGTTTTTCTGAAACGAGCAGGCCACTTTGTAGGAGAAGAGCTTTCAGAACGTAACATTTCAGCCCTAGCGTCATCTATGAATTATACATATAAATCTGTCCTGATGAATGTCAATCATTACGAGTGACTAAATAACAGTGCTCCCTCTACAGTTTCACTCTGAAGAGGTCACTTTCCCCCCAAACGGTCGGCTTAAAACAATCACACTTTCACCTCAGCAGCACGGGCAGTTTGGATTCTTTAAATGGCCGACACGGATGTGAAAAAACATTCACCAGCCTCACCAAAAAATACCCTACTATTAAGCACAGAAAAGAACACTTGTCAAACTTTTCCCATGATGCACTGCAAAAGTTGCCTCTCCTGGGCAAACTGTAGAGGAAGCACTGTATTGTGAATAGCCCTTATTTGTTATCTTACCTGGATTAATGGTAAGGAGAGCGTTGTTGCTAAACACCGGTGTTGAGAAGATTCGATTGGTTCCTTGACAACGATAAGTCCCACCGTCTGTTGAACGAACCTCTCTTATCTCAAGCCCACCGCTCGGGAAGAGAGTGTAGCGAGCTGAAACGCTCTCTTCAGTCAAGTCCAAAACCTGCCCATTTTTTAGCCAACTGTTGAGACAGACAAAGATTTTTCAAACGTCAACATCAAGATACAGTTTCAACAAAAATTACATTCTCAATTTTTTTTTACAACATAGTACCAGGTGTGGATTTCACAAAGCGCTAGGACTAGTCTTATCTGAAGTTAGGATGAGTAACTAGTCCTAACTTAAAAGACTAGTCCTATGTTAGGACTTATCCTAGTCCTAAGTTAGGACTAGTCCTAAGTTAGGACTAGTTTTGTGAAACTCCGCCCCAGGTTTTTTCCCTAAGTAACCAGGTAGCCGGCATATTTGACCTACTACAACAGACTTATGTACCGGGTGCTGTTTTGCAACCATAACATAAATACCTGTAGTAGAAATGCTCAGATTGAACCTGAGAGCATACATTGAAGTTCTTAGGGATCTAGGCAGACTCCAGCCCATTATTACTTTACGCGGGTAGGGTTCTCCCCGGGGAATTTTTCAAAACTGTTGGGCAATCTGGACCCAAATTATTGCAAGTTTGGCCACAGCACTCTGTGCTTGCATTCTGAAAACAGTGCCGCCAACTTCTAGTCAGATGCCTGCACCTTCAAATTGTATAAGCCTTTTATGCAGTATGATGGCAGACACTATATATGTGCACGGTTTGGTTTTGGTGCGTTTGTGACCAAATTTACCCAAACCAAATAGCACCCTCGTGATGAGCCCACCATATCTCAAAATGGCTAACTGAAACCTTCCCGGGTACATACCTTATCTGTGGTGAAGGTATGGAATCAAAGTCACACTTAAAAAAGACAGTATCCCCTGTGTAGGCCAAGATGTCCTGTGGCCCTTCTTGAAGCTCTAATCCTGAAGAGAGAAAAAAATAAAAACACACCGAGTTAAAAATGACCAATTGAATTCAGTTGTATCTCTCTATGGTGTTTCCTTTTACAGTCACTTCTAAGACTCGTACTGTGCATCTTTGTTGTGTTCCCAGGACATTATTTCGTCGAGCTGCTTAAGCACACAAATTAGCTAAGCACCAGAACAAGGCTACCAGCCATAATACCATATAAAATGTATGTATACTGTTGGCAACTGGTTTCCTGCTTATTCTTGCTTAGCAGAGATTCGTTGAGGACTCTTGTCTGCTTAAAGCAGCTCTATAAAATTGGGCCGTGGTTATTTGGCAAATTTACAGGTACAGGTTTATATCGACAAGAATTAGAGACTGCCAGTAAATAAGGCTAGACATGTTTGAATATTATTTAAAAAAACAAATTATGAAGAGAACAAACTGTTAGTAAAAAACAACAGCTACAGTTCAAAACTGTGAGCAGGGGGCATGTTAAGGAACACATTAAATGCAAATTGGATTTAAAAGATTGGCCAGAATGGGCTACTGCACCAGAAACAGGTAGTGAGTCCACAGCTTTACTAAAGGGCGTCTGATGTTGTGAGGTACGTGACTTTGGGATGACGACAATTTGTTGATGGAATGTAGATGACTGCCTGGTAGAATGAAAAGCAGCGGTCCATGTGCGATGACCAGAAGTTAGCTGGTTCACATCCCCCATTTGTTAATTATTGACCTTGAAGAGACTGCAAACTTGTGAGCTGATTCCCTGCAGTTTTTCTTTAACTATGAAACCATGCTTTCTCGTTACATTTGTCTTGTTTTATTTGCTCAAAACAATGCTACGTCAGTCAAACCAGAACCAGGTGTGGATTTCACAAAGCGCTAGGACAAGTCTCATCTCGAGTTAGGAAGAGTAACTAGTCATATGTTAGGACTAGTTTTGTGAAATCCACCCCAGGTGTGGATTTCACAAAGCGCTAGGACCAGTCTTATCTCGAGTTAGGGCGAGTAACTAGTCCTAACTTATAGGACTACACATAAGTTAGGACTAGTCCTAAGTTATGACTAGTTTTGTGAAATCCACCCCAGAACATTTAAAACTGTGTCCTCTGCTGTGTCGCTCGTGTCAAAATCTTTTCTACAAAGATATCCTTCAGGCCTACGGGTTTACAGTTCCAGGCACTTCTGAATATATTTTGGTTTCATCTAACAGTAATAATAAAATGAAAATGCAGCGAGACCTACGATGCAAGAGTGGTAAGCTCTCAAGATGAAAGACTTTTAAAAAGTACAAACACACATGCAAGCAGAACTCCAGGGGTTGAGGCAGCATTTCCACGCATGGTGTACCATCCAAGACGGAAAATAATGGTTCAGTAAATCACACACAGGATAAGTTACAAATGTTTCAGGTCGATTTACTTTTCAACGATGATGGATCGATGTCAACTGGCCAATTAACTTTCCAAAGAGAAAACACCATCGCCGCCGTTGCATTCATCCATGAGAAACGAGCAACTACTGATCACAAGATATCTGAGGAGTGCAGACTTTAATAAATCAAAACCAGAGAATTTTTTTCTGCTAATGACCACAGAGGAATAGAAAGTACAATTTAGAAGTCAAGGTGCATACTGTACATGTACGTGTTAATGTGCATCTGGCTCGCAGTACATGTACATTCAAGAAGTCAATGAGCATGTCTACCAATGAAAGCGAAGACTTTTAACAAAAGGGATCAGCCGGAATTGACAGAGGACGTCCTCCGTTCACTTTCGTGTACGAAACCAATAAGGACGTCGCTTAAAAAACTAAGTCCAAACAATGAAGGGCAAGGAGATGTCCTCGATTTATTGAGGCAACACACGCGTGTGTACACATTTACACTACAGTGATTAGGTATTGTTTGTTAACAATCTGATACGTAACTTTGCAACTGCAAAAAAAGAGGAAATGGCTATGCTCCGAAACTTTGTCCAGTGTTTTTTCCAATTTTCTATGGCACTTTTTTCAGCTAATCAGCTGAAAAGTTGCATGCTGCTTAACGTAAATATGTATACATTGTAAAGATTTCATCTGGTCTTTTTTATTTTCACCGGCATTGCGCTCTTGAGAGGTCCCATGAATTAATTTTTTGGATTGGTTAAAAAAGGAAGTATGCCTATCATAGTATGTTATTATTTTTTAAACATTTTTTACATGCCTATTTACTGTAGAAATAACATATTCTAAAATTAGGGGACTGCCGCGCTCCACCCACCCTTCTTCATTTGCATAAAATCTATGACGTAAACAGTGGACCGGCTGACCAGGGCCATGTGTGTGACAATAACACACAATCCATTGTTGACCACTCGGCACCAGAGCTGTCTTTGAAACGTTTGACCACAGTCTTCGTCACGAATCATTGAGCAATCAAATGACACACATTTTCGGGGCTCAACTAAAGTGTATTAACGCATAATAAACACATCAAAATAGTCAATGTTATGTTTTGCTAATTTCAAACTGTGTATTAAGCCACAAAAATGTAATGTGACAAAATACTTCTTCATGGGCCCTTTAACTCGTTGTTGTGATCTTGTGGCATTCCACTGTAATTTCAGTTTCTGGAATCTGTGCAGTTTATGGTTTCTGATCTTCTGCTAAGTGAATCTTTTATTAGAGCTAAGCAATTTTGACTGCACGGCAGGTCTGTGCCGGAAAAGGCCAAGGTGTACGCCAGGTGTACCAAGCATCCTCGAAGGTACCCCAGAATGTAACAATCATACAGCAATAAATACATTTATGTATTAGGGTGTTTGCAAAACTAACATTCCATGGTTGCTTACAGTGATTTCCCTAAACAGTAATCGCCCGCCATACAATGTGAGATAATCTCCACCCCCTATGGCAGAGTCTGCCCCAAATAATAATACAGGGCGCACCATTATCAAAAGACGGCTGCTACATATGGAGGGATTAGGTGGCAAGACTTTTCAGTTATAGCTAGGGGCTACCCCAGCTGAATTTTTTATTCAGTTGTCAGGATTCATCACAGTTCCGTATTTTCAGTTCCTGGTAAATCTCTTTTATCCTGCCTCGATGACGATCAGAACTGATTCAGAAGCGTTTCTCAACGGCTGGGAGTAAGAGCTTACCCCCTGAACCAAATGTCAAGCCCTGCAACCTTTGATATTAATTGGGGGTCAGTCCTGGGTGCCAAGCATTTTAAGCGTACGGTCAATTCTAACGTTTTGGCGGAAAATTGGATTCTTTAATGATATATGGTCTGTGCCTGTGATCCGTGCTCAAGCTGATTTTCCGTTGAAAATGAGTAGACTCCAGTGAACAAAATTTAAAAGAGCATGTTATTTTATAACCAATGAAATTAATAAAAATAAAGTATCGCTGAGTTTATCCAGGCCTGATTGCTTCCTTCTGGAAAGGGCCAGGGCACCAAGGCATTTTCTTCATGATAAAGGGCACCTCTAGGAGGAAATTGTAAATTTCTATTGGGCCGTTTCAAGGGCACCAAGGCAATGAACAGGGGGCTTCAGGGAGGCAACGGAGGCAATTGCCTCCGTTGCCTCCCTGAAGTACAGCATCAGGCCTGTTTTTCTATTGTGCTCAACACAAAATTCATTTTTAAAAATGGATAACTCTGTCATTATTGGTTGATGGATTTTTTCGTTCGATATCTCATTTGAAAGTTAACAAGCTTGGTCATCATATTAGCAATTCATCCCTTGGATTCATTTTTCGAGGTAAAATCGCCTTGTATACAAGAGCTTTTGATATTTTCATTATTTTTAGAAAAGGCATTTTCATGATGTAATTGAATACGAAATGACTGCATAAGGCGACCAAATATATCACATCACTGGTTTACCTTCTGGATGAAGTTAAGTAACATTCTGAACACATGAAATACTAAGAACAATTTTTCCAAACCATACCCAAGTACAACCAATGCATGTCCATCAACGAGAGCTCTGTAGATGGTGAAAACAGAGGTAATAAATGTTCTTCGTGGTTCTCTGGGACTTTTTGGAGAAGTAACTGAAATATTCTCAGTTTTTTGTTGTTGTGAATAACTCTGGATGCATACAACAACAACAACAACAACAACAACAACAACAAATCCACAGCTCTGAAAATTGTGTGTCAACAAAAAAATTCAATAAAATCAGTCTTTCAAAAATTTATACATCGGGCAACATATTCACAGCTGTGAAAATTGGGTGTCAAATAAATTGAATAAACTTAGTCTTTCAAAAATTTAGACATCGGGTAACATATTCACAGCTCTGGGATTTGGACGTCAAATAAATTCAATAAATTAAGTCTTTCAAAAATGTATACATCAGGCAACATATTCACAGCTCTGAAAATTGGGTGTCAAATAAATTCAATAAATTAAGTCTTTCAAAAATGTATACATCAGGCAACATATTCACAGCTCTGAAAATTGGGTGTCAAATTAATTCAATAAAATTAGTCTTTCAAAAATTTATACATCGGGCAACATATTCACAGCTCTGAAAATTTGGTGTCAAATAAATTCAACAAAATTTGTCTTTCAAAAATATATACATCGGATAAGATATTTGGCCCTTGGACATACTTATTGAGCATGGGGGCTGACCTACATATGGTATCTGCTTTGCTAGGCTT
This sequence comes from Marthasterias glacialis, assembly GCA_911728455.2. Classification (NCBI taxonomy): domain Eukaryota; kingdom Metazoa; phylum Echinodermata; class Asteroidea; order Forcipulatida; family Asteriidae; genus Marthasterias; species Marthasterias glacialis. Next base: position 5,148,700 of record OU452229.1, on the reverse strand, counting down.
TTCAGGCTATTTAATAACAATCTTTACCACTGATCTTCCCGAGGGCAAAACAAATCGGAAATCAGATTAAAGTAGGAAGAATATCATGCCTTGAACGTAAGTTACCATGGCAACGGATGAAAAACTGGTACTGCAGATTAAGCTCTGGAGAAGAAAAAAGAATCTATCACCAAAATGCTTATGTTATTGTGCAACATCCGGGATATAGAATTTCATGTTTTTTTATATCATGATAAATATAAAAAAAATGAATTGAACTGAAAGGAATTGAATTGAAGTCATACTGTATCAAAATACCTTTAGCTAGCCCCAACAGAAAAAAAAAAAAAAAAAAAAAAAAAAAAAAACATGCCCCAAACAGAAATCTGTAATATGTATGAGTTCAGCTGTTGAGGCATACAATATTTGACAGCGACTCGACAGCTATGTATAAATAACGAGGTTTAGGTCGACTAGTTCGATTGAAGAGATGGTACAAATGTTCATATTTGCGCAACACAAATACCATCTATTTCCCCAAGAAACATATATCTTGAAATAAGAATAAACAAATTAAAGATAAATAAATAAATAATGTATACTCTTCTTGATCCCTGATGCAGTTATTACATCCAGTTAAATGTTTACGGTACCCGCTGCTAATCTTAGGATGTGAACTGGCCTCTTGTCACCCAGAATGCTCGGTGATACTAGTGGTAAGACATCTGCTCTAGAATGGCGTTGGGTTGGGGTTCAATTCCCACCAGAGTATTATGCCTGTGAATTCTTTTGGTGGGACTCAGGAAAGCATAGAGTACACAGTGGTTATCACACATCAGTTAAGAGTACCCCCCCAACCACCACCAAATAAAAAAAATTTAAAAAAAAATAATAATAAATAAATTAAATAAAAGTAAAAATTAAATAAAAATAAAATAAATAATATATCTATATATATATATATATATATATAAAATATAAAAAACACCCCAGAACAAACCAACCAACCAACCAATGAAGGAAAGAAAAAAAAACGTAATTAAATAAAATAAAATTAGAAAAAAATTAAAAACATCTATAAAATAAAACAAAATTCTACTGACTTTAAGGTTAGATTGATTGAGATTATATCCATTCCTTAAAGGTTGTTCAAACGACACTCATGTAGTCTCATCATCATAATTTCCCTTTCTCTAAAGAAACATGCACCTTGCTTCCGGCAAGGAGATTCCTTCTGGAAGAAGACTCAATAGTTCCTATGGATAGACTTGCTTCACAGCCAGGGCAAAATGTTGCATTGATTTGTCCCTACAAGTCATTAATTATTAGGACAGCTGGCCAAAGCAAAACTCTAAAAATAGACAGAAGTCTTAATTCTACAGAAGTCTTAAATTACAGTAAGGTTGTGGTAAAAATACGGTGCAAATATGGCTAGGGGAACCTTCACATTTTTGTAGGGAAGAAGTTTGATTCTTGTAAAATCATTGACAGAAAGAAATTCAGGATAAAAAAAACAACGTCTTTCACAAATATTTTGGGCTGATATACTTTTGTTGATGAGAAGAAACTTTAAGAATACTTTTCCTTCCCCCCTCCCCCTTTTTTGGGTATGTTGGGGGGGGTAGAGTTCTGCATATTATTTATTCTTACCATAGATGTTATTTTTTGCATTGGGGACAAAGAATATTATTTGTGTTTTTACCCATACACAAATAATATTTTTTATTCCCCGATGCCAAAAAACATTAACATCTATTATAATGGTTGCTGTACCCGCTGCCGGCCGCTGCTAATAGGATTCGATCTGCCTCTAGCTGCCGGGCAATCTTGGTAGTCTAGTTGGTAAGACATCTGCTCTAGAATGGCAGGGGTCGTGGGTTCGAATCCCACCTGAGGAATATGCCTGTGAATTTTTTCCACAGGACTCGGGGAATGTACCGAGTATACACTGCTTAACACACATCGGTGAAAGGTAAAGACACAAATAACATTATTTTTCTTACTACGAGAAGCTTAAGTAGTTAATTCAGTGATCATAACATGACCTGTGATGCCATTTATATATTTTTTTTTCAGTTTGGTAACTTTGTGAAGCTGTCTTTCAAGCCAGCTATTGGTAGACACACAGCCCGCAGGGTAAGGCTCACCTTCCTCATTGTTAATCAACACAAAAGAAACTCCCTCTTTTAATACAGTGGTGCCTCGCCCCTTTTTTACATCCTTGCAAAACTGTCCTGACTACCCCCTAGGATTTCATTAAAACAGCACGGACGATTGGTGTTTGTTTAAACACCAAGGACATACACCTACACCTAATGTAGCAACTCATTCCCCCAAAATAAACCTGCATAAAAATGTTGACCAAACTGAAAACTGCCTCTAACTACTATGTTGCATTGCCATAAAAACACAGTTTATTATCTCGCTCTCTGGAATCACTACAGACAGCATGAGTACCGGTTTGTGGGTTACAACACTCACAGAAACAAACCAGAAAGACTGGTTACTGGTCTCAAGGACCTCTTATATGCCTGTTTTCTTTTTTTCAGAAACCGCTGGAGAGTGTTTTTTAACGATGTTGATCACTCCCACTCAGCATACACACACACAATGTACATGTACCCTTTCCAACTTTCACAGATGTTAGTTTCTCACAGAATTTTTAAGCCACAACGTTGGCAGCACGACTATTTTCACATCCTCTGCCCAAAAGAACTTTCAGCACTTGTCAAAACAGCAAGCGTTTTTTGAATGAATAGTGGCGCAGACAACCGACCAGACTGAAGACAACAAAAGAATTCCATACGTGAACGTGGACGTCAAACTCAATAACATCGGTTTGTTATTCTTCAAGGCAAATGTATTTGTACGAAGTCACCACTTTGTTAGACCACTACAAAGGAGGGAAAAACACACTGCAGCACAGCACTGTGCTATGACTAACACCAAGAATAGTGTTTTTCTTTCAAATCGATGAGATTCTATGAAAATAATAACATAAAGTGAAGGGAAAAAAATATGGCCCTTTCATAGCCCATGGTCAGGTCAATGGACCAGTCCAATGCAACACTTGTTAACTGTGAAATCTCACACAAATCCAAAAAGTGTTTTTTGCCCCCAAAACTTTCTCACCGATACGGAAAGCTTTTGAAACTAGATGTACAATGTACATACATATCAGCATGCAAACATGTACTCAATAACAGAACGTACATGTACACGTACACCCAAATGATTGTGTAGTGAACAGTAGTAAACAGTAAAGTCTGTCCTGAGCCAGCTCTCGCTGGTACCCATTTTTTACTCCTGGGTGGGGAGAAGCTATTATGATAAAGTGCCCTGCTGAAGGCCGCAAGTTTCTCGACTGACCAGGCCAGGATTCGAACCCACATTCTGTAATTTACAGAACTTGAGTTCACCGTACCAGACCGCTCTGCCACGACACCCCACTACATTTGGCAAATGATTACACGTACAATGTATATGTACATTGGACACCTCAAAGAACTGTTTGGATAGAAAAGTTTACCTGGTGAAACCCTTGATACTCAGCCACCTCTTTTTAGCTTCAGAAAAGAGTCCCCATGGGTACCAGCATGGGGGGTAGGGTAGGGGTGTGGAGGGGTCATGTGAGGGCATATTCACAAGTCTACAGTGCATTGTTGAAACCCGACATCATAACAAAAAACCCAGCGGGTCAAAATACAGAGAACTTCATGAATTTCAAAGCGGGAGTAGAAACCGAGTAAAGATCTGCTGCTGAATTTTCTGTCTATTCAAGATGGTGTTTTATGTCAATAGAGTCCCCGTGTTCTTTATGGAACATGTATGTCACAAATAGGCAAGGTGGCACTCACTCACTAAACAATAAAGTTGAGATTTTTTTTTAGGTGTTGTAAAATAAAAAAATTGCATAGGTGAGCACAGAATTGGCTGTTAATGCCCCAGCTCAACATTGGTAAGAAGAAAAACAGAAATGTTCAAAAATGGTACAAAACTGCCCTTGAAATGTTTCTGCCTGAAGTGATATCGTTTTTTAAATAATAAATGAACTAAGATCCCAAAATTAGTTTTTGTCTCAGTGAGACGAAAACTCTGCCTTATAGGAATGAGTCCCAAAATGCTGAATGCAGTTTTACCGTTTTCTCGCAAGTGAAGCAACGAAATGAGCTGACATTTTCACAGGTTGGTTTTATTACCAATATCTTGGTTTGTACAAAGAATGGAAGTCATTTACAGTCAGTTTACCGATGTTGAGCTGGGGCTTTAAGCAACTCCCTGAAATTGGGCCCTTGTGCCAACATCACAGAGTCCACGAGCTCACAACCGTGCCGAGCACAGAAACGTTTTTGCCATTATTCGCGAGTTCATGGTTGAGGCAGTATTGAAGGTGAACTCTCCTCACCATTCCACCCTATCACTACACTGCAGCTGAGATAACTGACATGTTGTTTATCCGACGGTACTTGTTCACTTGCTCGCTGCTAAATGCTAGCTAAATCTTGGGCTGTCACACAGCAGGCATTTATATATAGAGAGACCAGGAATAAAGCACTCATGTGTTGCATGCATATCCCTCCTCAGCTGTCTACTGGGGGGGGGGGGTACACACAAGGTCATCCCGTAAATCTTAATTCTAGACTTCTACATTTTTGTTCAGCTTCTTTTCACTTCCAAGAAAAGTAGAAAAGCTGCCGTCAAATGGAATTGGTAAAAAAAAAAAAAAACCGTAAACGGAGGAAAGATACGTGTAAAATCATACAAGTTCTCAATAGACGTGTTCGCACGCTGCTGAGTTACTTTAATTTGTCACAAGTGAATTCAGCTGAGCTTCCACACGTTCTGGTCATAATTTTAGATGCCCCATTAGAAAAAAAAAAGACAAAGAATTTACTACTGTACAGGACTGCAAAATCTTCAACACGACTAGTAAATATGAGAGATGTCAGGGGACATTTCAAAGGGAGGGAGTAAGGAGAACGGAACGGCTTTGTTTCTAGAACGATCTTTGCACGTTGATCCGTGACGAAAGGCAAAAAAACATGAGCAAGCAACATGTTACATTAACTATTTGGACTTGCACCAACCCGTAAACAGAATACATGCATTATTATCCCACAAGTAAACATGTTGATGTTTTGTCATCTAGCAATCTTGACATTTTTTAGTTTGAAATACTATACACCCTTTCCCCCTTTCAACTGACCCATAATCGATCTTAACTCGACTGACAGAGATTCGATAAGAACAGATGTAGGACAAGGCTGCGAGGAAAAAAAAAAAGGAAAAAAAAGTGAGGAAAAAAAAAAAACACCTCACAATATAACAAGACACTCCTTGTTGTTTATTTTGGCTATCAAAAGTTGTGATAGTTAAAAATTGCTTGTTAACGACGTTGTGCACCCATGATTATATTCTCCCAGGCCGGATTCTTCATGGAGGCAAGGGGGGGGGGGGGCAATCGCCTCGCTGCCTCTTGGTCATCGCCTTGGTGCCCCTTGAGATGTTCCAGTAGAAATTTACACTTCCCTCATAGAGGTGCCCTTTGCTCAAGAGAAACTGCCTTGCCTGTTACAGGAACAAAATATTAGGCCTGCTTTTGTCAGATTTTTTCATGCACATATCAGATCGACTATAGACTGTTCCCTTTTTCACTGCACTTGAGAGACAACATTGCTGCCGGAAAAAAATCTTGAGCAAAATGTCTACCTTGTTCCAACCATCGTGGTAGAGATTTATCTTGTCAAATTAAATACAACTCGGCAAACGTATTTTGGCTGATGAGGTTTATAACTCGGATGATAAAACATTTTATCTCCTGCCCACAATAAACAAGCACGTACGCCCATCATCAACGTCACAGCGACCTCCGCAACAACAAAATGTGCACCAAGGCAACAGATTTACGAAGGAGGATGAATTATGCATCACCAAGGAAACTAAAGAGAAGAGACCGGACGGAGGGGGGGAAAAAAAATTCCGATGCAGCTGGATTGATAGTTCAGAGTTGTCCATTAGGCCATGGTTGGATTGGTAAATTAGCTGTCGGTGGTTTAATCTGTTCAAGATGAGGCGGGTTTACCTGGAGAGGTGCGGAACGGGTGATGAGAAAATGAAGACCTGGTCTATGGATACACCTGCTCATCTTGACGATTTTATTATTTTTTAGTGTTTTTTTTTTTAATGGGGAATTTAGAGGAGGGTCGTTTCTAACCATGTGATGACTGGAAAATCTCACCGCGAAATCCACTTTATTTGTGCATGTTTGAGTGGCCATTTGTGTAATTCATCCACGACAAATACGGGTCGGCAAGAATGGCGAAATAATTGTTCTAAAAATAAAGTTGTTTACACTGAAACAATTCCCTGAATGGAAAGGGTCTTCTGCAATAAACAAAATAAAAGGTGATTAGGAGAAGGAAAAAAGAGCCTTACATAGGCCTACATGTAGCACTGATGCTGCAGAATTAATTTTGGGATTGATAGGAGTAGGATTATGTATGCATAGGGTTGGAAGCATCGTACAAAGGGGGGGAAAAAACATTTATAGCGGCACACTGAAAAACTTTAATATGAAAGTTGTCTTTTTTGAAGATAAAAATTCAATCTAGGTCAAACAGTTAAGCTACCATTTTAGTTCAACACCTCACTACTATGAGATAGTTTCCATTTTATAAAATAACTTTCTCCACCACCTCCGCCACCACCTCCCCCTCCCCCTCCCCCTCCCCCCTCCCCCCATGATAAACAATATTTCTTTGATACCGGAATGAGAGAAACAGAAGAGAAAACTATCCAGCAAGCTCCATGCAAAGAGCCTGCGACGCAGCTTTGGACGTTGAAAAGTTCCAGATCCCAATTCTTCAGTCATTCCGCTCCATTCTCGCGATAGACAAGAACAGTTGCGTCAATATTGACCGGAATCGTTGGGGGAAAACTTCCGCAAGACGATCAAACACTGAAAGAGTTGAATCAGGTCAGCAATAACGAGTAACCTTACAATGGGAGAGGAGGAGGAGGAGGAGGAGGTGGGGGGAGGAGGAGGAGGAGGATGGCTGATTACCAACAGGTTCCGTCTTGGTTCACCCTAGAGAGGTCAATATTTCCCTACAAATAGGTCATTCTAAAGTTTCTGTGTTTGGACTTGGTCAACAGCGAATGCTTGAAAAAACTGAAACAAGATTCAAACTCTGGGCATGTAACGCCCATTATAAAAAATGGGTTGTCTGCAGTGGCAGACACTTCAAACTAACAGTGGGTGACTGGGCGTATCGGGTGGCATTCCAGTGCAGACAGGATGTCTGAGGAGCGCTTAGTAGGACAGGTCTTCTTCACTAATCACAATTTTAAAGTCATTTCATTTCATAGTTCAAATATTTACTCAGCCCCCCCCCCCCCCCCCCCCCCCCATCCCCTTTAAAAATTGACGACAAGACAATTAAAGTTCATTGAGGGAATTGTACTATGACGATAGGGGAAAAAAACTTGCAAAACAAATAGCTGGCGAGTTTAATTTTTTAGCACTGTTAAAATGAAAGTGCAAAAAGTGCAAATATTCTCTGAATGGAGCACGAGGTATTCTGCACTTCTGCTGCACGTCGTCTCGGCTCATTCTATCCAATCGATTGTGGTGTATTCACATAATAAGAATTCAGCTCTGTTATGATTGGTCATATTTCAAGGAACTCGGAAACATTCCAATCATTTCTAGCAAAGTGCTGAAAGTATACAGACTTGTTTTTCTTTATACAAGTTACTACACTGACATTCAACTCGTTTTTACATACTTAAATGCTGCGCTGGTGATGATAACCCGATAGTTTCCCTGCGATAGTTTTCCGCAATGGTTTTAAGCGATGGTTTCACGCAGTAGTTTCCGGCACTGGCGACAACCTGTGATGTACTTGTGGTCAAGTAAGCACGCTCTTAATTTTTTAAGTGCTTGATTCGATATGCATTAATGGTATTAAATCAGGGTTGCATGCTCTTAAATTTTGTTTAACTCTGATCTTTCTGCTGGGAGCATTTTTTTTTTTTTAATCCTATCTGAAGAGTGTGCTGGGAGCATGAGAAAGTTCAATTTGTTGAGCTTTGAGATTTAATCTTCAAAATATAGAAATGATTGTGGAAGATCAGGGGGGCCCAAATGCACAAAGAGCTAAGACTGATTTCAAGATGTGTATCAATTTAATTGCTGAGCAAACTGTGACGTCAACAATACAAATCACTGTGTTGATATTGACAACTCATCTCAAAATTAAATCTTGTTTGTGAAACCGAGCCCTGTTTAAGTTACTGCTGACACACTGAATGACTGTAGAGAGATGGAACATCATTGGTTTTTGGAAGAGTACATTTTTTGTTCCAATCCTCTCCCTATCATATAGACTAATCCGAGCAGCTTGTTCACAGGGCGTTTACACCACCGCAACTACATTGTATGGCCGCTGCACGCGTGCGTCGAGGCACACGCACTGTGAATTTTCAATGCTGATTGGTACGTATGCGCGCTGACATGCGTGTCGTGTTATGCGCGCGTTTGGGGGCCATGGCTGCTGTAAAACAGCTCTTCTCCGATTGGTGTATAGATTGTAAATAGTAGCTTACTGGTTCTGCAAAGAGATTGATCATATATTCTCTTGTTTTCAAGAAGCTGCATTTTTTTTTTCAAAATCCCAGTCAAAATTATTTAGTCATCATGAACAGGGCTCAAATTTTTTTACACTGGACTGCAGGCCAGAGGCCAGTAGTTTCAGTGTCGGGCCAGTAAACTTGTGACCGGACAAGTCCGGCAGTCTTCTTGTGTGTTTTAATTGAATATTAATGAATAATATACTACCTCACTGTGTAATGTCTTGAGAGAAAAACAAACAAATTATATTCAAACATTGACTTTGGGTCTGGTAATATATTGAGTAATGAAGTATACTTAATATCCATAAAGACAGAGATTAAATATTCTCTTACACATGTCTTAGCGCTTGTTCAAATCCAAACAGTTTTAAGGCAAGTTAAACTGTGTCAGGAATTATTTTTCTCATTTTCATTCTGGTCTTGTAAAAACAAATTCTAGTCCAGCAAACATTTTGAGCTACAAGCCCTGTGGTCTTGTGAGTCGTCCCCCACCCCCCAAATTCAAGCCTCGAGTTGAAAGAACCTAGAATGGACACAGTTTTCAAGGTGATTAACTTTGTACAAACTTGCTTTTATGGGAGTTTTCCAACACCACTTTTGATATTTCAGAATTTCTTTTTGATAATACCTGTGCCAAATCAGCACTTTAAAATAGGAATAACACGATCTGCTCATCCAATAAATACATATTCCCAAGACTAAACTTTTGATAATTTGTTTTCCTCGGCAAGCTTTTTTTCTTCTTCTCAAATCAAAGTCTCCGCATCCTTCCAAGTTTGACATGTCCCTGTCAAAATGAATGCATGTTTGTTTTCCCCCACCCCGAGAAAATTGACATGATTCCAAATTAAATATATAAAAGACCGGGTGTCAAATAACATTTCTAGATTTAACAGCATCTCCCGATGCATTTGGACGTTCCTTGTCTCAATGCGGCAAAGGGAAGGCAGCAAAAATGTCATATATATTAAAATGGTTGGCGGTTTTCGCTGTCAGGCCCCTAGAGTATCCAACAGGATCACGTTACAGCGAGCGAAGTTTCAAGTCCGTGCAATTACTATCCAAGGGGCACAATATACAATATACGAGGCAGAATCTGATCACTTTGTTGGGGGGGGGGTGGTGGTGTATGCTTCACAACGTAGTACCTAACGAAGGTTGCTACCTCCTATTCAGGTGAGTGTGGCATCAGTCAGTCAAAATACTGTGATGCCGTTGGGTAAACTTGGTTTCTGGTCATCTTGGTGACTGACTTTATAGAGGTATTAATGCTCAACCTCACCTCGAGGAAGCCGCGAAAAAAAAAATACTTTTGTTTATGAAAATGTATCGCTTTCCAAATTTTTGTTTTACTTAAACAGATTGAGGTCAGGTTTTGAATGACAGTGAATAAATAAATACTTACCCTCCAACGTAAAAAAAAAAAAAAAGCAAAAAAAAAAACAGCAGAAGGATGACATGTATTAACAAAATATCAGGTGCATTTTATTTTCCTGATTATTTACATGCTCCTGTCTGCCCTTAGAGAATTTTTATGCACATTCCATTTTGGCCACTGTTCATGAGAAATTTGCTGACTTGATTTGTACACAAGCTTATTACAGGATTTCAAAACGGCCAAACAGGTTGGTGTGACCAAGACTATGATCATTTGAAGGTTTCACATGCGGGGGGGGGGGGGGGGGGGGGGGGGGGGGGGGGGGGGGGGGGGGGCTACATGTACTTCAGTATCAACTGTCATAGAATGGAAGACTTTTGGACGGTCCTTTTTCACAGTTCTCACCAGTAGTACGCATGCTCAGAACTACGTGAGCAGTACTGAGCATGTGCGCGTGTGTTTATTCATTGTATTTCGGCTCAACGTAGGCAAGTCAGAGCGAACCGGGGATCCAGCCAAGGTTCTGGGTTTAGTACCAATTCTACACCGTAGCTCACAGCCAAGGTTTTGCAATTCACCGTGCATGCATTTGACATTTTCTCAGTAGAGAAAACAAAAATTACGGTGCAATAAAGAGAATCTTTGTTCTCTTGGCTTTGTCAAGTCAAGGTTTCTTTGTGCCAGCAGTAGTCTCAAAAAAAATAAAATAAACAAAAAATGATTCCAGCAATTCCTAGAAAATAATCCCATCAAGAATCCCGGCGGCAACCTGTTTAAGAAGATATTGCGATAAAAGGAAAGAAAAGTCACAATAATGTCTTCACAAACCAAACTGGAAGTGCTATCGGGCAGTGCTTTGAAATGTAAGTTTGAAACCTTCTTACTGATGAAGCTTTTTAATGTAAAATTCTTGAGGTTTAAGGACTCGGCATAACTTTCCAGAGCTGAGGTTCTCCTTTAAGGGGGATAAGTGGAAAGGCTAACACAGGCAAGAGGTGTACATCTCTCTAAATTATTTACACAATCAATACTTACTAGCTATACTAAGAGTTCCCACTTTGCTAAAAAAATCAGCTTCCTCCAGCTCGGCACTACACCTGTAGGAACCTTCGTCAAAGGCAGAGACCGATGCTATTCTCAAATCGCCATTGGGCATAATAGTCCTGGTCTGATCGTCCTGTACCAGAGTAGTTCCTTGGGTCCATCGGATGACTGGTACTGTGTCGGCTGTTCTTACCGAACAGTTGAGCGTTACAGAGCTTCCTGCGACTGCGATGACGTCGTTTGGTTCCGAAAGGAAACCCACAGACCTAAAATCGGGAACATCTGAGGATAACAAAGAAAAAACACAGAGGGTTTATTATGACGGTTAAGAAAATGCTTAATTTTACAATGTCCCTGTTTATTTACAAATTGTAAACTTGTATTGCGTACTATACTCTCAATCTTGTTTTTATTATATAACCTCCACATACAAATCAACCATGTTAGATAATTGATACTCAGGTGGGATTCGGACCCATGACCTTGCCATTCTAGAGTAGATGTCTTACCAGTAGACCAACGAGCGTACCCTGCAGGACTCAGGTGCTTCTCAGTATCACACATCAGTGTAGGGGTAAATGAAATCAAAATAATATTCTCTGTCCCAATGCAATTATTACGTGTATTAAACTGTTACGCCTTTTAAAAAAGGACTCAAATAATATGATTTATTTACTGATGTTTATTTATCAAGAAGGAATTCAGTTGGCATCATCTTAATAAAAAGATAAATGTTTGGTAACTTTTTTGACAAAAGTTGCATGTGAAGAGACTTTTACCTCAGGGTTCTCCCCAAGTTTTTTTCAAAAAACTGTGGGGCCTTCTGGACCCAAATTTGGCAAGTTTGTCCGAAGCACGCTGAATGGAAAGCAGGTCCTCTGAATATTTTTATCTTGATGTTTATGTTTGGTTTCAAAAGCTCTACTGTGCAATCTGGAGCATCTTAAAATGGTTTTATTTTGTGATTTTTATGAAGTCGATCTAAATCTGTAACAGATAAAGAAATTGTTATTATTTCTTGTTTGCGTATCGGCCTGCAATTCACGGGTATCGTCAAGATCATACTAGCTAATGCATGGGTAAAAACCTTACGGCTTCTTGACAATTGTGATTGTCCAAGTCTCAGTGGGAAAAAAAGTCTGTAAAAAGTCCATCCTGAGATGCATCTTTATCTTAGTATATCCATCTTCAGCCTCGGAGTATGTACAACCATGTTTTATATATAAACAAGCCTCTTCCCCGTTTTTGAGAAAATACGGCAATAACTTCCACCCGATTAACTTTTCACTCCCAACAGCGGAGCTACAGCAGATCTCTCAAATCATCTTGAAGAGAGTGTGGATAGTTTGATGAGCAAAATCTTCCAAACAGGCGAATATACAGCGCAGGGCTGTCCGAGACAGACAAGCGGTACCATTAGGCGGCATATCCACAAAGGCCAGGACGGAATTGGGTTAGTGTGGAATGCACGATGGCAGAGATAATTTTTTTTTTTTTTTTATCAGCGCATCAAGAATCCTGACTGGAGAAAACATCAACCAGAAGAAAATTGCATTTGAATATGTCGTGCTTTACGGGGAAATAAGTGTATGACCAGATCATCTGTTGGTTAGTTATTACTGCATTTAGACTCGGAGAATAAATAGAGGAGTTTAATGCTTATAACTGACGTATAAAAACTCTTAATTTTTCGTGGTCATCAGACTGACTTTTACGACCACGGGCACAGAAGCTTGTTTAGCAGTTTCTCTTTATCTGAAACTGTGCGTTAGGTCACACAAAAATCGTCGTGTGCCCGGCAAACTTTTGCCGGGAACATAAAGTGGTTCGTCCCAGGAACAAAAGGACGTAAGCAACAAATGGCTCCTGACATGAAAAATATGTCATTTTTAATATTTTGTTTTGCTAGAATTACCCTGAAGACATGTTTCCCCATTCCCCATGCAGAATTTAACCTTTCTAGAATGACTTTTGTATGGCAACAAATTTACCAAACTTTTCCACTCATAATTCTTGAAACACAAATTTTAACATAAATTGCTAACATCCTTTTACTGGGAACTTTCCCTTTTGCCGGGCACACGACAAAATATCAGTGTTTCTGTAAGCTCTCACCTCACAGATATCCTGTTGGTAAATCATGGCGTCAAACGCGCACGCTTTTGTAGCATTTGCATACGTTTCGCTTACTTCCGGTTCCAAAGCTTGCATTCCTTTGTGTGTAAATCTAACCTAAAGACTTTGTTTTATGCTTAGACAAGTTTCTTAAAATAGAGGACATTAATGAGAAGATTTAGTGTCTGCACAACACATAATCATCCGGCAGGCCTGATACTTCTCAAAGGGCAACGGAGGCAATTGCCTCCGTTGCCCTTGGTCATTGCCTTGGTGCCCTTGAAATGTTCCAGTCCAAATTTACAATTTCCTCATAGAGGTGCCCTTTGTCAACAAGAAGAATGCCTTGATGCCCCTGACCTTTCAAGACGAAGCAATCAGGCCTGATAATGCATTACATTGCACCCAGCCAGCCGAGTTAGCTCTTGCGCAAATCGTCGTGGAAAATGTTGGCCAGTGCATTCGCAATGGGGCTTCGGATGATGTTTGGAGCCGACACGTGCGAAGTGGGCGTGGTTTATGCTGTATAGACGTCAGACTAACCAACAGGATTCACTGGGGCCTTGAAGTTGCTCCTTTTTTTGACTCTTTGTCAGAGAGAGGACTGTAATTCTCAAGACAGTGAAGCATACAAAGAAAGAATAAACTCAAAAAGGCTTCATCCAACTGAAGTACAACGTCAATGTGGAAGGATTGGTCGCAAAACTGCTTTGCAAATGCGCTTCAAAATATCTAACTTGGCATATTTGACAGATTAACATTCTTCAAATTATTCATTGGACTTGAATGAAGTTTGTGAAGAGCACATTACACATTATGAACAGTTTTTGCAGACACTTCTCGTTCAATTTGGTATAATATGAAGTTAGTTGTAATTTCCTTCAACTATGACAACAGTCCACCCACCGTCGGAAAAGGTGTGCATGGAGAAATAGAGCGCTCAACTCTCTGAATATTGATTCTGATAAAGTATGCAAGCCAACTTCTCCGTGTAATCTTAGATCTTTATCAAATATGCATGATCTGGTAGATTGCATGAATAATTCTCGGCGAGTTCATGCAAAAATGCATGAATTCTTAATTTGAAGGGGACAAAAAAAATCAAGATTGTCCACTGTCCAATTGAGGAAGGAACATACCTACGACTTGAAGTGTACATTGTACTTGCCAGGATTAAGAGCGAGATTAAGATTCTTATCTGGTTTTAATGGAGGGATTACACAAGACTACATCCTCCCACACAGTGAGCAGAAGAGATAACACAGATGATGGTGATATTCTACTTTCAGTTCAAGGAAAATACAAGACATGTTTGAAGGATGACACAGAGTCCGCTCCCTCCAACTTGAAAGAGTTTAAAGATAGACTGCTAGAAATGTCTGCGTGGAAATCTCACCTCTATTATTCAGTGAAATTCTAACGACTGACTAGTTTCGTATATTTGTGGCTATACACCTGGCAGCTATTGGTAATTCTCTTAATCATTTACAATGATAACAATCGTTATTTTTTTTTAATTCTGATTTTTAAATCTTGTTTATAATTTTTGTTTTGGTAATTATTTCCCTGTGAGAGTTTATAATTTCATTGATGGTCATTCCAGTTCTTGTTTGTTTGTAAAAACCATTTCCTTTTTAAACATTATGGTACAGGGGAACATCTCCTTCTGAGCAATATTTCCACCAGCAAAGTAAACAATAGCCAACATAAAGCACAAAATGATTATAATTTTTGTTTTGGTAATTATTTCCCTGTGAGAGTTTATAATTTCATTGATGGTCATTCCAGTTCTTGTTTGTTTGTAAAAACCATTTCCTTTTTAAACATTATGGTACAGGGGAATACAAGGTACAGTTTCAATTTTCAGAGTTGTAAGAATTGACCAAAATGTTGAAGCTTTGTGTTTGACCAAACAACGACTAGTCTGTTGTACTTGAAAGTTAATTACTAATGATGCACATCTGTTTTCAAAACTACAAGAACACCTACTGTTGAACACCATTTGTGCTAAACCCAGCTAGACGCTAACATCTCCTTCTGAGCAATATTTCCACCAGCAAAGTAAACAATAGCCAACATAAAGCACAAAATGATTATGCTTACCGGATTTAGGTTACCAGCCGAAAATACCATGTCACGTGTAGCACTTGAGACTGGTATCCTGCTCATTTTTTGCTTCGCTTAAATTTGTTCAGCAAGATTTTCTGCATGAGCAACTCTATGAAATTGGCCCTGCACGCTGGCAAAAGGGGGTTTCCCCTTTTTTAACTTTTCACTCTCTATCCTTCCAAAGTTATGAAGCAGGAAATTTGAGACAAAAACTTCAACAGACGCAGATAAGGTTCTTTGTGTACTATTTTACAATCATAAAGTGCAGCAGAACTTCATTGCTTAAAAATCAATCAATATTCATCGCAGGATGCGACCTTGGCTGAATGCCAAACCATATTCACATCTGCTCCATTAAGTTAATGAGCATTGAATTATTCAATTATCAATCACGGTTCATGAATATTAATGAGCTATGATACAAGCTACTCATTATCTCTTATTAGGAAGTAAACGCTGAAAGTTGTCGCTATTTAAGTGTCCTTCTGATGTGGGAAAGTGAATTGCAACAAGAGGATTGCACTTTTGAGCACCGGCTCAGAGAGAAGCTAATTAAACCTGGCATAAGTCTGGACTATATATGGGTAAATGATTCATCATTATTGTCATTTGTCATCCGCAAATCCAGAGATTATGACAAAACCAGCGGACCAGGAAGAAAATAGTGGACATTTTGCCTTTAAAGGATTGTGTAGAGTGTATGTTCGTAATAACCTAATAGCAAGGTTAATATCCGAAAGTACACCTGACATCCACCAACTGCTTCTTTCTAATAAATGTTTTTTTGTTCCTTTCTTTTTTAAAGAAATACCATGATAACTGGAGAAAAAAAGAGATAAACATTGAAATTCTATAAACATGCAGGGATGGGAGTCACCACTGATTGAAACATCTCAAACCATGCTCCAAATTCTAGGAGGTATATGGGAAGAATGGCATTTCTGCCTTTTGGTAACCCCTGGAGTTACGGATTTCAAGGAGCTTCTGGGAACAGTATCCTCAGCACTAGAGAAGAAAATAAAAATAGCAGCATCCCTTCATAACTACTTTTTTTCACGAGGCAGACATAAAAGAGTCCAAGTTCAGATAAAAGTCTGAAATGTCACGTCTCCGATAATCTTCTCCATACAGTCTGTTCTTTTTTCGTTTAATTCTTATTTTAAGAAAACTGTTTTTGAAACAAATAATCCACAGAATATTAAATTTATTCTGCGTGAACCAAGTTTTCAGACTTGGTCGTGGATTCTCACAGCCAAGGTTTTACATTTCATGATGCAAGAATTAGACATTTTCTCAATAAAGAAACAACAAATCCCAGTGCTTCAAAGAGAATCTTTGTTCTCTTGGCTTTGTCAAGTCAAGGTTTCTTTGTGCCAGCGGTACTCTCAAAGAAAAATGAAAAAAACAATCCCGCCAAGCTGGACGGGAAAAAAAATGGAAGATTCCAGGAGGGAACTGGTTAAAACTCACTCCCAGATAGAATGCAGTGGTGTTATTCAAGTCTAGTTACTGGGCATTACACATGTAAAGAGTTTATGAAATGAAGGCATTAACCCCAGTCGCCAGATCGAGACACTGTGTGTACTTGACCATTGGGCCGGTATATTTATGTTCCATTTACAACTCTCCTAGCAACTTCATCAACTTCCATGTTGCAGTACTTGAAGTCTCGATAGCACCAGCTGTTGTAACAAATACTTGATCCAAATATTTGTTTTACAATGGTTCACATAGGTCTGCTAGAAAATAACTGATTAAAAAAATTTCGGGAATACAAGATGCTTCTTTGAGTAGTGCCGGTAATTTTGGCAAATATCCTCCATTTTCATGTAGAAGTGAATATTCAGTCAGGCGAATGCCGGTATTTGATAAAAAACTGGGCATGTGGAATTCTCATGATTCTGATGATAATCAATGAAATACATGTACATGCATGTGATACATGTAATAGGTTTAACATTTAGCTTATGAATGCTTCTGAATAATGATTCCTAGATACCTTTTTCTTAAAGTACTGAGTAACCAGTTCAACAAAACATACTCTTTCATTCGAAATGTCTTTGTAAAGTTGTAAGCAACGACTTTAATGAATGTCCATGTGCATGTACCTTATGTATGGCGAATGATATCAACTTTACAACACACATACATGTACATGTAGGTACATTTACCGTATTCTCAGAATGGTGTAAATTTGTAATTTAACAAAAGCCTACCCTCAAACCATTACCAGAGATTGTAATTTTGACAGAATGCACGTACAACAACAGCGCAGGGAAAAAAATTGGAGGCTCTTGTACTATGTATTTTTTTTTTTTTTTTTTGTGTGTGTTGTCGGCATTCGTTCACCCTTCTCCAAGCCCCTACTTTTGCCAATACTGTCACCTGTTCCCCAAGCCTTAAGAAGCCATCTTGTTTATTCAGGCGAAGGTATTATTGAATTATCAAAGGACTAGCTGTCCTGCAAGGGAGATAATCGAATCAGGATTGAACGCAAGAAGGTGAATGAACAACGACAGGTAAAAAACAGCCCAGTATGGCGGGTAATGTGCGTGCCGTAATAAGAAGACGAAGCATTTTTATTGCAACGCTGAGGGGGGTGTCGGTGGATATGATACAGTCCCCCCCTATTCAACCTGTTGAAAACACAGTTTGTCCTCTCTCCTCAAAAGGAAGTGATGCTTTTATTTGATATGCACTCGTATAAAAGAAGGAGGGGGAACACTGCACCGGGGTAACGGAGCGAGTTCCCAAATGGAGAATGTCAAAGGGTCTCATTTTCACTGCTATTGCACAATCATCAATCGACTTATAACACTGCTAAAGGCGTCAACACGCGTATTGCATAGCAACAAGCAAAGCGGGGATTAAACAACACATACTTGGGTGGAAAACATGAGCAGGAAGACGACATTTTTTGAAACTGAGATGCTAGGCAATTCAAAGAACTTTCTACATAAAAAAAAATAAATAAATAAATCAGTCCCAAATCCTTCTGTATCAAATTTTTCAAAGTGATGGGCTGGGGGCTAGTAGACCCCCAAAACAATTGCTTATCACAAGGTCAGGCATACCAATCTCATCTAATCATTTCCAAGTCTAAACAATTTGGTGTGGAGTGACATAGGAGAAGAGGGTGTGGGAGGATTGAAGCCGCATGCTAGCCAAACTGCCCAGACGGTAAGGGTTTCAATTAATTAATGGAGATGTACATGTTCATGTCACAATAACACTTCTGTCACAATAGCAAGCCGAAGATTAATGAACGGCATACAGGTTTGAGCGTTGACCTACTTTTGAATAACGAACTAAATTATTATATACAGTCTGTTTAATTTATCTCATCCTATCACTAATTTTCACCGAAATCACCTTAATCCAAAATACCTCGGGTTCTGAAATCACTAATTTCATTGAAATCACTAGTTTCACTGAAATCACTTTAATCACAAATTTCACTGAAATCACTTGAATCCAAAATGCCTCGGACTCTGAAATCACAATATTTGAGGCCGCAAGTGTCATCAGCCATTTTTTGATTATTTTTTTTGTGCCAAGTCCTCCTGCATTGTCTGGACAAGGGAGTTGAACAAGATCCCCAGATTATCAGACTAACTCTTCATCTCCATGGAAACCACTCCAAACCCATCAGCAAACCCTTCTCAATTTCCTGAAATGTTCATTTTCCCTGATGATGTTCACCACTCACAAGTGAACGTCAGTCAACATGGCTGCTGAACTATGGCCGTTTACGAAACCACGACTTGGGCTTGGGCTTGGGCTTAGACTCTTGTCAGTTATTTTTTTAAACGTGTGCTTTCCTTATAGAGATTCAAACAGGCGGACGGAGCCCAAGCCGGAGCCCAAGCTCAAGCCGTGATTTCGTAAACGGCCTTATAACACTGCATGTATGAACTACACGTACCCATAATAAAAAGTAAACCATCATACTATGTAAATGTACAATGTTTGCAAACTCTCCAGTCTTAGTGCTTGTACTGATAATTAGTAAATCTGTCTTGTTTTAGTTTCTTTATTTTTCCAAGGAGACCTTTCATTAACAGATTTTTTAAAAAGATGCACAGAATGACAGGACTCGCTTTGGATTGCTACATGGTGTTACTAAAATAGTAATTTTGTAGTTTTTATGAATGTTATTAGTTATAACACAAGCGCCAGTGGAATACGGAAAAATATAGCGCTTCTGCGTCCCATATCCCAGGAGGCCTCTCGTGGGATATGGGACGCAGAAAGCGCTATATTTTTTCAAATTCCACGAGCGTGCCTGTGATAACGAATTTATCTTCCGGCCAGTTTCATACCCCTTCATCAAAACAAACAACTTGCACAGTTAAAATTTTAGAGCGTTATTTCACGGCGAGCAGCATGTGCAACGTGAAAAATTTAGAGCGCTGTTTTGCACTGTTCTTATACGGAACGTGACGTATCAGTGAAATAGTAAAACTGGGAGTATGATTTGGCGTATCAACCTCCCATCTGAGCAAGCTGAGAGGAGGATTAGCACGTACTGGAAGATAATAATTAATGTTTGAAGTGCATGACACAGCTGTCTAAGCATAAGTTTGGAAAAAAAGGGGCGTCGACAGAAATTCTTCTTTTTAGAAATATTGCGTTTGCAGTGATCAGCTACCTAATGTACAAATACACGTTGTCCATGTGAATGGGGAGTATATGACTTTGGTTATTCTAAATGGCCCCTAAGTATGATTCAAATTGAAAAATGAAATAAAGGGTTTCTCCCCAGGTTTTTTTTTTTCAAAACTGTGGGGCATTCTGGATCCAAACTTTGCCAGCGTGGCTGAAGCACCCCGAATTTGAAACCCAGGTCCTCGGAAGGTTTTTATTTGATTTTTTGTTTGGTTTGAAAAGCTCTAACAGTGCAATCTGGAGCATTTAAAATAGTTTTCTGTTAGAATTTTTGGTGAATTAAAGTCCCAGCTCAACATTGGTAAACTGACTGTAAATGCTGCCATTCTTTTGCACAAATCAAGATATTTGTAATAAAACCAACCTGTGAAAATGTCAGCTCATTTCGTCGTTTCATTTCTGAAAAAAAACGGTCAAAATGCATTCAGCATTTCTGTACACATTCCTATAGGCAGAGTTTTCGTCTCACTGAGACGAAAATTAAGTTTGGATCTTATTTCATATATTATTCAAAAAACCGATATCACTTTAGGCAGAAATATTTCAAGGAAAGATTTCTACCATCATTATCTTTATATCATGTAAGGTATATGTAAATCTGTGAACATTTATATTTTTCCATCTTAGCTGGGCCTTCAAATAACATTCTTTTTTTTGCTTAACGGCCGTGATTTCTGCGTATCGGCTAGCTTGTGCATGAGGAGAACCCTGAAATAAGAAAACAGACTTCCTTACGCACAGACATTAATGTTTTTCCTTCTTACCAATGTTGAGCTGGGGTTTTAAATAATATATATATATATATGTATATATGGATATATATGTTTTTGCCTATCGGCCGTAATTTCTGCGAAGAAAACAGACTTCCTTACGACAGACCAGCAAGGAGTATAATATTAATGATATATATCCCGTCTTATTATATGATCACTCCGCTAATGTAAAGCTATCATCTTTCAGGGCCTGACCCCCCCCCCCCCACAAGGATACTTTAACACATCTCCCTGGCTGACCTGAGTATATGATTTCATCTCACACTCTTATTCCCTGACACCCCTCCAATTTCCCCGCCACCCCTACGGTCACATATTCACACTTCCTGTCTCCAGGTACTGGCCAATCAAACGGCTCCTCTTATAACCCCAAAGGGGTAGGACCTTCCATCGAGACAGAGACTGTACTAGTGGTCTAATTGAGCTGGTTGCACTAGTTTACGTCCAATTGGATTATCTTAATTTCTTAAAGGTATAACATATGTTGGAGTTGCAGTCATACTTATTATAGTCAAGCCTAAGGTTGCGAAATAAGTAACGAAATTTATGTCGTCAATGTTTCTAATATTTTCACTGTATTATTTCCTGCCTTTACAATTTCATGTTATTTCAATTAAACTATTTATACTTGAATTCTAAGTTTTTCCAATTTCATAATTTCCCTGTTGCATAAACTAATAATAATTAATCACCTCACATCATTCTTAGTATTCAGACCCAGAACTTGTAGCATTCACGATTTGATAGCACAATAATTTCCAGCATTCATCATTTTGCGTTAAGATATTTCTCAACAATCATGATAACTCATAAATAACTGGGTTACTTTATCCCAATTTACAAGGAACCACAATCCTTCATCAGCATATGTGTATGATTTCTATAGTGCTCATTGTTTCATTCTTCATTGATCTTGCATTCTAATATTGATATTTCCAGTGTGGGCAAGCTCATAAATAGACAACTATCAATGCGTTGATGCTTTTTCTTTCTGTTGTCAGGTACATGTATTCACATGCTAGTGCCTATTTATATTCAACATTTCTACAACAAAACAAATTTAGCATATAATCTCAGTCCATAACGCGATCGAATACTCTACATTTATTCAGCACCGAAAACCATTTACATGTAAAATATTCCCACGCACAGAGAAGGGGACGCTGAAAATCAAATTAGCTGAGGCCACTGAAAATGTCTTTCTCCTCAATCATCGCCAGAATAATACACACACCCTGCACCTTCCTTTGATCAAAATTCAATACTATTTACATGCTCATCACGAACATTGTACTTCATGTAAACATTTTCTTTGTAGTCGCACATTCTGTGCTATCAATTCTGGGGTGAAAGAAAAAACCCTATGCACAGACTGCAAGCATTTTCAATCATGTCCATTTCTCTCAAGGGGGAAGAGAGACACTGCTAAGAAGAAGGTCTAAAACCTGGCTCCAAATATTAGGAGGTACATGTTAAAATGACGACACTTCCCTCAACTGGACACACTTCCCTCTTCTGGAAACCCCCGGAGTTACCGATTTCAAAGAAGCTTTTGGGAACAGTATCCTCAGCGCTAGAGAAGTGGATCAAAGGGCAACTTCTTTACATCTGAAGAAAAAATACAGGCTACTTCTCACAAAATGGCAGACATAAAAACGTCTAAATTTAGACGAAAATCTGAAATTTCTTGTCCCCCTTATGCCTGACTACTTGGGATCTGTACAACGATATTGCATACGATTGTTAGTGGCTTTACTCGTTATACGTACACAGGATGTTCCATGTATGGTTGTAAATGCATCTATTATCAACCCCGTCCACCGCCGTCACACGTGGCTACTGTCTGCCACCCTGGCCATTTTGAGAGTCAGATTGCATGTAAAAATTATGGTAAGGGTGTAGACGCCACGTCGTCTTAAAAGCGCACTACGCTGACTAACACCCATGGACACTGACTACTAAAATGGCGCATCTGAGATTATTGTGATGACGGCGTCAGGTGAATTGGGTCAATACATTCAGCACATACATGTTTGACATACTGCCACTGATATATTTGGAGTAACTATCCGATATTTTCTCATAAGAGACAACAGTGCATTATAACGTTCACCTCCCCTCATGTAATTGTTGATTCAAGTAAGATTTGCACGTTAATAATGATAATAATAAAAATAATAATAATAATACGTGACATTTATATTGCGCATAATTTGGGTGGTCAGGTAGGAGTAGTGGTATTTTTCCTCGCCTTCCACCTCTGGGACCCCGGTTCGAATCCCGCCGGGGGCACTAAGATTATAGTGATGACGGTGTCAATCACATGCACTACATGTAGGTGGATTGGCTTTTCAATCCCTACCTGACTGCGTGGGTTTTCCCTGGAATATTTCTCTGGGGTTTTCCTCCCACACCTAAAACTCCCTTCCTTATCTTCTCTCCGTGGGGTTCTTGGCTAGTATAATGATTTAGTTTGCTTTTCTGAGAGCCCTTGGGGTTCACAACCAGAATTAATAAATGAAATGAATGAAATGAAATAAAACACAGAACATAAAAACAAACAAAAGCATAAAGTAGAGTTACAAAAAGGTAGATTGAAACAGGTGAGTTTTTAAAAGTCCTCTGAAAATCTGAACAGAGTCAGCTTGAGGAATATGAAGAGGCAAGTTGATAGTTATCAGCGTATAATTCAGGTGACAGGCATAACGCCACCAATGGCATACAAAGCGTTTCCCATTACAAACAGTTCTCAACAGCCCTTCAAGCCTGTTTCATACTTCCTGCGAATGCGAAGTGAACTTTGACATCACATGACTCTACAGTCACAGTGAATGTTTCGCAAGAGTTGAGCGCATATCAACTTGAGAAAAATCATTTGTTGCGAATTTGCGGCGACAAAATTCGCTTCGCATTTGCATTCACATGAAGTATGAACTGGGCTTTACACTTCCCGTGATGCTACCAAAGTATTCCAAGTGTTGGACACCATTTTACATTGAATTATCACTCTTCTATTCTATTCAATTCTTTGATCTACAGGAAAATAGCTAATGTTTGAATCCTTTTTCTTTTTTTCAAACCTTAATTTGCCCTATCAATCGGGCGATGCATCTTTAATGCACCATCATTGCTCCATTCTCATGTAATCTAAGGCCGTGTCTGATTTGGTGGCTGCGGCTATGGCTGGTGAATTCGAGTATAGGATGTCCATAGCAACAGCCGTAGCCGTAGCCGTAGCCGCCACTTTGGAAACCACCTTAGCATGGTGTGAGTATGCAACAAGAGTGTTCTCTGCAATCACAAACTTTAAAAGCAGACCAATAAATCAAACACTGCCGCCACACACAAGGTATGCAAGACCAAACACCAAATTGCATTTTTCCCAATCTCCTTTTTTTTTTAAGTCGATTCATTTGTGTAGCTTGTCGGGAGAGCTGCAAATCATCCGGACATATACAACTTGTACATTCTAAATTGAAAATGATAAATCAGACACTTCTTACTCTTAAGAGACAGTAAAATGTCATGTTCTACAATCAAGTTTTCCAATTTCTTTCATGAGCCTAAGTTTCACGGTGATTGATGTGTCTCCAATAGAAAAAGGAGTAGAGTTGAAATCACAGTTTATCAAGGCAAGTTAAGTATGATGATTAAGGAGGGTGTCCTATATTTGTATTAACGGAATTGAGACAGCCTCTATATTGCTCAACACCTTGAGTGCTCTAATGATTGACGCTATTGAGTAACTTAGAATAATTTGTTCTTGTAATGTGTTTTTTCTACATTAAATGGCATCTCCATGTGGGAAAATGTAAATTTCTACTTTGGAACTTTTTTCGGGCCTGATACTTCACAAAGGCAATGGAGGCAATTGCCTCCGTTGCCCCCTGGTCATTGCCTTGGTGGCCTTGAAATGTTTCAACAGAAATTTACAATTTCCTCATAGAGGTGCCCTTTACCAAGGAGGAAAATGCCTTAGTGCCCTTGCCCCTTTGAAGAATGAAGCACACAGGCCTGCATTTCAAGGGGCATCAAGGCAATGACCAAGGAGCATGGAGGCAAATTGACTCAGGTGCCTCTGTGAAGAACCAGGCCTGAACATTGCAATTTTACAACCATTTATGCATTCCCTGTCACATATGAATAATTTATTTGGAAATGCTGTAAAAAGAATAAATACAAGCACGTAGTATTCCAAAATTTGTTTTTAAAAAACATCTTTTTGAACTTTGTGTATGGTACAGTGACTTTTGACATTTTCCTTAGTTCTGTTTTGTTTCAACTTGACTTATAATTTCAATCAATATTGTTTAAGTTTAATAACACTGAGGAGAGCAACTACAACACCACATCAAAGCAAGCCTTCATTTCAACTATAACGCCAGTAATTGTCTAAAGTGACTAGATTTGTTTCTATATAAGGCATGAAGAAACAACGTGATGTGGCCAGCTGAAAAGTAACAAATCAGTTGTCACCATGAACACACTTATATTAGTCACCTAGTGACACCACAAGGACAGCGTTACCAAGCATCATCAAGTCCGGACCATCATGGGAAGAAATTAGAAGATGACCCTGACAATGCGTTGACAAAAGAGCACATCAAACACCCGAAGGACAAGACCCGCAGCCACTACAGATTTACAATGACACTGACAATGCATTCCCCAAATACCAAAGCAAATACAAGCCCAAGACCTGTGGCAACCCCATACCATGGCTTTCGGACTGTATAATGAGTAGCCTGGTCTCTAGGACAATGGTGACAATGAGTCCATCCTTCAAGTCAATGCAGAATAATTGTCAAGATGACAATAAAGGGTAAACACAATGGAAACCTTTTGTTCTGTAAGGTCAATAGGCTTATTTGTATTGTGTGTATATACACACAATGTACAATTCCTTTACTTTTTATCAGAAGTGGGGCAGGTTTTCAGGTAATATTTCTATCTCCATGATTTGAATGCAATCTCTAATTTTTGTACCATTCACATCAGTCACTGCTGCAGGGTGAAGAATACCACAAAAGAAGAAAAAAAAAAATTTCAGCAAGCATTGTTAATTGATATCGCACTCTCACTGAACTAATAACTGTCCACATGTTTGAAGAGTTATTAGATCTCATTGGGAAAGCATACTTAACGAGCCCGGACGGAGTGGACCAACTTTTCACTCGTTATTCCCAACTCAACATTAAGGGTTGAAACACAGCTGAGAAACTTCTGGGAGTGATGTGAAAGCGTTATACCACGTACAGTGAAATGTGGAATCTAGCTGTTAGACTCTGAGAATCTTCTTGAGCTTGATCAAATATTAATAGTAGAAATAAACCAGCAAAAAAGGGGGGGTTGTGGTTTTACTTTTCAATGTCTGTAAATGCAAGCCTGGTATTTTATACCCCACCCCCCCCCCCAAATAAAAAAAAAAAAACTTGGAGGGAAGTATCAGTCGATAAATTCTCAACAACTATCTTGGACACAATAAACCACATTGAACAGCTTTAAAAGGTCCCTTGTAGTTAGTCCATAGTACAAGTCAGCCATAACTGACTTTGTAGTTAGTTGACTTCAGCCGGGGGAAAATACAGCCATCAGCTTCAATTCACGACACTCCCCACCACACACTATTTGACAGGTATTCACCATTTGTATCCCATGAAAAGACACTTTTTCTTTTGTTGTACAAGTCCTTCACAAAAGGGGTGGGTTCGGCATTTGGTATTTACATGTGAATTCCACCAGAGTTAGTCAATGTCCCTGGACATCAAATAAATAAATCCATATTCCTCATCCATGCGTATTAAAGTACATTTTTTATTCTTCTCCCCACCAGTCCCAACCGTGTGGACTTTCTTTTTTTTTTACGTTGACTGAGATACTGTATTCTACATGCACCTCAAAACCTTGAACCACTCAGACTAGTTCTTCCATGCACCCACATCATTTTAAGTAAAGGGTGCGGGTTAAGAAGGGATTTAAACGGCCCCTTGGCCACACAACAGCATTCTCGGAGGGGATTAAACTGGATTATGCTAGGGATTTGTAAGGGGGCCTACAGAAAGGCTCTTGATTTCTGTCAGCACCTATCAGGGGGCACACACAGACATAGAAGCCTAAATGTTGGCAATCATACATGTACCATGTACTGCAGTAGCAGCAGAAGTGTAGAAATAACAGTGAAGTGAATTCTGTAGATGATATAGACTTGAATACTTGTGTAATTAAAACACTGGTAGAACCCTGTGACCCGGTCCCATTTTACAACCCAAAGCAGACACTCAGTGCCATCATCAGTCTCCACTGATGGAAACAGTTCACATGATACCCTCCTTGGTTTTTTCCACCCTTTGTAGCCAGCAAGGCTGCAATCCAGTCAGGGATTCCATCCACTGAAAGCGATACCTATTCATATTCAAAATCTCCTGGCAGCAGATCTGACTCTTCCCATTGTGGCCCTGGATGTCAAAAATGCATGAATTCAACGACCCACTCCTCTACCTCTACGTGTACACCCCCCGTGTGAAATTCAGTACAACAAGAACGCTGCTCAACTCTTGCTCCACGGCAGTTCTCACCCACAGAGTAAAATACCATTCCCAACAAGGGCAATGTCAACACCGGTGTCTTGTACTCTGACTACTCCATATAACAGATTCATGTGTGTTGCCCTCTGTCTGTGGTTGGGGGGAACCGACCAACTGAACAGGTGTATTTCATTTCATGTTTTGTGAATTAATGAGCTGCTGAACCATTGACCTCTGGTCAACACTAGCCTTGGATTTGGCCAGCATGGATTTGGGCCAGCGTGAAGGTTTCATATTCCTAAATAATACCCCCGACCTCACCATCTCTGATCACAGCTCAGTCTGCAGAACATCTGCGTTGCATACATGTAATGTGTATGAAGGGTGGATCCACATGTGGAACTGTTGGCAAGCAGAGTTTGAGTCGTCCACAAAACCACAACTTCCTATCCGTTGACTATTTTAAATCAATTCCGCAAGTTGTACTCACATTGCATGAGTACGGGCCCCTGATGAAAGTTTTGTTTCTACTGCGCCCGTTCTCCTACAATTACACACCATCTACTATGCCATCGTGACTTCAAATTCGTAAATTTAAATAATTTGGATTGGATTGTTCACAACAAAGCAATCTACACAATGAAAAACTACAGATCCTCGAACAACAACAAAAAGTCTATGGCTGAATTGACTGACTTTCTCCAGGGTAGACTTACATTATAAATCACAGTAAGAGGTCAATTTATTACATCTGTACCTCTCCGGAGTTGTCCTTCACAACCAAAATGGCCCCGGTAGAAGGTCCATGCTAACACCCTGGTTGGATTGTACAATTAACAATCCATACCCAACATCATCAGAAGGTTAGGCAAGATTAATTCCACATTATTATATTTGGTCAAAAAGGCACTGATGCCATCCGAATAATTTTAACATATCATCAATTTGTGAGACAGTTTCCCTTATAATGTAATTTACGCATGAATTAAAATGTTTGGCATAAGTTTGCTTTGCTTCTGACAGAGTAATTAAACTGCTCTCTTGAAATATGATTCTATTCTGACCAACTTTATCATCTCTTTTGGTAAACCTAAATTTTCTCCCCACAATATTATCCTTATCCACCACTTGAAAACTGATCGCCTCCTCATTACCCCCCCCCCTCTCGTTTCTCCACCCTAGGGCAATTTTCAGCTTCATTCATTTACTACACATGTATTCCAGTGTATATGATTTCGTGCATTCAATTTGTTTAGCTTAACAAAGAGTAGTTTCAAACTGAGTTTCCAGCCAAGACACAATGCCAGTCAACTTGATATGACATGATTAATATGGTCCGTGGGTGATTGCTCAACACTTCTCACTGGTAATATATACCCTACTTTTGACAATATTGCTGGAACTCTGAAGAGAAAATTCTAACAATAGTTCAGGGCTACAGTGGGGCAAACACATGAAGTTCAACACGCAAAAACCCTACTTCTTTCAAAACAGCAATTGGAAAATGATATTCATGTTCAAGGGAAGGGTGGATTTCCATGTTCGGTAAATATTTGTGCGGTACATGTAGACTGTGAGTACACAGACTGTGGCGTATACAGTGTATGTTTAGTGAACTTGAACTGTCACAAGTTTTAGATCATGTTTCAAGGGCAACTAAGTCTTAGGTAATCATAAAAAATATATATATACAACTGTCACATCTTGCAGGAATTCATGATGCTCCATTAACGCTAATATTTATAAGAATTATGAAAAAAAATAATGCATTAAGCTGAGTTCTTTGTGCAGGAAAAAGAAATGGTTGGAAAAAATGGTGAGCACTTTGCAACAGCTACACGTACAAGTATTTGTATTTTCTCAGGGAAATAAAAAAAATGATGAAATGTTCGTTAAGGATGCAAACTTAGACTCTTAACGTGTTTACATGGATTAAAAAAAAAAGTAATGAAATATGTGAAGCACTGCAAATGTACATGTAAGGTTCCATTACTCTGATAAAATATTTATTTGGTTTCTGATAATTGTATATGGCTCTTTCTATAAATTTGGGGGTCCGTTTTTTATTGTTGTCCCTGTTACATCTGACACAAGATTTCATACATTTACAGCACACTCTTTGGTGCCTTCTACCTCCAAGAGTGATTGTGTTAACGCAAAGTACATGCTGAACAAATCAAACAGTTTGAAGTCAAATTTAAAGATATTTTAAGGTAACAGGGACAGGAAAATGTCACACTTTGGACCCCAAGTTTATAGAATGACCCATATTGAGCCTGCAGAGTGTTTAGTATTTAAACGTATGGGAAGAAATGAATTCAACTGACAACTATGTACTCTGTCATTTCATAATTAATGTCGCTTTCTCATCCTCCAGTTTGCTTGTGATGGCATTTTTCACTGAGAGACAATAAAAAAAACCAATGTTCAGCTACTGTTTTCTCGCTCTCGCTTTCATGACAAAAAGAACGACGCTCTCCAAAAGAATGTCGATTAAAACCCATTGACCTCGATCCAATAAAGATTCTTTCAAATATTGCGGTCCACAACGAGATGTGGATATTGGAAAGTCAATATTTGACCAAATTCACCATTCAATACAGATCCAGGAAACCTTCAGTCAGACAAGGATATTTATATTTGAATACACCGGGCCGAAGGCTCCTGGTTGTCTCCCGTTATTTTCTAGTGATTAGTCTTTATTGATTCCAAGATGAAAAGTTAATATTCAGAGCAGAGAGTTAACTTAATTAGTGCAGCAAAGAACAATCTGACTAATGTGAGGATTAATCTCTACTGTTGACTTCATTTACAATTACAATCTTCATCTTAACATGTGGCATAATTAACCCATGTATGATAATACATTGCTTATTTTCTACCACACATATCTTAAATTCAATGCATTAAATTTTTCATTTTTGCTGACATTTCTGTTAATCAGAAAACAATTTTAAAAAGTTTCCTGACTGACTGCATGTTTGAACACTATACTGTACTTGAGCACCAGAAAGCAAGACTTAACTAAAATATTTTATCAAATCAAATAAAAACAAAATCTGCAAAAAAAAAAGAATACAAAAATCTGCACCCTGTTTATTTTTCACTTCATTTCTTGGTGTGCATATGTCAAAAAATAAATAATCAAAATTATATTTTTGGTTTCCCAACCCAAGGACACAATTCCCCCAAGCAACTGGAACTTTGATCAAATATACACACAAAATAGTTTAATTTTATCTAATTTAATTTAATTTCATTTCATTTCGTTTTTAATTTTTTTTTTATCCCCAAGTATTTTATTATCTTATTTATTTTCCAGTAACATTGATTGAACATTTTAATTCGGCCTCAATAGCTGTGATTACATTTTTGTTGTATTGAATAAACCATTTCAAATCAAATCAAATCAAAGTTATCTTTTCTACTCAATCTTCCAGGATCCAAACCTTCAAAAACACAAACTTTTCTCAGAATATAAAAAAAATCTTTTAAAAACAAATGACATGTTGACTATTTACAAATATATTACAATCACATCAAATACATCACGACACTGGTGCTCAATGAATATATATATACAGTACTGATCAGTAGAGACATCTACTCAAAATGGACTCCTTCTCCTCTGTCCTTAGTATTTGTTTTCATAGCGTACAGGTAATCAGAAGGAACATGTCACAGCACTCCAGAGAAGGGAGAAAGGGAGAGGGAGAAAAAAAGTCTCCATTTTTCCTTTTGCCCGAGGCCTCAATCTTCACATCTACCGCACTTCTCCAATATCGGAATCTCCGGCCCGAGTCACACGGCTGTCAGTAAACTCATTAAATTTTTTATTATCTTAACCAATTTGACCTCAAACGCTGTCCGTATGGTGTCAATTCTTTTAATGGATACTTATTGAGTTAGAAACTGACTGTAAATTGTAGGCAATGTTATGGAGAAAGCTGTCAACATTATGTTTTTTTTTCTTCTTCAGTATTATGCATAACTTTGTGTGCATGTTAAAATGTAAAAGGAAAAATAAAACTTATTTTGGCACCCTGAGCCTTAAACTGTTTCCAAAGAAGCTGTTCACAATAAATACAAATTGAACCATAATTCAAAGGAGTTTTTCTAGGAATGGAATGGCAAGTAAATGCAGTTTGCCCCCCCCAAAAAAAAAAAAAAATGAGGAAAGAATAAAAAGGAAATCAGCCAAGTTAAAATCAGCTGATGTTGCATACCTGCATGCTTGCCTGATTTATTGAAACTCTGTAAATCTGCTTCATGTCAAATTTTCCCCCACACATTTTGACGCTGCTGAGCAGGCAACAGCCAGCCGCCACCACCCTAAACATGGCTACAGCAGTACTCTCTACATTGACCCCTTCATGATGTGCATATAAGGAAATGCATGTTCCCTTGTTATCCTTTCATTAGCGCCCACAACATCCTATACATTCACACACCCAAGGTCTTAAAGAATCAGGATAATCCATTAGGATTAAACAGTATCTGGATAAGACGGCACATCGATTTGATTGAACATAATCTGCACTAATCATCATGACAAAATTTCCCAAACAACTGTTTCACTCATCATCTGCTGCTAAATTACAACTTAATTTGGTTAAAAAAAAAAAAAAAAAAAAAAAAAATGATTTTAAGAACGTCTGACAGACTGGTCTGTTTTGGTCATTGTAGTCTCCCATTCCAGCAGAATTGTCTCATATACTTTAAATCCCTTTGTAATGTCAGATAATGTAAACTCAAAAGGCAGATGTATTGTCTGCGATTTGCATTAAGTTTTTCAACCCGTTTGAAGGAGTTCCGCCGGATGAGATCACCTCCGATAACGAATAGGAGGAACATAACAGTCATCAACTTAAGTAATGAAAATCTAAAAAATTACTGGTTAATAATGTTGAAATATTTTTGTCGAGTATGCGGCTTACATGTAATAGATATTGTTGACAATGTTTTTTCTTAATAGAGCGAACTCTATGATGTTGTATGCATACCAAGGCTACATTACAATGTAAAGCGATACCACCCAAAAACACTGGTGATACATCCTTCGCATTAGAATGTTTGCCCGGGGTGCTTTTTCTAGCTCTGGGAGGGCAACAAGGGTTGATGAGGCTTTACGCTTGAAAATGTTAAGGTCAACAGAGGTCACACTGTACGTGACCTCACTGACAACCCCCCCCCCCCAATGAATCGTGGGATTGCGAAACAAGACTCTTTGTTCTGGATTCATCATTCTCTTTGTTCTGGGTTGAAGTGTTCTTGAAGGTTTTCGTTGGTATTAAAACATTTGTAAAGTTACATGTATTTGTCAACCACAACCCGAGAAAGGCTAAAAATGTAGCGAGTTTTACAATTCATCAAATATTACAAGTACATATCAGGCATGGTACTTCATGGAGGAAATTGCCTCCGTTGCCCCTGGTCATTGCCTTGGTGCCCTCGAAATGTTCCAATAGAAATTTATAACTTCCTCATAGAGGTGCCCTTAATCGAGAAGAAAATGCCTTGGTGCCCTTTCCCTTTACAAGAACGACGCAATCAGGCCTGACATATCAATGGTATATGTATACAGAAACCAAGGAATTCTCATAGTTATTAGCTTGTGTGCCTGGTGAAATGATTCACGGCAAAGAATCCCATGAAGTGATCAAGACAGTTCAAGTTCAGAAGTGGGAGAACCTCCCAAGATGTGGGGAAAACCCACCTACACACATTACTTTGCATGAACGGGGAATGGGAACCAACTTCATGTTTCACTCAACTCCTCACTCATATTGGAGATCCATCAAGGAGAGCTGCTGCTAAAATACATCATAGCTCTAGGCCAACGAACTCCCCCCCAGTGTGTCCGAGGTGGGTTTTCAGTGTGAAATACGCATCATTTGCAACTTCCACCTTCCAGCATATAGGGTTGACTTTTCACTAATAGAACGCCTCATGGCTGAGGCTGGATGATCACACGTGTGTCCCCCCCCCCTTTTTTTCCCTCCTCCTTCTCATTATTTTTTTCACAACTCAGGCGCAAAATATGAATATCTTTATCGGTCTTTCCCTCCGCAGGAATCTTAATGATAAATTAATTGGTATCCCTACAGGAACAGAATAAACAGGGACGACAGACTTTGCCACCTGGGCAAGGATCTTGTTGCATTTTCTTTTTCCAGACGAAAAAGAGGAGGATATGGTGGGATGGGTGAATTTATCCCTGGCCATGGCCCCTCTTCTTGTTGGCTCCCGATCCGATTACTACCCTAAGGTGCCTGCGGAACGATCAGTATCAACTTGTGAAAATTCCCATCCCATCCACCTGCCTTGGCAGCAGGAGAAGAAGAAGAAAAAAAATCAATGATAAAGGTCCAGCAATTGGACGGGCATTGGGTTTCGGGTGCTGAGAACAGAAGCGCCAGAAATCTTAGACTACCTTTTGTTGTCCAATGTAGATTGGGGGCATATTTGATGGTAATGTCTCCCTAATGGTGTGTTTGGGAATGGTGTGGATGATATTAGGATACTAAAATAATACTAGTTTTTTTTTTTTTATGAATGGCGAGTGGTGTGGACAGAGGAAGTGATCAATGGCGCGCTATTCACGCAAGGAGATTTCTCAAGTTAGTGGGTCATTAACATCCCGACCAATATATTTTAATTTACATGTCACAGTGTTGAGTATAAAATACCCAGTTAAAGCACAGTTGGGAAATTGTTTAAGCATCCGTATAAATTTGAGAGTGTTCCTAAAGAAATATTGAGGGGAAAAAAATACAAGAACCGAACAATGATAAAATGTTTGACTTTTATGAAGTGTTATTTCGCACTGTATACTTTGTCCACTTAAAATTTCAAATACAAGTTTAAAAGCTTGTTTTTTTCTGTCAAGTTGAATTACTGTATTAGGAACCAACCACTCTGAGGAATGTCTCTGCTTCAAATACTCACTCTTTAAAATAACGATTAAATGTGACAATTTTATAGAAAATGTCGCGCTGCAAACCATCAAACTCTTTTCTACAAACCAGCCAGTGGCTAGAATTACATGTATGTCCTGGAATCTAGCCTTTTCAGTCAGGTCCAATTCACAAAACCCATTTTCACACATTATCTATTAAAGTTTCAAGTATTTCCAACAACAGATAAAACAAATAAATACCTGAAGTAAATTGATGCTTTTGTTTTTCTTTAGTCTTCCCTTCAAACAAGAAAAAAAGGAAGCAAAAAAACATATAACAAAAAATAAACATTAAGACAAGCGCCATCAATTGACCAGACCAGACCCTTTAATGCACCCTGGGGACATATATATCAACAGAAGCTCTCCTTTCCAATTTACATGTAGTTTAGCATTTACAGTTTTTCCACCACCCTATTGAATGCCACTAAAGTTATTAGAATTGATTCAACCTGCTACCCACAATTTGAGAATGTAAAATAAACCCCGTGCATATAATGTAGCATAACGTACTGTGTGTACGAGGGAATTCTCACGTTGCAAGTTTAGTCTTCTTACATCAATTCTGCAAATAGGTAGTGGGTCCGGGGCTCCTAAATGCTTCTAATCACTTTACTATCGACGTAAACTCCGTTCGTGATTCATCTCGAATTCAAAGCCTGCCTCGTGAAAGAAGCTCCTGGCCCATATGTGTGATGAACGCAAGGTGTTTGTCCTCTCAAGATGCTTGCGGCGTTCTCAATTTTTTTTTCCCTCGTGCTGATTTTAACA
This sequence comes from Marthasterias glacialis, assembly GCA_911728455.2. Classification (NCBI taxonomy): domain Eukaryota; kingdom Metazoa; phylum Echinodermata; class Asteroidea; order Forcipulatida; family Asteriidae; genus Marthasterias; species Marthasterias glacialis. The sequence continues at coordinate 5,113,747 of OU452229.1, read as the reverse complement.
AGTCATAGAACTTGGCCATTTTTTTAGGACAAAATTTCTTCTTTGTTAACCAAATGAAGTCAGTACTCGATGTAAGGTGTAGACTAAGAAATTAAGGTCACCTTGAAATGCATGCTAAGTCAATTCAAACTGTTAAATGTGTGCATTTTCAAAACAAAATTCATTTTGGTTTCATGTTGGTTTTCAAATTCTGACCTAAAAGCTTTGTCGAAGCATTTTGTGCTTATTGTTTTGTCTCGATTTCTTACAAAATAGATTTTGCAGATGCAAGTTTTCAATTCCACAAAAAAAAAAATTTGAATCAAAAAGTAAGAATCCCTCGTAGGCTTACAATTTGTTGTTTGTTGATGTTCTAAAAATACTTTGAAATGGATACTCAGTTCTTCCATTCAGTTTTAGAATAATCGGAAAAACAACCTGTGCAAAAATATTTTTTGAGAATTGATATAATTACTTCAATCAGACCTGATTGCTTCTTTCTTGAAAAGGGCAAGGGCACCAAGGCATTTTCTTCTTGATAAAGGGCACCTCTACGACATGAGGTAATTGTACAGTTCTTCTTGAACCAGAGCTGCCAACCTTAAATTGAGAAAATCAGTATTCTGAAGCTTAAAAATCAGTATTCTGCCAATGAAATAAGTATTTTTCTGCGCGACACTACTCGACTACCCTTTGGTACTTTAGCTACCTTTACGCATGCTACTCTTATCGTATAATCACAGCTAATGGCCTCACAATTCAAACCTACAAGATTTACTGCCTGTTGTAGACTGCAGCTGCCTTTTTGCAGTTTTGAAGGAGATTGTCGGGGAACTGCATCTGGTAGCACAGTATCTTTTTGGACTGACTTTGTATTTTCTGCGTAAGGAAGTCTGAGTACTGACGCTTGGACGAAATTCGGTGGCATTTTTCCTCACCAGACTGAAAATCCTCTCAAGAACTGGGCGATGTTACCAGTACTTTTTGACGATCTAACGGCAGACTGGTGTTTCCTTGATCTCACGTGGATTTGAATGTCATTCGCACCTCCGTGGCTAATGGAAAAGTCAGATGAACAAAGTGTACACCTCGCGCTGTACTCGTCCCGCCTGGAGGATGAAATGCATGACCACTTCTTAAAATATTCCTTTTTGAACATTTGCTTTCTGGCACTCTTCGACGTTGATGATAATGAAGCCATTTTAGTGCTCAATCAATCGTGGTATTTTCATATGTACTAACTTGTCCTACAGAAACCGCTAGTATGCATGTGGTCGACGTGCACAGAGCATGTAGCATGATACTAGTCTAGTTCCCAGACCCGAAAATCTCCGACTAGACTATCGAAGATTCGTCAGGGAATCTGTTGTCAGAGAACCAGACTAGGCATGCTACCAGCTGGTGCAGTTTGCTCGGCTCCAGCCTCGTTGCCATGGGCAGCGCGCCGTAACGCCTATACCCCGTACGTCTTATGATCGAGCAAGGCATGCTGGGAAAAAATGGCGCGGCGAGATCGATCACCCCTGGGGACGAGGTTGGCTCGGCTCCATCTCCGTTGTAAAGATTGTAAAGTGAGAAATACCACATGTGCGTCGCTGGTTCCCTGCATGTTGATCGGATTCCGTACAATAAAAATCTGAATCCTGGGAAAAAATTGAATCACGCACATGGGAACTCAGAGAAGGCGGGAAATAATATTGTTGGCAGGCTGTCGTTTTTTAGGTGGTTACGTGACGTTTCTTTTATTTGGTGGGTGTTTTTTTTCCAAAATTGGGGATTGTTGAATTTCAAAGTGTGCATTCAATGTTATAATTTTCTTTGACTTTTTCAATACGTCCTTAGAATTAAATGAATTAGAATGAAAGTGAGAGCTGTTTTATTTATTTATTTATTTATATTTGCGGAAAGCTGCTCTCTTGACTATTTAATTAAAAATTGGGAATTCTTGTAATTGTTTCGGCCTTTAAAAAAATTATATCTGGGTAAGCTGTTGAAATACAACAATAAATGTAATGCCCTTCCTGGCGATAATTCTCCGAGGTCTCATTTTAACGAAAGTGTCATCGAATAAAATTTGCAACAAATGCCCGTGAAAAAAACACAATATCTGTGCGTAAATATTAATTTTATGATTTAAATTATTGTAGCCGTAATCGATTTAAAGCTCGCAATATATAAGTAAACGAGTGTCGACTGTAACCCCGAATCCAATTGCATGTGCACGCACCGCACGTCATACGGTCAAAGCATGGCCAGCGTGTAGCGCCTGGTTTTTACAGGGGACCATTAGCGTCGCGCAAAGTAATTCAGGGTTTACACTCAGCACGCGCAGCATTATAATTTATAGCAGGCATCTGAAAAAAATGCACAGCATAGCAGGCCAGTGTATAGGTTCTCCGTAAATTAAAAAGAAAACAAAGTATGATCGGATTTCCCCAAAAACGTATTTTGAAACGCATATTCGTACATCCGTATTCCTGTTTGATTTCCGTATGAAATACGGAAAATCCGTACTAGTTGGCAGCTCTGTTGAACCTTTCAAGGAGAACCAAGGCAATAAACAAGGGCAACGGAGGCAATTGCCTTCGTTGCCTTCGTGAAGTATCAGGCCTGGAAACTTTCCTTGAAATCCCACAGCCCTTTCAAATACTATAAATACTATATACTACAGTATATACTATATACTACAGTTGACATATCATAAAACGCATGACAGGTACATGTAGGTAGGCACGCTGACATGTACCTGTCTCCGAGTGTCACTTTGTTATTGCAATATACTGCAAGATACATGCAGTCCCAGTTTAGTTGAGTGTTTGCCGATCTTGAAGTGTTGGAGCAAATACACCTTGTCTCATAGGGGGCTTCGGGAAAATTGGACAGCGGGAGCGTGGATTAAACTGGATCACGGTGTTTACCGGGCAAAGTGACTCAATATTTGCCTCTCTCTGTAATGGCCCCTTGCAGCCCTCAAATGCAAATCAGATTCACATAACTCAACAAATTACATATCATCCCCGTACTTTTTCCCCCATTTTTTAACCATGTTCTCCATCCCGATAGAGCTACACGTATAGATTCCTTTGATTGCCATTAGCCAATCTCAAATCAATCCACTTATTAATATTACTATCATCGTTCAATAAAAAAAAAACCTGCTCACTGCAGCCTACCGACTGAATTACAACACAGCATTCATGTACATTAAAAATATAAACAACAAAATATACAAAAAGATGAAAAGAAAATAAATAACAATAATACAAAATTTCCGACCAAATTACAATTATTAATAGTTTTTCATCGTGTCTGAAAACATCCGCCACATTTTTTCTTGAACACACACTTCCTGTAGGATAAAAAAATCACTGAATGTAAAAACAATAAAATGCGCCCAACCCCAATTGATGACTCTGATTTGTTCAATTTTTCGCTGTCTAAAGTGAAAGCTACGTTTGTTTATTCAAAGCCATCTCAGGGTTACCTCAGTCAATGTGGTGTTATTATTGGGTCAGTCATGGCATCATTTCTGTTCTCATCATTTAGTTCAGTGACTTCGTCTCTCTATTGTTCAGGGCCCACTTTCACGGAGCTGCTTTTAAGCAGAAATTATTGCCGAACATTTTTTCTGCTAAGAAATAAATAAGCAGGATAGCAGTCGCAAAGGGTAGATACGACATGCCATTTTCGGCTGGTAACCTATTTCTGATAAGCAAAATTGTTTCGTGCTTAGCCAAGTTTTGTGCTTAAGCAGCTCTATGAAATCTGGCCTTCGTTCAACTTAAACCAGTCCTAAAAGCACCGTGATTATTTACGTACAACAGGGCCAAATTTTGTAAAGCTATTTAAGCACGCAAAAATGCTAAGCACAGACAAATCTTGCTTAGCAGGAACAGGTTACCAGCCAAAATACCATATAACAAAAACAGTTTTTGACTGGTTCCCTGTGACTTCTTGCTTAGCAGGATAATTTGCTAAGCACCATTTTCTGCTTAACAGAAACTGGGTTTATGGTTTGGTTACAAGTTACCTTTGTAAAATTTTACATGTGTACGGAAGATTGGTACCCTTGTATGAAGACCAGTGGTAACCACGTTATGCAAGCATGAAACATTTCTAAACAGATCAAATTGCTTCTCAAAAATTCATCTGGTATCAAGTCACCGGCAAGGTGCTAATGCATTTCTGCTGCAACATGAACATGTGTAAGAATGAATTTTCCCCCAGCAAACCTGTTCAAATAGAGCACTACACTTGGGTAATTTTTAAAAGCTTCCACTCGCTTTTCAGTGGAGTGGGATTCTTCAGAGCTGTTCCCATACATCTCTCGTCCCATCTACATGTACATGTTCCCGTAGTAACTGCTGTGCACACTGTACAGAATGCACTTCATGAACAAGCGGTGTGTTCTTTTGGGTGCAATTATAAGCCGTTAGGAACATTCCACATAAACTTTTACAACTTTCTCCTCATCACAAATTAACTGTCATGAAACAGTCATCCAACTGGAAATTATTTCAAAACTGAAACTTCCACATTCTGTCCCCGCCCCCCACCCCTCTGTGTTATATCAGATAACAGTAGACACCCCTCACAGGGTAGTTAAGAATGCAGCCAGGATTCTTGCAAAGCACAGAGACTATGAAGAGGAAGGAATGTACAGATACTAAAATGAATGGATGTTTTTTTTTTTTATGGGTATGTAGGAGGCCTCCATCCATCAGGATCAATCACAGCTCTTAATGCATACCTGATTTCAAGACCATGCCCTGTTTACTCAGGTCTCTGTAATATGTCACTCTCCACTCTAGCCATACTTGGCATCCTTCTTCACCACTAGCCTAAACAGTGATGCGTGCCTTCCTTGTTGTTAGATGGATAGTTGGAGGGACTGGACTATCGTCTCCCAGTTTGGAACAAGCACTCAGTGAAGTAAAGTCAATAAGAATTTAAGTCCAGAACTTTCCATTCTGTATCTTTAAAAAAAAACACCTTATTTTCTGATGGTATTTAGAAAGCGTGACCGGATAACAAATAAAAAACTGAATAAACGTAGCTATGAAAACACACTTATTTAAAATAACTTCTCACTGGAATTCAACTGGAACGTCATGTGTAATACATGCACACATAACTGTCCGCTCCACGATCAACTTTGAAAAGTTGTACAGTATGTGTATTTTTGCTTGGGCATTTTGCTTAAAAAAAAAACCAAACACATCCACATTAAACAAAGACCCACTCTTTCGCTAATATCAGTTGACGTACACACTCTATGCAGATTCGTAATCAAGGCGAATCCACGCTGATCCCTTCCGAGATTAATATAACGAATGAAGTACGCCAGCCTGTAGATTCTGGAATCCAGGATTGCTTTCTGCCGCCGGAAGCCGCTTTCCCCCCGTCCTGGGAATCCAGATTACCGTGAGGCGGTCAGGTGACGAAAGCCGCGATACAAGAGCTTGCAGGTCCTCAGCACTTTGGCTGTCATGGTAACCGACCACATGAGCAGAAAAGCATCCAATTTAATTAGTGTGTGCCGTGGGCACTTTATGTTAAAGATATTTTTACGGCTTTATGGGTTCAGATGTTTTTCTCTTGAGGAGAGCTTCTTCAGGCTTTCACCTCAGTAATTCATCATGGACACCAAGACTTGTGTCAATTTGATGGCATTTCTAATCAACAAAACACACTCAAGTAAAAGGGGTTCATGTACAGAGTAGAATAATATTGCTTCACACATTTTTCTGGAAAACTTTCAAGACATCTGACATTTCGGGCTCTTTCAAATAGGCCTACAACACAAGTTCTAAATAAAGTCGTAAAGCTTAGAAACAGTGGCAATCTTTCTGAAATTAAGTGCAAGCCAAACAGTAAAAAAAATACTCCAACTTAAGTCTAAGTTTCAGTATGTTGAACCAGAAATGGTTACTCATTTTAATATATTTTTTATTTAATTTTGTTTCACTAAAACATGTGTGTTTTGGGGGTTTTGTTTGTTTGCTTGTTTGTTTGTTTTTATCTGTAACTGCATACCAGTATTAATACTATGTACATCTCTGTTTATTGGAATTTTTGTGAATTGTAAACATTGTTGCAATTTTGCCTCCAGGCTACAAATACAGTGTTTTGTTAAAGGATCTGTATACGTTTGGTATGGTAATGACTCTGAAAATTTATGCCAATAATAACTTACTTGGTAAGAAGTACAGCAGCTTAGGATAGTATAAATGCATTTTGAAAAACATTTCACTTCGAAGTACTGCAGTTATGGAAAAATATATCACATTTCTTATCCCCAAAAATTTCAATCTGAGAAGCATTATGGCCGTAACGCTTCTCAGAATGTGTATTCCCATGACGGATACTTCGTCTGCGTGAACACAACCGCTCAAGATTTTTTGCGATATCTCATAAACGCAATATCTACGCAATAAACTCATATCTACAATTGTATAGCATTAAGGCAAATGTACGGCTCCAAAAGCCAAAGGTGTACTTTTCCTTTAAACCGGAATGACAGCAATACATGTATAACAATAATAACTTTTATAGCTGTTTACAGTACTGACTGTTGCAACATTTTACATGTTTGTTACACCTCGTAGATTTTGTGAAAGATCCAACAGGCCTTAGTGCTTCGTTCTTGAAAAGGGCACCTCTATGAGGAAACTGTAAATTTCTTTTGGAACATTTTTAAGGGCACCAAGGCAAGGACCAGAGGACTGCCTCCATTGCCTCTGTGGAGGCCTGGTCCAACATCAACTAAATCCTGATGATCATCGCTGGGTCTGCTCACCATCACCTTCACATACATGTAGGCCCCACATGTACTTCAATTCACAACTATTGGTTGGTGGCCTTAGAAAGTCAAAAATATACAGTGACCTTCGATAGAGAAAAATAACCACACACCCCATTAACTTTGCAACAATGCAAACCATAGCTGTTTAAGGCCCACTCTGTTTATGAAGCCAGAAATGTTTCCACAGACCACAGGCGTCTTTTGGGTATGGCGTTGTCTCCATTGCCATTTACTAGGGGAAAAAAAATACATATCAAAATACGCCTGAAGGTGAAATCTTGCATCAAACTGCATTGAATAGTTTGGAATGACTTTTGTCAAGCAGTGAAGGATGGGGTTTAGGATGCTTTTGAAGTTAATTAAATTGTAAGTGCAGTTGAGGATCTGTTTGGTAGATTTATTTTGTGTACAGTGTTTTCATCATCATGGCTCCAATTGGGGAGGGGGGTGGATCTAGGGGTTTGCAGCCCCCAAAACTGTTACTGGACCAGAAGATGTTTACAAGACCAGAAACAAAATAAGAAGCAAGAAAAAAAAACAGAAAACAACTAGCTCAATGGTTGTATCGTATTTAAATGGGGTGTGATTCCTGGCTACACGGCAGTAACCAGTTGAATGGCTTCTGACTGGTACACCCCCCCCCACCCCAAAACAGGGATATTGACAAAATAGGGAGACCGCCAACATTAGGGTTGGATAGCTCAATTGGTAGTTAAGCAGGTGGTCAAAGGTTCAAATCCCGCTCCAGTCAATTTTTCTTTGTTCACCCCAAAATTTAAAAAAAAAACTATCTACACAAACATATAAACTGTTTTTAATTGAACTAGCACTAAGAGAAGATTGATCTCATTTGTCTGATGGGTAAGTATTTTCGATACTCAACAGAAATGAAAGATATTTCTCAAACTAATAGTCAACATTTGAACATCCGTTTTTAATTTTTTTATTTTTTATTTTTTAGGTATTACACAGTGAAGTATTATTCTTCAATGGTTTAAACAAAAGACCGACAGACTTGTTTGTTCTGACGTTTTCTTGCCCTATGCTAAAATCACTGGCCTCGGGCCTTCGGTCTAGTGTAAATTCCGAACCCTGATCATACGATTGCACTTCACGCTCTTAAGTACTGCAACATAAGTGAAAGATAGCATCACATGATGTACGCATACACTTAGCAGCAAGCACCAACTAAACAGCATGATCCTGAAAAGAACATTTTTTTTCTCTGAATTTTTTTTCTTTGTGTAAATAACAAAGATAAGTCAATACGTGATATACTTCACATCAGTAGACAATCTTCCTTGAGGAAACAAAACAAAAACATAAGACACAGGTTCAACCATCCCTTAAAGATGTAAACCACTTGACATTTGTTGAAAGCAGCTCTCCACAAGCGTACTGTAAAATCTTGGACAGAGTGTAACTAGTACTTGTTCAATAAACTGAAAAACTGCTTGAAATTGACATTGTGAAGTTCACCCCTACATTTGTACACGTTATTTACAGATGTCAGTCTCACAATCTCTGGTCTGTCGTAAAGCTGTAAGCCACACTGTTTATATTCGGCAAAAAGAAAAAAAGGATCAGAGATCTACACATTGAAGTTCATGACTCTATGCATTTGCCATCCGACATCAAGTAGTAAATCTGCATGCAAGCATGCACAAACACAACAAAATAGTCCCAGGCTTTCCTTCTTTGTAAAAATTTCATCGTGATTGAAGTTGATGGAGCAGCACAAGCTTTATTAATACCACATCGCAATCATGTACTTCAACATTGGGTTTGGTTTACATTTGTATAGAGTACGTGTATAAACAATCTGTTTAAGTGAATATATATAAATACACAGGTTGTCTGGTCTTCACAGTATGCACAGACATACTACATTACAAATCAAAGTCTGTCAAGCACTTGAGCTGGGTTTATCGTGTCTGCATCTTCTTTGGTCAAATGTTTGTAAATTCAACACAACAATCTTCGGAATTGGCAACATTTCATTTCACGCGTGCCAATCTCAATCTACAACCTACATACCAATACTATGTATTGTACAGCAAGAACACTAATACGCAAACAATGCAAAAATTGTTATCATATTTTATCGGGAGGGGTTTCTGTGGACGGCACAGGGCTGGGTTTATCATGTCTGCATCTTTGGTCAAGTGTTTGTAAATTCAACAGAACAAATTCAACAGAACAATCTTCGGAATTGGCAACATTTCATTTCACGCATGCCAGTCTCAAATCTACAATCCGCATACCAATCTTATGTATTGTATTGCGAGAAAACACCAATAAGAAAACAATACAAAAATGCTATCATATTTTATCTGAATGGGTTTCTGTGGACGGCAAGATGAAATATGAGGAACAGGGCGCTTTGTTAACTCTACGTGTGGTTGGTTCAGTAATGTGGTCCTTTTTACAATTGGTTTGAATTTCTTTTTGTATGAACTTACATGTAGGGACCATATTTTCAAGGGCCTGTTAAATTTATTTCATTTGTGATTTCATCTTGGTTTGTTTGGCAAAGATAATGATGAATTGTGTACGAAAACATTTATTTGTGATTTGATGTTTTCCCCCAGATTGATAGCTTTTTTTTCAAAAGAATTAATGCCCTTTTGATTTACAAAAAAAAACTGAAATTGAAAATAATTTCCTTATACTGGCACTGACCCGACAATGCATTTAGGTTTCAAACATGTTAGAAATATAACGCACTACCTCCACATACAGAAAGCAATGGCTGCATGCCTCATCTTCACGATTAGCATCTAAACTACAAGTATCTTGGGATTCACAAGGTACATTAGGCTGAATATTATACGGACCCAAATAACAAACATAGGAATTCTTGCATCTCCTGTGCCTTCACTTGATTCATACTCCAATGGAAACCCCGGTGTCATGAAATTCGTCATTGATTTGATTATAATAAGAACACTGAATAGGGTCAACATTTTGGACCAGGTACTTCAGTCCATTAGAGGTGAAACTTATACCAGGGAGATATTTACTGAATTGACCACTGGATAGACTATTACCATACTGAAACGGACCCCTGGTCACGAACTCTCCGCCCTGAATCTGGGGGGAAGTGTTTCCGTTTTGTCATTGTTGGGGGGAAACCTCAACGAACATGTGCTTGGTAATTTGAAACCTGTGTTCGCTTCTTGTAGAAGGCAAGTTGACTGTTGAATATATTTGGCTGTATGATGTGGGGGATATAATGTTCTCTCATTGTGTTTGCATTTTATGGCACACATGTTTGCCGTCGGTTGAATACCGGAGAAAAAAAAAATGAAGGATTAACGATGATCGGCCTTTGTGTCTGGCTCAGAATCAGAGTAATCATTGCCACTGGGAAATTCTTTCAGCACCTAGCTGGGTAACTGGTACATGCATGTATGTTTTGACACAAATCCTCAAGAGATAAACACAAAATACAACATGTTGTTAGGACAACACACCATATGCATGCCAAAGCCTGTATTAACACATTCCTTTTGGAATGCTGCACACTTGCTTAAGAACTTCATGTCACATTATTAAAATCTTAAAAAATACCTCTCTACCAAAAGAAGTAACGTCTTTAAATTATTGCTTTGCAATGATTGATATTAACTTCAGAAAGCAGCCTAAATTCTGTGTAAACTGTAATGCCACTAACATTAATTTGATGTGGCTGGTGATAACAGTTGTGTCCATGGACTATTTTAAAATGGAATTCATTATTATGCAAGCAAAGCCTTCCTCTTAGAAGCACAGTTGCTTACACTGGGCTTTTTTAAATGGTCAAATTATATATGGGCCTCTTAAGAGGATGCGCCACATTACCCGCCAAAGAGAAGGGTCAATGATAAACATGGTTTACATGTACAATGTAGATTGACAACAGCACAGGGAAACAAATGCACTTTCTAATGGGGATGCTATCTTCTGATGAACTCTGTGGATATCTCCACATCATCAAAGACGGGACACACGGAGGGGCAACAAACATGATGTACACGATTTAACCCTGCTGCACCGTTCAGGTGCCCAGGGGCAAGATACTAATCTTAAACCGACCAAAGCCAGTTGACTCATCATCAATGGCTGTGCCCTCGACTTCAGCTGTTTGTTATTTTCCCCCTATGGTCTACAGATGATCCCGGAACCAGTGTGTGTGTGTGTACTCTCCCCCAGTCGGCAGACTCTAATGGGGGGAATTTATGGAGAGGGGGGGTTGAATAATTCATATTGGGTGAGGTGATGATAAAAATTAAATCAGGATTAAGATCGCCATGGCCATCGGTGGTTGCTAGGAAGTGGTGGCAATGACGAACAAAGGAACCTTCTCAGCTTCGGTCAGGGGTTGTTGGAAGTACCGATCATATCTGTTTCACTTAAAGACAGATTAGTCCAAATAAAACAAAATCTTTTCTTTGTTCACGTCACTTAAGTTTGGAGATGAAATTTCATGAAAACGGCATACTGTTTCAGCGGTTACACATACTGGTATATAAATGTGATTGATGATCTAGGTACAGTATTGCCATAATTGTATTAAATGACAAATCATTTACTTATGATAGTAGACCAGCCAAACATGAAAAAGAGCTCTAGAAAAAATTTGGACGGCATAGTTTGTTAATGGCTGGCATCCATGCTAGATATATTGTTCATGGTCTTGGGCAAACGAATAGGCCGGATGCCACCCTCAAATTTGAATTTTAAGGTCATTCCGGGGTCAAAAGGTCAAATAAGGTCAAAATCTGTATTTTCAGGATTTTTAATCAATAATGATCTGTATTGGTAGATCTATCCATAAAATGTATTTTCATCATCATGGTGACATCACAAGTCTGTCAAATGAAGAGTAAAACATTCATTTTGTGCACAAACGTATAGTGAAATGAAACAAAAAAGTGCCATTATCTCAAAAACTGTACATTTGCACATATCAAAGTTACATGTACTCCAGATTTTTCTTGGAACATTTATTTTGAAAATGAATGGTTCTGATCAGTCGATAGACATCCCAGGCAGTTTTTAAAATCGTAATATTGAAAAATTTTGGAAAGTTCGGGCAGACGCGGGGGGTATCCTGAAACAAGGTTTTGCTAAAATGGGGTTATCGAGTAGTGTCACTGTTTTGTAATGTATAGCGTAAAATGAACTACACAACGGAAGACTATGGATGGTAACAACCAAAGCCAGTCGTTACAACTATTAATCCAGGAACATTTTCATTTACTTGCTCCATAAATGAGTACAATTCGATAATTTTGGACACTATGTAGGGTCCTCTGTTGCCTAGCAACCGCCCTTTAGCTCTTAATGAGGCCACCAGTTTGGTTGATCCCACCGTGACAACAGCAGGGATGCTACCTATTCTTCAGGCGCCAGCAGATGACAATGATACACTCACCACTGTGATCAATCGCTTTATGGACATTTCAAAGCACATTGGTCAAAAGCATACCATCATCACAGCTGACCAGCCATTGTACAGCAGAGGAAAAGAACTGGTATGGGCAAATCCGAAGTTTTAGAATGTGATTTTTCTCATGGGAGGACTGCATATCTGCTTCAACTTCCTGAAGGCTATAGCACATGGAAAGTGCAGGGCTTGATGACCTATGGACAGAAGCAGGTGTTTATGCGGCCAACACTACTGATACCATGTTGGATGGTAAGGCCTACTATCGCGCTGTTAGAGGACACCAGCTGACGTATGAGGCTCTGTGGCACATCAAATGGCCTATGTTTGAGTCATGGATGTTGGAAAATCGTGAACGAGATGTAGAAGTTGAAAAGCTTGCCCAAACTGTGGCTAAACTGTTCGACAAGGAAGGTGACAACCACAGAACCGAACTTTGTGAGGCAGTTGGCGAAATTACAAACTTTATGAGCAACAACACAATTACAGACTCCCTGAAGGAGTTTAGCATGCATCTCTCTGACAATCCAAACTTCAGACTAAGGTCTACGTACATGGAGATGGTGGAGATTCTGCTGGACTTTATCAGGGCTCAGAGAGATGGCAACTGGACCCTTCATCTAAAAGCATTTTCAGCAATGCTGCCATGGCTTACCATCTACGATCACACTAACTATGCCCGATGGGGACCTGTCTTTCTTGCGGATATGAAACTCCTCGAAACGACAGCACCAGAAGTTCATACTGAGTTCACAAACGGGAACTTTGTCGTCAAGAGGACCAAAAGGCGCTTCAACCAAGTTTCTGCCGATCAGGCAACTGAGTGGATGAACAAGACATGCAAGATGCAAAATGGCATAATTGGTATAACAAGGAACGATCAAGCAAGAGACAAATTCTGCATCACTTGGTCAGAGCGATCAATCATCACTCAAGACGTACGATCTCTCTTCAATCTAGCAGATGACGAGGAAGAGGCTGTCTTCACTCGTTCTGATAGTATACCATCCCGCACAAAACGTGATGTTGATGATGTGAAGAAACTTGTCACACAGCTAAACAGATTTGATGTGTTTCGAGAACACACAACCATGGTCGCAGGGGACGATGGCGATATTGACTCTGTTGTTAGCGAGATACCTCTTGTATCGCTTGCAACCAGGGACACCGCCTCAAGTGATGTCATGAGCGATCTTCTAACGGCTGAGGATCGTGGGAAGCAGCGTGTTCTTACTAATGTGAAGCAACGTTTGATTGAGGAAACTGTTGGGTTTCATGACACACTGACGAAACATCACTCAAAAACATTTGCTGATCTATACAAGGCAAACGTTTCTACAAAACAGAATATACATAAGACCATCAAAGCTGACAGAAAATTGATGCAAAGATTACTAAATGCTGCCACTGGGGGCCGACCATTGGAAATAGAGAATATTCTGCAGCACGAGCTTTCCCCCAATCCCGATGTCTCTTGCCAAGGCTGGAGGTGAGATGAACTCGACACCAAAGGCGGAACTAATCAACATCTTAATGTCAGGACTACAGACATCACCGGAAGTTCCCAAGAACGACATGAAGACATGTGTGCTGATAGATGGTCATGCACTTATCCAAGCTCTTGGGAAGCCTCAAGGATGTCATACATTTGGTGACTATGCTGCTGTATTCATATCTACAGTGACGAAACACCTTGGAGATAATACAAGAGTTGATGTGGTATTTTATCGTTATATCGGTGAAGGCTCAATCAAGGCAGTAACTCATCCAAGCGCACAGGGAAAAGAAAGCCGATTCGTAAACTTATCGATGGACCACATGTCCCACTTCCACAGGTTGGAGTCAATTTATTGCCCTGGGTGAGAACAAGGCTGATTTAGCCAAGTTCCTGTCTCAAGCCATCTTAGAGAAAGATCTAACAGAAGGGCACGAGATAGTGACAGGCGGCGGTTTCCTCGATGCGACACGCGCCAAGTCTAACAGGAGAGATAATGTAAAACTTCAAGGAAATCACGAGGAGACTGACACCAGGCTAATACTCCATGCCTGTGAGGCGATCACTGAAGGATATCGAGGAATTCTTGTTGTATGCGGAGATACCGATGTCATGCTTCTCCTTCTGCACTTCATTGCTGCAAAAGCTGCTGAGGTGGTGGATGATCTCCGGAACTGCAAAACAGAGGAAGTGTTATCCAATACATGCAATTATATGGGCGACCTTCACTACCTATGAGAGACAACCTTCTCAGCTTCCATGCACTAACGGGCTGTGATACAACCTCCTCATTTACTGGCCATGAGAAGAAGACATGCTGGAAAACCTTTGAAAAACAACCGCTTCTCGTCAAGGGAATTGGGCGTGATGGTGAACTTGCGCCAGTTGAGCAGTTTGTGTGTCATTTATATGGTACCCCTGAGCAGTCCAACGTCAATAATGCTAGGCTCCAACTCTTTGGTAAGGCAAATAAGGGTCTAGAAATGTTCACTCAGCACGTGCCAACTACCAGCACGTGCCAACTACCAGGCAAAGATATGGTTGCAGGCGGACAGAGAGCACATAGACGTCTCCCCGCCTATCGACACTGCGGCTTGGAAGAGGGTGTCTGGATGCTTGGAAGCTGTATGGACAAGACTACCCCCTATCCCAGATGCCTGTCTATAACTAGTTTCCTGTGGCTGCAAATCAAAGTGCAAGACGGGCAGATGCAGCTGTTTCAGAAAGGACCTCAAGTGCACATATTATGCTTATGGATGTGACGCAATTGACTGTAGCAACCCGGCTGGTCAATAGACTAGCAAATTCAGACGTTCGTGTACACACAGCTGTAGACCTTTAAGGCCGTGTTGATTCACTCTTACTATACTTTTTGGCCACCTCCCAAAGTAGAAAAAGTCAAACAAATCCTTGCCGAAAGCAAAACGTTTGACAGTGTTTGTAAAATATAAAGCACTGACGTTTTTTTAAATTATATTACTATGTGTGATTTACAGAAAAAAATTCACCAACGATTTGATACACTATGAAAAACCTCTTTCCAAGGTGTCAAACTTTTTATTTTGTAATTACCATACATGGTTTGCAACTTGAAAATTCACTTTTTACTAATAGTTAAACACTTTAAAAGTCAGAGACACATTTCAGGCCCAACCATACATTTTGGGGCGCAATGTAACTTTGTAATGAGGCGGAAGTTTCCCAATGCGCCCCATTTTCATTTGTGAAACGAATCTCAAAGATCTCTAAAGGGCGGTTGCTAGGCAACAGAAGACCCAATATAGTGTCTTGATTGCCAATTGTACTTACTTATGATGTAAGTCAATGGAAATGTTCCTGGATAAATAGGTCTTATGACCGGCTTTGGTCGTTACAATCCATAGCCTTCCGTTGTGTAGTCCATTATACGCTATGCATTACTAAGCAGTGACACTACTCGATAAACCCAATTTAGCAAAAGCTAGTTTCAGGATACCCCCGCGCCTGCCCGAACTTTCCAAAATTGTTCAATATTACGATTTTAAAAACTGCCTGGGATGTCTATCGACTGATCAGAACCATTCATTTTCAAAATAAATGTTCCAAGAAAAATCTGGAGTACATGTAACTTTGATATGTGCAAATGTACAGTTTTTGAGATAATGGCACTTTTTTGTTTCATTTCACTATACGTTTGTGCACAAAATGAATGTTTTACTCTTCATTTGACAGACTTGTGATGTCACCATGATGATGAAAATACATTTTATGGATAGATCTACCAATACAGATCATTATTGATTAAAAATCCTGAAAATACAGATTTTGACCTTATTTGACCTTTTGACCCCGGAATGACCTTAAAATTCAAATTTGAGGGTGGCATCCGGCCTATTCGTCTGCCCGAGACCATGAACAATATATCTAGCATGGATGCCAGCCATTAACAAACTATGCCGTCCAAAGTAAAATTTTACTCCTTGGCTGGTCTACTATGACCTAAAAATGGGTGACTTATTTATTATTTAGAATGAGTTAACTGTATTTTTTTATTTTTTTTTGTGGCTAACAATTTACAATTTACAGCTGAGCACGGTGGCTGGGGAAGTTAAAGAAGTATAATACTAGTAGAAACCCCTTGAATTGACGTCACACACGTCTACCGTCTGCTCATGGTCTGCCATTTCGGGAGTCAAATTGCATGTAACGACGTTGGTGCACGTCTAGTCTCATCACATGCTAGTCACCCAAAATGTACACCACTTAGAAACGCACAAGGATTCTGACTCCTCAGAAATAGCTCGGTCAAGATTTATCATTGGTGAAGACGACAGGTGAATTGGGTCAATAGAAAGAATTTCACTGGAGGGGGAAACTCGGGGCCTCAACCCCATCCCTCCCACTTCCACCAGGTCTGACAATTTTTTTTTTTTTTTGAAGGAAGTGGGGGTTGGCGCCTCCTTGAATGTTTTGCAAGGAACTGCTTTGTAAATTTAGTGCATGGTAAATGAAGAGCCAGGCCTTATACATGTACTTCACAGAGACAACAGAGGCGCTTGCCTCCGTTGCCCCTTGTCATTGCCTTGGTGCCCTTGAAATGTTCCAATAGAACTTTAAAATTTCCTCATAGAGGTGCCCTTTATCAAGAAGAAAATGGTAGACATTTTTAACAAATTAATACTAGAAATTAAGTGTTCACAAAAATGAACACAGGGGGTTTGGGTGGGAAATTTAAAAGATAAATCATCAAGATTTCACACTGGAAAATAAGTGTGTTATTTAATGTTAAATTTTGTAGTACATCCTTACATAACTCTTAATATTTATTATACAGCTGGAAGGAAAGGTTAATTAGAGTCATGGATAAAATAAACATGTCACGTTTTCTTTTAACTTTAAAATGACACTACAAAGATAATGAATTTATCTTGTGTAATTCAGGAGATCATGAATTGTCGAACAAAGTAAACTTATAATCAATGTATTTCGATCCCCGATGATGTCATGGTGATGTTACTAAATTTTTTTGACTAAATCCAGTTTTTCAGCTACAATACAATAAACCATTTATCTCGTTGTGATCAAGATGCAAAGTACCCAATTGAAAATTTAGCCTTTTTAAACGTTGTTGCAAGGGGGCGCTCTTACATACGATGACATCATCAAACATACCTTCTGAAAGAGTACACCTCAGTTATGATTCCATACACAGAAACCATATCGGCATTTCATACAATATTTGCTGTAGACCTCAAACAATATACTTTCCATTCAGCTGCCGGTTTGAAGCGGATGGAAAGGTCAAAATTGGGTCATGTCTGTGTAAAACAAAAACCCCAGTGTATGATCTACAAAATGATGTAAAGACTACAACTTTGAAACCTGATGATCACAAGACTAAGTAACATTAAGTTATTAAGCTACAGTATGGTGTATACTTGTATCAATAGGGCAAAGTTAAGTATAAGATATTTGGTAATAAAATCCATGAGCAAAACCAATGGGATGTGGGCTGATAAGAAATAAAAATAATAAAAATAAATAAACATTTGGACAAAAACAAAGGGGGTTTTGGCTGAAAATCTACCAGTATTCTCCTTGAACTAACTCACAGCCCCGGGATATGTTTACAAGTACTCAAGGTTTAAAACCTCTCTAATAAAGCCCGCACCACTACATATATGTGTGCTTGAGAACTGACCAATGGTTCAAGGCACTGACCATGGAGGCCTTTCTACAAGTACATGGTCCGCTGACCAATTTACATCTACGTAAAAAAATTAACAATAGCTGTTAAATGGACTGTTAAACTAACAAAATGACCGGTATCTTCACATTGCAGCAAGGACTGTGAAGTCACCTGCCAAAGTCATCCCCGCTGGAAATCCTTGACAGTGTTCATTCAAAATTTACCAAGGACAATAAATGTCGGCAAGGAGTGAGAGGGAATAACTAAACATGGTTGATTAGGTTGTTGTCAGCAACGATTGGCAGAAAGGCGATACAAGATGGTGCAGCCACAGCGGCACCTGGATTTAATTGCTACTATATTTCTGCAATATTAGACCTGCTGAGCTCAACATTGCATGTAATAAAATGTACAGATGTATTTTTTTAATAATACGTAGTGTGAGTACAGTCAGTAGTCAGTACACCATCATGCTGTTCTTAGCTGTGCTGTTAAGAGACTTTCCTTTATATCTCGCCATGTCTAGTTTCTGCGCACTGGGGCAGGTTTCAATCCCTTCAAAAAGTAGCCCACACCTCAAGCGGCCTTTGGGTCTTGTGATGGGCAAATTGCATAACAAATTTTTAAAAATGCTGACTGGCTGCTAGTTGGCACTATGGTTCAAATGATTGAAACTCACTCAGAAGTTACTCTGTGTTTAGTAATAAATCTGTAACTTAATTTTGGGGTGAACAAAGAAAAATTGACTGGAGCGGGATTTGAACCTGCGACCACCAGCTTTACATACTTCCATGAACACACATACATAACGTACATGATGTACATGTACATTGCAGAAATGTATATAATTCAGAAGATGGGCCACTACAACAAAATTCTAATTGAAGAGGGTTGAGTTTGAGTAAAGAAACACATAAAATGAGGAGAACTGACACTTTTTAGAACAACTTGACAAACTAATGTTCATAACAATTTGAAACCTCAACTCCTGCATTTAAAATATTATCATTTTGAGAGCTTGCCCAACTACACAAAATGTGTTTGATATATGTCTGAATGATTTCACACATGTGTTAACTGTTTGACAGCCAGCAAGTCTGTATGTAGACAGTGTCTCTACACATACATGTGCAGGAATGTCTTGATAAATATGAAGAGTGTTCCATTTCATTTGCTAGAAATCCGCATCAGGAATGACTTGCACGAGTTCTGAAACTGTTCCTGAAAATTGGGTCCATTGACCCATTCCATATGTTGCAAAGACTATTGATTGCAGTATAGGTGTAAAATGAAGCCCTGCTTGGCCAGCAAGATGCCGGGTTATTAGGGCAAAGTGTTGAGCAGGGAACACAGCACAGTAGGTAGAGTCTGAATCTCATTCTAACAAGAGTGCTTATTGTGCCCGTGGCAAGCATATAGATAGCGTACAATCCATTCCGGTCTGCATTCCTGAATACAGGCAGGCTTTTTAAGAGTACCTGGTGATCAGACATGTGTGACGCTCAGCCCGAACTCACTATTTCATCATCAAATATCAGGAAAAAAATATTTCCATCACGGCGAACTGTCCCGTCCAAATATTGATCCAGACCTAAGATATTCACTCAAATAGCACTTAACATCTTGATCCTTTTGAAACATAAAACCTCCAAGACAGTAGTGATCAAATTGTTCAAAGAAAAAAGGAGGAAACGATACAAGTCATATTCGTAACATTATGATACTTCAGTAATTCCCGAAGCTTGGTGCTAGCTGCTAAAAGACAGGCGTTTTTCATCTTATCTCCCACAGTGCTTCGGCACAAATCTAACCCCAAATCGATGGCCGCCAAAGGAGGCAATGCAATATTAAACGTGGGAACTGTGCGTGGTTTAATTAAAGCTATAGAATCAATCGCCTAACTTCCAGCCATGCAAAGACTTTGAAATCGATGCAGGGCTTTGGAGTGGTTTTTGGGCAAAGACACTACACGGCCAACCTGTCTGTTTAGTCACTGGACGCTCTCCTGCCTCAGGACAGCCATCTTGTAACAGCCGTTGAGTGTAGACTCTGTCTTGAATTTAACTTTAAAATTGGAGTGCGGTGCTGCAAATTAGACGGCCTGTGCCAAGCGGAAAACACGGTGTTTTATTTCACGAGGATTTACTGAAATACCTCCGCATGAAATCGGGACCCCGAAAAAACTGCAAAACAAATCCAGCGTTTGTAGGTACTGGTAATGTTGAAGGGTGAATTGAATATTGAATTTTATTATCAATTTGTTTTGGAAGAAAATGAAATGGGCCCTTTGGGGATGGCTTTCTGACTCCAATAATGACACAAGAAAAAAATATGACGCTTTTACAAAATCTCGCAGGTTATGAACCTTTCAGTGTGCTGGAGAAAAATACACCTGCAATGATTTTCGAAAGGGCAATCAATTCACCCCTTGAATTAGATTCAACACAGACTACAGGTTGTCACTTGTCAGAGAAAACTCACTGTTTTATGACTATATTACAAAAGAATATGTTTATAGAACCATGACAATGCTTCCCTCAGAGCCCCTTCTTACTGAAATTATGGCAGGTTCGGCTTAATTTTGATTGGACAGACAATTTCATCAGTCTACATGATATGTGCATGCACTTGAGAGCTGATAATCCATTGCTGTTGGATTCTGATGGATTCAGGAAGGTGGCAAGCAAAGCTTTGTATGGGGAAGGAGCGAGTTTTAATTAATAACAGGATGGTTCCATATTGGGGGGGTGTATTATTGTACTGCAAGCCTGGTATCATTCTTGTTAGGCCACAGCAGCTTTTCCTTTGTAGGGGGAACTCTACGAGGGAAATACAAGTGTCTACTGACGGAGCATTTGTAGGGGCACCAAGGCAATGACCAGGGGCATGAAGGCCTCCTTTTTCCTCTGGGGCAAGGTATCGGGTCAAAAGCTGGGGAAGGCACTGTGTTGGCAGGTACGTGTATTCATTACCTCACGACTCTCGCTGTAAATTGCTGTGCCTACCCATGGGGGTCTCTTCATGCAGCTGGTCAATATTGAATTGTAGCCACTAGTGACCTGCTCAATCTGGTACTACTGCCTTTCTCTCTTCTACAACCCTGTATTAAGTGACCTGACCCAGTGGCAGTGACTGTTTCAATTATTAGAACAGGGGACAAGGGGGATTTACTTCTTTTGAATGAATCAATAATTTAAAGGGCCGACTAAGCATATTAATCTAGATTTCATTATGTATTGCTGAACCATGCAGGTACAGGTGTGGATTTCACAAAGCGCTAGGACTAGTCTTTTATCTCTAGTTAGGAGGAGTAACTAGTCCTTACTTATACATAGGACTAGTCCTAACTTATATATAAGACTAGTCATAAGTTAAGACAAGTCCCAAGTTAGGAATAGTTTTGTGAAATCCACAGCAGGTGCCATAGGAAACATGGCTGATATATTCAATACTTTAGGTACTCATCATGTTTTACAATGTTACACGTAGCAACAGACTGCACACTACATTTACTTCTAGCCAATTAAATTTACCAGAAAAAGCTGGAGGGGCGGGGGGGGGGGGGGAGTGCTCATCCATTTCAAAGCCCTGCAGAAAAATGCCCCTACCAGTACTACTTAAGAAAATCACTGATATAATTGAACAATCCTGCAATAAACATGCTTTCTTATTCATCAATTTATATACGTTATGAACATCAATGCCCTGTAGCAGGCCATAAACAGCACGTTTTTTTTTTCTTTGAATCTAAAGCACAGCGAAGGTGAAAATTTGCAGCAAAAATACGTTCATATTTCCTCACTGTGGGATATAAACATTCCACTCAGACAGAGCGCGATACTGCCTGCACGCCAAAGGGAACATTTTATTAGATGAGCTGCATCTGGAACACATCAATAAATCTACTCGTATTCATTCCGCCCTCTCGCAGCCAAATTGGCCATTTGGTGAAATGTAATACCTGATCTAATTGAAATGTATAACACCCAAGTGTCTGAATACTGTCTTTATGATAAGTGTGTCAATTGAAAATGTAAACAAATCCTATACAATGTACCACTTCATGTATAGTGAATCAAAAGGAAGTGTGTAAATAAGACATAAATAACCAAAATTCAATTAACACAAATTTCTATAAATTCTAAGAACAAAAATAATGTTTTAAAAACTTTCTCTATGTATGGTGCTTTTTTACTTACAAGATGTATCTTGTGATGCATAGATATATGTTTTTAATTTTTGATGGCCCAAAATGATCACATTGCTACATTGTAGAATTCGTGTTCAAAATTGAAAAAATGCATTTACACTACAACATGCAGTCTGTAATCTGTTCAATACAAGTCCATGTCCACAAATCAATACTAATTGTTTAGGTTGTAAAAATGATTTAAAGTACATTGTGTGCAGACCATACATCTGCACTATGTAAAATTGTACATCGTATGTTGCTGGAATGTACAATGTGCAGCACACCTCATGGGACTGTCCTCATGATCGTACTCAGGCCTGTGGCTGTACAGTGTACATGAAACTATGAACTCTGAACCAGTTACTGCACATGTGTGCGCGCTCTGACCGTCACTACGCATGCATGTGCAGTAACTGGGTAAGATTTCCTAATTCTAGGTACAGCCACAGGACTGCATGATCATGACAACATCCCCCCTTTAACTTTCATGTACACTGTACATACATGTACATATACATGTACTGTGTACATTCGGTGTATTCTATATATTCTCATTTCAATACAGCCCCAGCTCAACATTGGTAAGAAAGAAAACATAAATCTCCACAGATTTACATAAACCTTACATGGTTTAAAGATAACAATGGTGACAAACTTTTCCTGAAACATTTCTGCCTGAAGTGTAATCATTTCTACTATGTAAATAACAAATGAGTGAACGAATAAGATTCAAAATTAGTTTTCATCTCAGTGGATGAAAAATCTGCCAATAGGAATTTACAAATACGCTCAATGCATTTATACCGTTTTCTCAAAAACGAAACAACGAATTGAGCTGACATTTTCACAGGTTGGTTTCATTACAAATATCTTGATTTGTGCAAAGAATGGAAGCATTTAACAGACTCTTTACCAATGTTGAGCTGGGGCTTTAAACCTTAAAACATTGTGTAGTTTTTAGTAAACAAGTTCAAGTTTCCAAACAAGAACCATTGTCTACCATGCTGTCCAAGGAATTCAACATGTGAACCAGTGACAACTCACGCTATACACTGCTTTACAGTGCACGTACCAGCAACAGCACTGCATGTCCAGAAACGTAGTCTTAGTTTTCTAGCGCCCTCTTGGGTTATCACGAAGATAACGAAGACTGCCGTCCCATAAAAAAGAACACACATTTTGCGACTGTCTTTTTGAAAAAGTGGAAACAAAAATTTGCCACATTCAATGAAAAAGCCGATTTCCGCTTTAAAATCAAAGATTTCACATGGCTGCAACGTGCCTTTAACTTTCCAACACAATAAGTACAATAGACTCTCCCTCACACATATTACCAAAACAAAAAAAACATACAAGACTCATTTTAAGATCTCTGTTTATCGTCACTCCTCCCCTATGGACCAACTGTCTGAGTTTAAAAGTGACAGCTCCACAGTGCAGTATAAATTAAAACCCCCTAATTGACGGATTGAAATTCTGAGGGTGAACCACGCTGCATTAGTGGACATACCAGGCTATGAATACAACAACTAGTACAACCTGCTGCCTTGCTTGCTAAACACAAAATTGTAGAACCTCATCTATGCTACATGTACCTCAAGCCATGCTCAACCACCGAGAGGTTTCAGAGCCCTGCATGCTAATGTGGTTTAGTTCAGAGAATGGCCGTTCGTCAACGTTTTCAAGGAAGAGACAATTGAGCCACCGCAGTCAAACTTTTCACGTCTGGAGAAAACCGTGTTTGAAGTTTTAAAACTATTTTTTGAAATCATTATTTCGCACTCGCTGACTGTTTACCAACTAAACTTTGATATGTTACCAACCAATAAAGTGGAGATCTTAAATCATGCAAATCTGTTGCTATTTTTATGATGGTAAGTTTAGTTTATGAGTATGAGTAGTTCACTGTTAAATAAAATTGTCTCTTCACAGATCTGTTTACAGATCATAACCATAAACCAGTGAATGGTTTACAGATCATAACAGTAAACCAGTGAATGGTTTACAGATCATAACCATAAACCAATGAATGGTTTACAGATCATAACAGTAAACCAGTGAATGGTTTACAGATCATAACTGTAAACCGGTGAATGGTTTACAGATCTAACGGTAAAACCAAAAAATGGTTTAAAGGATCATAACAGTAAACCAATAAATGGTTTACAGACTATATCGGTAAACCAATGAATGGTTTAAAAAACATAAAAGTAAACCAATAAATGGTTTACAGACCATATCAGTAAACCATTGAATGGTTTACCAGACCATAATGATAATGGCTTCCAGATCCTAATTCAGTTTGAACTTGAAGCCATCCTGGTACTGTCTCACTCGACAACAATGAAACATGTCCACACCCACAAAACCATGTACACTGTACACGTGTATTCTAAAGGTCTGACATTTGTATGACCTGCAAACAAGTGTTATTTTGTTTAACAAACATCTATTCAAAGAACATTAATGTCCTTGGTGGGGGGGGGGGCATGCTATGTAAATTATGTAGGGTGCACCACCTAGTGCACAGCATACCAAACCCATACAGGTTTCTGGCACGTTAACGCCAGTGCCAGGTACAAGGTGCATGTATGTTTAAATGGTAAATTGTATATGAGCAAAGATTGATCTTAATTTCCAAACACTTGAAGCTGCAAGTTTAAACAGTTACTCATGGTTTGGGACATTCAATCAGGTAAAATTGGCCCAAGAATGTAAATTTAAAGAGTAGTCAGCAAATCTGAATTTTGCATCTAGCACAAATGGAGGGATCAAAGGTAGGCTTAACGCAGTCTAATATTTTACAAAACTATGGAATGGGTATGGGTAGAATTTAATTTAGCTACAGCATCACGATCGAGATTTTCATTTTGTTGATGTTTATTTAGCTTCTTTTCAAAGACTATGAATATTCATGAAATCTCATTTCACAGACAGGACTCTCAAGGCAAATGCTTATCCTCCTTATTGACCCGAATCACCTGACGCCACGACCCACAATAAATCTTGGTAGCGCCATTTTGCCAGTCAGATTCCCTATGTGTTATTGTGCGGTGTGCATTCTAGGCGAAGCGTATGGGGTTAGAACCACACCATACAATGTATCTTTACGTGAAAATTTACGCCCAAAATGGCAGACCGCGGTGGGCAGCAGCCGCGTGTGACCTCAACGAAGGGGTCCCTGCATTATAGCCTTGCCCTGATTCTATCTATTTTTATTTATTTATTTACTA
Organism: Marthasterias glacialis; assembly: GCA_911728455.2. NCBI lineage: Eukaryota > Metazoa > Echinodermata > Asteroidea > Forcipulatida > Asteriidae > Marthasterias > Marthasterias glacialis. The sequence continues at coordinate 5,088,444 of OU452229.1, read as the reverse complement.
ATTCTAGTTGTCAAACCAAGGATTGCCAAAGAAGCAAACTTAATCCCTGTGCTACTCAAGAACCCCTCGGAGAGACAAGGAAATATCAGATTCAGAATTGGGAGGAAAAACCCAAAGAAATATTCCACGGGAAACCAAAGTAATCAGGTAAGAGACTGAAAAAATCCCACTCCACATAGTACCCCCAGCGGGATTCGAACCTGGGGTCCTAGAGGTGGAAGGCAAGGAAAGAATACCAGTACGCCAACCCGACTTCCCAATGACTCTAGGTAGGTAGCCCGACTCCATGATTCTACAAAAAATGTAGGTAGCCTGGCCCAAACAGCTGATCATGAAACTCTGACAGTCTTCAGGAACACGCATGTTGAAGAGTGGAGCGATACAAGCAACAAGACCTTGCCAATTACTTGCACAATGAAAGACATCTTACATAAACAAAATGTACAGAGGGTTATTTGTGGATGACAAATCACACTTTACAGCTTAAAAGGTTAATCTCCCAAACCAAATTCTTCATTTTAAACGCAAGGTATTACAGACCAGTGATTAGGGATGATTCTAGTTGTTTGGATTTTTATATCAGTTATAAATGGTTTTATGAATAAAATTGTTTTCTTGTTAATTCAACTTATTTGATCACTGATCATTGATCTTAAGAGGTTCTTTCAGAGCTCTCCTCATGTACAAGCTAGCAAATCGGGCCGATATGCAGAAGTTACGGCCGAAACGCAAATGTTCACACAAAATCCTTTTTAAACATAAAACCATTTTAAATGCTCCAGATTGCACAGTAGAGCTTTTCAAACCAAGCATAAACATTAAATAAAAACATTCCAAGGACCTGCTACCAATTCAGCGTGCTTCGGCCACACTTTCAAAACTTGGCTCCAGAATGCCCCCCAGTTTTGAAAAATCCTGGGGAGAACCTTGTCTTTTTTTAGTGTTCTTTATAGCCATTTCTTTTTTAGTGTTCTTTAGACATTTTGTTTTCTCTGTTGCTTACTTCCCAAATGATTTATTTCCAAAAGTTAGTTGATTAAAAAAAGGGGGAATTGAGTTTAGGGGTTTAAGAACTTTCTACCCTTAACTCCCTTGAGTGATTTATTACGACCTCTCCCTCACTCTAACAAAATCCAACATCATATGTTACATGCAGCTCAGACCCCAAACTGCTGGACACTGATTGTGGTGGTATGCCTGGTCCACTGTTAATCAGTCTACTGCCACTACGCCATAGCACTAGTGTCCAGTCCTCAGTCCAACCATGGAGGTAGAAATGTCTACCTCCATGGTCCAACAGAATCAAACAAAACATGTGGTTGAAGTTTGTTGGGTTGGGGTGGTAAGGGTTCTTTTAAGTTCAAAGAAGCGCAGACATCAAAATGACCTTCAAGTTAGAAAAGTTGACCAACGGAGATGTGTTACCTAGCAGACACTCCCACCGCGTTTTAAAACTACATGGATAATTTGATGTTGTAATTTTGTAAATCATACATAGTGTAAAACATTACAGGTGTGTGACTCAGATGTCTTTCCCCCCTCCCTTCCCTCCCTTCACTCCCAACTGGGTTTACAAACCTCATGCAGATTGTCAACTAACCAGGAGTATAATTTCAGGAAGCTTTTCCAACACCGTTAGACATCCTTTGGAGGCCAACACCAGCTGGGGATTTTTCTGAACAGCACATGGTCCTAATGACTCGGAAGCTGAAGTATGCATCAAGTAGGCTGCACAAGTATGTGTCTGGTACAATTATGTGGGCCATGTGCACTCACAGAATGTACTCAATTAAAGACTGCAGCGTAATAACAGAGGGTGATATTGTTAAACTAGATCCGAATAAATTGTTCAAACATTGTTCTCATTGTGGGTGTTCCTCCATAATCCTTCTCTAGTGGGGGAAAGTCACTTCAGTGTGAAATTGGAATCAATCATTTTTTTTCGAAGTTGTTTGATCCATTTTAAGAGAATCTAATAAACAATGGTTCCAGGTGAAATAGGCTTAATGTACAATGTACCTTGATCAAATTAACTTGTAAATGTACATATATGTAGGCTACTTTTGTAATGCTTTTATTTAGTCTAGTTTCTTTCAGCATGAAAATGTACACCAAAGCACATGACCGACAGCCGTGTGCCTTGGTGGCCAACATTGGTAATTCTCAACGACCAGTGTTGCCTAGCCAACATATATCATAAATAACACAGCTGTTGGAAGGTTTAAGATCAGTCAGTCATCGGAGTCACAAGAAAATAGTGGGAAAAAAAACTATATGATTTCACTATTTTCAAAATTGGATTTCTGTCGAGTCATGAGATCAAAACTCATTGTTTTGCTCATTTCTCAAAAACCATTTAGCAATTCGGGCTAAACTGTTTCAAAGGAACTTTTTCCCAGCAAGACCATCTTTCCACCATGCAAAACTTTCGACAGGAAAAGTTGCACTGTGGCATCTGTGGCACCAGTTTTGATAAGTCTTCAAGGAAATGCTTTGCATACTGTTGTATTTATTTTTTTATTGTACAGTATGTAGGTGGTATTGAATGCACTGAGTTTGAAAAGTGACCACATATCAGATAGCCTACGTCAAAACCGTTTCAAGACAAGTTACAACTTCTGTGGTTTTATTGTGATTCCCCGAAAACTATGACCTCATCAAATTCCAACCGAATAAAATAAAACCGAAATGTTTTGAACATTATGTACAAATCTCAGTCATAATTTGCGAGGTGACAACTCCCCCAAGCCCCCCCCCCCCCTCCAAGAGCAAGGCAGTGCGTGTGTTTCTTACGTTCTCATTTTGATTTAACATTTTGCATGCCATGCCGTACCCCTCTAAGTTGTGAGTCTTTTACTCTGGTGTCACACAACCCACGCAGGCGATCCTTTTGTTGCCCACTCAAATAGCTTAGCCATGCTGGGTGCGTCTCGTGTTATTGTTGGAAACTTCTTTCAGATCGTACATCAAGCCTGGATAGATACGTGCCAGCGGGTATAGGGGTCAATGACAAAAGGTAGAGACTGTCAGCCATCTTGGAATAGCTTTCATTTATTGGGGAGACAGCCAGAGGCTAAACCTGGTTACATTTTGTTTGTTAACATGAGACAGCGGTCTACAGGAATTTAGCATTGTGTGACTGCAGTGTGGCATGCATAATACTTACTGAAAATTGGGAAAAAGCTTGTAGAATAAATATGATGCGTGTAAATTACAAACTGTATTGTCGATAGAGACAGAAGGTATACTACAACGTTATTTTTTCACATCCAATTGAATACTTTCAAAGTAAAGTGTTTCCGATGACAGTGAATTTAAAACCAAACCTCGAGTTTCTGTAAAATCATTACAATGCAGTAGAGGCCTACTGATTTGGTGAATACAGAAATCACACAAAAACTATGTACCCTTATTGTTCATTTAGAAACAATTAGAGTATCAAGTCTGTCACATGTACTCTGCCTCTATGACTAAAGTAAGAGCAGATTCACTGGCTTAGTCACCAAGTGAGGGCACTGTTCAGATGTTCCCACTACTTTCATCCAATGTACTTGTTGGTACTCACTACAGCACTCGCTACCATGAACACAACCGGTATAGAAGCTATGGACTCAAGACCCGTACCGCTTTCCAATTCCTCTTTCTGCTGCTGTTTTTACAATAATATTGTCAATTGTTGACCATTGATAACAGAAGGCTCTACGGGACTAGACAAAGCTCAACACAACAAAGCACAAAAGGCAACCTTGAAGTATCCATTACACCCCAGCCCCCCCCCCCACCTCCTCCTACCATGGAACTCCTACTAGGACACCATACACACTATATTCCAGGTCTCTGAGAGAAAACCATTTTCATTACTCTTAAGATTACACTTTCAGTGCACTGCCATCAAGGCATATTGCTACAAATAGTTGTTTTAGATTGTTTTAATCGAAAATCAATCAACAACGCATGACTGGATTTGGGGGGGGGGGAGGTGGGAAGAAATTAAGAGGAACATGAGTCAAGGATGTCATGTATATTACGTTGATTGTACTTCTAACATCAGAAGTGTGCAATTTAAACCATGACTGTTGCAATTCATACCATCAATGGTCATGATGGTCATGGGTGTTGAAAATTCCTATCAGCGATTTGCTCACAACCGGACGGCTTAATGTGAATTTAATGTGCAGAAATGTGTAGAATGCTAAGCCTTCCCATCAACCATCAGTGACAGCAGAGGCGCATCGCAGTCATTATTGATTCCACATTTCTTTACAGGAGATTTTTACCGCAAGGTTTTTTTTTTTGTGAGAGCACAGCACAACCACACACGGTCTGGGTTTTTCTTTTTTTGGAGAAGAACTTGCCAAATGACATTACAAAACCATTACCATTCAGGAAGAATCACTCCTTCATGATTCTGTTCGTGTAGTTACACAGAATGAATTAAAATCAGTTCCCACCACTATCTAAACAACAGTTACTCAGAATTCAAGTGTAAATCTACAGTACCATTATTTTACAATGTACTTTCACACCATGTTATATACATATTTGTATCAGGCTACTATCATGCATAGTGCATAATTTATTAATATAAAAAAAAAAGTTATTTGGATGACTTTTAAACTAAGTGCTTACACTGAATGTCATAAAGTTTGCACTGACTGGGACCATCTTGAGAAAGAAGTCATCTTGTAAGATTAGAAACAAATTATCTTTAATTGATACTAATGCATTTAAAAACATACATTTATGCACACTTGCATGACCATGGTTCTTCTTCCAAAAAGCAATATTGTACTTAGTGGCGTAACCAGACATTTTCATTGGGGGGGGGGGGGGGGCAAGCGGGGATAAAGACATAAATAGGGGTATTGTATCGAACATTCACAGTTCTTTTTTTTTTATCTCATTTTGGGGGCAAGAGGAGAGCAAGGGTTCTGAGTACGAGGAGGGGCACCACCACCCTCTGGTTTTGCCACTGATTGCACTGACCTACTTCAAATGACTGCCTGTTCATGCTTTGCTGATACAAGGTTCTGAGCCTACACAGTCTACCCAAACTGTGTGACTGTTTTACCCTGCATGGGGCCCAGGACTTAAGAATAAAGGGTTCTTTAGTTAGTTTCTCTTCTGAACAATCAACAATCACCCACCACTGAGTGAACTGCAAATTCCTGAACAGGTAGATACACATTGGTCACACAGACCATGGAGGCAGTGGAAATTTAAATGCTACCTCCATGCACAGACCATGCACAGACATTTGTTCATGACTGAAGCCTTTTGTGATCTTGAATTTCTTCCTCAGGTTTATGTTGGTGTGTGTTGAGCTTTACAGGGATTATCTGCAACTGTATACAGTTGAAAGAGCTGCAACAAAACTGTACTGGGGTTTTCTTTACAGTTTAAACAAACAATAAACAGTGTTTTCTTTACATAAAGGCTGTTCTACCTTCTGGATCTTCCCTGAAGAGTAACCACTGTTTACAGCGCAGATCATTATAAACAAGGTCCTTGTTCTCTATCAATATCGTGGTTTAGCAGAACTGCAATCAGTTGTATTTTAAATGTTATGAAGGGCATAAAAAAAAGATTATTGCACAGAAATGCTCTTTATTCTTGCGACTGTCGATGTTGGTGGGGATCATGCTGTGAGCCAAAACTTTAACCCTTAGACCTAAGAGCTACGACGACGACCCATTTGGAAAATTTTCAACTTTTTTTCCCTCGCAACATTTTACCAATTGAATATATTTAAAATGTTGAGTTTTTTTTTAAGCCTAGATGGTTTATCATAATCCTCCTGTCAAAGACCATTGGGAGCAGCAAAGAGATTTGGGGGTTATGATTATCACCACTAACATGTAGGGTGCCCAAACTTTCTCAAAATCAAAATTTACACCATCGAAAATTACTTATTTATAATTATATGCAAATTATATGAAAGGTTTGTGTAGGTTGTCTAAATAAAACACTGGGATTCCAAGCGCGATTTCAGGACTTAATAGATGCCCTCTGGCTGGTCTGGAAAGGGTTGAATAAGGAGGGTCCTACCTACTTGTTAATGCAGGTCTACGACTCGTCTACAACTCACCACGACTAACCGACAAAACTCTCTCCAAATCCAATTAAAATTTCTAAACTTGGGCTTGACAGTTAGTGTCCGCACGTAGTGAGAGGTCCTGAAACCTCAATCAAAGTAAATTTGTAGCGAGTTGTTTTTTGTTTTGATGACGAGTTGTCGGTACATATACAGTAATTAGTAGGCCCAGAAAAGTGGCAATCAAGGAGACTTAACAGACTAACATTAACAATGAATTTATTTCAAGTTTGGCATTCTGCCGAATGAATTGGTTTTGGTCATGGAGTTGTTTGGTGTACTTTACAAGTTGTAGGCCGAGTTAAAAAATGATCATGTGCACGATGAACATTATTTGTTATTAAAAAAAATGATTTAAAATATCCTGCCACTCTAAACCTCCCAGCCTGAGCGGTATACAGCCAAAAGATCCCACCATAAAATAATATACAACAGTTCTCCCACAATTACACGAAGTTCCTGCAAATTAACACTAACAGTACATACACGGATCACTACGCACAGCTAGCTGAGCTAGAGATACATACCTTGCCCAAGAGTTACAGGACTGAGGAAAGTTAGTACGAACGAAACTACACATATCCACGGTACTCGAAGACATCGCGTAACACTAACACTAGACCCCGACTTCCACAAAAGTTGATACTGGGCCATAATTCCACCTTTTGGCACTCGTGCCAACAGCGCAGGGCCTTCCCTTTGAGAGTCCTGCAGACAGTCCACAATAATCCAGTCAGAGATTCATTAAAACAAATCCTGTGTTTTGACTCGGCACATGAGAAAGTAGACGGAGGTTCCGTAGAAATAGTGTTGTTTATTCCCGTTGCGATGTTCCTCAAGCCCCAGCATGCAAGCAGTAAGTGTACCGCCGCCGTGTGCATGTGATATTCGCCCCCGTCTCTACCGTCGTGTACATCCGTCTGTACCGTGTAGAAGGCTAGGTGTACAACCCCCGATGCACAGAACACACCGTACGTAAACACACGGAAGTCACACTTTCAAGCGCAGTCTCGATCCCCTCCGTGTAAAACCTGCCCGTGTCTCTGTGTGTGATCGATGACTGTCATGCTCCTGCAAGGTCAAATGGAATGTCCTGATTTTAATAAATTACCATAAGAAAAGAAAGTCGCGGCGTTCGCCAATCAGAGCCGAGCGGCTCTCTCGTATTTGTATAAACACGCCCAGTCCACTTGCGACGGTGACTTTCTTTGAAACAAAAGGGTTTGGCATGGGCTTCCAAGAACTAAAGTGAATGACTGTATCAAAATGACACAAAAGAGCTTTTAGTCTGTTATCAAAAACATTATTTAAACAGCAACCATTTCGTGTTTACTTTTACGTGTTAGTTATCCTTTGACTAAATACTTCAAAATACATCAAAATGTGGAGAACGTTCAGGCATCACGTATTTATTATAAATTTAAACGTAGAACACAGGATTGGTATTCATCAAAACATTTGTTATTAGTATCAGTCTGAAAGCTCACTAATTATGAAATTCATACCAGTACCAATCTTCCATAGAAATATTTATGTCTGAAATACTGTCAAAGTAAAAAAAACAACAGAATTTAATGACCCCGATTTTAATTTCGATTGTAACAGCCGAAATTAAGGACACTTGTACATGCTGAAAAGTGCGCACAATTTTCCCTTTTTTCTCCTGATTAGGACGACGGATTGAGCCCAAATTTTCACGTTTTTTCCATGTACATATTGGATCGCACAATGTAAGAACAGTGCACTATCAGCTTTATCAATCCTATATTCGACCTTAAGACAATTTTATTTTATGGTATTAGTCCTCATTCACCGATAACAAATGAAATTTTATTTAATGTTGTACGGTGATAATGATTGGCTAGCTACAAAAATGAACAATTTTATTTTAAGGTATTGTTCCTCATTCACCGATAACAAGTGAAAATTGGTTAATGTTGTAACGTACAAAATATCACTAACAAAATCTTATTACTTATGTTTTATAAATACAATAATTAAAATTTACTATTTTCAGAAAGCGTTCGTAGGAGGTCGGCTACCTAGGCAATTCGTATAGGCAAACTGCGATGAAAAAGATGGAGTGTTATTCTTCAAAATTAGCGATGATTTAGATGTGTGGTTACTCATCTTGTTTGCAATTAACCCGTACTTTCCCTGCTGTTGTCACAATTATTTTTTATATAAATTTTAATATTCATGTTTATTTAATAAGCGCAATACATTGGTCAAGTAATTCTTTAATGCCAGTGTGATTTCTGTATTCCTATAACATTCGTTTTACAATTCAAATTTGTCTCACGGGACTACCGCTTTCAGTGACTGCATAGCAATATGGTTTTACATTTTAATTGGAATTATAATGTGTCTGTGTGTATACTACTTTCTTATTTCAAACTGACTTCCTTTCTTTATCATTTTAATTTTTTTTTTGTTTATCCTGGGGAAACCTTCAGTGAAACCTTTTTTTTCAAAGTTGCCAAATGTCCAGCAATTATAGATATTCAAAACAGAGAATTGTATATAATATTATAAAACTATTACAGTTAAAACAAAAATCAAAACAAATAAATACACAAATAAATACAATTTAAAGTGAGGCAAACGGGTTGATAAAATCATTACATTACAGTCAACTTCAAGGACGATTAAAAAAAAATCTGAGCAAGCAAGAGGAGATGAATAGATTATGTATAAAAAATTGCACCTCGTTACATAGACAGTAAAACAAACAAAAAACAAAAAAGATTACACGTACAATACATTAAAGTCTCAAATTATTGTAGTAGCGTTTCTAATTGGCTAGATTACTGAAGAGGCCAATATGTTTACGTGTCGCAGGAAGGTCATTGAATAAATTGACTCCACGAAGCGCCTGCGTGTTCCTAGTTTGAATCTTGATTAACTGTCTAAAATACTTATATTCTCTAAATTCAATTTTTATCCTTGTAAAAAAAATTGTGTCTCCTTATTTTTGACTAAAGAAATTTTGTCACGGTTGCTTTATGCTTAAATTATAGTTGCATTTTTTTTTGTTTCGACTGAAGTACCTGAAGTAGACTTACACTATTTTTTCTGAAAGTTTTTTTTTGACATTTTAAAATGTTTTACTTTTACCATTTAATGCAACTTTCCCTCTGACAGTTTTCGACTGAATTTTGTTTTCATAAACCACGAATAAATATTGTGTGTTTTTCTTGTCCCTCCATACTCCCACTCTCCGGACGTTTACCCCCTCGTCCTCTGCCCCCTTTCCGCGCTTCTCGACTCCTTCTTATGTGTACTTTTTGTTCTTAAGTAGATTTGTAGACTTTATCCTAATGTTGGTGAGTTGTTGTTAATGTTGTTTAGTGGGCTTTAAAATGTGGACTGTAAGAAAACACGCGACCGCGCACTGCACATTTCAAGCAGCGAGATCAGTGTGTACAAATCTGGTGCTATAACTTTTGATAGAGACATCTGCCACTTTCGTTAAAGTACAATAGATAGATAATAATAGATAACAACTTCACAGTCATACCAGAGGAAGCTTGTGTGGCCTTTTGACAGTTATGTAACAAGCATAAAATACACAGATCACATATCAAGAATAATTAAAACTGCAAATAAACTGAAAACAGTAAAAACGAGGAAGGGGCGGTCAAAACATCTCACTTGGAATGGGGGAAGATTTCTTAAAATTCAATTACCTAATTTAATTCTCATTTCATTTAAAAGCACCTGAGAGCCTTTCGCGGATTGGTTTTTATATTTGTATTTATTTTTAATTTTTTGCGTTAAAATGGTCTGGTTTTGAAGAAGAAAAAAACGTTAGAAAAAAAGGAAGGGTGAAATTAAAACTGATTCAAATATGCACAAAGGACATGTAAATTTAGAAGACAAAGCCAGTGGAGGGAATCTGATATCAATGCGCTTTGATGAAATACTCGGAGATAAGAATGAAGAAAATGCTGGTCGTCATTGTACCAACGTGATTAATAAAACAAATTAAAATGAATATTGTATTGAAGATGGCGCCACCAGATGCAGGGAAGACAATTTATTAAAGGCCAATTTAACTAAATTGACTGCAGCCTCAGCAGTTACATGCAATTTGAGCATTTACCAAACTGCACTAACATCATACACATTGTGTAGAGGACCTTAAATCACTCTTTACTAATAACCAGATGTATTTTTCTTTTTTTTCTGGAAAGGGTCACAATTTTGAAGAGAGGGCACATCAAGACGTTTCCTATCAATCTCAGCAGCCCGATGTTCGCCGTGAGATGCTACCTCATCAAGACACTCAGTTGTCGCTCAGCAATCTGCTAGAGTCACCCTAATCTGTCTGGAAACAATAGAGCCAAGTCGTCTGCAATCTAAACTGTTGTGACTCATATGGTCAACGCACGAGTCTCTCTATAGATGTCAGATGTCAATTTGGCGAGGGGAAAAGCAGGCGACTGTTTTAGCGCGGAGGAAAACAAATACGTTTTCAATTCGTTCTCGAGGAGTTAAGAAAAGAAATAGGATCTGGAGTGTAATTATAAAAGGCAGTCATTTTCGCTGGTACCACCTTTCTTGCTGTGAGGGCTTCGAACCCGTGCGCTGTGGTTCCTTTTGAAATCTTACGCCGATTGGTTTGACAGTAGATATAGCAAATAATACTGCTGAGAGGGCCTGGCCCATCCTCTCGTTTGTTCGACTCATTGAAGGAGACTTCAATTATGAACAACGTCAACCCTTCGACGGCAGTGCTTTCGGACGGGACATACGATATCTTGGCGTAAAACATGATGGTACTCTAAAACTTGGATGCAGCCGTCTGTACCGATGCCGTGGTTGAGAAACGTGTATTTAATCACAACTACTGACCATGCTGTCAAAATATTTGATGGAAGGGTTTTTTTTAAAGAAATTTTATTCAGAACTTTTTTTTTTTTGGGGGGGGGGGTTGCAGATTTCATTTCTGAGTTGGGATGCCTTTTGGAGATATCATCCATCTTCTTAATGAATTCTGCTCAACAGTTGCAGCTGCCTGATGATTTTAAATATTAATCCAATCAAAACAGAGTTTCCCCCCATGATATTATACATGGGCAAGTTTAAAGGTGCAATTCAATACCTAACAATGGGATCAATTTGCTCGTTGCGTGTTCGCAGAATCAATATGAGGGCCTACGGATTTCCAGAAGCCCGGACAACCAATGGCTCACAAATATTGAGAGCGCAAACAAGAACCCGCGGATTCGAACGGATTGCAATTAAGAAAACTCGCGCCCGCGCACCTCCGTTCAAACAGGGAGAACAGTGTGTAAAATCTGCTGCTATTGATAGACACATCTGCCGCTCATATAGTACGAGGAAGTGAAGGACAAAACACAATTTCACTTTAGTCTGGTAGAGGGGAACATTTTCGTCGCCAAAATCAAACAAGTCTATATACGGCAAACAGGGGCCTAGTTCGCCTTACAATAATACGGAATAATGGTGTGTACAAGCGAACTGTGTGCAAAGTGTAATATTACGCATCAGAAAAACTGGATGTCGGATTACAGCCCAGATCATGTCTTACTTTCTCCCATGGTGTTAACACTGACGGTGTCCTGTATACACCGTCCACACACATACTATCTGTTGAAATGTTATCAACACAGATTGTGCACTGATGTGCCTGCCGTACATTTACCGTATTAAAGGTAGAACTCAGGAGTGGTTATCCATCAACATTTGATTTTATAAGTATCAGTCCGACAGCTCACTGATTATGAAGTTCATGTTATCTTCCATGGAAATATTTCTGTCTGAAATACTAAGTCGAGAAAATAAAATTTGAAGACCCCGGATTTAAATTCGGTTGTAACAATCGAAATCAACCAATCAAAATGTGTTCACATGCTGAAAAAGGTACACTTTTTTTTCACAAGTTCTCTCTAAAACTAAAAGTTAGTCATTAGTCATTTTAGACCATTTTTGACTATTAGTCAAAATGTGGTAAAAGGACTAATTAACGCTGTTTTGATTGAGTTAGTTTTAGAGTGTTTCTCCTAACTCAGACGACGGATTGATCAGAATTTTCAAAGGTTTTTTCATGTATTATGTTGAAACACGCAAAGTAAGAACACTGCACTATCAGATTTACCAATCCTATATTTTGCCGTTAAAATACATAAGTGATGGTGTCGGCAATAGAACCTTTGTGTTTCAGACAAAAATGGTTGTCTTCATCTTTTCTGACAGATGAAACAGCAGTTGTGTATAATGCATCTTGAATTCATCGTATCGATTGTATTTTATAGGTTTATTCATTTTAACGAACTTCAGGGGCCTTTTCAACCACTTACCTTGGATTGAGAAAAATTTCAAAAAACGACTAAAGCCCAAACAAATTAAATAAAAAGTACACATCATATCAATCCTAGCAACGCTTCCTAAAACCGGACGTTGCATGCACTTATTAACAATATACTAAAATAACAAAACGACTCAATAATGACAAATAAACAAACACAGATTCAAAAGTACTCGGGACCTTCTCGTTGCTTACATTTTTTTTACTGCAGCCTGATCGAATTGGTGTTGCTAATTGTATTGCCCTCATCAAACAAAGTGGATTTAATTGAGTGGTATTTACCCTACTCTTAAGACTAGATAGGAACTTGCGCTGTGAGGAAAAGTTGACGGGCAATTTAAATACACGGGTTGTCACGAACCTGGCCTAGTCGGTATAGGTGCAATGGTGACGCGGTGCTGGTAAATGAAGCAAATGTCGCAACAAACTATGAAGACACAGTGCTGATTGCAAACCCTGGACAAATTCTCTTTTCAAAATTAAACTGTTTGCTTCTAAAATGCCGTCAGTTAAAAGTCACATGACCCCCCGTTTTAATTCCAGGTTCCGGGTGTGCTGTCCAACGCACGGAACCTCGTTGGGGTCTGAGCGGGATCCAGATTTGGCGGAGTTCTTATACCTCTGATGTAGTAAACCGTAGCCAAACAAATAATGCTAATGCCTGGATAATGGTGGACAATTGAAACTGAAAGTCTTAATATGTTGGTCCGTAACCTCACCATGACCAAAACAACAACAGTCAACAAGTTATTGGTAATAAAGTTATCTTGCAATTATCAAACAGACTGAAAATGTGTTTTAAGTGCTTCAGTGCAGAAAAATGAAAGCCATGATATCCCCTAAAAATGACCTGCGAGTCAACTCGCTCAAGGACATAATACATTCAGAGGGTCAGCACAACATCGACAAGACTGAAAAAAACGCAAACATCACAGATACCTTACATGGTTTGAAGATTGTCATGGTGGAAAACATTGAACTATTTTTCGTGAAATGCTATACAAAAATTATAGTTTTGATCTCGCGGGTCCAAAAACCCGATGTTTGAAAACAGTGAAAAAATCTTTGACAACCACCAATGATGTACGCGCGCTTTAAAGCCCCAGCTCAACATTGGTATATTAGAAAAAAAACACAAACATGTTCACAGATTGACATAAACCTTACATGGTATAAAGTGAATGATGGTAGTAAAAGTTTCTTTGAAATATTTCTGCCTGAAGTGTTATCGTTTTTAAACAATAAATGAAATAAGATCCAAAATTAGTTTTCGTCTCAGTGAGACGAAAACTTTGCCTATTATAGGAATGCGTACAAAAATGCTGAATGCATTTTTACCATTTTCTTGCAAATGAAACAACGAAATGAGCTGACCTTTCCACAGGTTGGTTTTTATTACATATACGCCTATCTTGATTTGAGCAAAGAATGGAAGCATTTACAGTCAGTTTACCAATGTTGAGCTGGGGCTAACTTTGTTCGACACAGCCCGAGAAATAAATGAGAGCATTATACCCTATCCATGAATAAACAATATACTTAGTCAGAATGAAGACGTTAGTTTTAAATATCCTGAAACAAAGTCATCTTTAACAAATTCTGCTGTTTAATGATGACAGCTATTTGAACAAGAACCCCGACTTTGATACTGCTATACGCTGATGATGTGGTGGGATTGCCTTTCCGAAGGATCAATATCGTGACGTCACAGCTTCCCTCTGGTAATCCATGTTGCCTCGATTTTTCATTCCGAACCAAAACATCGACCGAATGAAAGAATCCCGACATTTCTACCTTTTCATGGGGGAGAGAATGGAGATTCGCGCCTTTTGAACATCGCTCCAGATGTTTTGCCGCCAAATCAGAGGGGATTTACCCAATGTGGGTTATTAGTCTTATTGATGATGCCGTCTGCGATTGAGGATACCTCAAAAGAGGAGAGAACTTCTTTGTGACTTTGATTGATTAAACGTCTGCTGTGAAAAGAGCAAGGGGTCGCTGTGAGAAATATACATATCATAGAAATGGTGAATTATTGAGCAAAAACGGAGCGCTTGTCGTTTTAAAAATAGAAGAAAAGGGCTGGTACTCGCTCCCTATTGGCGAGTGTTGCGTCGTCAATTGTCTCACGTATTATATTTGTGACTTCTGTACACGTCAAATAGAAAATTGTCAACCCCACCATACTCAACCTCCGCCAAAAATAGAATGAAATAACAAAACAAAATAAGATTAAAAAAACAAAAAAGTCTCTTGGTATCTTTCAAATTTGGTTTGGAATCAGAAAGCAACACTGACTCACTGCAACCAACTGCCCGCTGCTTTAGATCCATTGTTGTGATTCACAAGCCCAGTCAATTAAAAAAAGCACGACCCACAACAATTAAACCAATTAAGTAAAGACAGGTACCACCTCATATTGACTCATCGATTATGAGGTCACCGATGGATTAATTAATCTAAACAAAAGAACGACCTGACAGTTCATTACGAGTTGGTATCTATGGGTGACACTAGATGAACAGCGGCTATTGTACCATCTGTCACGCTGTACTGCTGGACAACATCGCCCGTCTATACAGAGCGATGTTCACTTAAGTTTGTAACGTCTATTCATCGAGTGGGGGGTGGGGTTGCAGAGGGGAAGACAAACAATACGAGCAATTTAGATGGGCCATATAGCAGTTCAGCTGCACTTTAATGATATAATCTTCTATAGGCTGCCTATTCCCAATCGCATCTACTCGTTTCCTTTTGTCTTCGGATTGAGTGTGGGCGGGGCACGGGGTATTTCTAATACAGTATTCTGCAACCATTGAATAATTTGTTTAATTTTACCAGAATTCATCGGATGCTTGTACAAATGCAACAGCCCCCACCCCGAGACAAATATATAATAATAATGATAAATAAATGAAATTAAACTATAATAATAACAGATAGAATAATAAGAAAAACACGCGAGGTGTCTGTTCAGAAAAAAAAACCGGTTTATTGGAGTGAATTTTGTATCCTTTTTTGGTTTTTTTTGCAAAAAAAAAAATAATTCCAGCTTTGTGCCACGTAAATGGAGCGAATGTTATTATTTGTTTTCGTTTTACCTGACTAATGTTTTTAATTTGTGTTAATATAATTATGTTCTGTGTTAATCTGGGCTTGTTCTGCTCTGTAATTGTTTCAATCCATTGAACTACAATGACGTAATGTAGAATTGTCTTTCTGTAAATCTGTTGGTGGTATGCAATAAAGGAAGATAAACTCAACTGTTAAAAAGAAGATTACAATAAAGTTTAAAGGTAAAATATAGGACTGGTAAAAAAAGCCGATAGTGCAGTGTTCTTACTTTGTGTGATTCAATATATATACATGAAAAACAAACCTGTAAAAATTTATAAATAAATGGGGAAAAAAATATGAACAAACAAACAACATTTTTCGTGTAACTGCAGCATAAATGGATTGAATATTGACAGCCTCGGGAGATTGGATTTTTGGTTATAGAGAGATGGTACACAATGTAAGAGAAGAACGAATACAACAACAATTGTTGAGCCTCTTGATTAGAGGTTAGGGTAGGCCTACACTGTAACGCTATAGTCGCACATGCTTGGCCTACTTCTACATCCACAAATGACAATTATTATTAAATTATGCTTCTTGTATATGAAACCAAAGATGGCACAAAGGCGAAATTAATCACTGCAGCTTGCAATTTATCGGCTGAACGCTCCAAAAGAGAGGTCACTGTATCCAGAGAGGGCACGGATTGTGAAGACAAAGGCTGTATCTATACAATGTGTTTAGCCAGGTGGCTTGAGGCTAAGACTAGCACGCTGGCTTTGGGGTGTTTTTTTTTGTTTACGGTGAGCTTTCATTGATTGCAAAAGTGAACTCTCGTTGGATGCGAGTTAAAGCTGAATAATAATGAGACTTCTGTAAAAGTGGATTGGATTGGCTGAAACCGTTGTTTATAAGTCAAGTCAAATAGTTGCTCATAATTATATATTTTACCGTATAGAAAAGAAAATCGAAAGATATGCTTTACGTTTTGGTGATTCTATACAATGTTAGGGGGAAATAATGCTGTAATGTTTTTGTATTTATTGCTATGAAAAATGAATATCATGTGTACTCCAAGTTGGAAGGAGGTATCGTAACAATGATTTGAAATCACCATTATATTTTGTTATGCCATTATACAAACTGACAGTAGGCCCTACATTTGGCAGACTATATGCGCATACTCTTCTGATCGCACTATCGGAAGGTATACATATTACTGTTCAGAAACAACGGCTTTGATTCTAGCTTAGGCTCCGTTCGCCAATTTGAATCCCCGTATAGGGAAAGTGCACGTTTTCACAAAATGACAGATGGAGCGCTAAGCCGTAGCCATAAGCCGAAGACATGATGTCGAAAAGGGCAAGAGAAATGACTCAAACGAAAACATTTTTGAGGACCATGAGTGATTGCCCATGAAAAATTGCCGACAGTGTATAGTTCTACGTATGCCACAGTAGTCATGAATATTTGAAAAAAATTCCAAGCAGATTTTGTTTTCTTCTCAAGCAAAGGCATCCATTATGTATCCTTTGTGTCTAGCCTCGCCGTCAACGAACCAAATCTAAACTCCGTATACAACAGAGAAACGTGTACATCGATCTCGGCAACGAGACCGGAACAATTCAGTGTTGCTCACCATATAGAGCATGAAACAGTTATTAAATTTTTCAGTAATTTGCTTTAAAATTGAAGGCGAGAGATCCTTTCAGCGAAGTCCGGGGAAGAAGTCTGCCAAAAAGAGCGTAAGCACAACAAACCGGCTCGAAAATTGAGCAGATGTTGCAATGTATGCATAGTAAAATCCATTCATGTTTCGCTTGAATTGACCCGCATCGATTTTTATGAATGAGCTTTAACGGAGGCAAAAGTATAGTCATAGACTGCCTGCTTGCTTACTAAGTGTAGCTACAATCGTGATCACACATGAAATTTATCCATCTCTACACAGCGCAGGGACCAACGCCGCTTCAAGAAAAAGTGGTAGACTATATAAGAGAAAAATGTTCTAATTTTAAGCTGACAATGCAAGCGCAATAATTGCTCTGCACTCACTGATGAGCGGGAACTGTTTGCTTCCGTTGGAAACCATGACAACGAGTTTTACAGTCAAGCTTATAAAATGCAGGTCGTCTGCGTCTTTTTTTGCCTCCATTTAGCCTGGTAGCAATCTGCTGCAGTGGTGGAGGGCTTTTGTATCGGAGTCAAGGTCACACATTACTCATCAGAAATCTTTTGTTCGTTTCAAAATGTCAAGGATTGTCTGTTGTCCATGTTTTGTCATCACTGGGAGATGTCTGGAGACAAGCAGAATTTAGTTTCTTCTACAGACATTATATCAATGTACATACTCAAACAGAGTTTTCTTGTTATGATCTGTTTTACTGTGTTTACTTTGTTTTTTGTTCTCACGGGCCTTGAAAACCACCGTTTAGTTGAAAGAGACTCAACGTGACTAAATAAAGCTTTAAATATAATAAACAAATACAGAAAGAAAGTGAAAAGAAATAAAGAAATTAATGTTAAGTTGCAAGATTTAAAAGACGTGAAGTGTGCAATTCTTTTATTTTTTTCCAGTATTAAGAAATAAACAACAACCACTAAAAACTAGCTTTACCATCAGACATCGATGTAATATAAAACAACACACACCATATTTCCAGGTATTATCGTTCAATTAGCCTTTTTGAGGCATGGCAGACACTAGGAGTGTACTGTTTGGTTTGGGTGTAGACAGATAAATTTACCCAAACCAAATGTGTCCACCATCTCAAAATGGCTTGTCATGTGTCCACCATTTTGAGATATGGTGGACACATTACCAGGGCACTATGGTCTGGGAAAATTTGTCTGCATACGGCAAAAACAAACAATGCACTCCTTTTTTTTGTATAATGTTCGCCATATACCTCCGTGAGGCTTTATTGACACACATGTTTGTCGATCCAGTAAATCGAGGACTACTTTTTGTTCTCCCATTGTTTGGACTTTTTTTTAGCGACGTCCCCAGGGGTTTTGTATACGAAAGCGAAGCAAGGACGTCATCGCTATGTCGACACACTGGATCCCTTTTTGTAAAGTCTTCAAGTTCACAACGGGGTAGAAACCCCCCACAATTCCCTTCAATTGTTGAGTACACTGTTCGATACACAATAAGCATCACTAAAACGTCTTCCCAGGTTTCCGTACGCAGTTGTTCTCTTCAGATGATGTATTTTCACAAATAACCCTACTTATTAACTTTTAATTTAATAAAGTCCCAGGTAAAAGCAGAACTCCAAGAAATTTATTTCTGTTTGTTGTGTCTTCCAGCTTGAGGGAAAATACAAAACAAACAAACGAACAAACTGAACAGAAAACGAGCAAAACAGTGTAAAACATAGTAAGCTGAACCCCGCTCCTCTCGTAATTTTTGTAAAAACATTTCTGACTTCGATCATATCCTCACCCAACCTCAAACAAATCTCATCAAAATAATTATTCAAAATTCGCGTCCACTTCATTACCAGCATCAGTTGGGATGTTAACCTAGCGAGCGGTCCAGGTGAAACGAGTGTCACCAATTTCGCAGTCGATTGGAGCGGGATTCACTGGACCGAAGCTCGGTGTGAAGTCACCTTTATCCCCCACGACGGGGACGGAAGAATTGGGAGGTGATGAAATTGCCACCTGAGTGGAGAAGGGATAACTTGCGCTGCTGACGAAGACATAAACTCAGAATATCCTTAAAGCGTAGAGAAAGGAGCTTAAAGGGACAGTGTCTTGTAAATCAATCAAATAAACCCTGACCACTACTTAAAGAAGGAAAAGTGTAATCTCTTAGGTAGGAGTAACCTAAATGACGAATAACATTGCTCCCAACACTCGACCCCCCCCCCGAATCTTCCAAAATTATCTCACGGTTTTGCTTGAATTTTTGCAGTAATTCGCCCCAAAATTCCTGGAGAACAATGTAAGGAAGAACAACAAAACTACGAGAACTACAGAGGTAATGACGTAAGAGCTTTTACAATAGACCTTTATCATGCTACCACCATCTTGGTCATGTCCCCTGTATTCAATAAACATTGTTGATGCTAATATTCATTGTGCAAAAAGGAACCATACTATTTGCCCTTCCAGCCTCGGTTTGGTTGGCATTGTTTTGAATGGTCAAAGCAATCAAGATGGCAGCACCATGATAACGGTCTATTTCGACAAAGAGTATGCTTCCGTTACGCCAATTTTTAGTATCAACCCATGAGTCACGGTCAAAATTATCTCGTAGCCAAAAATAGGAGAAATTAAGGGAATGTCGCAATTTTGATTTAACTAGCATCTGGGATCTTTAAACTAAAAAACACTATTCACTTGCATTAGATAAACAGTTTAAAGGACAGCACCTTTAAATCCGGCCATGGCTTGTCATGGCAGCCTATACTCCCCTGAGTGCGTAACGAAGTCTAATGTAGCGAGAGAGTCGAGTTGTGTATAATACACCATTGAAACAACGTGGTGATAATCACTGCTCAAAAACTGGCGGGAACCACCAAAGCGCGGGAAAGCATGTAATTGCCGCGCAGTCAGTAGATGGGTGCTTTTATGCGTGAATGTTCGCTTTCTGGTTAAGATAACTGAATTATGAAATGGTAGCTTGGAATCCAACCATATTGAAACTCGCAGCTGTTTCTGAAACCCATATAGGGTACTACGTTTCGGAACGAATGAGCATTTGCTACGTTTTTTCCTGATGTTCGAAATTTAGAAGTTCAGCAAGACCTGTCGTCAATTTTTAAAAACATGGTTATTAATTTATTGCAAAAATGTTGTTATGCATTTATTGATATGATTTAAAACGGGCATTATAGGTTACCAGAACATCTGTCAATGTAAGCATTCTAGCGTATAACGTGAAGCTGTTTAATTATGCAAAACAAGGTTCCAAAATAAGGTTCAAAATTTACAAGTGAAATTTTAAACCGTGTCTCGTGCCTCAATTATCAAACCTTAATTGACCGTTATTGACTGGTGTTTTTGCGGCATGCCACCAGTGATATAGGCCTATCAGATGGGTGAGGAAAACAGGTCAATACATGTAAATAGGAAGTCAGAGAAAGAGAGACTGGAGAGTTACAGAGCGACTTACACAACAGGGGCATAAAAATGGAGCTCCTTGGATGTGATGACATTGCCCCGCAGACGGGTTTGATGCATGTGAGCTATTTTAGAGGCGTCACTGTAGCATTTTAATCGTTTCAATCACTTACTCTCAATCATTTTAAACTTACATTCTCAAGTTCGTGTCTAATGATTCTTGTCATCAATTAGACGTGCTCTGCAGGCATACTTAGGATACCTCCATTACAAACGAATAGCAGAATGTCCCTCGGCATTGAATTACTAACCAGTCACATTTTTTAAAGGCTTCTACACTATAAGTCCTATGCCTATGTGGAACGTGTAGAGAACTTCCGTTTATGTGCACAAGATATTGCACCTTTCCTGTACTCCGATATGATCATAAGCGTTTACAGGCAAGGAGCGAGAGCCCAGTTTTAATGAAAGTGTCCGCGGTGTAAGGCGGTGATATTTTTGGCCGACAAGTGTTTTCTAGAGCATGACACTTAACTCCTTGGTAACCGTAACACCGTTTTGTGAAGAAAGTTATAGGTCGGTTTAGATTGACGCGGCGCCAGACAGTCTCATGTATAAATGCATCCGTCGGTACAACACCTGCCGAGATGAGAAGAGCTGGGTACGTTTTTTCTTCTTCGTCATCTTACGGAGATTGCAAGAGAAAGGGCTAGGGGGAATTCACGAGTGCACCTGTATAACGGAATGCTCCTGGCTGATTCCAGAAGACTATGAATGGACAAGTTGCTTGCATTGGCACGCCGGTGAAGTACACTGAGACACGCGTATTAAGATGGATATTGCCATACTATACCCCGGTTACAGCCTGGACGACCCCACTGAACCCCGTATGTAAACCCTTCAGGTTATGACTCAAAAAATGCAGCAAATGGCCCTAGTGTCTGAAAATGATTGATTAAAAAATGAAGAAGGCATGAATGTTAGATTTTAGATACTTTTGAAGAAACACATTTTGTTCCCCCGTGCCCGCAGGTCAAGAAAATGACTAAAACCCGTTTTTCCCCTCTTCAATATTTAGAATGAATGCGAGTGGATGCACGAGTCTTACCTTCTGAACGTTGAAATAGGACAGGGGAAAAAAAAGGAAGGTGGAAAAAAAAAGCCAAGTCAATTTCTTTTACGTGGTTGAAATTCAAGGAGAGATGCAGAAAACTGGGGACACGTGTCTCACGGGAGTTAGAGCTTATAGGAGAAGGCTGACGTGTACGCGTGTGTGACGGGACAGTGTTTGACAACAAAGTCAGCGCGATGCCCCAATTCACAAATCTAGATCGATGGCGCCAAATAAATAGTCATGTGCGTCGAAAATAAAGGACCGATCGTTCAATATACACTCCTCGTCGTTTAAAGACATCAACTTGAATGATGAATTTGTTGCGTTGCTATTCAATGCACACCTCTTCTCAAAACGTTTTAATATAGAAGAATTATTTCGCAAAACGAAAAAAAAAATAACATAGGGGGAAAGAAAATGGGGGGGGGATAAAGAAGACAAAATAAGGAAGAAAGCAGAAAGCCTGAGAACGCACACAAGGGTATCTTATTTTCTTATCTACTTACTTTTCCCAGGGGCCTTAAGCGGGCCTCTCACCCTCGTGAATTTTTCATGAAAGAGAGAGAGAGAAAGGTAAAGAGACAATTATTAAATAAAACAATTACAGGTGCTTCAAAAATATTCCTGCCCGAAAGATAACACAGAACAGCTTCAAATGCATCAGGCTACATTTTTATCTTCAACAATTTTCCTGGGCCCTTGAGCGGACCCGATCCCACCCTAGGCTTACCGATGCACACTCGCGCACTTTTTTTAAGTGAGGAGTAAAAAAAAACCACAAACCTTTCAAACAATTTTCGTTCAAACGATAATCCAGAACAACTGAGAATACACAAGTGAGCATGCACTGCTCTGAGAAAGAAATAATAATTGATGTTCAAGAATTATTATTATTAGTAGTAGTAGTATGAATTTTTGTTAATGAAACCAAGGATGCCTCATAAGCGAACTTAATCACTGTAGCTCGGAAGCCTGGAGGAAACCTGTAGATAAGGATGCTTGCTAACTGAACCAGAAACACCAGGGGTTTAACCCCTCCTCTTTCACGATGAGTGTTCTGGGTTTTTTTTTACGGGCACTACCCATCCTAGTACACGGGACTTACGGCTTAACGTGCCATCCGAAGGACAAAGCAATTATGATAAAGTGTCTTGTTCAATGACACAAGTATAATGGCGACTGGCCAGGCCGGGATTCGAACCCATATTCTGTAAACTACAGAACTTCAGGGCGGGCTAGACCGCTCGGCCACGACACTCCACGTTCCAAGAACACGATGCCTTGGCTTATATTGTTTAATTTTCATGAAAACATTTTACAGAATTGATTTTATCAATTTGATGGACAAAGCAGGCAAACAAGACTTCACTAAACATTTACTCAAAATGCGATGTTATAATTAAGGTATACAGCTCCACAAGAACGAATGCCACCGTAATTAGCAAACATTTAACGGTTTTACTGGTACTGTTAATAGAGCACAATTAAGTTCTACAAGAATATCAAGGCTAAAAGGGAAGCCAAATGCCTAATTTTGCGAAGTTTATCATTTTTTTTCACGTAAGCACTGAAGTTGCTCAAATGATTCACCAAAACTGTGAAGTTACAAAAAATCCCGTGTCGACTTTGTGGTCATGTACCAGGCCCTCCTTCTAGTCTACGATGTGCCTTTTGACCTGGTACGTCATGATGACGCCAAGACACACTTCTCATTTCTCAGGGGAACTGTTTTCATTCTGACAAACATGGCGGGGGAAAAACCCCGGAATGCCTGACCGAAATGTTGGCACCTTTTGCAAACAGCGGCAGCACCATGACCCATTATTCGCGACCCAGCTTTGACTAAGCAGGCCTAATAAGTATTTCCTTTAAGTCTCAAGAGGGACGTGTCGGGTGTTATATCGTTAAACTTTAATATTTGTTTATAATTACACCATGTTTTAAACCAATCCACGAGACATCCCCGTAGTATTCAAACTGGGTTTTCCGTTTTCTTCGCTGTAAATTGACACTGTGTCCCCCACTGCGTGTCGGTATAATACTACACCATGGAATAAATTCGACATAGCTGCAAAAGAGATCTTCGCCGCCGCAGATTTGCAATGTAGGCTTTACCACTTAGATTATTTAGTGGTATAAAATAATCTTCATTATTTTGATCTCTCGGGATGTGGTTCTTTACATTAAGTTAAAGAATTTGTTTTTAATATAACACATATATTGTAAAGATGTATACACAACACAGCAAACGGACAAGAAAACGAAAACATTCCAGAAGAACATGGATGTAAAGGATTTGCACATGCAGCTCAGTCAGCCAGGGAAGATACAGTGCATCTTCAAGTCAAGGAGACTGCACCGTTAAAGAAGATGAGAAGTCTAAAGATTGATCACCTTGGGCATCACCTGCCAGGTACTAAGAGCAGCTAACCCCCTTGAGACGGGATTGTATCTTGGAGAGACTGAGGTGGCCACTGTAATGAAACATTAGAGGCAGCTTCGAAGAGAGGCAAGGAAAAGGGCACGGGGAAACCGTGAATTAATCCGAAGAACAATACACATATTGTTGGGTGAATTGAAGGAAAACTCAAAGGTCTTCCAAATTCTTTCACCACGCTGATTTTATGTCATGTTTTAAATTGTAATATCCCCACTGAAGGCTCTGGTTGTTTTCGAAACGTGATCTGACGAGGAGGATCCTGAATCTTAATTACTTGTCTTGAAGCCCCACAGCTCAACATTGGTAAACTCACAAGAAATGCTTCAATTCTTCGCACAAATCAAGATATTTGTGATAAAATCAACCTGTGAAAATGTCAGCTCATTTCGTTGTTTCATTTGCGAGAAAACGGTACAAATGCATTCAGCATTTGTGTACGCATTCCTATGGGCAGACTTTTCGTCTCACTGAGACGAAAACTAATTTAGGATCTTATTTCATTCATTATTTGAAAACGATAAGACTTCAGGCACAGATATTTCCAGGAAAGTTTTCTAACATCATTATCTTTATACCATGTTAGGTTTATGCAAACCTGTCAACATTTATGTTTTTCTTCTTAGCAACGTTAAGCTGGGGCTTTAACTAGAGATTTACAAATTCACACTTAATTAAAAGCTGATTACATGTTATTAAGTGTGTCAAAACACACTGTTGAAGACTTAAAGTGTCTGTATACGTTTGGTAATGACTCTGAAAATTTTAGGCAATAATAACTCACTTTGGTAAAAAGTACAGCAGCTTTGGATAGTATAATGCATTTTGAGAAACGTTTCACTTCGAAGTACTGCAGTTATGGAAAAATACATCACTTTTTATCCCCCAAAAATTTGAATCTGAGAAGCGTTATGGCCGTAACGCTTCTCAGAATGTGTATTCCAATGACGGATACTTCTTCTGCGTGAACACAACCGCTCCAGATTTTTGGTGATATCTCAAAAACGCTGCCACCTTTTCAACTGAAATTTACACAGGTTAGTTTTATGGCATATATCTACAACTATATAGCATTAACCCTATCAGGACCGGGCTTTTTTTGGACTTACGGGGACCGGGGGGGGGGGGCTCATTGTGCCCCCCCTCCGTATTTTCCAAAGTCTTGGGCCGATTTTTATGAAACTTGCCACAAATGTGTATTTCACCGAGTTCTACATGATGGTGCAAAAAAAAAATTCAAAAAAATTGCATTAAAAGTAGTTTTTGTAGTTTTTTTACCCATTTTTGGTCAAAAATCGTATTTTTCCCATAATTTCCATATTTTTCGCCAGAATTCTGTAAAACTTTGCAAATTTGTCTTTCTTGACATCCTCAAGAACATAAACACCTTTTTCTTTACCAGAGTTACCGTTGAGGGCGCTAAACAAGCTGTTTTATGTAATTTTTGGGAAAAAATCACGTTTTTACATTTTTCCACTTAAAAACAGTCCTTTTAGGGTCCGAGTGTACATTTATGAGGCCTAACTAACAACTCTATAGTATTTCTAGACCTCAAAAGTTCAAAATTATAATGTTGAAAATATTCCATAGATACAAAATTTTGCAAAGTTCGAACCCCTAAAAAACAGCTAAAAATACAAAATCCAAAATGGCCGCCAAAGTGGCGGCCATTTTGGATTCCCACAATGCATCTCAAACTATCATGTGACATTTCGGTATCACTGTTGGCCACTAAAAATACTTAAAAACATAACATTTTGCTAAAAAATGCCCCAAAATCACAAAAAATCACAAAAAACGAGTAATATGGGTTCAAACAAACGGTTGCCATGGCAACCACTGACCTCCAATAACAATCGTATTTTGACAAAATGACCCTAAACAATTTCCAAGTAAAGTCAGAAAATTTGGTGGCGATCGAATGTAGCGTTTAAAAGTTACAGGAAAAAGTTTGGTAGGGGGGGCACATTGTGCCCCCCCCCCCGGTCCTGATAGGGTTAAGGCAAATGTACGGTTCCAAAAACCAAAGGTATACTTTGCCTTTAACGTAAAAAGGGCATTAAGATTATAAACAGAGGAAACTAAAACGATTTGGGGTAAAAGACTACAACGAAGAATGGAGAAAAACACTGATTGGCAGACAAATCATTTATATAAGGACCCATTGGTGTTGGTTGATTACCATTATGAACTCTTTCCGTGCACGAACATAAAAACACTTCACTTCAGGAAATTAATGTACATCTTTATTTGGGGTTTCTTATAACTTCACCATCTTGAAGAAGATTCCACGTCAAGAATACAGCTGGGCATGTTGTTTAACTACAACCAATTAGTAAACCCATGTGTTGCGCTGCATAAAATCTGTATTATTCTTGGAACGGTATATATGAGTACTCTCGAAAGCATTACCAAGTCGCTTGCTCATCGGTCATTTGCATCCATCTGTAACCCTCAAGCTTTAGTGAAAGATACTACTTCATCTTAAGAATATTTTACACACTTCAACCAACAGATGACTGACAACTAACCCAAGTTTTCTTAAAAGAGTCCGTTATCATCTAAGGTGGGGTCTCTCATCTCTTCAACAGAGATTGTGCACGGCAGCTGTACTACCACGTAGCAACAGGGAAAAACAGCACTGACTATTCATGACTTGTCATTATTTTCTCTAAATTATGCACAACTCGCTGTGAGTCACACGAACCGGTCTCCCTGCTATGCATTTTGTCACCGCACTGCATGTCCTTTCCATAAAGAATTATGGTTGAATCGTGCCTGTAATGGCTGGTAATTCCGCCCTGATTCCATGTCCACCAGTGTTTAACACCGGATGAAAACATACAGCCAATTTTCAGATGACTCACTGTAAATTACGTTACCAGCTTTCTTAGATTTGATTTGCTATAGTATTTTTTATTTGAATATTTCTGGTAATGGAAGCAAGGGATCCCCCAAAGCGTCTAAATTATAGCTTTATAACCCGTACGCCTGAAGATACACAGGTAGAGAAGAAATGCTTGGGTGTATAGATGTGGGAGGACACCCCCGCCCCATTATAGAGGTAAAGCCCACGCAGTCAGGTAGGGACTTGAAAATCCAAACAACAGGCAAGGCTCCGGTCTGAGGCGGGATTCGAACCGAGGTCCACCGAGAGGAAAGATACCACTAAGCCAACATGATACCATACAAGATGGTGAAATTACAAACACACAACAAAGTCCACGTATACAACGAAGGCATTTATGCACAATACCGATTGTTTCATAATAATGTTTGTATACACTGATAATGTACAAACTTTTAAATTAGAACTATTTTATATTTTAAATTGAACAAGTGATTTACCAATGTCGAATTTTAGATTTGTGATCCTTATGAAAGTGGAAATAAAAAGTCTCTAACCTCATGTTAAAATGGTGTAAAAAGCCATTGTATTTGATGCCCTTCCAGTGCGAATTTTGTCCACATCCTAAAACATAAAAAATACCTTTAATTTCAAATACATGGGTCTGTACAATGTTGTGCAGAAAAAAATGTTTTAGTTCATTCCTGGATGTTGATGATTATTCAATCAAAAAGGCATTGCACTGGACCTTCTGACTGACGCAAAGACAATCCTCTTTGGAACGTACCTAGACTAGACCCCATTTTTGTTGTTGATGTCAAATGACGTCATGTTTCAAATTTCGCTCTGAAAGAGTATCAAATAAAATGAAATTCCATACCGTTTTAACCCGAGGTTAGAGACGTGTAATTTTCTTCCCCCGCTTTCATTACGGACTCTATCTATTGAAAAATGAGTGCATCATCAAACTGAATTTAATTGTGGAGACCCACATTATAATTGGTTTAAAGGCTTACTTTTGTTCTTTCTTATTTTTAGTGATTTTATATTTCTTTTTATTTCTAAATATAACTAATCTATAATGTTAAGTTCAGTTTAAATAGGGTCTTTGTATGTGAATTATGAATTAATGTATTTAATGTTTTTAATGGCTGGATTAATGTATTTATCACTATGTATGTTTCTTTCATGTGCAATTGATCTAATATTTTATACATGAATGTTAAAATGTAATTGTTTTTATAACTTATGTGCACCCGAAGAGAGAATGTCATGACGAAACTGCATGACGAAAACAATGTTGAATCTTGAATCTTGAATCTTACTTTTTCCTTCGTAAAACGCGTTGCTTTTAAAGGTTTCCCGATCGGGGAATAGTTTTCGGCTTACCCTCAATTGGGGGACTAATCTTAATATGAATAGTTCTGCTCAAAATACCCTTTTGACCAGCCACGCGGTACATTTTTAGTTGAAGAGACAACCGTCATAATATCGTTTTCTTCAACATTTCTTAAAAATACCAAACGCTTCAGGCGCTTCAAACGTCTATCAAACCTTTTGAAACATATCACGAGCTTTATCCACTCACGAAAAATCCATTTTTTCCAAAGCTTCAGTTTGCTTTATTCAGTCATTGAAACTAGGCATTTGAGACAATGTTCGTTGCAACTCTATCCAATTGGGTCTATGCACTGAAACGCTGCATCTGAATCTCTCAGTAGGATATCAATTTCTTATACATTTTGCCGAACCCTAAGGGAATGATGGTTGTTTATGGAAAGCTCAGCAGTTGAGTTTTGCAAGGAAACATACTCAACTCATGATCAAACAGTTGAATGATTCCCTCATGCTAATCATAATAATATAGTACTACTCAACTCATTATATATATATATAAATACGGGGGTATACATGTTTTACATTATTAACAAAGCTTACCAGTATTGTCTGATGTACACCAGTGGTATTGATGCATTTGCCGCAAGGAGCACCATAACATGTCCATTGAATAATTTAGTTGCTAGGTTCGGCTTGCATGCCGTTGGTTAATTGCCGCGTGGTAATTACTAAGAGTGTTTCGTGCATTTCTGTTTTGGTGATGGATGGTTTATTTATGTTCAACTGCTTGGTTCCCCCCTTGAGTTCAGATGGGTGTTCGTCAGCAATAATGAGTCAATGGTATTGAATAACACCGAGGCTTGAAGTTTTAATGTGAGAGACACTTATGTATAGTTATGGCTACTGATTACGAATAAAATGCTCAAAACGAACAAGAACACTTGACATTGTCAAATTGGTATAGGCGGTGAATACTCTTGTTGTCATATAACGATGTAAATGTTAGGTAATTCCTTAGGCTAGTAATTCAACACTGTATATACAAATGTCATTATAAATCGATTTCACTTTGGGTGTGTTTTTAAAGTGGAGACTTCTCGAGGGGATGAGTATCTCTCTAGGTTTGTGTTTTTATTTTTGCTTGTTTATTTGTTTGTTCGGGTGTTTGTTTGTTTGTTGGGTTGTTTGTTTGTTTGGTTGCTGGTTTGTTTGTTTATTTGTTTTTTGTTTATTTGTTTGTTTGTTTGTTTGTTTGTTTGTTTGTTTGTTTGTTTGTTTGTTTGTTTGTTTGTTTGTTTGCTTGCTTGCTTGCTTGCTTGCTTGCTTGCTTGCTGCTGCTGCTTTTTTTATGGGGGAAAAGTGGAACCAAAAAGTCAATGAAGTTCTAAACAGGTACTTTGAGCCAGTGTTTCTCCTGGTTGATGAAATGAGCGAGGTAGTCAACATTCAAATTGATGATAGAAGTAAAATTTACGCAGCCTGCAAACTGCAAGGAATGCAGCTCTCACGCACATGCGCGATGATTCCATCTGCACGTCCAAATTTTGAGTTCTTGGTGTATACAGTTCAAGGAAAAAGCTCACAAATGACACTAAAATGAACACTTGTGATGAGCATTTCCTTCATTGCAAATCTTCACATCGAGGTGGCGAGGTGGTAACTGAAACTAGCAAGGTGGGCCGCGGTCAGGTTGGAATAGGCCGGGTTAACAGTGCTTTGAGCATACAGTTTGCTTACTGACAAGCAGTTGTCCCAACATTCAGATACTGTATATTATCTTGATTCATAGAGAATAAGGATACCAACGAGCAGAAAGTTTGCAAAATAACAATGCAGTAGAAGCGATTCTTCCAGTACATACCAAAGCTGTACCGTATAGTGTTATGCTCTTCTTTTTTTTCATTTCACAAACACGTGATGCTTGCAGGGACACCTTATTACCAACTCTTTACGCGAAGTGTCTTTGGCTGGAGCCAGTTCCATATCCTCCAAAATCATCCACTCTATGGTAACTCAATACCAACATGTTTGGACTTGGATAGGATCGGTATGCCTGTTCCAATAATGGCCACGCACCACCCCATCAGTATCAACCATGGCGATGTTACTGTTCCAGGTAAATTGACCATGTGTAGTAAATTATGCACATTTTAGTGAATATTAAATTGACGAGTAATAATGCATGCAGAGCTACCGATGGGAACCGGCTTTAGCTGGATGGGAATACACTGGGTACAGAAATGTAATAAATAAATCAATAAATGAATAATTGATAAGCAAATTTGTCGTTCGGGCTTGCGTTGCCAATTCCCACAAAGTCAGACAACTTCCTGAGTAGGATTTTGGAAGATTTGAAATTGTTGGAGTGCATCAAAACTGTACGCCATATGGGTTGATTTGGAAATCGCATGGTTGGTATTCCAAAGTATTTTCACAAAGTTGTTTTGATATGAACCGTCTCAAGAAATGTCTCAGTTTTGAGTGGAATGTTTTGAGGGAATTTATTCTGAATATTTACCAACTTAAAAATTACAAAAAAAAGAAATAAACAAAAACAAGAACTGTATGGTCATCCTCACCAAATATCACGAATCAAAACAATTCAGTGGTTCTTAAATAAATATATTTCTTTTTTTAATATACATAAAACAACAAGGAAATTATGACGAATCGCAAAACTGTTTATTCACGAATTGGCTGCAAAACACTGGCAACAAAACTCTAGTCATCCTTTACTAAATGACAGGAAAAAGGGGGGAAAACATAAAGAGGCAAAAAAACACATCATTACGAGACACGAACGTGCAGTTTTACGTACGATGCAACTCATGCAAGGTGTGGTGATAACAAATGAAGTCAAGGTCAATGGAGACAATGATTCGTTGCATGAATATCGGAAAATGGTGGAAATGGTTAAATTGCCAGCGATGAGTCATGATCACTTTCTCCTTGTCTCTCTCTTTTTTTGTAAAACGATGAGGAATTGGTCTCTACAATGGCCAAGGTTACCCACGATAATCATCTTGCTGTACGTTATGTCTGTATTTTTGTGCTTGGATGTCTCACGGTTATGACAAATTGTTAGAAATTGGAATATTTCCCTCGACGACGTCGACTTTGTTTAATATTGTCATTTGCCGACAAAGGGAATCGCTAGAAAAGCCCATGACAATTAAAATGGGCTTAGTCATGCAATTTACTTACGACAAAATGACGTCACTTTATGGAGAATCATTTGCAAAAAATAAATTTCACATGCCTATTCCAGAAAGCTTAAGTAATTCTAATTTGGGTGTACGTTTTTCATCTAATTTTACACTAGACCTAGTTGGTCTTGACAGGCCTACTTTTAGTCACACATTATAGATTTTATAAAAAAAAAACACAACTGAATAGTTACTGCAACACAATACCCGTTTCTGAATAACAAGAGCTTCCCCAAGCCCCAACGCTTCCCGAAAACAAAAACAAAAACAAGCAAACAAACAACCCAACAGACAAACAAACAAAAAAACGCAAAAAACAACAAACACAACCGCTCCCCTAAAAACCAAAAAACCAAAACAAAACAAAAGCCCAACAACAACCCTAATTCTGAGAAATACACACCGTTTTTGTATACCAAAAATGAAACGCAGCAAACACCAATGCTATTTATATTTGCAACGATTTTCAAAAATATCATCATGTAAATACTTATATTTATGTTCTACTTTGTCTATATATTCATTTTGGGTTGGATCATCCCTTTGTATCGCGCTGGCATGTCTTTGTCTGACTCACGACCCTGGCAGCTAATTGGTCCTTTCAACTCAAATCATCCTATCGATAAATTACATCCAATCAAGCACAAAAACCACGCCACAATCCATTCCCGTCTTAATAACTTGCAATATTTCCCACATGAAGATGTTCGCAAATGAGGATGCCCTGCCACGGTCGTGGTGACGAACGCCGCGCATCAGTTTGGGTCGTCCTCAACGTCGGCCAGTCAATGGTAAATCAACCGGAAGAAAGATTAGTTGTGGTATAGAAAGAGAGGAAAGGAGCGCATCCCACTGTAGGGGGGAGAGCAAGGGGGAAGAGATGGAAGGAGTCGGCAATGTTCACTCAAGCACTCAATCACATTATAACATCTGAATGAACCGCGGCAGTGCGCGCAATGATGGTAGTATATATGCCGCACACTATCGGCACACTGTCCCTTCGCTGTTGATGACAATTTCCAGTGGCATCAGATGAACCAACGTATAACCGACTGATTGGACTGAGTGGGGAGATGGGGGGCGAAATCCAGTCCAGGAAAATTGTCGTTGAAATGTCCGTTGGTGCTGAGTGAAATAACCTCAATTATTATTGTTCAGGCTTGGGAAACTTTAAAGAAGTAGTCGGCACTGGCGAATTTGCTCTACAATGCGGGATCGTGGGTTTGAATCCGACCACAGTAGTAATGCATGTGGATTTTTGGTATTTTTTCCCGCAGGACTCGGGAAAGCACTGAGAATACAGTGATTATATCACACACCGGTATATATGGTTTAAACCCCATTGTATGTATTTTCTTTGTTTGCTTGATTACATTCCAGACGGCAAGGGAGTTGGCACAGACATCAAGGAAAGAAGCCCAACTTTAAGAAAGTTAGCCTGAGAAATTAGTAAAGCCTGAAAAAATAAACCCAAGGACACTAAAGGTTTTTTTTTTTGCGTTTTTTCATTCTAATTCACACCAGTGACGCAAATATTCATTGGCATCATCTTCATTACTAATCATTCCTTTGAAAGTTGCTCATTTCTTGTACTCTGGTATCTCTCCAAATGAAATACATCAATGATATATATAACAATGTACGAGAGGTAGTGGAATCGCTGTAGATACACACTGTGGCGTGTCCTGGCCGAGTGGATATAAGAATACCGGACTCAAGCTCTGGCGTTTCTGATCAGCAGAGTTTGGGTTCGAGTCCCGGTCGTGAAACTTTTGTGTCCTTATGCAAGACACTTAACCATTATTGCTGCGTCCTTCGGATGGGATGTTAAGCTGCAGGTCCCGTGTGTTGTGTAACGCACGTAAAAAGAACCCAGTGCACTTATCGAAAAGAGAAGGGGTTCGCCCTGGTCTTCCTGGTTTGATCAGCTGCAGATTGCGCCACAGCACCTTGTAAACCGTTACATGGTGCTTATTGTAAAGGAACAGGGGTGGATTTCACAAAGCGCTAGGACTGGTCTTATCTTGAGTTAGGATGAGTAACTAGTCCTAACTTATACATGGCTTGTCATAAGTTAGGACCAGTCCTCAGTTACGACTATAGTTTTGTGAAATCCAACCTCAGGTCTCATATGGTACTTCAAAGCGTAACTCCGCATACCTTGCAGGGAAAAAAAATACTGAGCGCTTTGAGACGCCCATCCATCGGGTGTGATAAAGCGCTATATAAGAACTGCGTATTATTATGATCATTCCAAAATAATTAAAAAGAACTTAGGGGAACCAGAGTAAATTAAAAAATAAATCCATCTTAAAGACAGTGGGTCTTTTCATTGTCGTTTTGACCCATCCTACAATGAATACCATTGTCTTATTGAGATTCTTAGGAGGCAAAGAGAGAAACATGTTTTTCATCACAGTTTAAAATAGCCTATGGCTTCAGGAATTGATATATCTTGCAGCTATCACACTCAGCCCTCTGAGCACGCCTCCAACTAATGCTAAAAAACCGTTACAGCTAAGTCCCAGACAAATTGGCGCCAAGTCACGAACCGCCATTGTTCCCGACGTTTGTATCATAATCCATCACGTCCAAAGATCAAAGCACCGACAAAATGAAAGGGCCGTGTCGATCTCAATACCTGGCTGACAATGAAATTGGTCCATCCCGCCGCAAGATTGGTGGGTAAGCAATGGACGAATTTAATAAATGCTTCATTTTTTGCCTTCATTTCAGGGAGGATCCTTTGTTTTGAGTATGATGGGGAGATATCAGGCGTTTTTTGTTTTCTTTATGAACGTATAGTGCATGGATTGGTGGGGAATGGGGAGAGTGTCGGGAATTATGTATTGCCAATGACATCCCTTTGCTCAAAAATTAAACACAATAGATTATATCATCACCAATGGCTCCTCTGAAATTACAAAAAATTGTATGTATAATTGTATGTTTAATATATTCAAAGATATTTGGGCTTATAAGCATATGATATAAACATTAACGATTTGGGCTGAAAGTCCTATACTGAACCTCACCTATGACGTCAACGTTCAAAAATTGAGTCTGAGAAGCAAAATATTTGGACTCAAAATTGACGTTAAAATTGACAACTCTTGCGACTTTTGCAGTGTTGTAGTACTCGTTATTATTCGGTACGTGTACTCGAGTAAACCGATTTGATGGCACTTGTACTCAAAGTTCATAACTCGATACTCGACTGAGCAATAACCGGTACTCGAATTAATGTACTCGATACTCGATTGAAAACATACCCGGACTCCAAATTATCCATGGTCAAAATACCACTTTCCTTTCAAATTTCCTGTACGTACGTTAAGGGTACAGCACATAATTGGTATTCATAAAAAAAATTATCCAAAGGCTTACTGATTATGAAGTTCATACCAGTACCAA
Source organism: Marthasterias glacialis (assembly GCA_911728455.2). Lineage (NCBI taxonomy): Eukaryota > Metazoa > Echinodermata > Asteroidea > Forcipulatida > Asteriidae > Marthasterias > Marthasterias glacialis. The sequence goes on along the minus strand of OU452229.1, from coordinate 5,053,526 downwards.
TTTTCAATAGAAACATTTCTGTCTGAAATACTGTAAAAAAAAAAACACGAAAAAAATAGAATTTCAAGACCCCAATTTTAATTTCAAAATTAAGGTCATTGTGTTTACATGCTGAAAAGTGTGCACGGTTTTGCACTATTTTCTCCTGACTCAGACGACGGATTGAACTCAGTTTCCAAAGGTATTTTTTCATGTATATATTGAAATCACACAAAAAATAAGAACACAGCACAATCGACTTTATCAATCCTATATTTTACCTTTACTGCAAAGAATAAAGGAATAAAGCTATGTGAAAAGTTAAACTTAAGTTGCCTGTGTATTCATGTTTAAAAGATAGTTAACACGAGTAACACATTGTCGTCAAAAGAATTGTGGAAACAAAATAATAATAAATAAAAATAACTAAATAAGTAAATGTTATACCTCATTTTGCAGTATTTTTGTATTCAGAGATCCAAGTACTTGGTACTCGGCTGTTGGACTTTGTACCCGGATATCAGAATACTCGGTACTCGGACACTTGAACTGGTACTCAATGATGGCCCAAGTAGTTGTACTCGAGTACTACGGTATTCAGCCACATTAGTACTCAGCAGAACTTGATACTCCACTGAAAAGTACTTGACTGTAACACTGGATTTTGGGACTACAATGAGGCACAACTAACTACTAAAAAGTGTTACGAATTCCAGTACGACCTCTGACCCCAATCTGAGAGGTAGCAGTAGCCTTTATGGATTTTGTGTGTGATTATTCTCACTGTCAGACCGTATTCAGGAATTTCAATATAGGGTACCCGACCTATCAAGAAATTGACGTACAGTCGCGAGAATCGAAAACAATTAGTTCGTAAAAATTGACGTCAATATAGTGAAAGTGATAGTTAGTCTCATTAGACGTTTCTCATATGAAGCCCCATTTCAAACTTTGACCTTGGATTAAAAAAAAATGTTTTACACAAGTTCGCCTAAAACAAGGCTAAACGCTATGTTGGTAGGGCTACAAAGCTTGGCTACAAAGAAGAAAATAGTTTATAAGATGAGAAAAAAAACTCAGGAAATATGAAGGTACACTCTAAACATTCCCGGGTCAGAGTTGACCCGCATTCCGGGTTCGAGTGGGCCGGACCCATTCCTGGGTCAGGCTGACCCGTAAAAGGGTTCAACAATGGGATGTCAACTTAGATTCTGCGTCAGCATGACCCATTTGGGGTCAGATCTGACCTGGCAGTTTTTAGAGTGTAGGAGTTGACACCCCTCTTAAAGCCTTTCGGTTCAAAGTAAAATATAGGATTGGTAAAGCTGATTAGTGCAGTATTCTTACTTTGTGTGATTCAATTTATACCAGAAAAAAACCAGTGAAAATTTGGGCTCAATCCGTCGTCCAAGTCAGAAATTTTTTTTTTTAAACGTGCACACTTTTCAGCACGTAAATACCTTCCCCTTAAATTTTGGTTGTTACAACCGAAATTAAAATCTAGGTCTTCAAATTCTATTTTCTCGGCTTTGGAAGTATTTCAGACAAAAATATTTCTATATGGAAGATTGGAACTGGTATGGACTTTATAATCAGTAAGCTTTCATACAGTATACTATTAATTCGCTTTTGATGAACACCAATCTTGATCGGCACGTCATCAATGGAAGCCGGTTGGCGATCTTTATCGAAACAATCCACACAGTTTCATGTTGTGCATTCTGGTGAACAAGCGGCAGCTAAGAAACCTACTCAAGGAACTCTCGATATAATCGCCCTCTTTAGTGTTCAACTAATTAACCTACATGTAGTAACTGAGGGTTTCCGCACGGCTCTCTAAATTCACCCCCGAAATGACCGTAAGTAATAAAAATACTTTTCTTTTCAACTCCACATTTTTCAACGTCAGGATATCGATTTCGGCACAAATTGGTCGATGGAAACTACATTTGGCATCTACCCTAAAGCTAACCAATTCCGTTGTCATCTCAGCTCAACGCAGTGTCATATATCCAGCTTTTCTAGAAATAACCCCCTGTCTACTTTCCGCAGAAACCCTACGTCAATTTCCTGCCCCGATCCCAATTTTGTGCCAAATGTGCTCCAAAAACGTCTCATCGCATATAGACAGGGAACAAGCTGATTTATGAGTCAACGAAACTGTTTAACACATTTTTGTCAGAGAGAGAGAGAGAGAGAGATTTTCCGCCAGTTCTGGTCTACAAAAAAACGGACTTGACTCAAAGCTGTGTTTTCGCTCCTGGGTATGTTTTAGATTATTATTACACTCAAGGAATTCAACTTTTATTTTTTGTTCATGCAGCGACTCTGCCCCTTGGGGACGAATGTTGTGTTGACTGCAATAGACATTACGCCACACACAAGTTAGATTTCTTTCCTTATAGTGTTCTCTTTCAAATGTTCAAAGAACAAAAGAACTAAATGAAAATGCTGTCTTCAAATGTACAGGCTGAAAAAAGAAAACCCAAAATCTTTAATATGATCCAGCAGCGTAGCCGGGGGGGGGGGGGGGGGTTCGTGGGGGCACACCCCCAACAAATTTCCAGTGCCCCCTGGTGCCCCCTAAACAAATGTAGATACAAGTATAATTCATTAAAAAAATGGTACCTGGGCCCCGACTGGAAAGCTACCCCCCCCACGGTGCCACCAGTGAACAAAATCTTTGCTATGCCTCCGATACGATCTTCCTCTGGATCGTAGTTATGAGCAAAATTACTCTCTTAATGTAAAAGAGTGAAAACATCACTCTCTTGCCCGAGTGGTGGTGTAATTTTTACTCTTTTTAGAGTGCAATTCATTCTAGTTTGCTCTTTTAGAGTGAAATTTGAGTGAAGTTCACTCTAAATCGAGTAAAAAAGGTAATATTTCTACTCTAAAAAGAGTTGTCCCCCATACCACTCTTTTAAAAGAGCCACATGGCGGACAAGTCTTTTTAGAGTGGAAACAAGTTTACTCAAATTTCACTCTAAAAGAGCAAACTAGAGATAATTGCACTCTATAAAGAGTGAAAATTACACCACCACTCGGGCAAGAGAGTGATGTTTTCACTCTTTTTTCATTAAGAGAGTATTATTATCTTCATTTTCTTTAAGCCGTGGGGTCGGGGGGTGGGGGCTGCTGAAACGAAAACGCTTGTGTATTGGAAAATTGATAACTATTTACCCACTAGACTTAGTTGAATAAATGTATTGACTAAAAGGCTCTTTTAATTTGTTGAAAATGTGTCACCCCATGACATTGGGATTGAAATAAATGGGTTACATTTTTGAGGAAACTTATGACTTCAGTTCCGCATCCCGAGATAAAACTGATATCTTTGACTGACTGATTCGAAAGAATCCCCCAGTATCAAGTTACAAAGCCCACCCTGCAGTTCTCTTGCTAATAATGGGGACCCAATGATTGACGTGTTGTTTCTGGATAAAACATCAGGTTCCGCTGTCAGAATCGGAACGGCTTAACTCTAAAATCCTACCCAAGCAGATAATCAAATCTGATGTAGGCCTATACTTCATATATATATATATATATATATATATATAAAATCCTACTTGGGGTACACAGAAAGCAAGTCATAAAGAGATGTCGGAAAAGTAAACACAGTAAACATTTCCTTTCAATAATTGTCGGGTTTTTCTGTCTTTTTAAAGTTTTCGTGTTTTTTCTGATTTTGCTCTTTCCATACCTTGTAAGTATATAGACGTACTGTACTTTTTGTTGGGTTTCATTTGGTTTGTATACGTGCAATATTGTATTTTCTAACCGAGTTTGTGTAACATGGTACATGAATATAGTGCAATTTATCTTCTTCTTCTTTTATTTATCTATATATATACATACGGGGGGGGGGGGGGCCGGACCGGATTTCTTGTCTTGGCGCTAGGAGAGCTAATTGACAGTAATTTAGTTCACTTTTTTAGCAATCCAGCAGGGTGCCTTTTTTGTCTCTGTTTTTTTTTTTTTTTTTTTTACTGTAGTTTGTATTAGCCTTTTCTGGTTTTTTATTGTACCATGTTTTTCATGTGTTTGGCTTTTTACCTGTAAAATAATAAATGAAATGAAATGAAAAAATTCATTTGAAACGTGAAGAATCTTCCCCCTACAAATTCAGACAATTTTCTGACGAGTCATCCGTGCTTCCCCGTGCCGCATAATGTCTATTTTAAGAATGATCTCAGAAGCCTGTAATTAAAGTCATACAGCAACACCTTTCGGCCAAACAAATTGAAGAAATTCTTTTGAAATTTTCGTGAGATTCCTGCCGTTCATTAAAGTTGCGTGGCCCGATTTTCGCCGAAAGAATGTATTCAGGTGCGGTACCGTTGTAGAGCCAATACTTTTTATTTTCTATTTTTTTCTCTCTTTTGCATTGAAGCTATACAGCTTCATTTATTCAAAATTTCAATGAATAAAATGAAGTACAAAACATGTATGAAGTTAAAACAATTACAGGAAAACTAGAGCAACTTCTTTTGTAAGAAGAAAAAACATGACAAAAACACTAGCAATTTTCTATTTTATTTATTTATTTTGTATTTATTTATATTTTTTTTAATTTATTAGTATATTTTAATTTATTATTATTATTATTTTTTTTTTTGGGGGGGGGCGCAAGACCCTTCGCACGTGACGTCATCCTCTAACTTTCGCTACTGCTGTGTCATTTTGTGCGTTGAAAAGCAACCTATGCAGAGCATTTGTTCATATATTTGGCGCGGAGAAAGTGGAAATTTACAACAATCATACAATACATGAAACGGCTGCGCGCAAATTTGGACTCCAAAATGGTGGAAAGAACAAAATGATCATGCACTATTCGTTTGAATTTTCAATGAAGATCCAGTATTTTCCAGCATGTATCTTCTTCTTCTTCCTTTTTATTGCGTTTTTTTTTTTTTTTTTGGGGGGGGGGTTTGGGTGGGGGGCTAGACCCCCATTCCCCCCAACGTCCCATAAAACCGCGCCTGAATGTCCTCTGAACGAATTTTGACGGACGATGCTGTTTCGAAACGAAACGGCTTAAAAACGCAAAACATACAAAAACTAATTCCCATGTGCCACGGACAGTGCACAAAAATGTAGCATGCAACATTGTGTGTACATGGCTGGGTGGGACGTGATTTAATGTCGGGATCCTGACTACAAGTCTTGTTTAGTTTTGAATTACCTTCCACTTATCATCGGCGGTTTTTTTTTCTTCGTTTAATGTCTTAAATAAAAACGGATAACTTTCTCAATTCTATATAAAAAATGCTAAATTTTAAATCCAACGTCTTGGATTAAATCGGCCACGAATCTTGAAGCAGATTCGGGAGAAACATGACGCCATTCCTCATCAATCAAAACCTGAAACAAAATGAATCAGTTTTCCATTAATATAGTAATATCTGTCTCTAATTTATTGAAGACATCACAAACCACATTAATAATTGGCAATCAATCACGAGTCGAAGTCCACTTATCGGACTTTGGTTTCAGTCGTCTCTTATTTGCAAAAGTACATAACGACAAATGGATTTGGTATCAATCTGTTGTTTATTAGTTGCATGGCCCGATTTCTGCACAAAGGAATGTTCTGTTTAATGAAGATGTTTCTTCTCTGAACGAATTTTGACAGATGATGCTGTTTTGAAAATGAAAGACACACAAAAGCTTTCGCATGCCACGGACGAGGCACAACATAATCTTACATGCAAAATTGTTTGTACATGGCTGATGGACGTGAGATATTGTCGGGATCCGGACATTAATTCATTTTTAGATTTTAGTTAACTACTGGTACCATTTATCATGGTACCATTTATCATTGGCGGATTTTGTTGTGCATTACCCTCAAATGAAAGCTTATTACTTTCTCGAATCTATAGCTGTTTAAAATTTAAATCAAAATTCTGGGGTCAAACCAGCCAAAAAAACCTGATATCTTTAAAGGCAAAGTATACCTTTGGTTTTTGGAACCGTACGTATGCCTTGATGCTACATAATTGTAGATATATACCATAAAACTAACCTGTGTGAATTTCATTTCAAAAGGTGGCAGCGTTTTTGAGATATCGCCAAAAATCTGGAGCGGTTGCGTTCACGCAGAAGAAGTATCCGTCATTGGAATACACATTCTGAGAAGCGTTACGGCCACAACGCTTCTCAGATTCAAGTTTTTGGGGGATAAAAAGTGATATATTTTTCCGTAACTGCAGTACTTCGAAGTGAAACGTTTCTCAAAATGCATTATACTATCCAAAGCTGCTGTACTTCTTACCAAGTAAGTTTTTATTGCCAAAAACTTTCAGAGTCATTACCAAACGTATGCAATGCCTTTAAGATATGGCGCAAAATAAACACAAATCACCCGAAGACAATGATGTTGGATTAAAATACATTAAAGGAGGCGGTCATAAAGAGTTGATTCAAGAATACTGGACAGAGAGAGTGAACAATCCAATACCGTTAAAGGGGATTCCTGTTTGTCATTTGTTTGTTAATTTAATGAATTCAATTTCTACCAATGTAATTTTTAGTGCAATTGTTTTTATTTTTGTGTCAAATGTGACTTGTTTATTTCAGTTGTATTAGATTAAAATTGCTATTCGATGTTTAGTTTTTATTTGTAGTTTCGGAGTGCCATTGTAAAAATGGTATATTATCAGTAAATAAATGCAAGTGTTACTTTAAACAAAGCACGTTAGACCTAAGAACTTTTGAGTGGAATATCAGGCTGTGATCGTTCAATTATTTTAATCACTTTTCGATTTTTTGTTTCAACTATTGAATTGTATACCGTAAGACCATGGAGGTGGAATTAGAAGACTACTGTAAAAAACCACCGTTGCCCCCATAGGTTTCACGGGAATTCAACATCTGCAATACTGGACCAAATTAATTAATTCGCAGCAAGGGTGTACAGAGATCCTTCCGTTGAGTCTGACGGTATGGCCGTTAAGTCATCGACCCTCGGAGTACAGAGAAACGAGAGGACAGGGAGAGAGAATGCGTTCACATTCAGCATTGCAGATCATGAATGCTGATGTGATTTTATAATCAGACAACGCACGGGACGCGGGAATTGAATTCATGCTGAGCGGAATGGGGCATTGGACGTCTCTTCTCGCAGTCAAACCCCGGAATATATAAACACTCACGCCGGTCTACACCCGCTGTCCGTGTGGCAATATATCCAACCCTATCCAGGAAATGTTCAAATGTATCAACAGTCAGGACGCTGAGATCCCCCTGGCGAATTTACCACAGCTTGGCTAGAAGCACCGCCAAGCACTGACCACGATGAAATGGTATGAGTCATGACAGAACTACACAAGGTATTCGGATCAATACTAATTGCATGAGTTAAAGTCACTGCTGGTGATGCAGAGCTAAAACCAAAACTCTAGTTGCTAATAGAAAAAAAACCAGAAGAGAACGGGACAACTAACAAGAATTGGTTGTAACCCGTGGTCAACCAACACCGGAGATGGTGATGAATGAAGCAAAAACACACCACCAGGGGGTGTGGAGCTGTTGCTTGCCCGGGCAGAGCAAGGGTGTGTTGATGATGAGAGAAGAAATAATGCCTTGGGGGTAAGACGGATGGCAAGATTGAGAGACTGGTTTGAAGAGAATAGGGAAAAGGTGCAAACCAAGTGATGACATTAAGCAAATTTAGAAACTCATATAGTGTGTGAAAGGCTGAGAAGGATTTGGTTGTGTGTTCCTGGGGATATCTGCGGATAAGGTGGATCTAATGATGAGACTGGAAATCGATTGCGAGCAAGGTCCTCTACAAATGATTTTTATTTAGAAAAAAAAAAGAAAATCCACGGGGTTGTCTTCCCCTCGCACGCGATTGGAGATAGCTCCGTGATAAAATTGCAGCTTACCTCGGGCGATTTTTGAAATTTAGAAAAGTGATTGTGTCATTGATCTTGCGTAGGCCTACAGACAGAATTAAAATGAGTAACAGTGGAATATTTGACAGCATACGGTGAAACTCAATACGCGATTCATTTTGTACAGACTTAAAGGGCCATGCAATGTAATTCTTTTTCATGCACACCTTGAAAAAGCACCCTTTTCAGCTTATTTTCAATTTTATGTTATTTTACATTGTATTTTGGTGCCTTTTTGGTTTTCATGAGTGAAAGTGTGATGTAATTTCAGGTTCGAAAATGTCATGACTTTCAACAGAAAACCATAGTGTCTCCCCAAAATGACACTATGACAACAGCGCCCTCAGTTGTCTGGAAAAAGCATGGACAATTTTTAAATGTTTAAAAGAAGTGCACTTTCCAATAAAACTAACCAAAAAGGGATGTCAATTTAGTTTTCATTCACTTAAGGGATTAGAAAACAACACAAAATATGTTCCTAAGAAATATCATTTCAGGGCCCTTTAAAATGCTTTGGATCGAAAAGCAATTAGGAAAAGTCTACAGTCCAAGTAATGCAGAGTTGTGTTGTTAGAAGTCGGGGTTGTGGTGCTATCATAAATTTGAAAAGAGCAAATTACCCACTTTATAAAAAAAAATAGAATAAAATATGGAAAAATTGGTTTATATAATTTAGAATATCAATTTTTCTGTATGTAGGAAAATTGTAGCACTGGAACTGACCAGTATGAAAACTCTGCCTATAGGAATGCGTACAAAAATGCTGAATGCATTTTGACCGTTTTCTCACAAACGAAACAACGAAATGAGCTGACATTTTTACAGGTTGATTTTATTAAAAAATCTTGATTTGTGCAAAGAATGGAAGCATTTTCAGTCCGTTTATTAACGTTGAGTTGTGGCTTTAAGGGACATTTGTTCGGCAATATTTTCTGCTTAGGCCAAGCAGCTGTATGGGCCTTGGATATTAAAAGGCAAGTTTTGTTGTTGTGTTTAACTAACTTTGTGCAAAGACGGTATACTGTGCGAAAGAATGAAACCCAACGTTTCTCACATAAGTATGATAACTATATAGGGATCAATTTAAGGAATTTCCTAAGAAAACAACGTTACTTAAAACAGCTGTATCCACTGAGCAAAACAACAACAACAACAACAACAACGACGACGACGACGTCAATTTCGACCCGGGAGTTTTGAGACTGCAGTTGCTATACTCAAAATTAGCATTCAGTGTGCACACAATATGCTGTTCGGTCTGACTATAATACTGTGCAAATATTGCTGGACGCAATTGTTCTCTGAAATACAGAGGGCAAACTTTTCGCATTTCTTTGGTATATCCTCTTTAAGAGTTAGTCCATACAAAGTGCTGGAAATGAAACTCCTGAAAAAAAGTGTGTAATACGGTAAATGTTATATCAACCAACGTGTTCTCTTTCTCATGAGTGAACACGCATGTGTCAAAAAAAAGGGAAAAAAGAAAACAGATACCCGGTAAAAATGCTTCTCTACCATCTCTCGAAAGAATTGCAAACACTTAAGTTTCATCAAAATACCCTGACGAGCAGTATCTTCATCTCTATTGATTGGAATAGCGATTTGGCCACGGCGAGCGCGAGTGGTAAACTGGCGGATTACAATCCCAGGTCAATCAACTCAAATGCCTGAAAAGCCGAAAAACAGTCCTGAGTAAAACGTCAGTTGGGAGAGCGGTGTGTATGGACAACCACGAAAGCAATATTGTTGCGATGGATAATATTTTCTCTGTCTGAGAGTGTCATCAGCGTCTCTTGAGCACACGCACTCTCTGTCTTAATCTCAAATAATCTCCACTTTACTTCTTAACCTCCTCTCAAGACTGTCTTTCCTATCCCTCGTCTTCTTCTCTTCCTTGCCATTTCGTTTCTTCTCCTTCCATTAACCGGCGGCTCAAGGGGAATGCTATATTGTATTAGCACGGGGACACCATGTCCAACAGGCTCACGACGGCCGGGGCAAAACACACAAAAGCCCCCATCATGACTCGGGTTTGAACATACCCAGTTCAGGAGCCTGGGGTTCCATAAACCCATTCTACCTTGTATCAACACCTCGCAGCTATGGAATCCAGAATTTGCGACACACATTGCTTAAGGGAAGATGATCCTTAATTCATGCGAGAGGGAAGAGGCGGAGAGTAGAATGTTTACTTTATGGAAAGGTAAAAAGAACCTAGACTGAGGGGAGAAGTGGGACAGAAAGAGAGAAATTGAAGACCATAAAAGTCAAAATATAGGACAGCGATAGAAATTCTTGAAGGAGGGAAAAAAAAGGGAAGAGGCACAATGACCTAATTATCTGACAGAATGCAAATCAAAACCAGAGGGATTAAGAAATGTCCTCAAATGGTTCACATTGAAGCTTATGACTGTGAAGCCTTGAGTTATGAAACTAAAGGAAGAACATGGAGGAAAAAAAGCTATTTACACCAATGCCAAAGTAGAGATAAACACACGAATCATGGCTCGGGAGAGTCCCCCCCCCCCTTCCAAGGAGGAACCTTCGGGGAAGCCTATTTCCCTTAAAACTGCTTTGAATCTTGCCCACTCAAAAGTTGGCATACTAATAGTCATTCAGTTAGAGCACATTATGAAGAAGGAGTGAAAGATATTAATAAAGATATTTCATTTGCAAGTCACCACTAAATAAATAACAAAAGGGAGAAATACTTTCAAATCCACGAACTACATGGAGCTGTTCTACAGTCACTGGAAGTGCGGCCCGGCTCCCAGACTCCTGGACTCCTGGTGCCTCACGATAGCCAATGAGCAACAGTTCCCTCTTTGAAACCACCAATCAGGGCCGTTTTTGTGGACAGTTCTCTGGGACCCAGGTGTTACTGCTTGTGGGTGTCTTTTAGGAGCAGAGTATGGCATCCATATGCAACCAAACCAAATTACTGCCCAAACTTAATTACGCAGTAGGACCCCGCAACCAAACTGCGTGGTCTGTTTTTGTATGCCTCGGGAAATATTGGTAAAATGACAACTCACTGGTAATTGGCAAAGCTTGTGACTTGATGACAAATGACACAGAAATGGAGAAAATCAATGGCAAAAATATACTCTTTACAAGTGCCATGATGCACCTTTGCACGAAAGGTGACAAAATGACTGGGGGAGATAACGTGAGTCAGAAAAAGTGCAATTTAATTTATATATTTGAGTTCTGCATTTGTAAGGTCTATATATCACTTCAAATACAATTGTTAGTACAATCGCGGTACAATTTCTTATTTCAATATGCTATCTGTCAAAGTGCATGATAAAGCTATGCAGTCTAAAAAACCTTTAAAACTTTAAAGCCAATTCAAAGCCACAAGTGTGTCAACTAAAAATATCAAACCAAGTTCGAAACTTCTCGTGGTCTACACTATTATTACTGTGTACTTACACAATAGTTACGATGTACGTACACGATAGTTCACGTGTACGTACACGATAGTTCACGTGTACGTACACGATAGTTCACGTGTACGTACACGATAGTTCACGTGTACGTACACGATAGTTCACGTGTACATACACAATCGTTAACGTGGATACGTACACATATGATAACCGTGCACATTTATTTCCTATAACTGTTTTTTTTCTATTTAATGTTTTTTAACAGCCTATATTATGTTACTAATCAAGTTTTTACTTATAATTCAATGTGTGTCTACTTTAAGTATGTTATTATTTTTTTGCATATTTACGCCCTGTTTTATTGATAAATTAATAACCTTGCCTGTTTATGGGGGGTTGATGGCTCTGTCTGTCTTTTCATTTTGTCACCAGATGCTTTTCTCGTTTCTTTGGTTGATTTAGGATAATGTAATCGTGTTTTGTGTAATGCCTGGTTTTAATGGTCGTTTGTTTACAATGTAAAGCAACCGGTAGTTAATGTTTTAGGTCTTTTATATTTTGATAGTAAATAATAATTGTATTGGGTCTGACACATCTATGATGACAGTTTGTGTAACTATTGTCTTGACTTGGACAATTTTAGATGTAAATATGTATTCTATTGTCCAAAGATTTGAAATAAAATAAAATAAAATATACACAATAAGAGCAGATTTAATTTATCCACGTGGTTGTACGTTTTCGATGTTTTTAAGTGTGGGCAAACTACGTATCTTAAAGGAGATCTTCAGAAGAGCATACCTTAATAATCTTAATAATTAATTTCGATAATCCTGACCTCGTTCTATTTTGTTAGATACCTTTGTTGGTACAGTCTTATGTGGCGCAAGCGCAGTACAAACACGCATGAATTGCAGCATTACGGACAAAAAACAAATTCATAAAAACCAAATTGAATACCAGCGGGAGAATGGCCCCACGAGACATCATACTGGTACAATAGAAGAGCAAATACAGTGAGCTTTACAGCGTCACAGTATATGCAATGCTCACGACTATGAAGAACTTACCCAAGGTAGCATAATCAGCTGAAATGGACCAAGACAAAGGGAAATCTGGTTTCACACTTTATGCAACAATTCTATTTGGGAATTTTGATATTGGTCTTGTAAAATTAAATCATTTTCATAAACATTCTGCCACTGATCGGGTTTGGCTATTGAAAGGTGTATTACTATTACATAAATAGTTATTAAGGTATGATATCAGAATCCGGTCTCTAAATTAATTTAAATTGCCGAAACTGCGCATTGTCTCACTGGATTGGTAAATAATATCCTTAAGTATGCATATGTTAATGTGTCTTAATGATGTGACCAATATTAACAATAATATGGCCGTGTCCGAATCAAGCGACTTCGGCTACGGCTATGGCCGCTGGCTGCAACGACAACGTTGAAGAATAGGAATCCTCGGCGTTCCCGGCCGTAGCCACTGCCGAAGCCATTCATTTGGACACTGCCTGATGTAAATTTGTAAGGCGCATAGTTATCTCCACAAAATGTTCTCACCGCCCCCACGAGAGAACAAAGAAAATACATAACAATACATACAAAACAATGAAAAAACAACAATCAATGCAAGAATACAGTCGAGCAATTCATCACAGGCATTGTTGTCAATAACGCCCAAGTGTATCAATGATGTTATTAAAAATGAATACGTGTTTTCGATTTGAGCAGTATATGACATTTTTGAACAAAAAGAAAGCACGAAATACATTGATTCTTCACCAAAGATTCATTAAGTTCTCTCTGTGAATTATCAAATGACTGAAGCCTCAAAATATCCCCAAGTCTGAATTTGCAAGAAAAAAATCATTTCTGTTTGTCTAATCGTTTTCAGGATTCGTTGACACACGTGGTGAATTAGGTGTTACACAATTAAGGCGGGAAAGGCCGTATAGTTTAATAACTGTTTCACTCATCCTAAAGCACGTTTAACACTGAGGCCCTATGTCATCCAATTTATAATTGGGGAAGCCACTTTTAAATCACTGACACTAGTTGTGTGTGTCACAGCAGAATTACACATCCCATTTCTCCAGAAGCAAAACAAAAAAAAAACACTGAAATTGATAAAAATTTCACAGGGCAAACAAAGCACCCGTCATATCTCGCGGTAGCCGTTGATTAATTGTCTACCCAAGTGTCGACCCATGTAACTCTCAAGGTATAAATCATTGTGTTGACTTTCAGTGGTTATGATCACAGAGAAAGAAGAAGAAGAAGAAAAGAAAAAAAAACATCTTAAATGTGTTCTCTTTCGTTAAATCTTGCAACAGATTGCCGGGCGCCATGCCCGATGGCCGAGGACACAACGTAAACGGTCGATCTCACACTAATTAAATTGCAGCTTCAACATAGCCCAACCAACATCAACCAAAACCACTGCTGCTACCACCACCAGTCGTGGTCTGCCCACACCAACTCGACTGAGAAAACGGAGCAAGGGGTTTGGTTTTCCAAAACGGTTCTCTGGTGAAGGATATCCCACAGTCTCAAACGGATTCATTACTGGTATCCCATGGGGCGAAATGGTAGCAGGTGATATGCTCTTGGCATTGTTGGGTGGGCAATAAAGGAACTACCATGCAAGAAGAGGACGGGGGGAAAAGTGGAGGTTTTGGAGCTAATTTTAAAATGTTTTGTTTTCGTTGGATGAATGGTGGAAAGGAGTGTCATCATGGCGTACTGGGTATTATTCACCTTCAGGAGGTTTTCTCTGCAAGACGATGACGGGGTTTCATAATGTGGTGCGGGAAAGTACATTTTTTGGAGGGTGGAAAACAGAGGGAAAGTAATATGGGATAACAGTGCTTGGTTAGAACCACACGGGACTGATCTGGGGAGTGAAGTCCGTGTGCAGCCTATGCATGTAATCTCTCTTCATTAACTGAACAACCTCTGTGTGGTCGCCCCCAGCGGTGGCGTTTCTTTTCACGCCGATAATCTGGAACCTTTACTCAAGCTTGTTGCAAGCTCTGAATGGTATCCAAGCTCATCTAAGAAACGTCCAGACCAACTCACCAAGGAGCTGAAATAGCGAGAGAACTATAGAGCATTCGGGAGTACGGAAGGGAGCCGAGCTCACTCATGCATGAACAGGGAAGGACGGACTGGCAATCGAATGAGAGCAACTAGAAGGAACGAAAGAGTAGAACTCAAATCTAGGAAGAACCGGTTCTGGAGTGTTGGTTGGAACTCGATTTAAACAGATTATGAATGAGATAGAAGAAAGGAATAGAACTCAAATAAAAATCAGAGCCTGTGCACCACTGGAGTAAAGAAAGGAAAGGAGCTGAAATCAAAACAGATTTCCAAATATATACAAGAAAGGAACTCATAAAAAATGTAACTCATAAAAAAGAAGGGCACGAGAGTATTGGAAGCATCGGAAATAGAATTATGAATGGAATCAAATCAAAACAAATACCTAAACCTGAGTGAGTAAACGAAATAATTGGAACTCATTCAAAAGCAATAACATGAACCGGGGAGAAGGAAGCAGTGTGCACTCAGCTCAAATGAGCCTGAACTGGAGAGAAGAAACTGGAAAGAACTCAAATCAAGACGGAATATGCACTGGAGGAAGGAACTTGAGGGAACTCATTTCGAAAAAGTTAGCCTGCACTACAGGGGAGTAAAGGAAGCGCAGGAACTCAAATCAAAACTGAACATGCCCTGGAACGAAAGAAGCAGGAAACCCACTTCAAAAACAAGAACATGCACTAGAGAGAATATGGAAAGAACTTGATCTCAAATCAAAACTGAACATGCACTGGAGCGAAGGAAGAAGGGAACTCAGTTCGAGAGCTTGCACTAGACAACAAGAACAACAACAACAACAACAACAACAAGAACAACAAGAACAACAACAACGACGACAACAACGACAACAACGACAACAACGACAACAACGACAACAACGACAACAACGACAACAACGACGACAACGACGACAACGACGACGACGACGACGACGACGACGACGACGACGACGACGACGACGACGACGACGACGACGACGACGACGACGACGACGACGACAACAACAACAACAACAACAACAACAACAACAACAAACAGAGCCTTCACTGAAGGAGAAGGAATGCAGGGACTCTAACTCAAACAGAACATTCACCCCACCGGAGTGAACTTGACATAAAACAGATCCTGCACTGTGGGCTAAAGGAAGGAATGGATCTCAAGTCGAAACAAAACTTGTTCTGGGATGGAGAAAGGAATCAACATTAACATGCATTGGTGTGAAGGGGGGAAAATGGGCCCTAATCAAAACAAAGCATGCACTGGAGCGTTTGAAGGAATGGAACTCAAATCAAAACAGAACCACTGGCATGAGGGAGGGGGGGGTCGAACTTAAAGTAGACCAGAGGATGCCCGGGAGTGGGGGGTTGAGTGGAACCCTGATCAAAATAAAGCAAAGCTCCGTCAATTTCAATCATGTGGCTGTTTGGCCGCATGTCCACATACAGATATGAACTTTCTCGATGGTTTGTTGATTTCCTTCACAGTATCATATCCAAAGGCGAAGCTTTCATTTGGTTGTTGTAGTTGTATTTTTGACCTGTGACCCCCGGTCATTGTTTCTGTTTATAAAAAGCAATTACACACACAGAAGCATACTGTCAATATACAGTTGACATGATCTTGCAACATGTAATCCAATTGAAACATTCATTTTAATACCAAGGAGGTTATGAAAATCTGCATATTTAGTTATAATAAACCTAGTTTTACCTGTTTTATTGACTTGTTTTAAACAGTCAATAATTCTATTGCCTGGTTTGTGATTAATTATTATAACAAGTCAGCAGAACAAGTATAGAACATGGTTTAAACCGAAAAAGATGTTTGCGTTGGTTTGTCTTTCTTTCGGTTTTGTTCTGTTGGTAGGAAACTTCAGACGCTCTTTAACTATTCCTACATGGACAAAAATTGGCGCATCGCAATCAGTATGCCTGAAGATACCTGATTAAAAAATATCATCGCAAATCATCCGCCCCGATGGCTTCCGAATGAAATCCAGATGACACCGCATTATCTCGCAACGTCATTCCTAAACCATCTCATACCCTTTCACAAATCCACACACAATCGGCGAACAGGGAATTAGCGATCACAATAATATTTATACAGAGCCGTTATTTGGTTGAGAGGTATGAAGGAAAAAAAACAAGTATAAAATGCAAGTATTTTAGACGACAAGCGAAGGCTTCAATCAGCAAAACCCGCCTGCTGAAAACCATCTGTCCCCGTGATACAGGCGATCAAATATTTGCAACAAAACAGACGATAAGCAGACACTTTTAGTGGAAATATTACCATAGCGGATGGTGGTGACAGCTTCAGCATGCTATTAACGGGTTTGTGAAATCGTGGAGGATAGAAAGTGTCCACAATTAGTCATTAGATTCTTCGTAGCCGTTTTGAATGAGCAATTGAAATGATATCAATCAGCATAGAGCAAAATCATGCGTTTTCTTTGTCTTTTTAGAGTAACTATTTATTTAACTGTTTATTTGGAAAGAGTAATTGTTGGGGAGGGGCTAGTCGATGCAATAACAGTAGCGGAAATTAACAAGAACGCGAAGTTGCACCGGGGTAGTGAACTTACAAAAGTCAACAAGATGTGTTTGGGTGTTAAATAAATTTAATATTTTGCCTTTTATTGTTAATGTTATCTACCACTCAGTGTTTATTGACGTGTTTACAAAAGATGGTAAGTTTAATTTAAACTATTTAACTGATTCATTTATTTTTGGATAGAAGAAGAAGAAGAAGAAGAAGAAGGGAGAAAAAGCTTGAGTAAAGATACTAGATTGTTGGGGGCGCAGAATCAATTGCCAACTGTTCTTCTCCAATCACATGTTCGTACTTTGGGGCGATGGGGAAAATTGACAGACAAAGATTTGTCTTAATACTAAAGACAAGAAAAAACATCCATAACCTCCTCCCCATATTCAACAGATTTAATTGAAGTGCTATTAATTTTTTTTATGGGGTGGAAACGTGTATTGGGGACGAGGATGTTTAGTTTAAGGAGGGGCGGGGGCGGGGCTGTCAAGAAACGATTCCTGATATGGGATGTTCGTTGTGAGAGTTTATTTACGTCTGTTCAATTAATCAAATTGTCTTTTACAACCGGTTCCAGTTGTAAGGTGTATAAAAACGACTACCATCTTTTCATGATAAAGCTGCCTGCATTCGTTTATTTATTCGCCTTATCCATTGCTAACAATATCAAGTTGCCAATAAGCCGCCTTAACGTGTAATAATATAGAAGTGCAGCCAGCAAAAGTAATGTAAGACTAAAATGATGCGTGCGCTTTAATGACATGCCCCAATGCTAACGATTCATTCCTCGACGATTTGCACGTATAAACGCAAGACTCGCCTTAAAATATATCTACGGTTTCGTACAATTAGACTGTTATTATTGCTATGAGTCATCGTCATGACTTCTTCATTAATGTATGTATAAAAATCGTCTTAACGACGTAGTACATACACGACAATAATGCTGCGTTTCTTTAGTGGCTATATTCAAACACAAAATTGATCTCCCTCTCATTACAATCCCTTCCTTTGATAGAGCATTATGTTTGAGCCTTTACTTAAGAAAATAAAAAAGATCAAGGACAGTTATGTATTTATATAGTTTGAAGGTTTAATTTCTTCTCGTTTGACGATTGCAGATAGGTTTTTTATTATTTAGATCTGTCGTATGTGCGACCCCTATTCCATTACGAAATTGTTGTGAAATATGCGAACGTGGCTGCTTGCAGAATTATGAGCCCATTTTCACCAGTGAATTACTACAACTGTTGAGAAAACACCATCAGAATAGTACAGCGATGCTATCTTTATAGCTGTTAAGCTTATTGCTATTCAACACCATCATTTTCCTCTGAAATCATGCAGTCTTCGAGGAACATTTCCAGCGTCAATGCTTTCCACCTCAGGGTATGATACAAGCGCATAACAGCGTTCTTGTCAATATTGAAAGGTAGCGTCTCTTAAAAAAAATCAATGCACTGTCAGAATGCTATACGAGAATGTCGAAGGGACACAAACTACCCTCAACTTCCAAGGGTTGAAATTGATTAGTTCAACGCAAGTATAAAGTCTTGAGCAAACATCATTTTGTTTTAACGAGATACTGGATGTAAGTATATGTCAACATAGTAATTTGACGTTAAGTGAAAATTTAGGACATTCTTACTCATACATTTTTCATTGTCAGCGCAGTCTCGTGTGTCCAAGTAGAGAGCGTAGGAAAACAGAATAGCAAATTGTGCTTGATGATAGAATATGTTTTTTTTTTCTTTTAAACGATGATAGATTTATGAATGTACATTAATATGAGTCTGTTCTTTTGTCATGCGATTTCCGTCATATACATATAGGGAACAACAGCAATCGTAATAGTGAAACAATCCGTATATACAATCAATCAACTTCTTATTAGCCTCGACTTCAAGGCGAGGCTTAGGAATAGATGATGGATTGAATCTACGGGTTGTCTCAAGTATTATGATTGTTCTCTACAATAAAAGCAAAGGAAAACAAAGAAGGCAAGCGGGAGTCTGATATCCGAAGGCGTGAAATGGGTAACGCCAACAACAAAAACTGATGACGAACATCAACTACTTTTAATTCTATTCTTTCACACCAAACACATTACTGGTGTGGTGATTATATCATCATTTCCCAAACTCTTTAACCACTGCACGTTACTTTTTTGTGACTGTTTTTTATTAACTTATCAAGTAACGCATTGTAACAAAGAGGACCAAAATAAACCATCATTTTTGTCATGTTGTGGCCGATCACTGAGCGCAATGGACTCAAGCTCTGGGTTTCTGATCAGCAGAGTGTGTGTTCGAGTCCCGGTCGTGACACTTGTGTCCTTGAGCAAGACACTTTAAACCATTATTGCTTCGCCCTTCGGATGGGACGTAAAGCCGTAGGTCCCGTGTGTTGTGTAATGCACTTGCACTTATCGCTAAGAGAAGGGGTTTTCCCTGGTGTTTCTGGCAGTGGCCGAAAGTACATGAAAACAGAGAGAAAAATAAACAAATATATATATATATATATATATATTAAATTATTCATGACTGTGACATTTATCCAGTCAGACATATCAATAAAGCTGAATAGAATAGCTCAGCAGGAATTATGAATAAATTAGTTCGAGTTATGTATTGAATTTGTACAAATCCTCTTGAGCCAAATGATTATAATCTTATCTTTTAAATCTATTGTTCATATTGTGTTCTTTCCTTGGAACGAATAAAGGTCATATTAATTCTTGTAGGCGCTCCATGGCCTGTACTTTCAGGCTTAAAATGAAAATGTCCAGATGGGCAAAGTTTGACTTTTAACGAGATTAAGTGCAATATTAAGGCGTGAGGGTAATAAGTATTGAGGGACAACGGCACAGGCTAACAATGTTAGACTCACAAATGAAATAAAACCTTCCAAGACATTTAGGCTAATCGCACAAAGCGGCTCGTCAGATGGAGAGAGAGAGGGGGGGGGGGGGACACACACTAATCATTAACAACTTGATTTGTGAAAATACATGTAACTAACCAACTTATCAACCAGACAAAAAAAAGTACGAGCACACACCACTGAAGAAAATGTGATTGCTCAGTCAATAGCGATAAGTCCTCAGCTCTGAAGACGGAAATGATTGGGGGGGGGGGGGGTACGTTTGCGTCAGATTTTGAGGAGAGCGATTTAATTATGGTCAGTGCTGAACGTTGCGAGTTCTCGAGAGCCACACAACACAATCTCTTACAATCAATGTGGCAATATAAACACTGTACAGTCAGGTAGAGAGAGCACTGTAAACTTAACCGTGCTCGGGATATCAATGTGGTTTCATGTACCGAACAGTCACAGTTATTCTGGTTTGTACTAAACTTAAAGAGGGAAGGTGTGTCGTCCTGTCGTCATTGTGTGTATGCAGGCTACTGTTTATAAAATACTCTGCCATAAATTAAAGGTAGAATACAGGATTTGTATTCGTCAAAACGAAATTCTTAGTATCAGTCTGAAAGCTGACTGATTATGAAGTTCACGTACCAGTACCAATCTGCCATGGAAATGTTTCTGTCTGAAATACTGTCAAAGTCGGGAATAGAAGTTGAAGACCAAATTTCAAATTTTGGTTGTAACAATCGAAATTAAGGACAATGTGTTTATACATGTTGTCAGTTGAGTTAGTGTGCACGGTTTTCCAATATTTTCTCCTGACTCAGACCGCGGATTGAGCCCAAATTTTCACAGTTTTTTTTGTCATGTATATTGAATCATACATAGTAAGAACACTGCACTATCAGCTCAACCAATCCTTTTTTTTTTTACCTTTAACACTGTAAATCAGTCAAAATGGTATGCCGGGGTGGTGGTAATCCATGCAATTCCGCAAAGCATTGTTTTTGTGCGCTCAGTATCTTACTAATCAAATATGAATACAGCCCAGATAAAAGGAAAAAACAGTGGACAAGTCTTACCCCATTTTTGGAGAACGTAGAGTGGGCAATACTGTTAACGCTGACAAATAATAAAGTGTCTCTTTTTGGCAAGGTGTCGATAAATTGGAACAGGATAAACAAACTCAATGTGTATATGTCATTTCCACTGGGGTGAACATTAACACCGGCAATCGCTGGGACACCTCATTAGAACCAGTTGTTTTTCTTGGTGGGAAATTTCCCTTCCAGAAATGCGATTAAAAAATGGTCTAAACGGGCAAATTTCACAGGCCCGTGGAATTGAAAACACGAGGCGATTATTTCCGACAAGTGCTGCTCGAGTCATTACCACCCAGCCCTACCAGGACGGGCGGTCCAACTCTTGCACCATCCCCCTACACCCTCCTGCAGTAGAAAGCCCGGGGCACTATTTCTTCAACGTACACATGATAATTCACGAGTCTGGCACGGTTCCCTGTCAGGATGATTACTTTGTCATGTAAATTAGGAGCCACGGGGAATACCGGTCTGTATATATTATAAATGCTTCTTTTAAGGGTTTTTTTTCTTCTTCAGTGAGATGTGGAAAGTACTCTAACCCGTTGTCTAATGTGGCGAAACAAGTCATATTCAGTTGAAATATTGACAAAGACTTGTCAGCAGAGTTAAGGACAGGATTATATGTATTTATAATACTAGCAGACCAAGTCATCCGCGGTGTGGCTATAAAAAAAAGTTTGCTACAACGAGCTGTCATTTGTTTCTAGATTGACAATGCAATTAGTCTTAATTTATGAATGATGCATATATCCACCAAGGTTGGAGCTACAATTAGGGACCGGCTACATTTATAGAGCCGGGTTACATTGAGAAGAGCCCCTTACAATACAACAAATTTAATGATTTAACAAACAAAAATCCAAAATCATCAATTTACAAACAAAAAACCCTTCAAACTGTACGCAACTATAATTGTCTTGATCTATTGTTGCTTATAAACTAAGTCTCAAACAATGCTCATACCAGTTATGGATTCAACAAAATGGCTTTTTGGCTCGAAGCTTTCAGACCTATTCGTTACAAAACTCTTGTGATTTCACTTTCACTCGCCACAAAGACTGCTGGCTTTATCAAAATGTACACTATAAAAGGAAGCAAATATTTTTCTGTGTGATATCTTTGGCAAGAAAACAATAACTAGAAAAACCTCGTAAATTTTGAATTGTTGAATTATGCTAAATAATATGCAAGACAGCTGTCAAACAGCCAAGCACGTTTAGGTGTGACGCGTCGGCCAGTATAGTAGCTTGCTACAGTACGAATCAATGATGCTCAGCTTAAAATGAAACACCAGTTTTTTCTTTTGTTGCTGGCAATCTGCAAAGCACAAAAGGTCTAGACTGCCTCTAGGGCAAGCCAGCCTGCTGCCCAGAGGTAGAACTTCGATGACACATCAATAATGTGCTTTATTTAGTTAGCAGCGCGGAACCAGACTCACGCGCCGCATTATTAAAAAACGGCCTTTGTAAGGGATTTGAACGTGTAATTCCGGCACTGGGGGTCTTCAATGCTTTGTTTTATAATCTGTGCTATAGACTTTAGCTATTTTTAAAGTAAAATATATTTGATTGTTTCCATAACCGTCTTTGCGAGCCAAAGGACAAAGGACAGATGAACTAAATCATTTCTGATAATCAACCCCATCTTTAAAGTTTGCTTCACCCCCAAAATGCGGATGCTATGGA
This sequence comes from Marthasterias glacialis, assembly GCA_911728455.2. Taxonomy (NCBI): domain Eukaryota; kingdom Metazoa; phylum Echinodermata; class Asteroidea; order Forcipulatida; family Asteriidae; genus Marthasterias; species Marthasterias glacialis. The sequence goes on along the minus strand of OU452229.1, from coordinate 5,030,938 downwards.
CAGTGGGCATTCATCCAAATTAAACTAGTTTCATTCATTTTGTGACTTCCTGCATAAGGACGCGAAATGTTTTTAAAACGACTAAAATAAAATATTGAACAGTCACGGCAACAACAACCATAAACATAAACAAAAAGGAAACGAAGAACAGCAATGAATGAAGACGACGAATTACAATCATGGTATAGGCACAACACTGTTGACTCAAGTCCAGTTCAAAACCTTATCATTTGGCTTTAGTCCCGCGTAACATACACTAATCATAATCTTCTAAGTAAGAAGTGTCTGTGAAGAGACTACGATGAGCACCATAATTAAGAGGCAATCATCTTTCTGAAGATATCACGTCCTCCTTGTGTGCTCTTTGTAATATAATGCTCCCCGTTTCCTGTGCTATCCTAACTAAAGATATCAACGTCTTGCTGTTGACTCACATGGAAAACAGATACCTTGTGAGCAAACACAACGCCCAAAAGTACCACCACCACAAGCAAGCCGGGCAGAAACCAGGCAAAGAAGCCGGCCGTACAAAGAGTCTAATCCCCACCGAGGGCACATTTCGGAAAGATCCACCTCGCTTCGAAATCAGGTTTTCAGAATGAGGGGGGTATGGTTACATCTCTGACAGCAAATATGACTTGGGTCAGATACAATTTCTCCTAATTTATTAACACTGTGCCACTGCAAGTAGTATCTGGTGTGACTTTCTTTGTACAGTCCGCGGTTTTCTGTTTCTATGCGGTTCCACCCTTTGCGATCAATTTTTTTTTACCTCTTCAGTTTTCGGCCGGCAGCCAAAAGAAAAACTGCCACAGGATACAAATTGATCAAGGTTCGAAGCTAGTTCTTTCTCTTTTGAATTTATCCAGGCAGTTGCTGTGGAAAAGTCTGCTTAAAATGAATTTCAAATGATTGTGCGCAATATTACAGTGAGGGTTTCATTGGAATGGTTTAACTCTACATCTATATAAAGGCGAATCAGTCGTCATTTTCTTTTATTCCGAGTAAGCTTTTGTTTTTTCAAACAAAGTGCGGTTTCCAATTGTTCGAAGGAAAAAAACCTCGACATTGCCTAGTGGCATGCTGAAAGTAAATAAATTCAAGTGGTGAACAAATGGTATATGTGTGATCAAATTAATTAACCAAAAAGCAATCTTTTTGTAAGATTAATTTTGTAACAACAACTTAGGGCATTTACATCCAAATTAATACTGTAAAATCGCTCTTGTTCACACAAGCATTTGTGAAAAATTATCCACCCCACAAATTTTGCTAAGACCGTGATTCTACCCCAAACATTCCACAAATTATATCAATACCGCCGCGGGACAGTATTTTTACCACACTGTCTCAACTTTCCTAAATTTATAAAATCAAGTTACAATATCTCTGAAAAGGCCACAGGCTAGGAAATTTCAACCACATCTTGCACAATAAAGGAATTTCTTAAGCTAAAAACACTCTCGTCCGTATGGTTTAAACATGCTCTTGTTTCTACGGAAACCAGACTTGGCAACCCCTAGGTGCATATTATAGTCATGCAGGTATCAATCTTGACAGAACCTCTCTGGGACTTGCGATTTTTTTTCTGTCGGTGGGAAGGGCGGGGGAGGAGGGGGGTCACTTTGTTCACTTAGGACTTCCCTGTTGGCCTTGTTTTTATTTGAATTGATCTGGCCAAGGTTTAGCACAGCTGTTTGTGCATGTGTTCCGCGAAGGTAACTTCCAGGCCGTGGAAGTACGGCTGAAGCAACAAGATTAATCCCTAGCTCTCCCGGTGCTGTCATGTTTGTTATTGGGTCTCAGCTCTTTCAAAGCCTTTACAAATAACCCAGATAACTTGCTCCTTGTATATCTGTGGCATTTACAGTTGCTTGTGAAGCCAACCGCCCCCCCCCCCTCCTCCCTTTAGCATTGTTGCCGTCTGGATCAATATGTGTAGAGAGAAAATTGACCGGCAGGAGCAATGTTCGTCAAATAACACCACGCCACCCAAACACTGCAAGGGGAGTTAACTTCATTTTGTGCAGATTACGGTATCCAAGCTGAAGGCCGAGATTTGATTTGATTCCCATGTCTTTTTCCATATATATATATATATATATTTATGGGCGGTACTCAGTGGCTACAAAAACAAATACAGAGGTGATTTTCAATGCCATCCGGGATATTTTTTAGTTTTCAGACTTTGACACAGTTTAACATTGACCTCATCATCTTCGGAAAGTTCACAATATATCTTTAAGAGACAATATTGTGTGTAACTCGAGAGCAGGAGAAGGTTTCCAATCGTCCCGCCCTTAAAGCTCCTTAGACAATTCATCAAATTAATTAAAACTAGTGCATAGTTGACATCGAAATTAAAAACTTTAAACTATAGTGACTATTGAGGAATACAATACTGAATTTTAAAAACTTTACCAAATACCACGGATTCACTTGCGAGTGCAGAACATCTGCTCTGACTCGTATTTTGAGGGTTATGGATTTCTGGCTTACAAGAACTAGAAGAATAATACTTCAGAAGAAGGCAATATACAAACAGTGAGAGGAGAGGGTAGCTGGGGATAATGTACACGCACAACTACAAAACGGACTCTGCGAAGGAGACAAGCGGGGAAAGCCCCTTAAGTGCTTGGAAGGAGGCCCCCTACCATAACAACCATAACCACGGTGATCCCCTCAAATCAAAATATTTACCCACCCATCTCCTGGTCTGTCTGCGGTGAGCAGTATGAAAACTAAAGGGTTGTCATTTTGGTGTTTTGGGGCCTCATATCAGAGTTATTAATGCCCATGGGTTAACGGTGGGGTAGTGTTACCAGACCTGTGAAGAAATGGCAGAGAAGAGACCCGATATGGGAGTGAGTCACGGCAAGTGAGCCACTAAAAAAAAAGAGAATGATGGAATTCCAAATCGATGGAAGTGTTGCCCTCCGATGTTGTAGTCAAGACCTGGAAGTAAGAGACAGAAGAAGCCAAGACAGTCTCGAGACTTACAACAATATTAACCTCGTGCCCATAGACTTTCTGTTATATTACAGGATGTGACAGACACGAGGTGTGGGAGGGACGCGGTATTAAGGTATTATAGCAGATGCGGTCATGTTAGTTCACTCACCCTTGGTTACGTTATGTAATTCACCAGCCGTTGATCCTTTTCATACTCTTCGTATGTAGGTGCGATTTGGTTTTTGCCCTTCTTTTAAACAGGTTGGAACCTGCGACCTTCCGCAATCTTGGTCAGTGATGACGTTTTGGAGGCGGAAGTGCAGTGTAACGCATGCTCATGTACACAATATGCATGTATACCGTTCGTTTTCATTGCACTTCCGGCTCCAAAACGTCAAAGGATAGAGCACTTGCTCGCTCAGTGATCAGTGATAACGGTTCGAATCTATACGTGCGTTTTGTCAAAAAAATGACACCTAAGCAAGCAGAATCAAATTCTAAGGGCATACTGAGAAGTAGATCCAATATTATCCACCATCAGTGGTCAGTTTTATAACTAACTCAACAGTTATTTGAAGAGCAACCAGATATTTCAGTTTTCACAGTTTTGTTCATCTAAAATACCCGTATTTTACCTCTGTTGAGTTCGAAATAGTTTCAGATACACTTCTCCGAAAAATGAAATTTCGTGTCATAGAGTTTGTGAAATGTGAAACTGTGTGTAGTAATTATTATTTCATGGACTGTTCAAATATTCAGCACAAGTGACATTTCCAACTGATACTACATCGAATGAGTGAACAAATTTCCAATACTGAAAAATGCACAGCCTCCGTACTTCTCTGGATTATTATAATAATATGACACTATCACAATATTTAGCCAAAATTCCTGAGCAACAATGCTTAATTCTCATCTTACCTCGTATTAGGTTTCACTTAAAATTGTATTTCTGGTGAGGCCTAAACAGACAGAGCCACTGAGCGATAGAGGAGGGAAGAAGGGGGAAAGGGATGGATTTTTAACAATTTCAATGTTTTTGCTTGCGGGGAACACAAATCACACATTGACAGACGCAGACAGCCTTACAACAACAGGCATTGACCGACAATAAAGAGCAGTCGGTAACACGATCTTCAAAATAGTGGATATTCTATTATTAAGATTTTCTGTATTGATCCTCCATGCAGAAAACTCGACTATATGCATTATGGTGGATAAGACTGGATCTTTATTAAAGGTTAGGTAATTCCACGGAGAATGGTTTTGCAATTCAAATTCATCAACTGACACTCAAATGTTCTTTGAATAAAAAGCTTGCATGACTTTTTTATGGCATTTAATGGACAAACCACAGTTAGTGTTGTGGCATGTGCGCAATGGTGTTGAGCAAAAGAATGCGCGTTTTAGAAATGGAACTAAAAACTGTGACTAAAGGATTTAGGGAAGCGTATTGCCGCCACGTAAATAAAAATTCTCAATCTTATCGTGTACGTAAACGACAGCTATCGTTTAACAAACGTACTCGATAATTATCGTGTACGTACACGTACTCGTACACGATAATTGTTGACTTATCGTGTACGTACACGATAGCTATCGTGTACGTACACGATAATTATCGTGTACGTACACGTACTCGTACACGATAATTGTTGACTTATCGTGTACGTACACGATAATTTTTGACTTATCGTGTACGTACACGATAATTTTTGACTTATCGTGTACTTACACGATAAGTTTTGACTTATTGTGTACGTACACGATTATCGTGTACATACACGATAACTTTTCGTGTACGTACACAATCAGTTGGGAATTAAGTTTGAACTTATAGTGTACGTACACGATAAGTTTGGATTTTGTTGTGTACGTACACGATAAGTGGACTTATCGTGTACCTACATAAAAACTATCGTGTACGTACGTACACGATAAGAGTGGGAATTTTTTTATTCACGTGGCGGTTAATACGCTTCCGTAAGGATTGAATGTTATCTTACGTTTTAAGTAAGACCTGTGTGATAAGGTACGAGTAAGGTTTGCAGGGACACCATGTGATCGTCTGGTAATGTTGGTTTTCTGAAAAGAGTCGGTTTGTTACTCGACGTGGCCAGGGTGCCACGGGCCCAGTTCCTTAAAGATCTTTACCGGTAAGCACATTTGTGTGTTTTACTACAGCAGAAGAACACGCGTAAGCAAAAGTGTATAGACCTTTATCATGCTGCCACCATCTTGGTCATGTTCCCCGTATCCAATAACAGTAATATATACTAATATTCATCGTACAAAAAAGAACCAGACTGTTTGCCCTTCCAGCCTCGTTTTGGTTACATTGATTTGAATGGGGGAAAATCAAGATGGCTGCACCATTGAGAAGATTTGACAACGCGCGAGCGCGTTCACAATGGATTTGCATTGTTGCGTCACTCATCTGCTTACAAGAACCGCCAGCAAGCTAGAGCGTCTTCTGATCCGCTTACGATAAGCAGCGTTTATGAAATAGAAACTGTGCCGATTCGCGACTCCGTAGGCAGAAAACGCCTGTCAATCAAACTGTGCGCATTGACCAATTGGATCACGCCTTTGGTCATGTGACCTCGGTCAAACTCGGTCACACGTGCAGCGTAAACGCACACAAACAAAGGTGTGTGGGCGGGGCTTGTTGCCGAAGCCGGTACGGTCCATTGGCCCAATTCACCTGACGTCATCATCGCAATAATCTAGGTTGCGTCATTTTGGTGGTCAATGTCACTGAGTTATTCAGTGAAGTGCGCATTTTAGGAGATGCGGCTTTTACACGTAAACCTATTGACCACCCAAATGGTGAGCGTGGCACAGTCGGCGCGTGTGACGTGCGTGCAAGGGGTCAATTGGGCAATGACCGTCGTTAATTCCGCAGTACACCTGCCACTGTGCTGTCGCCATGTTTGTCCTTGTATGAGTTTAAAATGACAGTTGCGCCATGTTAAATGTCTCAGTTTGGTATAGCAGTTTTAACAAACTTGAAGCTGATTATTTCAACCGTACATTCGAATTCTAACACCGTTTTATTTTCAGTTCTTATAGGCTTGTGTTATAATCATATCTGAGAGACCCTATCACTTCAAAAAAGTTTTGTTTAGGATGATCGGCAGTCTTTACATCACATAACAAAAGTCACCAATCGAATTATTATTATTTCTTTTTAATTAATAATCACTAGTGTATCTTCTCTTTAATAAACGACTTTGACAATCAATTGTTTTCAATATTTGAACAGATGGAGGTAGTTGTATTTGTGAGCAGTGTGAATTCCAAGACATGATGACGACATGATGACGACACCTTGTGTCAAAATTACATGTAGACGAACCAGAGTGTAAAATATCAGACTACCTCGAATCCTCAAACAGCTTGTCAAAACATTTGCTATCCTTCGCAAGACGCCCACGTGTTATACAGAAAATATTCCTGCAACATAAAAATAGGTCAATTTCAAAATAGGTGATCGAAAATTGAATAAAAACTAATTAAACTCAAGTAATAATTCACACGACTCAACTTCCTTTCCCTGTAGATAAATGGATTGATGAAGAAACGTTTTTCACAGCCAGTTTTGTACCTCTGAAATGATATGTGGTTAGGTTACACTGTAACAATAGAGTACAGCCGTATCCAATCCTTCGGTCGGCTGATGCTGTATTAATAACGGAGGCCCCCAATAATAACGAACTTCATCGTTGCACAAAATAAAATTATAAAAAAAAACCACACAATCCGTGGAGGGGAGAGACGACGAAAGTTTCTTTGTGAGTGTCTTCTATGAATCCACGGTGATGGATCAATGTTTGTGTGTGTTTGGAGATGAGATATTCACCAGCATGATGGTTTCATAACTCAAGAGATTTGTGTTTTGATGGCTAGGGTTACAATTGTTCAAATACTCTATAATTTGATGTAGTTTAGGCAGAGGATCCTGGTATCTCTTGGCCCTCTTACAGGTCTGTATCTTGCAGTAATCACATTTTTTGTTTGATTTTAATAATTCAATAAAAATTTTTTTAAAAATGCTCGTTTTTTAGGGGAGAATAAGTACGGAAGCTTATTGCGTGGATAAAAAAAATCTCTTATCGTGTACGTACACAATAGTTAACTTGTACGTACAAAATAGTTATCATGTACATACACGATAATTACGTACATGATCCTTTTCGGTATGTACACAAAATTATCGTATACGAACACAATAAGGTTGAACTTATCGTGTTCGTACACAAGTTCGATATTATCGTGTACGTACACGATAATCATCGTGTACGTACACAATAACTATTGTGTACGTACACGAAAACTATCATGTACGTACACGATAAGAGTTAGATTTTTTTATTTACGTGGCGGCTGAACGCTTCCGTAAATAAAAAAGTTTTGGGTGGTTATTATTTTGAAAACAAATGATCATGAATGTTGCATATTTTCAAAGATTAAACAGGCGGCAAACTTCGAAATCAAGAGTTTCTCATCGACCCTTACAATTCAACGAGCATTACAGTACATTGGGAATACTTATATAGGATTGTGTATTCAGTATTATATAACACACACACAGATCACTGTCATTTGATTGGCGGAACACGCGTCACGTTTCATCCATTATTTTTCCATGTAATTACTGCCTCGACGCTCTAAAATTCATATATTGTCCAATAGGGTAAATTATTGGACGATTTGCAGCGTCGTTTCCAAAATAATCGTTCCCCGCCCGTTTGTCCAAACGAGGCATCGTGTCACGGCGGACAAGGCTGTGACCTCATAGAGTTGTCCACATTGTTAAGAAGCTTTTTAAACGAGTTTTTAGAGTGTGGGGTTGACGAGTTTCCGTTTCTATTTTTGTGTTTATTGTGAAAAAAAATCCAATGACATCGATCTATGTGTGAGTTGTATAAAATAAAATTGAATGCATTTCCAGTATTGTCGTCCAGATTTCACTTTGTGGTTATTTATTATTCTGCGACAATGCGCTCATAATTATGCATCCAATATTTGTATAATATTCACAGTGAGTCACGGTAATTTACAAGTTTAAACTGTTTTGGCATACCCTTGGTAAAAAAGGTAACAAACAAACAAACAAACAACAAAAACAAACAAAAAACAAACAAAAAACAAACAAACGAACAAACAAACAAACAAACAACCCAACAAACAAGCAAACAAGCAAACAAGCAAACAAGCAAGCAAGCAAGCAAGCAAGCAAACAAACAAACAAACAAACAAACAAACAAACTAATAAAGAAATAAATTAAAAAAAATTTTTTTTTTAACTCACAAATGTAAGCTTTGTGAGTTTTTGATTGTATTTTTTGCATCGTTGTTGCAGTTGTAACATCAGTGAACATTTTATTTTTTAACTTTTTGCGAATTCATGGAACTTTGTTTTGAACACAACAAACGGAAACGAAAAATAGTAACAATAACTGTGTAAATAAATAAACTTGTTTATTATTCATCTGTATAGGCCAATCACAGAAACATTTGGACTTATCGTTTAGGTTTCATTTTGAGCGGCTCAAGGTCAACATTAAGATTCAACATCTGTATCTTCCATCAACCACGACATGAGACGAAGAAAGACTCTACCATTTTTCCTTTTCCCCCCGGATTCCTGTCTGGGACCTGTAAGTCATCAAACCATTTTATTACTCCTTATATAAGAATGAACAGAAACTCATACTCAGACCCGAGTGGGAGGCGTGGGGGGGTCGAAGAGGAGGACGGGTGACACTAAATATCTTGCAGTCATTTTGGTATTACCAAATATGGGCAAATCTTACGTTTCAAGAGTAACTGAAATGTTCGCTCGCTGTTGCTTTTATGACACCCTTAACATGTCGTGTGGCATTAGTTGATAATATCATAAGAGTGATTATTTTTCTAATCTTCTACAGTGCGATCCTGTGAAGTACCGCGTCCGTTTTGTTGGAGCACTGGGATGTGCAATGAATTCCAGGTGCAATATTCTCGAAAATGAGGGGCCGGTAAAATTCACTCCCTGGTCGGTATGTCCCTACACCCGTTTAATTTAAACTGGGGGTGATAACGCGCGCTCGGTCTGCCACTTTGTGCAAATCAGTTGGGAGTTTCTCAAAGATGATGATGATGATGAAGCGAGATGTGGCGTGTCATGGCCGAGCGGTCTAGCGCATCGAACTCAAGCTCTGACGGCTGAGTCATCGGGGGGTGTGGGGGTTCGAGTCCCAGTCGTGACACTTGTCTATACTTGAGGGAGACTCTTCACTACAAATTGCTTATCATGTAACCAGGGAGTAAACGGTTGCGAGGGTACAGATTGTTCATGGGAATGATGAGCAACCTGGACGCCCGTTGGTTTGCCGCTGCTGCATACTCCTAAGGAGTTGAGATGTTTCAGGAATGCTTAATCCCATTGCAGGATGTCTTTTATTAATATTATTAAAGCCATGGGATATCCGCCACAGATGACATATCCTGAGAAATGTCGCCCTCCTTTTGTAAATTGTTTTTGTTAATATTTTTAAAGGGGAAGCAGGGTGGGGGGGGGGGATGGGTTCCAAGCGGACAGAGATATTGTAAAAACGGCTCAGTTGGCATGCAGTGTAATTCAGATTTCATCGTCATTCCAAAATATGCATAATATGGCGTGCGTTTTCATCAAGTTTGATCCCAAAGTCAATCGGCAAGAGAGCGGTCGTATTGATGGCTCTGTGGGTTGGTACTTTATTAAGTTGTGCCCGCATGGGACGAAACACCGTGCGGAAGTTGTAACGTGACTCATTGTTAACATTGCATTCATCAGTCCACACCATCGTTCACACTTGCACCGAAATCAAACCTTCCCAGACAGGTGGAAAAGTTGCCCCACTGAATGACCAATATAAGACTACCGGAGCCGTGTTAATACATAATAAATGAGTACAGCTTGAGACGGTTAAATATTGACGGAGAGCCTTTCAAACACCAACACATCGTGGAATAACGCATCGGTGACATTAGAAGCCATCGTCACAGACAGACACTGACCTGTGAATTCGAACGGATTCTTGCCCCGAACAGGTAGTTTAGTCGTTCTGGGTTCCTCTATTGATGAACATAATCAATAATACAATCTTCAAGATCTTATCATTTGAGCGTTTGTCCGAGAGTGTGATAAAATTAAACCCTTCTCAGCCTCGTGCGAGTCCATGAATCCATAACATAAACAGATCCAGGACCTTACTTTAATCTGGCCAGATAATTTACATGGATTTCAATCAACATCTTAGCCAGCCACAACTCGTTATTAAAAATGATGTGATTACCAGTTGAAGGGTGTGTGTAATATGACTCCGAAGTCATCGCGTCTGCTCAACTGCTCTAAAGTTACTCAATTTTAGATAACTTTGAACCGTGACGAGAGTCGTACGGTTAAGTCCACATTGATGAACTCTGAAGCCACGAGAGGAGAAAAGAGACCCCCCCCCCGCCCAGCCCTTACACAGGCAAACCATAAATACAAACAAAAGAGTTTAGGAGGTTTTTACCATGGAATAGGACACCAGTTCTGTATTGAAACACTGTTAGTTCTTAAAGTTGACTTGCCCGATTATTTCGCCGAATGATTTTTTTTTCTCTGAACGAATTTTGAAGGATGATGCTGTTTCAAAACAACAACAAAAAAACATACAAAACTTTCGCATGTTGGTACGGAAAATGCACAAAACAAAACACCATGTAACATGCAAAAATGTTTGTACACATGGCTATTGGCCGTGAGATAATGTCAGGATCCAGACCAAAATTAATTTTTAGTTTTTAATTAACTACCATTTATCATTGGCGGATTTTTGCAATAACCTTTAAATGAAAGCTTGTAACTTCCCTTGATTCTTTACAAAACACTTTTTAAAATTTAAATCTAAATGTTTGGATCAAATCGGCTAAAAACATTGGACCTAGCATCTTTAAACTTATTTTGAAAAAAAGTGTCGAGAACTACCCCCTTAAATACGCGTCTGTATCGTTCCCCGGTGGCGCATCTGTTATAGTACGAGGTTATCAATGGGATAGGTGATAATGATGCAATAACTAAGTCTGAGTCACTGGACAATGTTGAGTGACGGTCGTTCCGAAACGCAAACATATTTATATTTAACGACATTTGCAGTCAAGGTAAAGGAGCAATTGGGAATATTATACACACTAAAGCGGTGTAGTTATAAAATCGTCTTTGAAAAAAAACGAAAGGTTAGAAAATGAATCCACCTCGACAAAGTATTAACTCACAGGAATGTTTAATTTTCTACAACAATCAGGCGAAGTCAGCCCATTGTTTTTGAGGAGTTTTAGGTGGGTAGTATATTATATATCAGCAAGCAAATAAATATATTTGTTTACAATAAAAAAAAGTGATCGGATGACTCTTAGGTGTGCAAAACATTGCTTGATCTCAGATTGAGAAAAAAAGATTTCATTGAAAAAATTTTGCTTGAAATGTTATAGTTTTTGAGGAAACGAGTAAAAGCAGTTAGTTTTGACCTCACGAGCCCAAAACTCGATGTTTGAAAACAGTGAAAATATACAATGGGTTTGTCCACTTTGTCATGTGACTCTGAAGACAGATTGAGCTTAGACTTTCACAGGTTTAATTTTGCATCGGGGGATAAAGAATATCATTTGTGTGTTTTTTTTTGTTGGTTTTTTTCGCCCTACACCGATGTGTGTGTTAAGCACTGTTATACAGTGCTCAATACATCGGTGCGTGTGGGCAAAAACACAAATAATTTTGCACAGGAATTTGTTATTCCATGTATGTGTTGGGTCCCACCATGGAGGTCCTCCATGGTCACACAAAGTGCGGATAATGGTCTTTGACAATTATACCAAGTTGTCCGCGTGGTTTAAGATCATCCTTTTAGGTCTCACAGCCTTCAGGTCTCATAGACTCATTTCAGTTGACCGATCGATAAGCTACAAATTCCTTGAAGCTGTTATAAAGGTTGAGAATTTCTACATTACGCAGTGAGAACGGACGTTTTAAATAAATAAACCAAAAGCTCAGTCAAAACCGGGAAACCCCTTCAGATATCTCTTCAGAGTTCCCACTATTTAACCAGCTGACTAAAGCTTGTCTACCTTTAAGAGGTACATTAATATCGGGGAGAATGAATCATAAAGAAAACCCAATTTTCCCACAAACTCATGATTTGTGCGCAGAATTCCACGGCGGCAATTTATCTCGTGTTTCCTAAACAATGAATACTTCTCACTGTGTGTGGATTTTGCTCAACACTCGACATGAAGAGGGGGGAGCGACAATCGACTGGCGCCAGAAATCTTCCAGCAATCGGGAGCTTCTCTTCCACAACCAGCATTATGCATGTACTAAATTGGCCGCGTGAGAGAGGGTGTGCCTATCGCCGGTAAATGACACAAGTAACCCGGAAGTCACACACTAAGTTAACGAAACCTGAGAAATCTACACTCAGCCGGGAACTACGACAACAAAAGTCCGGTTTCTAAATTTGTTGCATCTTGATAAACCACGGAAAACCCTGGGTTCGGGAGCACTTCTCGTGTCTCTAGCGGACGATGGTTTGGTTGACGTCGAGTAGATTATTTACACATTGTATTGAGGAGATGTTGCGCTTTCCATCTGTAGACAGTGAATGAGTTTGACAAGCTGCTGCTGATGATGATGAAGAGTGAATCTCATACGGCCGTTATAGTCATTTTGCAAATGGCATAATAAAAAGTACATTAGTTACCACCCCCCCCCCCTCCGGTAATGAACTATGTATACCATTTCTAGCAATATAAGAGATATTAAATATTTTGAGCTATGACATTTTTTATCCATTATAACTGTTTTAACTGTTAAAATGGCGGACCGTATGTTTCTATGTAGAGTGTGGTTCCGCTGGTTGTATTTCCAGAGGCAGATGGATGTTCTTTTTGACTCTCTATACTGATTACTTACATTTTTTATTTGCATGAATAACTCTTAAAAAGGATCAAGGAATAATTCCAAACAGGAACATTTTTAAGAGATTTGAAGTCAATGTGTCCCTTTAAAGGAGGACTGTCATCCCTTAAAAGGAAGACTGTCGCTATAGTCATTGCACGTGGAATGAACTCTAACTCGGTTACTGCACACGCTCGCGGGGTGCACCACACTAAATAGGCTCCCATAGTAACCAGTGCTAATGCTAAATATTCAAAAATACTCAAAAAATACTTAAAAGTCTCTCAGCCTCTAGAAAACAAATCAAATATGTTTTCTGACAAATGGACTTCATATTTCTTTTCAATTTTTAGTAGGTTAGCCGTTGAGAATTTTTGCTAGGCTGACCCAAAATATAAATACCCCAGAACGAGTAAACTGGCCAGAGTTCATCTTGGAAAAATGACCCTACACTGTTTAGCAAAATAGGGCCATTTTTAGATGGCAAGTCTACCCAAAATGCTCCAGAATGAAAGTTAACAACCCCAGGGGCGCAATGTTGGACAATTTTTTAACAATCCATGAAAGCAAGGACCTTCAAATCTTTGATTTACAGAAAAAGTTGTAGGTTTACATTTTATTAATGAGGCTCAGCGCATGGATTTCTCTCTATTTAGTGTAGTGCACCCCGCGCTGGCCGTTACATCACAAAGGGCGCCGTCATGCGGCGATTCATGTACAGCCACAGGCATGTTTTGATCATGACGACAGCCCCCTTTAATGTCTCATGCGAGACAATCAATCATCGAGGACAATTCTGCTGCTGTGATAAACTAGTATCAAAACAATGCTCTAAGCACACTAGAGTCATAATGCAAATGATATGCTATTTCAAATCTGTGTTCCGGAATATTATAACCGAAAATCATACACACACACACACACAAACATATTACAAACTATTTTGTTCAAACTATTTTGTGTTTTTGCCCATACACTGAAAAAAATTAACATCTATCAAATTACGAAAAAAAAATAAACAACAGTCAAGAAGAAAAAAACAAAACTACACCCTCAACTTTTTAAAAATAAATAAATTAACAAAATGAAACCCAACAAACAGATAATCACCTCAAGCCCTAGCAATGAGACAAACTAAAACCTCCAACAAACAACAGCCGCCTAAACCCCAAACAAAAACAGACAACTTCTGGCCGAATACGCTTCCATACGACGACAGAAGATTGAACATGACCCAATAAGGAATTCAAACAAATAAATCGTCCGCTGGAATTCTTCTGGGTTCCTGAAACAAAGACTTCAACTAACACGTTCAATCTTAAAAGACCATTCGGACTCAAGACGGTATCGCAAACGAGACTAGAGGGCGCGTCTTTAACTCAGCCCTAATGGCTTAATGCAGACATCAGGAGAGAGAGAAAAAAAGGTCAGACAGTGGCGTGAGTCTTCACCCAAGCGGTATCCCATTCCCTGTAATTACTCTTGCAACATCCATTCATCTCTCCATCCATCTTACCCTCCCTACAGGAGCACCTGACATGTGTAAATCTTCCTGCTTCTCCGGTAGACTTAGTGTCTACCTTACAGAATTGAGGTTTATACAATACGGACGGGTCAACTCATTCCAGCCACGATCCATCTTACCATGGGGGGATAAAACTTCTACCGATTTGGACGGGGTTGATAAATTGTGATGTAGGCTACCACTGTATTGTAGGACTTATGTAGATGATAATTTGTCAGAAGCAGTTACAAATCAAAATGTCATCTCAGAACGCATTTGGATGTAGGCCTACCCTTCTAGAAACAGAAACAAGTTTTTTTTTTTAAGGAAACTGAAAGTAGGGAGATTTCTTTCTTGTTATAGTGATGCCATGGCAGACTTGAGGTCGTAAGGTCACACATGTTGTTCCCATGGTACGAAATAAAGTTTGTCATAATAGACATGGATTTTGGTTAGTAGGCCTATGTCTGTATGTTAAAAATTGTCGGCAGTAACAACGGAAGAAAATGGCCGCATCCGACCTGCACTTTTTGAGGTGCGATTCACCTCTTTGGATCAAGACTGGACTTTGTTTTCCTTTCACAAAACAGCCCTCTTGAGTGACAAACAAATACCGTCTGAGAATTACGTCTGAGAAAAAGTGGAGGTCGGATACGTTAAGCTTGCCGTTCCGACACACACCCACAAAAGTAATTTTTTAAGAGATATTTTTACGAAACTCACTGTCATCCAGCTAGTTGATATTATTCTTTAGCCTCTTGAGTCTTCGTAGACAAGAAGTATAATGGCAATGACCTCTCAGTTAGTCCGTGATTGTTTCTAATTCTATCCCTGATCTACACGGCAACACCTTCCTTCAACACAGTTCTCTTCTTTAATATAAATCAGGCCTACGTCCTTTTTGGGGGTTTAAAATGAGGCTGAAGCATCTTGCATGGTGCCCTAGCTTGTCTCCCCAGCCCCGCTTGCCATTTATGGTTCGAATACGACTTTTAAAAGCTCCATCCTCGGAACCTGGTTTTTCTCTTCGTACTCTGTGACTTTAACGAGCCTTTTTCTAACCGAGCATTATTTAAAGTGGAATGTGCTGCGTTGGTCTTTCGCTTGTATTACCGAGAAGACAATAGGGCAAATTCCTGCAGTAATCCTGCTACAAATGTCCGATCACAAAGACTTGTTTCTAATGGAAACGCCAAAAGTTATGTAATATGCATATTCATTACAATCTCAGTGCGTTAATATACGATTAATGAATATTTATGAGCGCAATGGTGAGGATATTTTCGTGAGTTGAAAGATGGAATGTTCCAATACAACGAGGCGACGCCGAATTGAATGGGACATTCCATCTTTCAACTCATGTAAATTATTCTCTCCATTGCACGAATGCAAAACATTCATTATTTATTTTATATAACATCGAAGTAGATCTTTGTCATTTTGATTGGAGGATAAAACGAAAATATTAAGATTGTATTGAGGCACCCATAACTTGGGGCGTTTTGTCCTGCTTTGTTTTGAACACAATGGTCGAGCGTGCAACTACAGAGCAAAAGGATTAAAGAACGAAAATGCACTCTGAATAGTTCCAAAAATGCCCGGTCAATGACGTATCAGTGCAATAGTGTGAATAACAATTGCCGCGGGCCTCTAATCCTCCAATCAAATGACAAAGATCTACTTGGGTGTTATTTTACAATCTATTGCCTCTTGGTCATCTATTATGGATCTATACATTAAAAATAACCAAGTCAAACTCGCACATTTGGTAAAAAAAAAATAATTAAACAAACAAACAAACAAACAAACAAACAAACAAAATAAGTAAGTAAGCAAGTAAGTAAGTTATAAGTAAATAAGCAAGCTAGCAAGCAAGCCAACAAACAAACAACCAACCAACCAACCAACCAACCAGCCAGCCAGTCAGCCAGCAGCCAGTCAGCCAGTCAGTCAGTCAGTCAGTCAGTCAGTCAGTCAGTCAGTCAGTCAGTCAGTCAATCAATCAATCAATCCGCACACGTTGTACGAGGCAAAGCTTCAGAAGGAGCAAACTAAAACGATTATGTTTTAAAAACCTTTTCAAACTTTAAACTGGAATAGCTCATTAAAGAAATAATAAACAAGGTGACCTACTACTTCAGAGATTCCGTTTCCTTAAATCAAAGTTGTTTTTTACAACTCACTGACAGCGATCTTTAAACTCGGCACATTTTTACTCGAGATTTATAACCCGGTCTGTCAAAAACCAGATCATCTTCAATTCCACTGCTTCTCCGAAATGACAGACATTCCAATAATATTATGAGTCTTCCTCCATTTTAACCATTAACTATCCCAGACCGAAAACGTCCTTGTCCTACATCTCTCACTTCGCAGATTTTCCTCTCGCATTTCTTGTAAGACAACTCCCCCGTCACCGTCCAACAATAATCATCTTCGTCTAAATCCTCCAATCTGTTTCTGCTACCCTCCCCTGACAGGCAGTAAATCTTGACATTTCTCCTTGACTGCCACCGGAGGGGGGAAAAAAAGAAGGAAAAAAGGGGCAGAGAAATCGGAAAGGATATTGTCTTGGATCTGTTTTTGTATCGTATTCCTGGACGTAAATCTTGAGGACAAATTTGCAGCCCGAGGCTCTATGACCAAGAATGGTAGAAGTTTTCCTACTGAAAAAAAAATCTCACGTGAAGACATGGATCCAAGTTGGAGACCAAAAAAAAAAAAACTGGGTATATCTACTGACAGAGACAATTGCTTGTGGTTGTATTCAAAGATAACTTTATCTGGCGTTATTGTGCGAATATCCAACACCGGCGCACTACAATAATAATAGAGAGACAATCATGCGCCGAGCCTCATTAATCAAATGTGAACCCAAAACTTTGTCTGTAAATCAAAGATTTGAAGGTCATGGCTTTCATGGATTGTTGAAAATGGTCCAACATTGTGCCCCAGGGGTTGTTGATTTTCAACCTGGAGCATTTTGGGCAGACTGACCCTCTAAAAATGACCATATGTGGCTAAAAAGTGTAGGGTCATTTGTCCAAGATGGAGTCTGGCCAGTTTACTCGTTCAGGGGTGTTTTTTTATATTTTGGATCGGCCTACCAACAATTCTCAACGGCTAACCGTTGAAAAGTTGCAAAGAAAATTGACGTCTGGTTGTCAAAAAACAAAACTGATTTGTTTTCTGGAGGCTGAGAGACTTTTAAATATGTTCTGAGTATATTTGAATATTTAGCATTTCAAAAAAAAACAATTTCTGAAAAATTAATAGGGATTCAGTCGTCCCAATTTTATATATTTATTTATTATTACTGTTATTATGATTATTGTTATTATTTTAGATTATGAAAGTGTGTTGTTACCCAGTGACACACTACACCTTTCAGCACAACTGACAAAACTAACATCCATCAAAATTTTAAATAAAAACAAGTCGTGTAATATTCAGGCTACTGCAACAACCTAAGACTAAGAAGAGCTTGTCCTGTCCTGTCCTTAAAAAAAAGACCCATCTTTTACAACATCTTTCCAACACTACAGTCCCCATTGATATAGCACCTGTGCAAACTAGCAGACTCCCCAAACAGGCTTGAAAACACAAACTATAGTCTTTGGATTAGCCTTTAAAATGTATAAAAATTCACCTCAGCAAGACAAGAACCTATAATATTTGCAGTCAAATAACAGTGAAAACTGTCTCACAGAGACGAGGGCATGTGCACAACATAACACTCACTCACTGTCGATGTACAGTTGAACTACCCCCTTGGAGACATAAAACA
The DNA here is from genome assembly GCA_911728455.2 of Marthasterias glacialis. NCBI lineage: Eukaryota > Metazoa > Echinodermata > Asteroidea > Forcipulatida > Asteriidae > Marthasterias > Marthasterias glacialis. The sequence continues at coordinate 5,012,731 of OU452229.1, read as the reverse complement.
GTCAACTCATAACATCTGGAACTATCGACTGAGGGGTTGCTGAATATCAAACCGTGCCCACTAAAAAAGTTCACGTCCTGCACTTTTCTCCTCAGTTATTATGAACCCGAAGGAATGGATTTCTGCTGATAATTTTGCATCGCTTGACGTTAAACTGGGCCAGACCCTCGGAGTATGTACCGATACGTGTAAAATTAACGGTGAACCCTATGCTTGAGACACTACCGCCTCCAGATATCCAATTCCACATGCCTCAGTTTTACGAAAAAGATCCTGGATGGAGACCCGTTTACCATGGCAACCGGGGACAAGGGCTAAAAACATGTCACATTTATAGGAACGTGACTTGGTGTTAAGCACGCCACTTCAACTGTCCTTTGTCACTGTTTAAGACAAGGAAATGCTGGCAGCCTTTTTGATCCGCGTAAACGGTGCAAAAACACAATTTAATTCTAACTCCTGTTGTGATTTGGGGCTCCCGCCAAAACTTCTGTGGATTTAACCAGGCTGCAAATTGACGATCAAGCTTTACGTTTGCGGACATTAACTTGTGGAGAATCACTGTTTTATCCAGAGTAAACTAAAATTGCGTACCCACACAAAAATAGCGTTTAACATCAAGTGAATTTTGCTTTAATAAGAAACTTGTTTCTTTGCAACGGTCATTCCATTTCAATTTCGTATCCAGTTTCATTTAGCGCACTCGTGAAGATGCAAAAAAAAATGCATTCTTTCAACTCGTGACGGGCTAAGACAGTATCCGTTTAATAATTTTACAGTTCGTCCGAGGGCATCCTCGTCAGACTCACAGAGTCATGGGAGCTGATGGGCCGGCAAAGGTGCAGTAATCAGAACTTGTCCATCGTAATCTTAACCGTACGGATCCGAAAAGCAATTTGACACATCATTGACAGTTATTTTCTACTACACATATTCTCACATTCAAGTTACCGTGTACATTATGTTAACATCGAAAAAGTGAAAAGAAAAAAAAAGTGTAAAAGAAAAAAAAAGCAACAACCGATCAGCTTTCGACGGACGAACACAAAATTGTGCGTGAAAAATCACCTGACACATCACACACAATCGTGTTTAATTAAACATGCGCACAGAGAGAAAAAAAGATATACTCGGATTGATACAACACCGTGTGTGCATGTGTAATCATGATACACAACTTCAATCATTCCGAGCATAAAATAACACCTTTCGTCGCCATTTACGTCAAGTTTAAAACAACGCTGCCCACCCGATTAAGAGATCGAATGGAACACACGGTTAGTCATGAACATGCGCGTCAGGTTTGAAACAACACTGCCCACACACCTGATACAGAAATTGAATGAAATACTGAGATATAGTCATTTACGTTTCGTGACGCATCCGTCGGACCAAACACTCAAATCAGAAAGGAGTAGGTCTTTTAATAATAACCATTTTATTTACATTAAATAAAAAATACCCCCGTTTGAAACTGATCATAAAATATTAATTTTTTTTTTAAGTTGGGGTTAAAAGTAGGCATTTGTCTTAAATTGTTTGATGCTGGACAGATTATTGTGGGTTAATTTTACTGTAACATTTCTACAATATAGTCAAGTAACAACAAAGAAATAACGCACCGTAGTCAACTCTTCACTGTACACAACCTTAAGAATTCAAAACATTCCAACCAAAATATCATAGATTTTATACAAACTACAGAACTACTGTCCGATAGAAAAAAATATGTATAACCTTTGGGTTTTTTTTGTGTAAAAACCGGGCAGCAAAATATTCATATCCCGAGAACAAAAAAAAATCAAGAAAACCAGTGTGCCATCAACCTCGAAGCGTACCGAACCTCACTCGTCAACATACAACGCACTACTCATCAAATTGTAACCCTAGAAAGTAAACAATCGGTCCATGAAACAAAACCCAAATTAAAATGGGAAGGGAAATGTCTATAGAGTTCGGAAAATGTTGATCAGCAGCCAGCATTAGCTGTAACGCACGGGTTTTTTTTAAAATCACAGATAGGCCTACATGAGGTATAGGCGTACCATCATTGACGTGCACTACAGTGAATATTTAAATCTTCATCACACTATACTGCACGACTGTGACCATTTTTTTTCAAGCACATGATTAAGAAAATTAATGATATCAATGTCAGCTAAAAAAACAAAAATAGCACAGATATACTGAATGCCAATATATTTTTCTCTGGGTGATTTTTGTGTGTGATCCGTCTCGTTTTACACAAGAGGTAATTTTAGTGGGGGGGGGGTAAGATGAGCCAATTTGTCGACAACTTTGCTTATTCATGAATTATGAACGGCTGGGGTAAAATCTGACACTTTAATTGTTTAAAACAACAATCTCCCAGGTGTAAACTATTGTTTAATATAATTTTGTTGAACACAATTTTTGTTTTAACTCTCTTATTAAACTAAAGACTGGCAGTTCTGGTAAATGGCCATACAATGCGTGTCCCATCTTGCCTCAATGTGACCCAATATGCCCCACAACAATGTTTAAGTTTCTTCGAGCCATCACTGATACATTGCATGCGTCCCATCATGCCCCGAGTGTTGGGGGTAACACGGGACACTAAAATAATTTAATCTTAAAGAGTAAAGTTTTAGTAGCTAAAACTATCAGTAAAAAAGAAGACATTTCGTTAAAAGATGAAACTATAAATCAACTTTAGTGTTAGTAAGCCCACAAGAACCTTTAAGCTAAAATTAACTTATTATTAAACAAAAACTGGATATCTGTCGTCCCCCCCCCCCCCCCCATGTACCCTACATAGTTGTCTAACAGCGAGGGAGCGAGGAAGTGAATTCTGACGGGGAAGTTAACGCATTCATTTATTATTATTCATCAAGATTATAAAAACGTGAAAATCCACATCCCGTGTATTAAAAACAATGACAACACTCTAAAGTATATCCTACAAAAAGAAACAAGAAGTACATCAGAGGCTAAAATAAACTATAAAAAAAAACAAAAAAAAAACGTGCAAATCTCCGGACGGGTATATCCCCCGATCAACGCAATGTTATTAGTTAAAAGGAAGTGAAAAGCTAATGATGCAGTTTTATAGTATCAACAACTTCATCTGAAAATCAGTCATTTTTATAAAATCTGAAGTCACTTTCAAATAATAGTAAACAGTCTTTTCCGAAAACTGCCACAAACTGCAACGAACGCAAAATACATACAAGATCATTTTATTCTCACCGTTTGTGTTTAAGACCGAGTGAAGATAATTTATACTATCTGATTTGATTTGATCCGAAAACTTACTGAATATTAAAAACGGTACCGGTATCAATTTTCCTGAGAATGATTTCCGTCTGAACAGTTGTCATCTTGAAGAAGAAACTGCGCTCAGATTCAATCCAGTGTAATGTGTTTGGCCAGTCAAAATGAATGTAAATACACATGTAGTGTCAACATTATTCGTGTTTGAGTACAAGTTCGGAGGATTCAGAATAATTCCGCAATACTCGTCCACTGACAACAAACACATCTTTTGGCAATCCTGTGATAGAACCAGTTAAACACTAATATGATAACTTGTTTCTTTTTTATTTTATTGTTATTGTTATTGTTATTGTTGTTAATATTATTATTTTTATTATTATTGTTATTATTAATATTATTATTGTGTGTTTTTTGTTTTTATTTTTATTATTATTATTATTATTATTATTATTATTATTTTGTTTTATTTTTTAAATTTGTGTGTGTGTGTGTGTGTGTGTGTGTGTTATTTATTTATTTACAATCTTTATTTATCTTTTTACTTATGTATTTATTCATTTACGAATCTATTTATTTATTTATTTAATATCATTATGAATTTCAATTCTTAACATTTTTATATTTATATGTATTATTAATTATCCAGATTAAGTTATCTTTATTTACCCTTTCCTGTAATTGGCGGTTCTTCCGCTGTTGGTTTGGACAATAAAATATAAAATATAATAAATATAATATAACCGGTGGTCCAACTATTTACATGTGCACATGTCGACGCTGCAAACTTAAAACTTGTCAGACAAATCTAAGGATAACTGTTATAGTTTGACCTGAACACAGGAGTTGAGAAATGAGACTGTAGAGAACTGGGGGAAAAAAAGCTTTGTTTGCTTTGGAGATTCACTTTTAAGTTTACTTAACACGTGTTTAATCTGATACAGCTAAATTACAATGATTAACATAAACTGGGCCTAGAAGTATGATCAATTTGTTGCCTACGATTTCAAAGCCCTCATTTTTGTTAAACAAGTTTGTCGCGTTTTCTTATTCGGGATCCGTAAATAAGCTTGTACACACAAACAAGCATAGTGCGCATGAGATTAATCATAGCGGCCAGTATATTCAGTGTCGAATGTCATTATGTTGCAACGCCATTAGCGGGTAATGATTTGGTTTGCTATAGAAGAGCAACATGACTTCAAATTAATAATGAATATAATTATTCAACTACTTGAATAGCGCCCTCTCTTGATTTCGTAATAAGTCCGTGCATGATCACTAACAAACCGATATACATGTACTATTATCAACCAGGAATACGAAACAAAGCAAATATCAATAAAGACATCAACTATCGTATGTAAAACATTATAATATCCATTTATTAAAACTGATAAAAGAATCTGGCATACAGTAATGCAAGTATTATATTAATTTGATCATACGAACATTCCCTCTCGTTCTCAACTCAAAAATCTTGGCAGACGATTGAGTGGTCTCATTAAACAGCGCCCTCTACTGTTACATTATACAATTACTTTAGTGTTGTTCCGTCCCACCAATAAATACAATATTAAAAAATATCTTAAGAACCGAATTACATTCAGTTAGGTAACTGTGAAATCGTGTTAATTTTAATGTGTACATGTAACTATTCAATGCATCATTTTAATTACTTTCAAAAGATAAATAGTAAGAAAATGAGAATAAGAAGTTAATTTCTTTCTCTGTTTCTCCCTTTAGTGCATGCAAACCCCCCCCCCCCACAGCTGCTTACAAATTAGTGGTATAGTTCGCAAGACACTTGCAGTAAATTAACAAAATCATTGCTCAAAAATATGAGTTAGGCTTGTAGTTTTGTAAAATTTGTGTCCTTTTCGTGAACATTAATATTTAATAACAGATTAGTTCACATTCACTATTGAAAGCCTACAAGAACAATGAGATAGCCCAAATATGCACAGAGCGCCATCTTAAATATGTACCGCAATGCATCTTGGGAAACCCGGTAAAGCCGACAAGAAATCACGTTGCCAAGATGGACACCGTGCTGCAGTTTACATGAAACTATTCCAGGTTTTACGTATTATTGTGTGCCACTTTGCTTCGAAATCAGTACTCGATGATTGGTTGACGATGTTGTTCGAACTCGAATTTCACATTTCTGGTCGTGCGCACTACAACATGCATATGGGCTATTGCCTCTAAATAACAGCCAATTAAATGACAATCAAGCATCCTCTAAAAACTAAAAAGAATGTTTTTTCATGAACAGTTCACATTATTCCTTCGGAGTTAAAATTGTGCCTCGCAAAACTAGCATTAGTCACATTCATTTATTTTTAAAATAAATATGGAATAAGTTCTGCTGAAGAGGTTTAATCTAAGGAGTTATCAGTACATTTCTTTTCTACAATCAACTGATTAAGCAATCTCAGGATGATTTCGATGAAAAAAAGAACACCAACACCCTCCCCCCCCCCCCTTAAAAAAAAAAACCCAAAACAAACAAACAAACTAAACTTCAGTTCTTTTGGACCAAGTGGAGTTAATTTTGTTTATTTGTTTGCACATCCAACAGCGTAGAGCCAAAAACAGGATGTTGATTATAGGAAACGAAAAGAAATGTCCAGTTTTAAATGTGGGAGGAAGAGTAATGGGGAAAACCCAGACATTCAGGTAGGGACTGGAAACCCAACCCACATGCAAGGCTCTGATCTGAGGTAGTGGGATTTGAATCGGGGTCCACTGGGGTGAAAAGGCAGGGAAAGAAAACCACTGAACCAACCTGAATTCCCCTTAAATAACATGTACATGTGCATTGCTGTTAAGTCAATACTAGTTAGCAGTTGCCCCACAGTTCAATAAATAATTAGTGCTTCACTAAGGTAAGCTCCTGTTGCTTATCTTAGAATTATTAATTGTGATTTTCAACGCTTTGTTTTAAAAAGACTGGGAGGACATAATAAGTTAACATGGTGTGGCAAATTATTGCAGTAAAGTGGAGGGCATTTGAAACTTATTTATTGAATTATCTACTTATTATTTCCACTGGGTGGTCCACTGAGTGGCAACCACTGGGTCTCCCATGGGTCCCAGTATGTACAGAGACACAACAAAAACTTAAAAAAAAGAAAAAAAGAAAGGACACAACCTTTTTCAAAAGGGTTTTAAAAACATGCTTAGTTAAAACGTCGCCAGGTTGACTGGTTTTGTGAAAGACGAAATCTTAATTATTTTTGGCAGTCAGATGTTACTCAAGTTACTCACACATCTTTTTTTGACAGTCGTTTGTAGTCATACATCTGCAATTTGATCCTTCCCACATCCAACACATTGCAGGGTAAAATTTCATGGCGTCACAATCATGACGAGTTGAATCAATGAGTTATAAGCGCTAATGTCGACAGGCGTCCATCCAGAGGCATCCAAGCAGAGCACAGCGCCGGTTGCCAAAGAACGCTTCAAGGTCTAATTTAAACGGAAAATACAACCACAACCTGACACAAAAGATTACCAAACGGTTTCTTTTTTATTTATTTTTACCCTACACCAATGTTTGATAACCACTGGATACTCGGTGCTTTCCCCCCCCCCACCTCCCCCTCCCCCCACGAGTGCCTGGAGAAAGAAATTCCACAGGCATCTGACTCTGGTTGGAGTCGACGCTTAATTCGCAGTGTCGTTTCTAAATTAATCGTTCCTGCCAGTTCATCAAAAATGAGGCAAGGTCATGTCACGGCAGACAAGGATGGCGTCGACATGGAGTTGTCCATGTTGTTTAGAAGTTGCTTAAAGAATTTTCAGAGCGTGGGGTGGACAAGGGTCTGTGTCTTTTTTTGTACTTATAAAAACAAATACTGAATGCATTTCATTTGTCGCAGAATATAATCACTCTGTAAAATCTGGCTTTTTCCATTCACCTCATAAAATGGAATAGTCCAGATTTCCCCTTGTGGTTATGTTCTGCAACAACGCACTCAAATGCATGCAGTATTTGTATAATATTTACGCGTAATATCTTAACTGGTTACACAAAGCTGCTCAGCATATTTACTTAACAGCTAAGGAAATCACTTTTGTGTGACTTTATTGTTCTTTTAACATTACTTCAAGCTGGCGGTTCAAAATAATTAATCTCAAAATATTGATTAGTATAAAATTGATTTATGGATTGTAACGTAATACTTGAACAGAATTACACTCACCTTCATCAAAAAATGACAGTGTGTGTCCTTTTATTGCTGTAAAATCTTGTCAAAATGTCTCCACGTTAATGAGAGACTTCTCGAAGTCTTCTTTATTTATAAGATAAGGAGATAGCAAATCCTTGAACTCCTGAAGAGGTAGGAGAACGGCGTTGTTCGGGCCCAACTTCTGCTCCTTTAATCAAAACAACAACAAAAACAATAACAACATTGTTTCAAACGCGCTTATGAACAATCTTCCCTTCTTCTCCTGCAACAAAAACAACAATAAACTATGAAGAACAGTTCCCAGTTGAAGTGCGCTCATCTTCTATGATCACTATTCACAAGTTGCAAAGCGGCAGTACAGGGTGTCGTAAACTTGGGTGTGATCCCTGGATACACAGCAGTTTCAGGTTGTATAACTTCTGACTGGCACCCCCCGAACAAAGATAATCGACAAAATAGGGAGACCGCCATCATAGGACAAGACAGCTCAGCTGGCACGTCAATTCGGAGGTCGCAATTTGAAATCTTGTTCTGGTCAATTTTTCTTTGTTTACCCAAACATTTAAATAAAACTAATTCACAAAAGTACAAATATAAACAAACCCCCCGAAACATTTTTCTTTGTTTGCCCCAAAATTAAATCCTCTTTGTATGGAATGTTACCTTTCCAAGATATAAGGTCCTTATGAAGCAATCGCCATTTCCATCTTGGTACGTCTCAATAATAAAATCCGAACAGAATCCAGGCCAGGCATCTTCAAAAATACCTACTGCTATGAGAAGTGGGATAAGCGTTGTGTCATGGACAGCATAGAAGTGCATCTTGTCTTCACTGTAAAAGAGAGAGGGAGAGAGAGAGAGAGAGGCGAAGCAAAAATAAACTTAAGACTCTGGGCCAAATTTCATAGAGCTTCGTAAGTACAAAAAGGAGCTAAGCACAATATGCTTCCCAGAATAAGGTTACCAGCCGAAATACCACTCAACATGTACAACTTGTGGCCGGTATCCTCCTTCTTTTTGCTTAGCAGAAAATGTTTAAGCAGTATTTGATGCTTAAGCAGCTCTATGAAATTGGGCCCTGGTCGTTCTGGTCATGAAACTGTGTCCTCCCTCTCGTCACCAATGAACGGGGAATTCAAATTTTGTGACCGACTACTGCCTAATGATGAAAAGGGAACTTAGGCCGTGTCCGAATCAAGCGACTCCGGCGACGGCTATGGCCGCTGGCTGCAACGACAACGTTGAAGAATAGGAATCCTCGGCGTTCCGGCCGTAGCCACTGCCGAAGCCATTCATTCGGGTACGGCCTTAGGTTGACTTTTAAGTGGTTTCTTCCCTGTCTTTCACCTTTCACCTTTCACCCATGCCTGTAAACCCCAGTTTGAATCCCGCTTTCAGACCGGTGGACCCGACTCCCAAAATGGCGGAACCAAGACTTATCGTGGTTGATGACGTCAGCAGACCTTTCTTTCTCAACGTCCACTCACGAGTTTCGCTGACCAGTGGCTGGCACATTACCTGTATCACTTATATTACCTATATCACTTCTATATCGATTATGTGCCAACTCAGTTATCAACATTTTGTGATACCCAAGGCTGCCCATCCAAAATGGTGGTCAATATTTTTTTAAACAAAAAGAAAGGTCTACTGACCCATTTCAACTGATGTCAGCACTTGATAAATTTTGTTTGCGCCATTTTGGGGGACATATTGTGCGGGACCAGTGGTGTGACTAGGGTAAAATTTGTGGGTGCACCATTTTTTCTACGGGGGGGGGGGGGGGGGGGGGGGGGGGGGGGGGGGGCACCTTTGGCCAATTAAAACTAAAGTTTCTGTTTGTAGTCTCCTTAACAAGCCCCTGTTCAACGCTCTTCTGACATGTTGAGGTAAAACAAATTACATTGTCTGCGTGTTAATAACAAAACAAAAATAGTTCTAAAAACATTCAAATTACTACATCAAAGCTTGTAAAATATAACAATGTATCAAATGGGGGAGGGGGTGGCACCCAGGGAAGCACGGCCATCAGTTGGAGGGGCACGAGCCCCCTGTGCCCCCCTTAGTTAAGCCACTGCGCAGGACGCATTTTAGGTGACGCCTGGCAGTTCGATGCGCACTTTATCTTTACTTGCATTTTGACTTCCCAAAATGGCAGACTGTGGCCAGACAGCAGCCGCATGTGACGTCAGTGCAAGGGGGTGGGCCACATTGTAAAGCTACATCGACTGATTCATGAAAACGCACCATGTTTGTGAAGCCGCTCTCTCTATATTACTCAGCATCAGGTGTAGAAGTGGTCCAATCGCATACTGTATGATATCAGTACCTTTCCCGAGACTATGGCAAGTTATACCAACTGCTGCTTTTTCTATAACACTGGCCAATGGTTCTAGAACTGCAGATTGTGGAACATCATGAACCTACAAACGAAAAGAAAAAAACCAAAAGGTTTAATGATAACAACAGTAATACGCAGTTCTAATGTAGCGCTTTTCAAACCATAAGGGCATCCAAAAGAGCTCATTATTTTGTTTGACGAGTATGCAGAACGGTGCTTGGAATTATAAAACCAATTTACATGTAAATTTATACAGCACCTTGCAATGGTCTGCAAGGTGCTATGACGTAAACTTAATGCAGCCAGCCATACCAGAAACACCAGGGCGAACCCCTTCTCTTAACGATAAGTGTACTGGGTACTTTTATGTGCATTACACAACACATGGCACCTACGGCTTTACGACCCATCTGAAATACAAAGTAATTATGGTTATTAGTGTCTGGCTTTAAAGACTTGCGTGAGTGTCAAGACCGGGACTCGAACCCACACTCCGCTGAAACACCAGAGCTTGAGTCCTAGCTGTGCTGCTGCACAAGCCTAAACTCAACCTTCTTCCCTTACCTGTCTAGCACTTATTCCGTCTCTGACCGACACTAAATCTAAATGGACATCATCGGAATTCTGCTCCAGAAGTTCTTGCACTTGCAGCCTAACGTGCCGTACGCCAGGAACAACGTCCGTGTTCTTAACCGTTTTGAAGAAGATGTCCATGAGTGGTTTGGAATGTTGGTAATTTGGGTAGAGGATTTCCGTTGAGCAATGATCCACGTGAATCCTTGGTGACTCTGTAGATCAAGAAACACACAAGCATTTGAAAAAAGACTGACTCCTACAAATAAGACCAAATTGTCTTGTAAACTATTAATTATAAACTCAAACTATACTAAAATGTATTCATTGACATTGCACAAATATGAAAAGACATTTGGTTAAAGACGCCCGCTCGTCAACGCGCGACAAACAAATTTGTCATTTGTGCCACGAAAGATCACCTTTGACCCTTGCACACATTGTACATAAACTATGTACGGGTACATGATCATTTTGTGCCACAAAAATAGTCTTGGGGTAATGGTGACGAGTGGGCGTCTTTAAGTAAAGAAGGAATGGTACTGTCGAACAACTGTCAGAAGCTAGTGCATTTTGATATACACACAAAATAATTTCACACTCAAGTCAAAAACGCTATGCTTTTAGCAATGAAACCTTACATTCAAACTGAAAAATAAGATTGAACGGTGATTATGAAATTATTTATTTCCCTCCATTCAACAGGCAAAAACATGTTTGCCATCTGTTGCTAGCGTATGCCAGCTTTGCCAGCGCACAACCCATCCCACCAGAAAGTGTTTACAAACAGTCGCTTAGTTGTTAAAGTGCCCTCTAGTGATCACTTATTGTGAGGTTACGTTATAATCCAAGATGGCTGACGAGTACAGAATGAACCACAAAATCAAAGTTAGAAAAGTCTGCAATGCATCCTCAGTGATTAAGCCTGAAATGCCACAACAGTGGAAAATGTTTGCAACTTCTGCACAAGATGAACACAGCTCAGGACATTATTTTTGTCTTAAGTTCTGAGCTCGACATTTTCAACAGATTCTAAAGGCACCTACATGAAATGAAAACCCAAGATGCCATGAGCAACTTACCGTTCTGATTCTCGCTGAGGCTGTCTCCATACAGGCCGGCTAAAACACAGGAAAGGGACTTTATATTCCGGTTGATGTTGGTCGAGCGCATACTGGTGAATTTAAAGATAAAAATCAATACAAGAAATGGATGTTTATCCCTAATCACAAAGAACATTTCTCAACACTCAGGGACGAGAGTGGATGAAAATTAAAAATTCCACGAAACACCAGAGGAGAGTTTGGTGGCTACCAACCACGCCATAACCCGTATCAATGGCAGCATTCTGTGCTTAAATGTAGATGGTGTAGTCAGTACTGTGTTAAGGCTTTACTAGGGTCCGGATGCATGTAAATGTCAGTATTTAATGTTATTTCTATTAGTGAAAAAATTCAACAACAATAATTTTGTAAAATCCGTAAATCCAGAAAAATCCAGAGAAATCTTATCCCTGACTTAGAACATCAAAAGCCGCTGAAAAATCCTTCTTCTAATTATCCATTTTCCTAAAATAATACAGCCGCCGAAGATCTTTCTAAAATCATTCTACAAATGCCAAGTGGCACTGCCGAGCGGTCTCTTTAAAGTCCAATGGGCTCAAGTTCTGGTGGCTAAGTCATCAGGGTTTGGGTTTGATTCTCGGTCATGACACTTGTGTCCCAGAGCAAGACACTTGACTAGATAATTGCTGCTCTTCACCCAGGGATAAATGGGTACCTGTGATTGTTTTAGCTTGGTGCACTACACGTACATACTTGGCAGCACAGGCTGTAAAAACTCCCCAGGGGTGGATTTCACAAAACTTGTCGTAACTTAGGACTAGTCCTAACTTATGACTAGTCCTATAAGTTAGGACTAGTTACTCATCCTAACTCAAGATAAGACTAGTCCTAGTGCTTTGTGAAATCCACACCAGGCAGCCGAGATGGTTTAAGAAAGTAAATAAATGGCCCAGTGACTAGGGTAATAATGTTAATTTTTTGTGCATAAAAATTGGCAGATACCGGTGCTCCACTATTTAAGTGTCCATTATTATTTTTATTTAGTGTTCACTTTGGCCCTTTTCGAAACCTCCGCTTGGTCTTGGGCTCTGACTTGGGCTCTGTCATTTACTTAGAAAACATGAGCGTTCAGTACGAGTGCATTAACCAGTAGACTCCGAATGACCTGTGTACACACAATTACTGTCTGAGTTGGCAAACGGAGGTTGAGTAAACACGCCATTGTGTAAAACCGGAACAAATGTTTCCCCGAACATTTTGTTTCGGAGCATGCACTGGGAGTAAGCACTCACCGTGCAATGCTTCGATTCAGCTACACAAAGCGGACAGATGGTGTTGAATATTTTGCAGATTTTCACCCATTATGCGGGGGTTTATTGTGTAGTCCCCGATTCCAGACCTGTGTCCTTTTGTTCTAAGAAGATTATTACGAGACATCGAGAGGCTTCTAGTCTACCTTTGCTCATTCATTGTATTTGGGTCGATGGAGGTAAGTCAGAGTAAACCTAGCTTTTCGCCGGGGCCTTCATGGCTGTGTAGCCGTGAAGCCACTGCAGCGAGGACCAAGTCAGTGCGCATGGGTGGCAAAGCCATGAGGCCTTTTCCAACTTGATTTTGCATTTATTTATTAGTTTGAATTATTCAAAAAGTTTCAAACATAAATCATTCACAATTTTTATGCAAGTAAGTAAAGTGCTGAAAGGTTAACCATAGAGCTACCAACCACAAGTGCAGACTAGGTTAATGTATGCTGACCCCATCGCTTATGACTGTTTCGGATTTTTGCTACTCCGTTAGGGTAGCACAATCGAGAAATAAAAGAAAAACGTAAAAAAATTCCTGACAAGTTGGAAAAGGCCTCGTGGCTTAGGCATTCGTCGTGCTTTCTGACTTGGTCTTCTCTGTACTTTCCAGTAGCTTCGCGGCTATACACCTTTCTAAGCCATGAAGGCCTTTACGAAAGGCTAGAGTGAACCAAATTTCCAGCCTTGGTTCAAGATTGAAGAACAGTCCTCGGCCATAGATCGCAGCCAAGGTTTTGCAATTCACAGTGCGTGAATTTGACAAATTTTCTTGATAGAGAAAACTAAAACCCTGGTGCTCAAAGAGAATCTTTGTTCTCTTGGCTTTGTCAAGTCAAGATTTCTTTGTGCCAGTGGCACTCTCAGAGAAAAATTATTCTGGCAATTCCGATAAATAATCCTGTCAGGCTGGACGGGAAAAAATGGAAGATTCTTGGCAGCAACTGGTTAAACAGGCGGAGCCCAAGCCCACGACGTGGTTTGAAAAGGGCCTGTATGGTCCAAAGGTGACTTTTTTTACAGTACTTACAAAAGTTCTTTGCTATTGAACTTTGGAGATAAGAAGTTGCATTTCTCAATGTAGTGTTTCTTGAAGTAGGTTCCAAGTTCGTAACTCTGGTTCATTCCTAACACTGTCAGCTGTCCTCTCGTAGCTCCGCCCTAAAAAAAAAAAAAAAAAAAACAATTCAAGGTTTGCCAGCATTGTTTTCAAAGCTAAATTGTAAAAGTCAAAACAAAAAAATAATCTGTCTCATGACTATAGCCAAATTAAATCCCACAGGAATACATTTTGCTGATCAGAAAATCGAGAGCAGGTCTATGACCAATACTAACGTCTTAAAATAGTCACTGCCAACCAAAACAGGATCCAAATTTTAGGAAGGCATCTTCTTTTCATACAAGTGTCTTCAGGCCTACGGGTTACAGTGCAAGGCACTTTTGAGGAGCTTGTGGTTTCATTACCAGAAAGATATAATAATGACACTTTTGACTTACTTTAAATGTATGTGCCTGATATGATTGTTCTATCGGGGAGTGGTGAGGTCCAGATTTGCCGTCCAAAGAGAAGATTTCATACTCTATTTTATGATGATCTTCTTCTACACACATTTCCTTGTCCCACGTTGCCTGCCAAAACAAAATGCCGTTCATTAATTACAGTTTCACCTGACCTAGTCCCGGCATCTTGGCCCCGACATCCCTTTTTTAACATTTAGGTAACCATCTTACCAAGGTAGGGTTCGAGAAAAGGCCGATCATACTAAGGTGGTAGAAAGCATACAAATGGCCTCGAAAAATCCCGATGACCAAAAGTGTTTTATAAGAGACATGATATAGGGGTCCCAGTTACTCGGACGATAGTTGACCCTGAAGATATAGATTTTATTCAACGATTGTTACAGTTCTGACAGTGACAGTGACGCACACGAAGGCAACGGAGGCCATTGCCTCCATGCCCCTGGTCATTGCCTTGGTGCCCTTGAAATGTTCCAGTAGAAATTTACAACTTCCTCATGGAGGTGCCCTTTACCAAGGAAAAAAATGCCTTGGTGCCCTTGCCCTGTGAAGAACGAAGCATACAGGTATGCGCATCAACATTCTTCAAAAGTTCGGAGAAACTGTAGTAGCCCTTACAGTATTTCCTTTAGTTTCATTAAATTCGTCCAAGCAGCATTCACAAATACTTTTCGTTACGCAACGCCAGGTGCGTTTGTACACCGCACCCTTGTCAGTGCATCCATATAAAAGGTAGCTGCACATGCAATCGCCCCTCTCATTTTACCGTGGCTTACCTGTTGCACGTATTGGATCCGGCGGCCAGCACCAGAGTGTGTATGTACAGAGAATTATTAAGTTGGTTTACGTTTCCAGATTAGAATTCCGTTATTAGTTATTTCGTTCCTAAGTCTTATTGCTGGGGTGCGCCGATTGGCAGTAGTACACAGCTAAGAGGTACGCCTCAGCGGTAAGTTCTCTTAATACTTAAAGCTTTCATAAAACTGTTTATACTTTCATATTTCAAGCACGAGTGTTGCTCTTTAATTTTGATTACCCAAAGATAGGTGAAACAACCATTGTTCCTTTTATTACTTTCACTGGAGCGGCAAAGAACACGCTACCAAAAAACTATGGTTATAAATTAATTGCAGTGTATATTTTGCCAGCACCAGCTTTCTTTTAGTAAATGTTAATATTAAAGCAAAACGTCACAGAACTTGCGCAGTGACCGTTTTTTTTGGGGGGGGGTGAGGAACATCGACTTTTGTTATTGAGACTTCGTATTGACGAGACCCAGAACATTTATGTTTTTTGACCTGATTTCCCTCTAAAAAAAATCCTTGAGAACTACAAATCAAACAATGACAAAGAACAGGTACTACCCATTCATAAATGAAGGAGTCTATTTTTTATTTATAAAATCATGAAAAATAAGCCATTTTCACGTCTACGTTGGTCTTGGAAACGCTACTCGCTAAATGCTATTTTAGTTTCTTTTGGGAATGAATACGCGAAAGTGCCGACCGCGATGAAATGTCCGCTTGAATTTTCTTTTTTAAAGGTCAATATTTAGCGTTTTAACTGCCAATTCCTTGAGACTGAGAGGAATATTATTTAATTAAAAAAAGGAAATAAAATCTAAAAAAATCCCTTAGAAAGTGGCAGTTGGATATGGAAACTTTTCCAATAATTTTAATTAAGATATAATAAAAAAAAAGCCATATCAAGAATTCGACAAGTAAAGTTTTTATAATATCGCTCACCTCTTCAACTCCTGGGGTTATTCTTATCGGTGTTCTGGCACCATGTCTAAAGAAAATCTGAACTAACTTCAGTTGCATGCCAGGTTGGTCGAGTGTCTCCGTGTGTTCTTCCCTGACCACCGAGCTCAAAAAACAGCCATTTCTTAAGAGGTGTTTACGATTGTTAGCATGCATTTTGAGTGTTAATTGTGATACTTATACAGGAATTATTCGCCTTCACTTAATCCAGACAAACACTGCTGACGATCACGGGTAGGCGACACTGACTCAGTAACGACCAAAGATTATATAGAGCGCCGTATGACCGCGCAATAAAGGGAAATTCATGATGACATAATCAAAATGGAAATGTTCTTAACTCATCGCTTGAGGGCGCTCGCTTCTTAGACGCCGCCACAGACATAAATAACCTAGGTTATTTATGTCTGTGGACGCCGCCAACACGTGGATTTCAGGTCTGAGCTTGGTGGTGGTTCGAAGATCGACCGGGACCGGCTTGTCCCCACCTGGTTGCGCGGGTTTCCCTATATGAGGTTTTCCTCTCACATCTACCACCGAAATTTCTTCTTCAAAACAAACTTTTAGATGGTTCTCCATTAATACTTGTGTAGCCCGGGAAAATGGACCCCTTGAATAAATCAAACAAAACTAAACGCTGGAGAACTCTCTAAAGAAAAACTCAACTAGGATCGACTAGTCAAGACGCAAGGAAATGCAAGAAGCAGGACAGTGACTCAAGATTGTAGGTTTCCTCAACAAAATAACAAAAAACATTACTTTATTGGTGAACCAGTCACAAAACAACTGTAAGATAATGAACCTAAACCTTAAAATTATCTTGTTGAAACCCAAACTTACCGTCAAAGAAAACCCAGTTAAAACCACCAGTGGAAACTAAACCAAGACCAAAAACAAAACAAAAACACAAAAACACAGTGCCAAAGCAAGTTACAGATTAAAATCAAAACGGTTTTGAAACCGAGTCCATAGCAGTTATCGCTTGAAGCAGACAAAACTTAGTAAACGAAGGTACAAATGCAAATAATTGTTTTTTTCGGCAAGAGAGCACGCCGTTCGTCACCACGTCGTGCAACGACCGTGCAGCACGGCAGAGCTTGCCGTGCTACACGGCAGTGTCGACATTTAAAGTTTGCGCTAAACGTCGCTCTTTTATCGAATTCAATAAATTCATCATTTTCTACTTATTTGAGTTCGGCACCGCAAAAGTGCGACGTTTAGCGCGGGCCTAACACGCTATTTATTTATTTTTTTATTTCGGTCCCTGGGATCAATTTATTGTCCAGGTAAAATCAGCTTGAGCACGGATCCGACTTAAAAGTGAAATGGCTCTATTGTGAATCGGTGACCGTGACCTGTTCACTCAAACGTCCTTGGAGTATTAGCCTTTGAACCCCTTTCCCCATTGGCATTTATGCGCATGAATGCTCCGATCCGTGGGTAGACTTTGGTGTCTCCGCCATAATAAAGTCGATAGCGTGTTCAAGCATATATATAGAGGTTAACGTGACTTGCATTTTCGGGTTGAAGGGTTTCAAAATGAAATTTGACGACATTTTAAGCTATTTGGGCGAGTTTGGAACTTACCAGCGTCGAATTTACTTCACGTTGTGTTTGATAGCGATACCATCGGCCATGCACACTTTCAGCATGGTGTTTCTGGCCGCCAAGACCGACTACTGGTGTGCCGTGCCAAAGCTCATGGATTTCAACTGCAGTTATTCCTCGAGTGGACCCATTTCCTTTTCTGAATGCTCAAGTCTAAAGAAATTCATAAGTATTCCTCGTGAATATGACACCCAGTCGGGGAAATGGCACTACTCGCAGTGCACTCGGTACAACCTCACTGGCTTGGAAGTTTGGGTCGACTTTGACAAACTTGTGCAGATCTTAGATGATGGAAAAGAGGAAGGTGTGGGGTACGATGATCTGGAAGACAGTCTGGAGAATAACTCCTTGAACCAGTCTAAACTACTTGAAGAAGCGAAACAATCTCTATCCATCATAGACTGCGATGATGGGTGGGATTTTGACACGTCGCAGTATACATCCACTATAAACCATCAGGTAAGTCTCCATCGAACCATGCAGGTTTCTACCTCCATGATTGAACTCTATAGTTGTTCATTTTTTTAACCTTCAGGCTTTACGTCTGAACCTTAGTTTTGCTTCGGGGTAATTATAGCAATCCGATTTAATAGTATTACTGTAAGAACGGTTTCACCTTAAGTTTAATATTTCCCCTATTATATTTTACAGCACTAGTATAATGTACGTCAACACAAGTGGCCCATTACACTATGTCATTTCAAGGCTTACTCCCATTTTTTTTAGTAAACATTGATCATTACCCCCATCCCTTGCTTTATGCCCCATCTAACCTTGTTCTAGGAAATGATGTCACAGTTCTTATGTAATTTCTGTGCTCAAGATCTCCCTCACCACCAAAATCATATAAAACATCTCCCCAACATTCACTCCTTGTCTCGACTCCTTCAACTTCCCTTCATGCCTTATAGGGCAAGAGACTTGCCTTTCACAACATACCTACAAGGTAGGTCCTGTACCTCTGTAACAATATTGTACTGATACAAGTCACCTTATAATAAAATAAGATTAGACCCATACATTGTTTCAAGAGTTACTTTCTTCAGTCGTCGTCAACGATAAAGCACACTCCACTCCGCCGGCATGCTCAACATTAAATACAACACTTATCAATGTGAGTGGCTTGCCCCAAGCAACAAGATCCATATGTGGATACGGTTGTGTTTCACACACACATGAGAGGAAGCCACAGAATTCCCTGTGCAACATAGTACAACACAGGTTTAGAACTGTTAGATCCTGTTGTGTATAGGGCAAGGTTAGGGTTTTACTGATATAATAATATTGTTATCTAAATTAATGGGGTCCTTACTCGACGATCTTCTGCTTTTTAGGGACCCCCATTCACATTTATTTTATATAATATTGATTACAAAATAGCGGTTGTATTGTACTGTGTACATGCACACACCGAATGTTTTTGAATGTGGAAAATAAAGAACGAATGGAAATTAATACAGGACACGAAAGCCAAAGAATAGATTTTGTTGAAGTTCAACCGATTCACCTATAGCCACTGTAGTTTATAAGCTTACCGCCAAGCAAGATTTCCTCGCTTATAAACCTCCCATGATGTTATCATGGTATCGAGATAGACCATCCACTCAACAAGCGAGGCAATTCATAACAAATTATACATATTAATAAAACAACCACAATGTGCAACTTTTCGTTAAATTTTCGATATGAAATACTGATAACTCTTGTATATACACATACATTTTGGTTGTCAATTATACATTAAAGCCCCAGCTCAACATTGGTTTAGAAAAAAAACATAATCTCCACAGATTTACATATATCTTACATAATATAAAGATAATGATGGTAGAAAAGTTTCCTTGAAATATTTCTGCCTGAATTGTTATCGTTTTTTAATCATAAATGAAATAAGTTCCAACAATTAATGTTCGTCTCAGGAGACCCAAACTCTGCCTACGAATTGCATGCAAAATAATAAATGTTGACTCTATTTTTTTTACCGTTTTCTCACAAATGGAACAACGAAATTAGCTGACATTTTTTTCACAGGTTGGTTTTAGTACATTATATCTTGATTTGTGCAAAGAATGGAAGCATTTACAGACACTTTACCAATGTTGAGCTGGGGCTTTGAATCAGTTAAAGTTGCATTGTCCGACTTTCAGGCCGAGTTGACGGTATTAAAATAGATTAAATAAAGTCCAAATTGATAATATTATATAAGTTGGAGAAGTTGTAAACTTATAATGTTATAAAGCACGACCTTTTTGGAGGCCTCGTCATTTCCCTTCCGAAGCTTACTGCAAAAAGCAAAACAGTAACAAACACAGTTCTGGAAGTGCTGTTGGTTACTATACTCTCTATGGATGTAAAAGAGTGCACATTTCACTCTCTCGCCCGAGTGGTGAAAAAGTTTGGCTCTTTTGAGAATGAAACTCATTGTGCCTCCCCCTTTTGAGTGAAATTGGAGCGCACTTCACTCCGATTCAAGTTGAAAATACCCGTCTTTCACTCTAAAAAGAGTTGTCCGCCATAATATGGCTCTTTGCAAGAGAGCGGTATGGCGGACAAAACGAGTGGTTTTTACTCTTTCACATTAAATGTTAGGGAGTACGAGTGCATTGCTTGTTCTATCCGGTGTTTAGTGTTCCACCGTACATGTACGTGGTTACACTAAGTGCTCATTTACGTGTCTGTAAATGCTTCTATTCTTTGTACAAATCAAGATATATGTAATGCGACCAACCTGTAAAAATTTCAGCCCATTTTGTTTTTCCATATGAGGAACTGTTTCCATTATTGTTGGTCTTACTTTTATCTATTTCTTTCTTTCTTTCTGATAAATCCGTTTAGTACCAACTTGTTTGCAGCACTGCTGGTGATTCTAAGTATGCGGCATCCGCCTATTTCGCTGGATATTTAGTCGGGGCATTTATGTTAGGAATGATGGCAGACTGGCAAGTTGAATATTTTTCCTTTTTGTCGGCCAATAAAAACAAACAACAGTCCCTGTAATACGGGGGACTTTTGGGGACGCTAGGTGGCAGCAGACTTACCAGGTAAAACCGTTGTTCTTGGGAAATATGCTCATGCCCAGAACTACGTAAACAATGGAAATTTACCAGGTATAGGATGCTGCCTCCTCGCGTTCCAAAGTCTCCCAATGCGCGGTCTTTACAAATAAAAAAAAATGTTTTAAGTTGTTTGATTTTCTTGACTGAAGTTTGGTGTTTGTGTAATTGCAACGGACATTTTGTAACTTTTTATTCCCCCACCCTTCCGTTATAATTTTCATTAGTGTCATGTCACCAAGTAATACGACCACACACTTCTCCCTTGACGACAGTTTTGTTGAAAAAAAGAATACCTTGAAGAAAAGTAGTAGGCTAATTGTAAATATAATATAACTCTGTATTTTAAAGCAATTCATACCGATGAAACATAATAATATCTACGAATTCCGAAAATAGAAAAAAAATGTTCACAACTGCCGGTACGTCTTTACTCACGCAAGCATCATTGCTCTATCTACACTGTTTTTGTTTTTGTTTTTATTTTACTCCCGACAATTCAATTTGTAGAAATTCGTCATTTCATTTCGGTTTTATTCGCCAAATTGGCCAGGGGCCAAAAACTATTTCGTTATGAAAATTGGTTACGGTTGACCAGACCGCTCAGGCAAAACTCAGAGGGCGCCTATTCATAAAACAAGATTATGATAAATGGGCCATTTTGCAGACAATTCGCTGGTGGGTGTATGGCGTGTTTAATGTATTGGTGAAGTCTGACAACATGAAGCGTCTGCAATTTACAAAGATTCAAAATTAAAAAAAAAAAAATCCATTTGAAAGGCGAACAATCTCAATTGTTAATGTATGGCGCCAGCTTTGAAGATGTTTATACCATGCCCGGTATGTGGCAGAGGGAAGCCCCCTAAATATGTTCCCATTCTCTAACACACTCTTCCCCTCTTGTACAGAAGCACCACCCCCCCCCCTAAAATCTTCAAAAGAATTCCTGGGATTCCCAGAACAAAATGAAAACACAATAGGAGGGGATATACCCTGCATAAATATCGAGCACCAAATGTAGATGCTTGGTCCGATTTTTGGCCGGTTTGACCCCAAAATTCATTTTTAATTAACCCCATAAGCCCCTTTCACACTATGCTTTGCCCCGGGGATATCCACGGGGGAATAGCGGTCGGTCGTTTCACACTTGATTCGCTTTACCCCCGGTCTGCTCCTGCGAATGAGCAAAACCCGTGGAATGGCCACCCCTGCTCCGGAGTAGGGGTGAACTGCAAAACCACGGGGTATTTTTAATCTCCCGGGGAATAAATACTAGCGGGAAACGAAAGCGGGTTTTGCTTACCACTGGGGGGAGGGGGGACGTCATGCACACGTGGCGACGACTTCTGCTAAAATTTATCCCTAGTGTGAAACGTTCGGATGGAGCCCCGTGGAATAACGACCCAGGGGATACTCATGCAGGTAGTGTGAAAGTGTGCACCGGGGTAAGCGAGGGGTAAGAAAAACTCCCGGGACCTCCCCGTGGTTATATTCTTTTGGGGGACAAGACATACAGTTGTAAAAAGGGCTGTATGTACTTGCGATTGATGACACCCTACAAGGAAAAGCACAGTAATCTTCAAGCCCGTCTTGTTAGGAGTGTAAAGTCAACCTTCCTGCCAATAATGGATCCACCCCGTGTAACAACCCTTGATGCTAACTTTGCCCCCACATTAACTCCAGTACCCAAATAATATTGGACCCAACAATGCCGTGTACTCCATCAAAGAATCATTCACTTGCACCTCCAGTATTGTATAGTTTATGCCATACTTGCCAACTATGCCTGACACTGCTGTACACATTGGACAATCACTGAGACAACCCACAGAAGCCCGTCTCTGAATACTTCAATCTCCCTGATTGCAAACTCACTAATCCGCCCCAAGGTCGCTGAACTCCAGCAAATGTAAAACTGGTATGGACAATAGTGAAACAGCAGAACAAAATATCATTCACAGACTTGACTGTAAATTGGTATACAGAAAACATTATTAAAAAAGATTCTTTCGCGAAATCGGGCAATGCAACTTTAATAATGTGCATATTTGAAGTTTATATGTGAAGCATTTTCCAATTCATAGACATTTAAATGTTTGTTTCAGAAAGAGATTAGTCCACAGATTAAGTAGGCTTTAAAAAGCTAACAATTTAGTTTGAAGATGCATGGTCCGTGCTCAAGGCGATTTTACCTTGTAAACATTAATCCAAATGATGACTTGCTATTTTTGTAGGATGGCCAAAGTTATTAACTTTCAAATGAGATCTCGAACGAAAAAAATCCACCGACGAATAATGACAAAGTAATAATGAAACAAATTGAACTTTTGTGTGGAGCATGATAAATGAACTCCACTCGCTGTCTGCTCAATTTCAGCCGGGTGCCTTCCGACACAGATACAAAATGCAAGCAAAATGAGTTTGTAATATAGCTGACCTCTGGGTACAAGCAGCGGGCATGGCCGTCGTACACAGTCATTTTCTTATAAGGTAGTTAGCCGGGATAATCCTTTCAAAAACAACATTTTTCTTGCCATCTACACAAGGTCAAAACACAGTTTAATCGTTTTATTTGCTCTTTTAAATTTCGTTCGCTGGAATTGATTCAATTTTAAGGTAAAATCGGCTTGAGCACGGATCATTATCTTTAAAGGGGCTGGGTCGTAGCTGTGCATGGAAACTGATGAACTCCTGACCAAGATACTGCACGCGGGCGCCCTTGCGGTCAAACCACAAAGGGTGCCATCCAAGTGCCAAGGGGTGAGGACTACATGGAATCTTGGCCTTATTGGCCCATTGAAAAAAAAATTATGACCATATTTGGTAAAATGGATTATTTTTTAACCTCCCCACTGACACCAGGGTTAAGGCGTTGAATTTACTATTATTTTTGTGAATATATTTTGTAGGTTTGGGAGAAAACCGGCGTTCTTTTTTTGCGTGTTGGCCACGTTTTTAACCGGCATCGCCCAGGCCTTTGCTCCAAACTACCTGATCTTCGTTTTTCTTCGTTTCTTCTTTGCTGCATTTAAACTTGGACTGTACTCAATGGCATTCGTCTTATGTAAGTAAAATTAATGCGAGGAAATAGTTTCAAGGGAAGTATCTTGCGATTAAAAACATTTACATGGGAATTCAAATGGTGCTCACTGGAGGAAAACAAGCGAAAACAAGTGACAACTGGTTTCATGATGCTCTCAGGAGCACGAGGTAACTCGGAATTTTCCGGGTAAGCGGTGCAGAATCGTCAAGACGTTTATTTTGGGCCAGGTCCACGCGCGCCCTCTATACCGACGGGTGTTAACATCGTGGCGCGCATGATCTGAAAGGATATCAACGGCAAACAAACGTCTTGCATCAAGACTACAAGTTTAGTAGTCTAATTTTCCAATTTCAAAATGTTTTGACCCATATTTATGTCATCATCAATTTGTTACCAGTAGATGATATCAGTAAAATCTCAATTGTGAAATATGAACAAAACCGACAGTTGCATAAGGAAGTTATGATAAAAAGAACGTGCCTAACAACAACAACAACAACAACAACAACAACAACAACAACAACAACAGCAGCAACAACAACAACAACAACAACAACAACAACAACAACAACAACAACAACAACAACAACAACAACAACAACAACAACAACAACAACAACAACAGCAACAACAACAACAGCAGCAGCAACAGCAGCAACAACAACAACAACAACAACAACAGCAACAACAGCAATAGCAGCAACAACAACAGCAACAGCAACAGCAGCAGCAACAGCAACAGCACAGCAGCAGCAGCAGCAACAACAACAACAGCAGCAACAACAACAACAGCAGCAGCGGCAGCAGCAGCAGCAACAACAACAGCAGCAACAGCAACAACAACAGCAACAGCAACAGCAACAGCAACAGCACAGCAGCAGCAGCAGCAACAACAACAACAGCAGCAACAGCAACAACAACAACAGCAACAGCAACAGCAACAGCGGCAGCGGCAGCAGCAGCATCATCAACAACAACAACAATCTACACAGACGTGAACGATAACAAGGAATATGCCTGTGGGTTTTTTTTTCACAGGACTCGGGAAAGTGCTGAGTATACAGTGCTTAACACACATCGGCGTATGGGCAAAAACACAAATAGTATAACACCAGGCCAGTGTAAAACAAAATGATGCCCGAACACGTTTGCCTCTCAAACCAATCAAGACAAAACTACAGTTTCGATTTTTTTTCCCCCTCCACAATACAGGTACAGAACTCGTTGGACCATCACGGAGAGCTTTTGCGGGGCAGTTCATCAATATATACTACGCGGGGGGCTACATGTTACTGGCACCCATTGCTTACTTCATTCGTGATTGGAGGACTTTACAACTTACTCTCACCGCGATATTTGTTCCGTTCTTCCTATTGTACCCGTAAATAATGTCGACTTGTTTTATTTTATGATTTTCAAGCGCAGTGGATGTGAGAAAGCCAGGAGTCCCTTCGTTTGATTTCCAGATGAAAATCCCCCTTTTTAAGAGTTAAAATAAGCTAGACTGGCTCGTTTTTACTGTTGGTATGATACATAATACACAAATATTGCATGAATTTGAGTGGGTTGTCGCAGAATATAATCACGATGTGAAAGCTGGATTATTTCATTTCACGAGGCAAAGCCGAGTGAAATGGAAAAGCTAGATTTTCACCGAGTGATTGTGTCCTGCGAAAATGCACGAACGAAATGCATACAATATTTATTTTGTATAACTCACACATAGATCTTTGTCATTTGAAGGAAAAAAACCCACAATAAACACAAAACAGACACGGTTCCTTGGCCACCCCGCACTCTAAAACAAAACAACAACAAAACTTCTAAACATCAACCTTGTCCGTCGTAACATGACCTTGTCTTGTTTGGACAAACGGGTGGGGAACGATTGTTTTGGAAACGACGCTGCGAAGCGTCCAATAATTATCCATATTGGACTCCAATAATAAATTTTGGAGCGTATTAAAAGTGACGCGTGTTTCACCATCAAATGACAAGGATCTGTGTGTGTGTGTGTGTAGTTTTATGAGTTTTCGAAATGTAATTTGAAGAGTTCCTTAAATCGATATTATGGAACATTTTAAAAACCAAACTCACTCTTTCCAAAGACAACAACACTGAATTGGCATTATTTTTTTTTCCGTTTTGACCCATGCATTTTGAACAAAACTATTGATGATTAAAGCTTTATCCCGGAGTCGGCGCGCTGGTTGATTTCTCGAAACCGATTCGATGAGGCCGAGAGGATTATCAAGAAGATGGCGACTGTGAACAAAGTCATGTTACCAGATAATGCCATGGATTCTCTTAAGTCAGAGGAAAAGGTAAAACGGTGCCTAATTTCATAGAGCTGCATAAGCACAACATTAACAAAGGGGCTTTGTCGTCATGATTATAGTAGTAAATGGAATAACCCAGTTACTACGTGCGCATGGTCACATCACAGTTTGACAAAGACGGCACCCTAAATTTGTGATTTGACAGCAGGCGCGCGCGTGTGCAGTATCTGGTTGCGAGTTCATCTTTCCATGCACAGCCACAGGCCTGCTGTAATCATGACGACACAGCCCCTTTAAGCTAGCAACTAAAAGGGTTACCAGCCAAAACACTATGTCATTTTGTGACTGGAATTCTGCTAAATTGTCCTGAGCTGAAAATTTTCAGCAACAATTTCAGGTTAAGAAGCTCTATGAAATTTGGCCCATGTGAATCTAGCGTAACAGTTGTGATAATGCTATACGGTATCTCAATCTTGTAATAAAGTCCGTAATCATTTGACGGCCGGGTCCTCAGCCCGATGAAGGACAGCGCTGCCACCGTTCAGGCCACAGTGGATCATTGTCTTCGTATAGCAGCACAACAAAATTCATTCAATCTCTTTTCCCAACTCCATTTTAAAATGTTCAAAGCTTTTGGAAAACTACGAAAGCTACAAATAACACGCGTATTACTCTGCATAATACGGTAATCATGCACACACACACCCACACACACAAATAACTAAATCGAAGTTTTGTTGCCCACAGAAGTGTGAGGTAATATAATATTAGTCCAGAGATGTACACAATTCAGATTACAAAATTTAGCTTGTGATCACTACTGCACAATTTTCCCATCATTTCTTATAATTAAAAACATAGGTTAGAATCTCTGATGATGTGGAACATTGAAAAACAAATGTTTTCTTTTCGAAGGGGTACGAAGAGCTACACCAAGTCTCTGCGACACGAAGACACACTTATCTGACCACCGTCCGTACCCCACGAATGCGGTGCAGAACATTTAATCTACTTTTGGCGTGGTAAGATGTTTTAAAATTTTAAAACGACTGTCGTATCAATCTTGTGTCACTGTCGTAGGCCCGTACGGGTATATTGTGTGGAGTGACGCGGACGAGCGGTCTAGATCACCGGAGTCAGGTTCTGGTGTTGTCGGCAGCGGAGTGTGGGTTCGAATCCCGGTCGCGGCACTTGTGTCCTTCAGCAAGATACTTTACCATAATTGCTTTGTCCTTCGGATGGGACATTAAGCCGTAGGTCCCGTGTACTAGGATTGGTAGTGCACGTAAAAGAACTCAGAACACATCGTGGAAGAGTAGGGGAATTACCCCGGTGTTTCTGGTTCACATAGCCAGCACCCCTGTGTACAGGTTTCCTCGGGCTTGGGAGCTGCAGTGATTAAGTTCATTTATGAGACATCCTCGGTTTCATTACGAGAAATATATATATAATAATAATACGGCATGTCATTAATGCATGCAGAACAAGTTTCACTTTACCGGAGTAAAGTTCATTTTAAAATTGCAGTTATGCACGTGACATGCAGTATCTCGCTATCCGTGTTTATGGGAGAGTGTATTCATTAAATTGTGGTAAACCAATTCAACCAATTATTGTAAATAATAGCTACGTTTGAAATGCTCCGACTCATAGAAGAAAAAACTAAAAGATGGTGCTTAAACGAATAGTGGCATTGCACGTACTTTGATATAGACCCCTTGCGCTGACGTCAATCTGCACAATGGTCTGCCATTTTGGACGTCAAATTGCGTGCAAAGCTAAACTCTGCGCAGTAAACACACCGCGAATCTGACGCCCACAAACGGCACAAGCAAGAGTTGTCTGATGCGAAGACGTCAAGTGAATTGGGTCCGTATTTGGGGGTTTCATTATTGACTCAAATAAGAGTTCTAAACGGCGGCTATTGTTTTAGATAAAAGATTATTGTTACGACCTTCCTTTGTAGGTTTGTAGTCAACATGGTGTACTATGGGATAGCTTTGAGCACTTCAGAACTTGGAGTCGATCATTACTTAGCAGCCTTCGTCTCAGGGGCTGTGGAGATACCAGCTTACACTTCAGCTATAGTTGCATTGCATTACGTTGGCAGGAGGTTACCACTGTGTATGTATTTAGTAGTTGCAGGGACTGCGTGCATGGCGACTTCCTTTTTTGGTGAGATTATATTGATGTGGCTCCTTTAATTTGTCATGTATATATTGGCTTAGCAGTGATAAACAATTTTATATTATAAACTTTGACATCATTTCCCACACGTTAAACACGCGAGTGCTTAATACGCAAATATTAATTATTATAAAGAAATAAAGTGGCGAATTTTATGTTCAAGATGGCGACGACGAACAACACATTAACTGAGGAAAGTGTAGATAGTTTCAACCAATGTACCTGGAACAGTGGATTCGTTTTCATAAATGTACAGTTTACTGCTTAGCACAAGTAAAGTTGCCTGCTGAAACAGCTTTATGAAATGGTGCCCAGACGACACTAACTGTGAAATGAATGTTATTTATGTCAGAGCCTGGTGCAGGAAAAGCCGTTACTGCTATGATTGGGAAGTTTTGTATAACTGCTGCTTTTGGAGTCATCTACACCTACACAGCTGAGCTGTACCCAACCCCCGTCAGGTAAGTCAAAGATACTAGAAACACAGGATAGGGCACTCTATTCAGAAACATGAAATGCAAAATGGGTGCGCCCGCTGTCGTTTGGTATCGGTAAAACCAAAGAACGTTTGCGTAATAAGTAGGGCCTACTAAATGGAAAAACTTGTCGAGAGTGAAAGCAGATTGAAAAATGTCTGGAAAAACAACAACAGAAAAATTGTTTTTGATTTAGAATTGTATAGATTTCATGTCAACATTGGAAACATAAGAAAAATCTCAAATCAAGGAATGACAAGTTTGGCAGTTTTGGTTGAGTGTGGAAGTATAGGATGTCAAATATGTTGGCCATTTCCGGCCGTTATTGGTATTTTGGTACAAGCCACTTGATGCCGCTTTGGTCTCTCCGAAGGGTTAAAAGAAACGACAATTTTTTGTTAACAATTTAGGAGTATGGGTCTCTGTTTGTGCTCCATGATGGCCCGAGTGAGTGGAATTTTGTGCCCATTTATCTTGGATCTTGGTGTGATTTGGCGACAACTTCCCTTCCTCATCTTTGGTGTATTCGCCATCTGTAGCGGTCTTTTTATTTCGTTGCTGCCAGAGACCCTCAATGTAGCCCTCCCGGAGTCCGTGGAACAAGCGGAAAATCTCCGAGGTGAGTTTGATCGTCCTCGTCTATATTTATTCATTTATTTAATTTATTTACTTATTTGTTTCAAGATCTTTATACAGGATACAAATATCAGCTCAACGGCTGTTTTACATTATGGTCCTGTGTCATAAAAAAGAAAAAAAGGAAAAAACAATCAGCCTTAATCAGTCAAAACCAGTGTATTTATTATACCGTCCCAATATCTCTTCTGGAGATTGGACGAGCCATTGATGACCACCAGCAGTTATTGGTGTTATTCTAATTATTAATTGTAGACAATCCCTGCCTGTGCATAAAGAGACGTCACAACCAGGATACCAACTGTCATTCATTTGCGGATGAAGTTGACATGAGTAAGACAGGAGTTGAAAAACAGCCGACCGCAGCATGTGAAGCTAAAGACCACAACGTCAGCATGGGGACAACAGAAAACATTTAATTGGTTTGTAGCTAGAGCGACTGTGTCCAAAATTTATCAACTTTAGCTGGGAGTTGTAGATATACCGTACCTTTCATTTCAATGCTGGAGCACAGGTTTGATGCAGTGGTGTTGAGAAACATGCTCTATCGGGAGCATATAGCTTTGTGGAACGGTCCGCAACTTTGTTGTTTAATGAATTCGTGAACATTTTTAGAGCTCGTATACTCCTCTCCGAAAACGTATTTTGGGTTAGTTTGGAATAAGTGTTTTTAGATTGTTGTTCATCAGTTGGAACAGTTTGAATGCTAGAGAAGTAAACAGCAAGTAATCTGGATCTACGAAACCGACCACGTTATATAATTCAATTCAATTAAATTTTCATTTATTGTCATGTATAGGCCTATATTAGCAATAGATCAACAAGAAACAAATGAGTATAGGGCAACAGGTTAGTAGTACAGAAAAAACCGCCAAATTATTTTGATTTACTACTGTTTACAAAATAGTTAATTTCTTGGTAAAAGTCGTCCACAATAGTCATCCAGAGTTCCAGACAAGGCAGTGGCGTCCTGGGCAAGTTTAGAGGACGGATCCGATTCACTCACACTTTGTTTTTTGAAAATCTTAAATCATTATTTTGAAATATTAATCACAATTCCGAGGTAGCACTTTTACCGGTACATTTCAGGGTGAATATTAAAAACAGTATAAAAAAACATTCAAACTTTGGTCGAATTGGCGCACCGGGGGCATGTGCCTCTCCCCCTTGCCCCCCCCCCCCCCCCCCCACCACCCGCTACGCCACTACTTCAAAACTCAAAGAACAAAATCGTTAAAAGAACAGCTACCGGTCTATAAAACCTAACCGTTTTACTAACACTAACCCTATGTTTACAACCGGATTTAATATAGAAGAGAAGAAATTTGAAGATCCAAAATAAGTTGGTTGAAAAGGTTATTTTACCAATGACTAAAAATAACTGTGGCAATAGGCCTTGCTGTTATGTAAAACGTAATTTCTCGTAAACGTAAATTAAATTCCTTGTAAACCTGCCCCCATTTCAAGCGCAATATCAATGGTCATCTTTCGATTTCCTGACACTGACGGTCTTAAACGGCCGAACAAGACCTCGTTGCCACTCTTATTATTTCCTTAATCAAGATGGCGCAACGGTTCCCGTCAACAGTTAGCTGATGAGCGGCTTCTTGTACAAACTTATGTAGTTTTATAATAAAGTTAGCCGTAAACAATCACGGCTGAGTAAAGTATTTGCTTAAGGAATAGTTAGTTGAAATAAGTTTGAACAATATATAGGTGATTGGTCTAATCTAAATAATGGGGGAAGAAAGTCATCTCGCAAATGATGTAATGTTAATTAGCATAAATACAATACATCTTTTAGTTTGAAAGGAGAACAATTTACATGTAGTGCATATTTAACAGAAAATAGTGACGTAAGGCTACAGGAACGAATGCAGTCAAAGCTTAGAGCGGGACTGTTCTATTCATACCTGTAATACATAATTTATGTGTCCAACCAAAATATTGGTTAAATTAACCAATCTAGATTAATCGGTTAACATATTTTAGCACAAACTGTTTGTATACCAACCAATATTTAGTTGGTCATTTAACGGAGAAGACCACTCAAAGTTGGGACAAATTTCAGTTGGTTAAACCGCAAACAGTCATACACGCTTTAAGAGTGTCTAACTATTTTTACACGACCTTATTTATTGTATCATTTAATTAGTGATCAATTGTTAATCACCATTACTACAATTACAAATGGTTACATTAGTAGGCTGTTATAGCCCGTGTGTTGAAGTGGTCTGGCGATGATCCTG
Organism: Marthasterias glacialis; assembly: GCA_911728455.2. Taxonomy (NCBI): domain Eukaryota; kingdom Metazoa; phylum Echinodermata; class Asteroidea; order Forcipulatida; family Asteriidae; genus Marthasterias; species Marthasterias glacialis. Next base: position 4,981,189 of record OU452229.1, on the reverse strand, counting down.
GTACCTTGTGAAGCACCACATGTGCCATATAGAGACCAGGTAACAGCAACTTTTACAATCACAGTTCTTTTAACTTAATGTAAACAACTTTATGTTTTGTTTGTTTAATCCATGATATCTTTCAATTTTTCAAGTACAAAAATATTTCAGAACATAAAAAAATAAAATTTACCAAGCAAATTTCTTGCACTGATTACATTGTGAAACTGTCAATAAAAAACCCTAGAAACTTGTATACTAACTGCTTCATTAGAAGTCTTTAATTGCATCTGGTTTACCACACTATTTCTATGGTTTGACCCCAATCTACCCCAAAGGGCGCCCTCTTGCAGTAGAAAAATTAGGCCTATTCTTTGACAATATAAACACAAACAATTCGCTGTAAATACACTTTAACAGTTAAGTTCCCGCATTTTTAAGGACTATTTCTATAGGAACAAACTTGCACTTGCTCCATTTACAAATTTGCATTAGTTCCAACCAAGCCATAGCGGTTGTTATGACGAATATTTCACTACCAATGTGATTGGTTTTCAATTAACCATCTTGTACTTCTGACCAATCTATTTGCCAATTGAACAACAAATGGTGTTCCGTTTTAAAATTGAAAGATGTCTCAAAAGCGACCTGGGTCAGTACCAGGGGCTGATCGGGGGGGGGGCGTGAGGAGCGCACGCCCCCTATTTTTCCTTCCAAAAAAAAATCAAGATATCATCCCGCCCACTTGCATTAAGAAATAAACTTTCGACAATATACTACAATGTTAATTTGCCTTCAATCATCATTTACTGCTTGATCGGTAAATTTCAAACACCCCCCCCCCCCCGTTTGGAAAATCCTGGATCCGCCCCTGGTCACTGATACCTCGGGAACCTGATGAAACGGGAGAGAGGGGTACTTGCAAGGAACCAGAAGCACCGAGGTAAACCTCCTGGTGTTCTGGGTTCTTACGTGCACTACCTTTTTCAGTACATCGGAAACTACTGCTTTACGTTCTATCCAAAGGTTTTTGCTAAGGGATTCGAACCCACACTCTGTGAATGACATGAGCTTGAACACGGTGCGCTATAGACCGCTGCGGCTCGGACACACAACGCTCCACACCTTTACACTGCTGACGTTTCCTTGATAGCTGCTGTGGACTGGTTCTCTTCAGAGGGGATCTTCGTGTAATTCCCAGCCGTACTTTCCTGCTCATTCCCCTTCCGTGTTGGCGGCAGTGTAGAGGGTATTTTAAAAATGGCCGACAAATCAAATCCTTGGTTCTCTGGATAAATTAAAGGATTCAAAATTTGTGCGTTTTAACGGTCCTCGTTCAAACATTACGTCAAATTCAAACTCCTTTAAAATGTCAATTTTGCAGAGTGGTTTAGAGGGATGGTATTCCTTTTAAAACAAAATCAGGTATTGACCCGACTCATGTGACTTCATCACCGTCATCAATAAATCTTGGTTGCGCCATTCTGTGAGTAACCTTTACTGTGTGTTACACTGTGTATAGTGCACGATCAGGCAACTTTACACGCCCACCATTATCTTTACACGCAATTTTGACTCTCAAAGTGGCAGACCACGGGGCAGAGAGTAGCCGCGTGTGACGTCGCCGCGTGTGTTCATCAGTAGTTCAAACCCAAACCTTCCCATAAAAATATGATTAGACCTAAAATTAGGTTTTTTTTACATTTTAATTCATTATTTTTTAAACCTTTTGTTTGTTGGGTTGTTGGGTCGTTTGTTTGTCTGTTGGTTGATTTGTTGGTTGGTTGGTTGGTTGGTTGGTTGGTTGGTTGGTTGGTTGGTTGGTCGGTTGGTTGGTTGGTTTGTTTGCTGGTTTGTTTGTTTGTTTGTTTTGGGGGTCGGAGAAAGTGAGAACTTTGAACAGTTTGATTTTCTTCACTGGCTTAAAAAAAAGACGAAGAAACTACTTACTTCCAAACTCTTCGCCATCCTTCATGGTCTCCTGCAAATGTTGGTTTAGAGTCTCGGGAAGTAGAAGTGACAAGAAGCTCGCCACGAAACAGCAAGCTCCGAAGACAACAAGAGGAAGAGGCTCCCAGTGTTTACCGAGGATAACAATGACGGGGGCAATGATGCTACTGATGCGGGCAAACGTTGACGACAGGCCCACCCCCATGCTCCTAACAAAATAACAAGGGACAATACACATTACAACAGTCAGATTGAAATTATAATGATAGCATGGGTTTTTAAAACTGAAGATTAGACGACGTAGAAGACATTGCTAATGTTAAAGTTGCATCACCCAAATCTTTTGCCACATATTGATTATATAAAAAAAAATGATTCGAATATTATGTTAAGCTATTTTCCCTTATTTCATAAAGTTGGAAGCTTTCATTGAGACACTGAACGAAAAACAAAAAATATATAATTATAAGTATATAGATACACTGCAAAAACTGGGGTGTTAAATTAATTCTCCTGGTGTCGATATCAGGCAATACCGACATGGTGTTAATTTTAACAACGATAAAGCAATGGGGGTATATCTAAAACCATGTCGGTGTTGTCACATAGGCCTATTGATACAAAGAAAATCAATTTAAGACCCCCAGTTTTTGCAGTGTATAGTTAAAAAAAAATACATAATGAGTTATATTCTAGACCTGACATTATCTAACGTTACCAGCAGCCATGTATTTGCATGTTGCCATAGCTGACCTAAATTATGAAGATAAAGACCCCCCCCCCACAAAAAAACTAAATAAATAAATAAAAAATAAAAAATAAAAATTAAAAACAAATAAAAAATACACATGAGTTATCAATTGTCTAGAAACCTGACATTATCTAAAGCAACCAGCAGGCACGTATACAAACAGTACAAGATATGACGATTAAGATCAATGCACCTCACTCAGCGGCAGTGAAAATAATTACGAGAAGTCCCCAGACGTATCTGAGAGAAAGTAGAAGTCCCCTGAGTTTCCATATCTACTCTGAGGTAGATAAACAAAAACTAGGACAAGCTCTTTATCGGAACTGGGTAATCTCCCGGTTTTCCAACTCTACTCCACGGAAATAAATAAAACATCAGGACGTGTTCCTATATTCATAAGAACAATTCTACGCAACAAAGTATAGATAAAGTGGCAGGGTGTTGTCGCGAGCATAATACATTATGACAAAGAATGGCATCAGCAAAATAAAGGAGGTCCGAGTCATGTTAGAATTAATAGTTCATAATAAACTTTTAACATTCAAACAATCATTTAGATATCGATAATGTATGGGAACAACTCGGCTTTGTACATAGACAACCTTAAAGGATTTCGAGATGGCCAATTTACCGATGGAACTCATAATTCATAATTCACTTTTATCTTTCAATATGTCCGTTAAAGGGTGATAATGTAACCAACTTTACCTGACTGGTGTTGGAAACAACTCGGCTGAGTATACATAGATAATATTAAAGGAGCCCGAGATGGCGAATTTACCAACCATAGCTATACAGGCCCTCACTACACCAGGTGCTGCAAGCAGGGAAAATGGGTGGGGTGTGAAGAAGGGAAGAAAGGAAAAAAAAACACGAAATATTTAATATTGTGTGGATAGTTTAAAGACAAAATTGTAATGTTTCACAACTGCATAGTGAATATATCACACAAGTGCAGCAGTCCGTACATTTTTAGTCCGGCGCCCCAGTGAAAATGTCAAGCATTCGACCCACCCATTGGCGGATCCAGGGGGCTAAGGGGGGGAAGAAAGGGAAAGAAGGGGAGAGAGAGGGGGCGGGGGAGAGAGGTGGGAGGGGGAGGGAGAGCATCTGATACAAACGGTATAAGGTATGCCAGCTTGTCAGGAATTTCTAATGTTTTTCTTTATTTCTCGATTTTTGCTACCTTCAACAGGGCAGCAAAATTCCCAGCCAATCAGAAGCGATGGGGGTCAGCATGCTTTAACCTCATCCGCATTGTGATTGGCGCTGTTCTTATTTGCGTACAAATTAAGAATAATTTATTGCAATTTCATGAATAATTCAACATCAAACACCGCAAAATCAAGTTGGAAAAGGCCCTTGTGGCTTCACCACTTGATCCTGTGCGCTGACTTGTATTGGTCTTTCCAGCTACATAGCTGTCTAAGCCACGACGGCCTCGGCGAAAGGCTATATAAATGACTGCAACCAAAGATTATAGAGCGCCGTAGGCGCAAGTTGGGAAACTGTGCCTTTATCCACTGTTGGAAAGTGAAATTCGCATGGGCGCCATTTCGGCAAGTGATTGCATATGTTTGCCACTGATAGCAATTGTCATTGTCTACACCGGTACCCACGTTTTTGTGCTGTATCAATGGCGTTCACTTGCCGAAATGGCGTCCAGTGAGCTTTCACATTTCAGCCAGAGTTCCCCATCTTGCGCCTACGGCGCTCTATCTTTGCTGTAACTTACGAAAGAATGAGGAGGTGGTACAAGCCACTCCACCGAAAAGCAAGTACAGAAACAGCGGCAGACGGCGCCCTAACCTCTGAATAACGATCCCACTTGACAAATAGCCAAGTAGCTCAACGGCACCGAATGCAAAGGCAGCGACGTACACGTCGATACCCAGCGCAGATGTTCCCAGGGAAAGACCGTAGTATACCAGACTATTCACAAACCTAAATCCAAAAGTCAATGAGGTGATACTTTAAATTTATTAGGGTTAACTCAATAAAAAACACCACCATAATGTGACGTTCCTTCCATCAGCGATACATTGGTTTACAGTTTTTGGTGTGAGGGGAACAAGACCCTGTTCTTGACACACACTCAGCAATACCAAAGTCTCTTATACCAACGAGTCTACGAGTATTTTGCATATAGTACACATTTTTCTTCACCTCCGTGGACGGCAGGTCAAACTGGTACGGAAATCAAACCTTTCCTATGCACATGACGTCATTTGAGTATAGGACGCCACCGGCTAGAGGTCAAAGGACGGTAGCTCATTGACCGATCTTGCGCGCCGCGCGTACATAGCTGTACGTTTTCCATTGTTTCATCACCGTTTTACCTCCAAGATGGCGGCGTGATGACGTCAATGCATAAGGTCTATTCATAATTCATCTCCATGTTTTATTTCCAGGAAGTTCACTTTGACCTTTCATCGTAATCTGGGGGAAAGTACAGAACGTTCCATCACAATAGTCTGCTGTTTGATTTCTCTCTTTGACCTCCTCCATTCCTTTTTACACATCTGCCCTTTCTTCACTCTCTCAAAATAATCTGAATCAGAATGATGTCCTGGTTCCACAGGCCTGAAGCTCGTTTCCGAGTCACCATTGACCATCTTCTTTTCAACTTGACCAAACTCGATTCCGACTCAGTGTCCCGTTGGTAAGCGTGACGTCAATAACTGTGAGCTACGCCCACTTCACACAAATAGGTACACTCGATTGCCAAAAGCCCATAGGAAATACTTTGATGATTTATGTTAGAACAACATCATTTCTGGACTTGCCTTTCACGTGTGTCTTGCAAAGTCTTAAGGTCTTATAAGAAATATCGGTTTCTTTCATAAGAAATGTTTTAGAACTGAGGAAAGAGTGTTTTTCGGTCAAGTTAAATAACACTGTAACGTATGGCAGTTTGGAATTGGAAAGTAGCAAAAACTTTGGTATAGTACAGAATATCCGCGCCCGTGTGACGTGAATGACCGACCAACAAGATTCCCCATTTTATTTGCAAATTGAATACCAAACTGATTCAGTTTAATACGAAACTGACCCTGTTCCAACAGATGAGTTTGTCTTGCTAAACCAGACCCAAAAGATTCTCACCAGTTATAAAATATGTTTAGAGTTTTCTTCCGCATGTTTGGGGTCCTGAAGAGATCGAGCTGGGTCGGTTGACGGAAAAAACTGCTGGTTACCTGTCGAATAAAATGTACAGCTTCATTAAAATCACTTGATTACGAACACGGCGGATGGAATATATGGCATGTTTTGAACACTTAAAGTTTGTTGTTGTTGCTGTTTTTAAATAAACATGTGAAAATGCCGTTTGTTCTACGTATAAACAGAAGTTTCCCGCAGGCAAAAATTGCTAGAGATTGCAATTAACCTTTTTGAAATTAATAAGGGCCTATTCCTCAATTTTTGTTTGATGCAATTCGTCCATCACAAGGCCCAAAGGCCACTCGAGGCTACTTTTTGAAGGGATAGAAACCTGCCCCAATGCGCAGAAACAAGACATGGCGAGATATATTATGAACGCAAGTCTCTTCACAGCGCAGCTAAGAACAGGGAGGGGTAAATGAATCCGTTGGGAGACAAGCATAGGCTAACTGCCTCTTCCCCTGTTTGGAAAAATGCTGGAAAGATGAGAGGACTTTTGGCGGGAAGCGTACATTTCAAGGCCGCGTATGCAAACTTCTTAATAATTTCAAAAGTCTTAAAAAATGCCACCATAAACTAAGTAGTTACTCATCTTTCCTGTTCACTCTAGCTCGAAGGAGTTTATTCACCTGTTCCGTGGGAGCATCTTGGTTGACGAACAAATTGTCAGGAACCTTCACGCCGTTCTGTTTTCCAATTTTACGCGTGATCTTCTCTGCCTGTGGTAATTTATTTTTACATATCAGCCATCGAGGTGACTCTGTCAGAAATCTGTTTAAAGTTTATGACAAAGGGTAAATATGATGAAAACGAATAAGGAATAACTATTCGCCCGCTTCTGAATTAATTAAGCAGACATCTATAATTGAAGGGGGCCGAAATTACTGGATTAGCAATAGAGGAATCTTCTTGGTGAATACACTACGTGCCAATCGTCTCGATCTGAACAGGTTCGGCTGTTCTGATTTTCATACCACGAGAACAATGTGAGCATCTGTCTTTTGCACGATAGATTAACAAGAAACTTAACTGGAGTCAAATGTGCAATAAAATACACCTTGAATTTTCTTGTCGAATAAACTTGTCGTGTACCATAAAAAAAAGGCAACAGCATTCAATGTATTAATAAAAAGCTGTTCGCCCTTTAAATTTCCTGTAGCTTTTTACAATCACAAACAACCGCTCGGTTACTTAAATTGTCCAGTATTTTATTCCTCCGTGGTGTAAGCTTGGTAAGAGAGATCTTCCAAATGGCCTCTTACAAAGTCTCAACACAGAGATATTTTGCCAATTACCGGTCATAAACTAAAGTGTGGGGCTGAGTACTTACTAAACATACGCCTAACATACTTAGGTTAAACTGCGTGTTTGTATTCGTATTACATAACTGTATAATGTACCTACATCGCAAGTTACTAATACTTTTATGAAACCCCATCAAAGGTATTGATCGTGGACTAGAAAGGAACAGTGTAATAAGGGGACAAGTGCGAGATTGCCCCCCACTGGGCAACCGCGTTTGAATAGCAAAGGACTGAGAACAATAGACCCTTCCATGTAAATTTCACATCGCGCGTGCGCACTAACGCTACTGGGCCCAATTTCATAGAGCTGCTTTTAAGCAGAAAATAATGTCTAGTACGTTTTACGGAGACACCGTGTAATTATCTCTAAAGAGTTGGTGTGGTTCTGAAAAAGAACCGGTGGTATAACAACTCGACGTTTCGGTCAGTATACTATGATCGTCTTCAGGAGAATGCTGGACTGGGCCCAATTTCATAGAGCTGCTTAAGCAGAAAAAAACTACTTCAGAATTTTCTGCGAAGCAAAAAAGAGCAAGATATAAATCACAGATGGTAAATGTGACATGGTATTTGGCTGATAACCTCATTCTGTTATTAAGCATAATTTTGTTGTGCTTAGATATAATTTCTCTGTACAAGCAGCTCTATGAAATTGGCAAAATGTACGGGGATTATAGTGACGTGACGCATACGCGTTTGTGCGTGTGCCTAGTGCACAAACCCATTGCCAACCAATAGTGTATGTACGCATGCGTGAATTTAATTGGCATATTTCATGTGAAAGGGCTAATTCACAACTTACAGCAAGTACAGGAAAAATATGAACCGTGGAAACGAAATGGCCATCTGCAGGTGACGCCATTCTCTCAGAGAGTATGCAATCAATGATAGTAGGGCAGAGCCTATGGAGAAAAACACAGCCAGCATCGTTCCCACCATGGTACGGTACTTGGGTCCAACTACCTCCGTCACTAGAGAATAATTATCATGACAAAGCAAATATTAGAAAAGTGAATAAGACAACACATTAATAATAATAGCAAATTCATTCAACATTAGCTCTAATCTTATCATTCATTTTTGATACATGTATAAAAGTCCGATTATTGACCAATAATTGACCCGAACATTTAGCATGAAATTTTAAATAGTTTATTATTTCTATAGATTCGATAAAGTTATAAGCGTTTATTTAAAAAACAATAATAATACAAAAAATCCGTCAATGATAAGTGGTATAGTTAATTAAAAACTAAAATGACCTATTGTCAGGATGCCGACATTAAATCACGTCCATCAGTCACGTACAAACCATTTTGCATGTTACATTGTATTGAAACATCGTTTTGAAACAGCATCATTATGTTAAAATTCGTTCAGATAAAGAATATTCTAAAACAACTATTTCGGTGAAAATCAGGGCCATGCAACGTTAAGGGTTCTCTGCTGCACCAAGGGAATAGAGTTGGTTTTACGGTAGTATACCTTAAGCATTGACGTCATCACGCCGCCATCTTAGAGGTAAAACAATGATGCAACAACGGACAGCCCACATCTATGTGCGCGCGGCGTACAGGATGGGCCCAGTGAGCAGCCTTCTTTTGACCTCTAGCCGAGGGCGCCCTACTCAAATGACGTCACTTGGTATTATCTTATGTACACTTTCTCAATTAAAAGTAAATCTTGAAAATCATGAATATGCCTTTTGTATCAAGGTGCGTATGGGTCATTTTTTATTTGTTACGAGCAAAAAATTAATTAATGCCACCAAAAAGACCCCATCTGGGTGTTTATTATACTTTGTTTGTAATACAAAATGTTTTATTTGGAAGTTAATACTAAGACCGCACTATTACGTCACTGAAACGAGAGAAAATGTGCCAAACTGTGTACCTAGAACAAAGGAGATGATGTAAGTCCCATCTGTCGCAATTATAAAGCGAAGAATAGTATAAGCTGTGAAGCTGGATATAAAACTCGTAGCGACGGTAGCCGTGCATGACATTACGAGAGAGAGGAAAAATGCCGGCCGTCTTCCGATCCTGGAAAAGTTTTAAATACATTAACAATAAAACAATCAAATAAAAGCAAACAAAATCTAAGTAGGGTAATAATACTTTAAACAAAAAACGCCATGCGTTTAGCCAATGTAGGCTATAATGATGAGTTCATTATTCCTCAACCATGGGAAGACTTCATTGGTAAACTCACGCAAGATTACCTTAAAAACAATTCATGGTTGTTGCTGAAGAACCAATAACTTCATGTCCATGTTCGTTAAAAGATGTTCACACGAAAAAAAGAAAAGAATCGCCCCTCCCCTCAAGAGGCTCGCCGAACGCAACCCAGGCCAGTTTGAATCCTGCAATTTTCAGCGAGTACTTCAAACAAACTACCCAGTTGTACTAATTTGCATCGGGGATAAAGAATAATAGTTTTGGTTCTACCGTACTTTTCAATGGAGTTTATCTATAGGCCTATGTATCCACAACGGATACCTGTGCCGATAATGTTGATATCTCTCCAGCTTGAGAAATAATGATCGGTAATACGAACCAGTCTGCAATGGAGCCCCATAGGAAAGACCCAAACAGGACACCAGCGAAGTAGACCGATTGAGCAATTTCAGGGAGATCCCCACGGGAGCAAACCAGGTCGAACTAAGGAACAATGAACAACAACATGGGAGACTGATTTGTTGATGCGATTAGTTAATATTAAGAAGGTGTATTGTTTGCGGAATACAGGCGTCTTTCCAGGCAATAATATAATAAACATGTCTACCACCAATGACATACATTAATTTATTCAAATTATGTGAACAAGTGCCGTTTTGAATGTGCACATTTACATAAGAAAGACAATGTCTCCCATTTATTTATATCACAAATCTTAAAGAAAGAGGATTAACGATATTTTTTCATTACCATATTAATTTCGCGATATGTACAAATAGACTTCCCAGAGCTTAATTTTGAGCAGGATAGTAGGTATAGCATTTTAACTTTTCGAGCTTCTGAATGCTTCAACGAAAGATCAAAATAGTTTTGTTTTTCTCATTCCATTTTAACATTTAAATATTACTGTAAAAATTATCAATTTGCAAAAAAAAAAAAAAAATGCAAGACATAGTGGTAGGCCTACATACACACTCTAAACACTTCCGGGTCAGAATAGTCCGTTCCGGCCTATCAATCAAACTGTGCACATTGACCAATTGGATCACGCCTTTTGGCCATGTGACCTCGGTCAAACTCGGTCACACATGCAGCGTAAATGCACACAAACTAAGGTGTGTGGGCGGGGCTTGTTGCCGAAGCCGGAACAGTCTATTGACCCAGATTCCGGGTTCCAGGAGGCCAGACCATTTCTACGGTCCTGGTCCGGAATCTGCGTCACTGACCCGAAACTGTGTCAAGCTGAGGAAGATTCCGAGTCAAAAGTCATTTTTTATTTAAACCGGTTTAAATGTGTCGGGGCACCCTAGGATTCAGAATCCGGGTCACTTCTGACACGGGAATTCTTAGAGTGTTGTTGGGTATAATAAATAAGATGTTTCTGAACGTTCAATGCATTGTCTTAGTTAGTATAAAGGTTAAACAACTAAAATTTACAAAACAAAAAAGAATGATAATAAATTTAAAAAAAAATGTTTTAATTGCAAAACCAAACAAATCTTAAAGTTTTTCTTCGATCGCCTCCCCCAGTTACGCCAATGATTACAGCTTTAATAAACCAACTTTTTAAAATGTCGTGTTTTGCATAAAGTCTATTAGACTTTATGCATATGACGTCACTATGAGTATTTAGTACAGGAACGGGCTGAGGTCAAAAAAGCTACAACGCACGTTTGATGCTGCATTCGACCTCAAAGATGGCGGCGGATGCATAAGGTCTAATAGACCTTTGAATACATTGTTAGGCACACTCTTTTACTTACCTCCTGAATGATTGTCGTTTTATACTGCGTTCGGTCATATTCCCATCCATTGTCACAATAAACTGTCTCGTTGGGCGTCACCTGATGTCCAGACGTTACATTGTCATCATCCAGCCCCAAATCATAACGCTCACAGTTCGAGTATATGATATTCCCTTCCTTGTCGACGGTGGACGGTATACAAGTGGCTTTCTGCTCATCTAAACACTCCTCCACAGTTTCGAAACCAGCTTGTTGGGGGAAAGAACAGTTGAGTGACAGGTATTCGGGTACTGCACACCAGTGGTCTGTTTTTGCCGCCAGGAACACTTGACCGATAGCGTGCCATGCAGTTGGAATCGCCACCAGCCAAAGGGATAAACAAATCATCTTCTGGTACTGGCCAAAAGGACCTATTTTGGCCAAAATATTATCATACTGCACGTTGGTCATGTTGACTGGTTAATACACGTTCTTGCGACTGTAGTGTTAAACTTTGCTGGTGTGCAAGGTGTGTTCAAACGCTTGGCATCACATCCAGTGATGTTGAGATCGACTAGCCCATACAGTGTGGGCGAAGAGCGAAAATTAGTGGTCTGCCGGTGAACTGTACTGAACTCCACCCCCTAAACGTCGGAGATACCACTAACTGTCGATAGAAATACCGCCCGAATAAAAACGAACACAAAAGAAAACCACAATGAACAAACAAAACAAAAACACGTAAGAAATCGCTCTGGATATTCCGAAACAACCTCCGACTTGAAAAGGCTACAAAAGCAACAGATTAAATTACGACTATGGCCATTATGGTGGGTCGACTTGCTCACGTGTAAATTCCATCTACACTAACTTTTGTTAAAAACAACGACCGGCTGAATACTGTACCACCATACAACGTGGCCGTATCAGAATTCTGCTTTTCTTTTATCGCAGTGCGGTGAACTTTCTTATGCATAATCATTGCATTGAGAGTCAGAATTTCCTCTCTTTTGTGCTGCACATACCAAGGAGATTCTTTCTTTTCGTGGTTCAATGACAGGGCTAATCTTATAGCTTGTCTGCATTTGTATGGGTTCACCCACAGGTTTCTGACTGAAGTAGGATTGAACCAAAGTTGGTTTTGCGTGTGAATAGTTTTGTTGCCTTGTATAAGGGTGTTTTAGGGTGTGCCAGAGCGGAGCAATTTTTATCATGATTGTGACGACATGAGATAGAGGGAGAGGGAGAGAGCAGCGGCGTAGCGACCGGAGAGTGGGGGGGGGGGGGGGGGGGGTGACACCCCCAATATTTTCCCAAGTCAGCATTTAGAGCCACAGTCGGCAAATTGAGCACCAAACTTACCCGAGCTGAACACAAATCCATTTGGCAAGCCTAGAGATTTGCCGAATGAAAATTTTAGTTTAATCCTTGTAGTGGGAGAAGTCAAACTTTGAATTACCAAATTGGATATTCTCGGCAAAGTGCTGGCCACTTCGCTCTGAAAACACTGAAGGTCGTAGAGTGTCCGGGGGATTCGCCCCCAGACCGCCCTTGCAGCATTTCCGCCCCTTAGACTTCATTAGGGACATTAGTTTACATGTCCAAATCAAAAACAGTTATTTTGGCAACTTGACGACCTTGCTTTAGCCCTGAAAAAACTTAAAATCTTAGAGCGTCAGTCAGATCTTGGCCCAAAATTCAAGCTAACTTTAGAAAAAAATCTTAACTAGCCGGCGTAATTTCTACCTCCATGGTCTGCACGATGGGAGATTCTTTGTCAATCACACGTTTTGTGAAAGGCCGCATTGCACTATGGGATTACATAGACATATATGCTAATTCTAATTAGCATATACCCGGCAGAAATCTGCCATGTATATGCTTATTTTCATTACCCGCTACCGGTCCCTATATTCAGTCAGAACGAAAACGATGTAGGGACTGGGAACTAGTCTAGTCTCCTCATCTATCTTCAACAATGGGTGGCGCTCTCCTTTTCTTCACTCCAGAGCCGTATCACTCAATAATTAATAGTTGTCGTCATTTATCTAATGGTGATCAATGGTTGTCGTACGGAGTGGTTTTGTTATAAATTGTTGGTTTACTTTCTCATACGTAACAGAGCTTTCGTCGAGATATGGACTGATAAAGCAACAGTATATTAAACTAAACAAACTTGAAAACTTTTCAAATAAATCAATTTGGAAGAATTGGGGATTCCTTTCTCACAAAACATGTAAATGATAAGAAACTATTGATTTTAATAAGTTTTTTTTTTACAGTTCATGAGGGTGAAAATAATAAACTTCCAATGTGCATGTTTGACTTCGAGTTTGAACAATAAATTTTAGCAAATCCAAACAAACGGGTTGAAGTTACGGGTTGAGGCGATGGGTTGACGCTACGGGTTGATGCGTCAGCAGAAACGCGAGAACACCGCCCGGCGGGCATTTGGTGTCTATAGAACACCACGATGCACTAAAATGCATAAGAGCGAAATTTGGTTTTTTTTTCTCCGTAGGTGGACGTGGGTTGCGCTGAAAACAATAGACCGATTGCGCGACAATGTTGACACGCGGTCACGTGACCTCCTATTGGGTATAACGTCATAGAGTGTAAAGAGATATGCCGTGACACAGAGCGAGTACGAAAACAGTCGATTTTACTTTTGTTAAGTGATAAATTAGTTAATAATCAGCCCCTTTATTTAAAGTAGTATTATAGTGGCATTAATTTAAATCATATCTGTTTCATAATTTAACAGAATTCTACTAAAAAGATGGGGTTTTAGCCATGCACTACCGCCGTCGGACGACTACTATGTAGCCACCCGTCTATTTTGTTTGTAATGTAGGCCTGAATCACTGTGGAAAAAAAGGAAAAACAACGTTGGAAAAGTGAGCATTAATACCTAGCCTTGCAGAATTTCAAATAGGCAAAGGAATCACACAGTTTTGGAAAGCAATTTCTTTGGAGGATTTTAGCTTCAAAACTTGAAATTTTTGCGTTGAAAAGTGTGTGGTGATCGCGGTCGTCTGGCCTAATGTTCCGTCGTGCGCTGTACACATGGTGCACATCGGTACAATTTTCAAGACTTGCAGTAACTGTCCTTACTGGCTTTATTCAGCCATTTGAAGGTCTCTGGTACAAACTCTGGAATATCGTTCACAGATTTCGAGCAAGAAAAGCCTCGATCGAATAAACTAAATGCATTATTCATCGTGTACTGTACCACCCTTTCCTATGGAGGATGTCCCGTGTGTGTACATTAACCCAAGAGGGGTCACGTGACGCGGGTCGCGCAATCGGTTTATTACTGAACCGAGGTTCCCCGTACACAGTACATACGCGATCAGGGCGAGAGTAAACGAAGTTTTCGCGCATCCAGAACGTCAACGCTGAAATACTTTCATTGTTTTCAGCGCAACCCACCTACGGAACAACAATTAGCGGCCCGCCTCATAAGTTGGTCGAACATTGCGTCAGGTTCCCGCGCGGCCGGGAGGGGTACCTGCGTGTCCGGAAAAAAACACCAGGGTGTCGTCATTGCCATCTCCAGGGTCCATCAAAGATGTCGTTTTTTGGAACGCCACTTTTCCGCATTTATTCACTGCTTTTTGTCATGCAGTGGCCGTCGTTCGGGACCATTCAGTTTTTCGCACGCACCCCCTCAGTGCAGGTAATGTGTCATTCTTGACTCGTGGGTTTAATGACCGCAACGGCCACACATTTTCTCAAATCTTGATACAACAGCCGTTATGGCGCACACAGAGCGATGGATCTAAAACGGTTAATAAAAACTAACTTTATTCAGCTCACGCTGTTTCCAATACTGAATTTTTAAAGAGCTATTCGTATTACAACGAGTACTTGCATGTTCTACTTAGTAAAACTATGGTGGCCCTGAAGGGACATCGCAAACCGCAAACGTGTGCGCATACAAATGTTATGTCGTGAACTTTATCGCTAATATCGCATGCGTATGCGAATTTATTTGCAATGTCGTGAATTTTATTGCATACCTTTGTCGCATACCTTTCAATAAAATTCCTAATGAACTGGGGAATTGTAGCAGCTAGTCTGGGATCTAGACGTACAGAAAGATATAAACAGAGTCTGACTAATTTATCTTCGCGCACGCTGTTCTTTATGCTTTCCTCTCGGTCATGTGTTAAGGCCGGCTCATACTTGCTGCGACTGCGCACGTGCATCCGACAATGCAAATGTCCGATTTAATATTCATATTTCATCAAAATAAAAAATACATAATGTATTGATTGTGGAAACGCACGCGTTAACATGCGTTCAGACTTTCTTTGAAAAATCTCCAATACTGAATTTTTAAAGAGCTATTCGTATTACAACGAGTACTTGCATGTTCTACTTAGTAAAACTATGGTGGCCCTGAAGGGACATCGCAAACCGCAAACGTGTGCGCATACATATGTTATGTCGTGAACTTGATCACTTTCTTGTATCATTGATTGATTAAAGAAAATTGATAGAATCGAGAAAATTCTCCTTTTGTCATTACTGTCGCTGGCTCACCATCGACATCAGACAAAACCAAAAGCGCGACGATGGTATATTCTTCCTTTAAATCAGCAAGGAAGTAAAAAGGGGGAATTTCATGCTCTCATTCACTAACACTGTGTATATGCATCCGACAAGTGTTACAAGTTTTCAATTTGTCCGACTACGCATCCGATCAGTGAGTACGACCTTAACGCAGACGTATCAGAAGCGCAGTATGATGACGCACTTCGCTTACACACATTTGCACACTGCGGACTGTGCGAAATGTCCGCGAGCTGAGTACATGTACTCAGTGAAACCGCAGCGAGTATGAACCCGCCTTTACGTTACTGTCAGTGTCACTAGAACTTGTTTTCCGCCACTTGCATACTCCCTAGGTCACTAACAAATTGCCCGCAAATAGGCACCACAAAGGTATGCGACAGAGGTAAGCAATAAAATTCACGCCATTGCAAATAAATTCCCCTACGTACGCTCACATATTCGCGCATTGTTTCACGACATTGCATACGTGTGCGCACATATTCGCCATAAATCACATCACATACGTGTGTGCACATAATTATTCGCGATAAATTTTACATCATTGCATACGTATGCGCACACATATGAGATGTCCCTCCAGGGCCATCATATAAACCTCATTTAATTTGTTATAGTCGTGTTTGTGAACTTGGACTTTTGTGCAACTCCTTAGAGGGAAATCCGGACTATATTAAACAAATTGTTGGATGTTAAACTCATCATGCCCATGTTTTGGCTGCTACATAAACTGGGGCGCTGTACTCTGTTTTTTTGTCATTTTGACTCGGATGGTTGTGCTAGTACCACCGTCTGAGTCGACATTTAAAAAATGGAGTACATGTACAGAGCCCCAGTTACAAGGTCCACACCCTGATATACGTTCATGTATTGTGTCGTAGCTAGGTGGTGCAAAGGGGGTAGGGATGGGGAGGCGGAATGTTCCCGGGCGCCAAATCGACCAGGTTTAAAACAGAAATATTTCAAGATGTATGATTCGTGCTCCTGTGATTTGTGCTGAAGGATTTAATTCCAGCAAACAACATTTTAAAGAGCATGTTTTTTGAAAACGCATTTTGTCTCTGTGTCGCATGGCATCCGGCAGAACTATTTTAACTGAATTACTCTGTTATTATTCGCTGAATTGTCGTTTGATGTCTCACTTGAAAGTTCATAACTGTGATCATCTTACAAAAATAGCAACTCAACGATTGGATTCATTTTTCAAGATAAAATTGGCTTGAGCACGGATCAAATATCTTTAAATTACTTCTTGTTTATTTTTTACATTTTTTAAATGAAAGTGCCCCTGGGGATTTTGATATAATTTCCAAGCCAATGGTTAATAATGAATAAATAATTGTAACTTTTTCAAAGACAAAGTCAGTGAGAGGTACACTCATCCTCTAACTATGCCCCCACTGTCTTTAGCAACAGTGGGAATCCAATTTTAGCGTGTTCACTTTTGACCAGTCAAGTCATTGTAAAAGACATTTATCCAAAATCTAACTTGCAAATGGATTGATATCCCCAGATAGATGTAGTATCAAAGAGATGATGGCGTATAAAAGGCGATAAACATATAGCCCTCACTCTTTAAAACACATATTAGCAAAAGACGTAGTCTTGATTGGCGACGCTAGTTTTTGTATTAGTCACTGATAGAGGGCGCAACATTGACTAGACAGAGTTTGTGTATCAGAAGTGTATGGTACCTAGACGTATGTAATGTTAACGTTCAAGAAACTCTCAACAGCATTCACATAGGGGAGACAGGGAACAGTCTAGGCCACCGTTTTATGAATATTCAAATCACGGTCATAAACAAAATGTGGGCGGGTCCCAGTGCCAAAAGCATCAAGGCGTTCGTTTGTGATCTAGATGTTTGTTTGATACAGACATCTTCTCCAGTAATTCGTGTTGCAAATTCATGTTGCGAAATCGGCGAGTACGTTAACAAAACGAATGTCGCCAATCAAGTCTACAGAAGACAGGACTAGTGTCTGATTTTAAACTCAACATGTAGAATATTCCAATCAAAATGAAAAAAACTAACGATCGTTCTTCTACCGACTTCAAAGACTACCGTAGGCCTACGCATTACAATGTTTTGCCAACAGCGCTAATGCTGAACCTAATGCTTTAGTTGACTTTAAGAATCTTTTTAAATACGATGGTACGTTCCAATCAAAAAAAAAAGAAAGATAACCTGGACCTCTAACCACCAAAGCCCACTTCCAAACTATTCCTACAAATCAAATACCAATTTCCCCACAAAATACTACCCACAATAACCCCTACTTCAATAAATAATAAGAGTTCCTAGTACAGCACTGAGGTGATGAAACATTACAAATCATAAACATAAAACCTTTTTCATTTGGAATGTACTTGTCCCCATGACCTCTGTACAAATTAGCTTTGAATGAGGTCATCAGTTGGCAACGAGAAGCTACTAACTTCAGATTACCAGCTTACAGACAACCAGGACTGATGGTTGGAATTATAATGCCTTGGAAGCAGAGGCAT
Source organism: Marthasterias glacialis (assembly GCA_911728455.2). Classification (NCBI taxonomy): domain Eukaryota; kingdom Metazoa; phylum Echinodermata; class Asteroidea; order Forcipulatida; family Asteriidae; genus Marthasterias; species Marthasterias glacialis. Next base: position 4,963,056 of record OU452229.1, on the reverse strand, counting down.
TAAAAAGCACCAGAAGTGGGTGCATTTTTTCAATACATCAGATACAAAGTTGGAGTTAAAGCTTCTGATCGGCAAAGAATTTCTTGGTCTGTCCACACACGGCGTTGACACATATTGGACATCTTAAGGAAAGCTGCCTTGAACAAGCTTGACCTGTGGCAAGGTGCTTAGTTACCAAGTCTGCCATTGCCTATAAGAGAAAACAAAACAAGAAAAACATTGGTTAGACCATGGAGGAACTACTGTTGTCGTGTGCTGTGATGCAATTACAATCATTAGTACTAATTGTTTACACATGAATCTTTTTGGTCGATGTATTTTATCATTGTCTTTTTTCAGTTGGTGTCTCTTTGTACTTCTACATGGTAGACCAATAGTTGCTGATGAACATGCTGAATGGCCCATCAAGTTATAAGAGGGCCTCAGTTCTTAACTTACATGTCAAGACCTCAGCTGAAGACCTTAAGAAAAAGACTCAGTTTCAAACTTACAGGTTTAGGCCTCAGCCAAGAACCTTGAGGATGAGGAATCCGTTTCAGACTTACATGTCTAGCTCTCGGCTGAAGACCTTGAGGATACTGACTCAGTTTCAGACTTACAGGTCTAGGCCTTAGCTGAAGACCTTAAGGATGAGGAATCAGTTTCAGACTTACAGGTCTAGGTCTCAGCTAAAGACCATGAGGATGAGGAATCAGTGTCAGACTTACAGGTCTAGGCCTCAGCTGAAGACCTTCAGGATACGGACTCAGTTTCAGACTTACAGGTCTAGGCCTCAGCTAAAGACCATGAGGATGAGGAATCAGTGTCAGACTTACAGGTCTAGGCCTCAGCTGAAGACCTTGAGGATACGGACTCAGTTTCAGACTTACAGGTCTAGGCCTTAGCTGAAGACCTTAAGGATGAGGAATCAGTTTTAGACTTACAGGTCTAGGTCTCAGCTAAAGACCATGAGGATGAGGAATCAGTGTCAGACTTACAGGTCTAGGTCTCAGCTGAAGACCATGAGGATGAGGAATCAGTGTCAGACTTACAGGTCTAGGCCTCAGCTGAAGACCTTGAGGATACGGACTCAGTTTCAAACTGACAGGTCAAGGCCTCGGCAAAGAACCTTGTGGAGAAGGACTCAGTTTCAGACTTACAGGTCTAGGCCTGAGCTGAAGACCTGGAAGATACCGACTCAGTTTCAGACTTACAGATCAGTCTCAGCTATATACCCAACAAAGATAGGCCTTGGGTTTAGACTTACAGGTCTAGGCCTCAGTTGAAGACCTTGAGGAAAAGGAATTAGTTTCAGACTGACAAGTCGAGCCCTCAAATCAAAACCTTGAAGATAAGGAACCATATGAAGACTTAAAAATCTAGGCTTCAGCTGAAGAGCCCCAAAGGATAGGTCTTGGATTCAGACTTACAGGTCTAGACTACTTAAATACTCTGTAAAATGTTATAGTTGTTAACTTTGTTTCTTACTGACCTCTATAAATATAGGATTGTCATTCAGTGAAGCAGCACGTCTTATATTCTCAACTCCACACTAAAGGTAAGAAAAACAGTAAAAAAGGGTAAAAACAAATATTTTCTTAAAAACTAATTATCTGAAAAGAAAAGAAAAAAAATGCAACTCCAGATCTAACCACTTCCATGTCAGATGACGTCTTTTTTAGCCAGACTTTTCCAAACTGACTTAAGGTTGACGTTTATGAACACCCTGAACAACTTCAGAGTGTCCTCTTTTGGTTACCGCCAGTTGACCGGCCGCATAAAGGCTAATTACACCCACAGACAATCCATTGCACAGCAGGCACAGGCATGCACCTACCATGCTAAGTTCGTGTCCCCGTACAAGGAAGGACAAAGGGTAATGGAATACATGCTTGAAATCTCCCTTTTTCCAGGGGTTATTTGGGTGATCCTGGATTTTAGACCTTCGTCCTTTTGTAGTACAACTGAGGAGTACGAGAGATCGATAGGCTGCCACCATTGTTTATCATTGTATTATCGGCATATGGGAGGCAAGTCCGAGATTCCAGCAAACCATGGCCGATTATAGACCGTGGCTACAGCCAAGGTTCGGTCCTATTCAAAGTAAGACATTCCATAATTTGCTAAATATATTAAGTAGTCTGCACTTATCTACCAAAATAGAGGTTTACAGACTCATTTCAAATAGAAATCGGGAGGTGTGGTGGCAACAAGGGCCAAATTTTGCATCTCTGTGATGGTATTTTTGCCATCTTTCAACCAAATCTGAATGCGTAGGAAGGTCAATGACAAATCCTGAAATCAGGAAAAATCCTGACAACATCACAAGCCTGCCTATAGATCATGTATCCTGTGACATCACATGTTTACCAAACAACCACAGAGCCTGGACTTCCTGGAGGCACGATTTGTACACAGCCCAATGGAAGAAAAAAGATCAAATCTTTGTTTGGTTTTTATCAACTTTTGATATGAAGATAGGGTGCAGGTCTAAAAAAAACTTGTTTAGCTGTTATTTTTTGTAACTGTTGAATTGATGTGAAAATTAGGACACAGAATGTAAAATAACCCATATCACCAGGGCCCAATTTCATAGAACTGCTGAATCCCAAAAAGTGGCTAATCACAACAAAATTATGTTGACCACAATAAGGTTACCAGCCAAAATGCCATCTCACATGTACAAACTGTGACTGGTATCCTGCTTATTTTTGCTTAGCAGACATTTTTCTAAGCAATACTTTGTGCTTAAGCAGGTCTATGAAATTGGCCTTCAGAGCCTGCCAGAAAGGCCCTGCAACAAACAAGGTCACTGTGGTTATAAACAAAGGTTACATGGTCTGCAAAGAACAGCTTTGATAGATAAGCAATGTGTGAATATGGGACTGGATCTCATTATGCACGTACCTCCTTAGCTAACTCATCTGCATACTCCAAGTCCAGCTCATGCAAGGTTTCAATGTGGTCGTTGACAAACGCTATGGGTACCAGCAGAATATTTTTGCGGCCGTTCTTGCTCAGCCCCTTGATGGCTGCATCAGTCTGAGGACCGAGCCATGGCAGTGGTCCAACCTGGAAAACAATAAAATAACCTTCATACATGTAGTTAATTAGTTTTGAATAACAATATTAATATTAATACCAAGCATTTACAGAGCGCATTACACACGAGGTCCATATGCACTGAAAATGACTAGAATAAACAAAGCAAAGGCTGTGACACCAAAATAGCCTGCAAAAGGCAATTAAAACTGCACACAAAAATGGCAAAGTTTAAAAGCAGTATGTGGTGTTAAAACATAGCTGCAAGAGTGAAATAAGTCATAAAAATAGCAAATAGGAAACCTTTAAACACTAAAAAATATACAATCATCACATAAAAACTACTAGATAAAAAATATACAGAAATTGTTCAACTGAAGGGTTTGTACTCCCTTAATGCCAATGCAAATAAGGTATAAAACAAAATACATTGCATAAGATTGTATATACAGTAACAACAGCAAAATGTGGAGAGGGCAAGGTTGACGAAGAAAACTTTACCTATAACCAAAACATTCAACCAGCCAAGAAAAAGAAAATAGCAATCCAAACCCCGTAAAATAACAACAATAATAAAAGACATTTGTAAAGCGCCTGATGCAAAAGCCTCTAAACGCACAGAGCATTACTGCAGCCTTAGCCCCTTAAAAAGTGCTACTTCACTTGGCCCGAGTGCGCTTGCGACCAGACTTTGTGGATTAATGTGGCTTTACATCCACTTTGTTACCTGATCAAAAAGTTGTCAGTGGAGCACGACTGTAGTGTTCACGAGCGTACAAACAACAGACAAGCAAACAAACAAACAGATCAGCCAAAACCGAAAAGGAAGGTAAAAATAGTAAAAGTAGAATTGAAAGTTCAAAGAACCCGAGAAGTACGATGACATGGAAAGTAGGAACCTCAGATTGAATCAAGGAGAGGGCTGTTGACTTTATGTTTGAATAGCAGGGCTTGTTACTTGTTTAATTACTCAACGAAGAAAAATCACTCAAATTATTATTATTATTATTATTTTATTATTCTTCCTATTATTATTATTATTATTTATTTGACCTCAACAGATACATACATGGACATCAAAAAGCACAAAAAAATTAAATAAAAAATCCAACAAATTAAGTAGTCGCAAGGACTCAGTAATTAAACAAGTAAAAGAACACAGTAAACAACAACTAAAAGAAAAAAATACACAATCAGGAGGGCAGCAACATTATGAGCAAAAACGGACGTTGAGCATGCAAGCAGGGAGAGTAAAATCAAGTCATGAAAAAAAAGGACAAGGCAGACATTTTTGAGTTGTTTTTTTTGTGGAAGTCACCAGACACACAAGGCCAGTAGGCCACTCGAGGTGTGGGCTACAAATCAACTGTTTTTTCCAGGGGCCGTTGCCACCTACTCCTGGGGCTGAAACAGGTAACCCCCTTTACAGTCCGTAAGGATGTAGGCTCAGGTATCATCTATCACAAGCCTGGCTGGTACAGCAGAAGGCTCTACCTCCCCAACTTTTACGGAGCAATTATGGTTAAGTGTCTTGCTCAAGGACACAAGCGTCATGACCGGGACTCGAACCCACACTCCCATGACTCAGCCACCGAAGCTTGAGTCCGACGCACTAACCACTCGGCCACGACACGCCACGCCATTAACAAAGAACGGATTAAGCGGGTCAGGAACAATAAAAATAAACTAAATTACTGTTGCTCGGAAGCATGCTGTCCCACGCATAATCTAGGGGATCAACAAAACACAATGGACTCCTTAGACAACAATAGAGATTACATTGCCATGCCTGTATGCACCAGCAAATTGAAACACTCTAGGAGTCTGTGTTCAAGCAAAAAATATTAGGAAAAGTCAGTTCGCAATCCTGAAGTGCATGGGTAATAACTAGGTTCTCCAGTAACAATAAAATTTATTAGTTTTGGGTCTGACCCTACACAGATGTGTTACAAGCACTGTATGGGCCTACTCAGGTGTTTCAAACCCGGGACCAACACGGACAAAAATCCACAGGCATTACTACTCAGGTGGGCTTTGAACCCACGACCCCGCATTCTGGCGCAGATATCTTAACCGGTCGGGTTGGCATAGTGGTATCTTTCCTCGCCTTCCAACTCCAGGACCCCGGTTCACATCCCGCCGGGGGCACTGTGTGGATTGGGTTTTTCAGTTCCCCACCTGATTGTGTGGGTTTTCCCCTGGAATAAAATCTCTGGGGTTTTCCCTCAAAACTGAAACTTCCTTCCTTGTCTTCTTTCCATGGGAGTTCTTGGCTAGTACAGTGATTAAGTTCGCTTTTCTGAGAATCCTTGGCTTCACAACCAGAATTCATAAATGAAATCAAATGAAACTCACTTGACACACTTATCTACATTATGTACAGGCACTACTAACCTGAGATTGCCACACTAATCTGTACGGATGAGAAAAGTTCAGGGCTTCCATGACATGTTGTACAGTAGCCCCGACCTCGGCAGGGTAGGGGTCTCCCCTATTCACCACCTGAATGAAAGAAATTACTATCAATCCTTTATGATCTCCCCCATAAAACTTTAATCCGGAGGTTATTTGGCAAGCCTTTTGTGATACCAACTACTTACTTACCTTTGTTAAGCATGTTAAAGTGTTTTTTTCCACATGACTAGTTATAAGGGTCACTTATATGGCCTGGTATTAGAGAAAAATTGACACCTATTTATAAGAGTTTGGTTATGAGTTATGGCCAGTAATTATCCCATAAAAATTGCATTGTGTGGTGCACTTTCGTGATCTAGATTGAGGATCCAAATAACAATGCAAACGCAGTGAGAATGCATTGTGTGACGCACTTTCGTGATTTAGATTGAGTATCCAAATAACAATGCAAACACAGTGACAATGCACATTCCTGACCATTCAGCTCTGGTAGGTTTTACTGCAGCCGCCCAAATTTTTCGGTATTTTGGATCTGATGGGAATCTGTGCAGACTGAAACCATCTTTAGTAGTGTTGCAACATTACGCCTTGATGGCATTTTCCTTAGTACAAAAGCAAAATACCAAGAGATTTGTCCAACGAAACTAAGTGCATAAAGTTGCATAAGTTTGCATAATGTATCACATCCACATGCATCGATTGCCAGGCACCTTTATCTACGACACAAACTTTCCCCTTTTAGGGGCCCAGGGTTCACCCTTATTTTCAATTTTTATTATTTTGCAATATAAACCCCCCATAAATTTTGAATAAACTTGCACTTATAGGTTAACATGGACATACATACTAGTTCTGAAACTGGACAAAAATTTCAATTCACAGGACTTTTAAAGATTCTATAATTTTGCTTTTTACCGTTACACCAACAGGCCTTGCTAATAAGAAAAACAGGGGCTGGCCTTTGCTGGCCAAATCAGAGAAATTGTACAAGGGCATGCTGGCCAAGTGGTAGTGACAGCGCAATTTTTCTGAGGGGCATGCTGGCCAACTCGACAGGGCATGAGGCCATTTTGTTCATTAGGTCCATCTCTCTGTGGTTTTGTTTCAACCCCCATTTTCCCTTACTTTTTTGTAATTTTTACGATGTTGTTCCTGTATGTTTGTATGTTCTTTGGTGGTGGTGCTGTTGGTTCCGTTTTGTTTGTTCTTTGTTTTTCGTTTGTTTTTTTTTGTTTTATCATAGTCCTTTTCTTGTCCCTTTGCTTGTCACCAATTTTACTACACAAATGTTTTTAGATAACTATTTTACCATTTGTTAATTTGAATTTGATCAGCCTTCAGGCTGCATTTGTTCAAATGGTTTTTTTTTAATGAGTAAATAAACCAGAAATTAACAATGGCCTCGGTGGCCTCGGTTAAGATCAAGGCCTCCACCAATGTGTGATAAGCACAGAGTGCTTTCCATGTACTGGGAGAATCCACAGGCTACTCGGGCTGTTCTACATACACAGCAGATGGCTTAACCACTAGACAGTCAACATGTTAATTACACGTCCTGGATTCGAATCCCACCCAAGTAGCATGCCTGTGGATTTTCCCACAGGAAAACACTTGAGTATACAGTGTTTATCGTACATCAGTGAAGAAGGCCATGTCACACTGGGCAATTTCTACAGGCAACTGGGAGGCAACCAACTGCATTGCATGCACAAGGTAACACTTCAGCAGCACAACAGACATTCTTCTGGCTGTTACTTATTACCCCAAAGAAATAATGAGAAAACTTAGAGGATGGGCCGTGGTGATTGATGTTGACGTTATTGTTTAGTTTTCTGCTTTCTATAACTATTGCATCGGACAAACTTCTCTTTTGTGACATTAAGTTGACAAAAGAAATGATATTTGCAGGGAGTTTTTACTCCTTTAATTAGCCCGCCTCCTACATTTATCAAAATCCCGGAAATGAGGGCAGCAAATAAATCATGACGTCACTGGAAGTACTGAATCCCCAGATGGTCTGCACTGAGCAATGCTTCAATGAGTAACAACAAACAGCCGTTTGACAGAGGAGTACTTCCTGCGATGTCACTATTCTTTAGAATTTCTGGAGACAACTTTCAGGCACCTACTGCTGTTGTTCTGATTTTGGCTCGAGGCGGGGGTGAAAAAGAGGCTCGGAAACTGCCTTTGTAAACGAAATAACCATGCATTCTATAATTCTTTCACCGTTTTTTTTGTGGTAGATATAGGTGAATTTAGGGATGTACAACCTTTTTTAAAGAGAGACTTATAGCGTGGCCCATCCTCTTTAAAGTGTGAATGAATTTTCTTTTTGGAGATTGCCTGGAACTGGTTGCCTGTAAATTGCCTCGTGTGACATGGCCGTGAGGGTAAAACCAAAACAATGAAAAAGATTATACAGATCAGAAACAATTACTTACACTCATGGGTAAGGAGTGTGCAGAGAAGAGTATTACAACATCATCTTGAACATCCTCAGGGAACTTGGCAATTTCATTTTTGACAAGTTGTGTAAATGCCTAATGAAATATGGATTTAAGCATGTACAAGCTGTAAATATTGCAAATTGGAAAGATCTCGACTGGGGGAAAAAGGAGGGGTTAATTTGACGTTTTGTCCTATAGTAAAAAAAAATTATCAATATTGCCCCACCAACTTTTGAGATGCGTGCACAAGACCACAGAGCAAGTTAAATAATCAGGCGCTGTCTAGCGAAACCAACGATACAAAATCCAAACCCATAATGCCCAAGGTAGGTGCCTCATCTGTCAACATGAACGATTCACAATACAGAGCGCCCTCTACAGTTTTACCCTGGCGAGGCCGCTTTTCCCCCAAAAGCGGTCGACTAAAAACAATCACACTCGCAACTCATCAAGGCATAGGCAGTTTGGAAACTTTTAAATGGCCGACTTGAATGTGAAAGGCGCAGAGATGGCAGCAAGTCATTTTCTGGCAAGTCCCAAGTCAATGGGAGAATTTTGAGACGATAGCGGGCGTCCCACAGACCGGTCTCTTTCCATTGTTTTCATCGCTGAGAACAATAGATAAGGACCGGTCTGTGGGACGCCCGCTATCGTTTCAAAAGTCTCCCATTCAAGTCACAAGTCAGTTTTTGCAAGTCCAAGTCAAATCATTTGGTCACAAGCCAAGTCAAGTCACAACTTATTCAGTCCAGTCACAAGTCAAGTCCAAGTCACAAGTCATTTGGTCACAGGTAAAGTCAGGTCACTTGGTCCAAACACAAGGCAAGTCACAAGTCTTTTGGTCCAAGTACAAGTCAAGTCGCACATTAGTTTGTCCAGCTATACCAAGAACAATCTGGACCAGGCGTCAACTTAATGTATGAGTTACAAATTTTGGACTATTGAACTTGACTTTCTTGATTTGTATACTTTGTTGCACTATTTGAGGAAGTGCCTTTTTTCAATTGTTGTCCTAGTTAAATCATTTTTTCTCAACAGTAAAATTTGAAAACAATTTTTGTGAATCATCTTTATTTCTGGAACTGCTAAACCTCCTGAATGAGCCAAAATGGACCAGTGGATTAATAATTTAAATAAAATTAATACAACAAATTCAATCAACTTGTCACAAAAATGGTTGAACCCCCCCCCCCAAAAAAAATCACGCACTGTGAATCCTACATGCCGATTGGTACACATGCGCGCTGACTCGCAATTGTGTCACACATGGTGGTGCAAACCACCACAAACGAGGGCTGCTGGGATTAGTGTATTGATTTCTTATTCTTGGGAAGTCTAATTAAAGAGCATTGTGTGGTAAAAGCACTCAATGGCACCAACATACCTGCACAAGTCCTGGGTGGGTAGGCCATCTGTCAATCACGCTCCATTTCATCTTGCTATTGGCTACTAATTCTGGATTCTTTGCATAATATTTATAAATAGCATTCAGGCTGCTTCCAGTGGTCGAACAGCTGTACTGTGGGTACTGAGTGAAGGCTATGGCCCTCTCTATCCCATCTCTACATAAAAAAACAACCGTAGGCAAAAGTATTAAAACTGAATCATGAAGACACACAAGGCCACAATATGAATAAAATTTAATGAAAATCTCCACTACATAACAGAGTTGTACAAGAAATATTGTTTACAAGACCTAAAATATATATCCTTTTTTAATATTCCCTGAACTTATAGGAGGATGTTTGGCATTGAAAAGCTTCAGAATACACACGTTAATCATTTAGGAAAATGTACCTGTACAACCACGAGACTGCGGGACTTGTTTCATTGTGGGGTTACTGGCCAAGTTCTAAATTTACTGGACTCTTCTGTCCAGTTGTATCTTTTTTAAAACTTTACTGTATTTTTTAAGCCTTAATCTGTATCTATTTTTATCTGGTGTTAAGCGTTTTAGAAAGTGCCTAGGAGTGTCATTTTTTTTATGGATGGGCGCTATATAAATTTTAGTATTATTATTTTTATTATTAGTTGTCAAGTGGATATTTTATTTCAGTAGACATCAGCCAATTAGCCCTAACCCCTAACTGATATAAATGGTAAATAGGTCATTTTTAGAAATATTAAACCGCAATGTACTAAAAAGCATGGTCTTGTTTGTATCGCTGTCACTACTGTTTAAACTTAACAAAGTTTCGCATGTGTAGAAGGTTTCAAATAATACCAACTGTCATTTTTTTTTTTTTTTTTTTTATGGAAGTCGCCAGACACACAAGGCCAGTAAGCCACTTGAGATGTGGGCTACAAATCAACTGTTTTTTTCCAGGGGCCGTTGCCACCTACTCCTGGGGCTGAAACAGGGTAACCCCCTTTACAGTCCGTAAGGATGTAGGCTTAGGTGTCATCTATCAGAAGCCTGGCTGGTAGAGCAGAAGGCTCTACCTCCCCAACTTTCAAAAAAAGTCAAAAAAAGTGTTCCAAGTTACCTCTCCATTTCCGCCACAGTATCCTCTGTCAGTGGTTTAACGTAGCGGAAACCTATGTAGTATTTGTGTGGTGCTGCAAAAACAACAATTTTTGTATTATTATTTTTACCCCCAAAAAATGCCCTAGGTTGGGATTCGAACCCTGAACCACTATTGGTTAAGACATACAAGTATCTGCTCCAAAATATTTTGAAAATGCAAGAAAATATGGTACAGTACAAGTACATTTCATATAGGCCCACATGTCTTGCACCTCTTACAAAATTATTTCTCTTGATATCAAGTATTACCGGAAAGGCCCAATATAAATTCTTTGCACCCCAACCCCCCTCCCCCCACCCCACCCCACCCCGCTCTGCCAATGAAAATGTATGAGTTAAACAAATGCAAGGTACATTAATTATTATTATTTTTATTGTATCTTTCTGGTAATGAAACCAAAGAGCCATCAAAAATGCCTTGCTCTGTTACCCCGTAGGCCTGAAGATGTGAGGAGAAGATGATGAAGAAATCTGTTTTAAATGTGTGTGGGGGGGGGTACGAGAAAACCTCAAATGGGGGGGGGGGGACCCACGCAATCAGGTATGGCCTGAAAACCCAATCCACATACCAGGCTTAGGTCCCATGTAGGAATAAAACCAGGGTCCACGAAAGGCAGGGAAGAACCCACTAAAAAGCCAAACTGAATGCCCCACTAATAACAAATTAGATTCAGGAACAGCACAAAAATATTCCAGAATAACAAAGACAAGTTTAAACATAAAAGTACACAGGGACACAAACAATTATTGAAATAAATAAGGTTATAGCAAATCAATACACAAAGTACTGCTTGTTATTTTCACTTGAGATCAGCCTAAAAGCGTTGGGAAGTAAATCAGTCCAAATCATGAACTTCTCATTTATATGCAAAAAGGAAATTATGAAGTGCATGAAACAAACTGACTGTACTTTCCACCAGGTTTACATTTAAGACTTTACCCCAAACAAGACCAACAAGATCAGGTCAATCTTGAGGCCGAGGATTGTCTTGATGCGTAGATAATAACAAAATAAGTTACAGAATATAATATTGCGTTGTCTCCAGGACAAGGCTGTAGGAGGGGGCATTACAAAAAAACAAATCAAAATTAAAACAATAAAATTATACAAATCAGCATAAATTTAAATCAAACACCAAAAGTCACTAAAATCATATCAAATATTCCAGAATAACAATGACAAGTTACATAAAAGTACACAGGGACATGAACAATTATTGAAATAAATAAGGTTATAGCAAATTACGTATCACCAAATGCTTTCATAAAAAGAAAAGTATAGAGTTTAGTTTTAGATTTTAGTTCAGTTCACACTAGGGATCTCAAATTTCACACAAAAATACAAGACCCATGTCACCCGTTTTCTGGCAGAAAATAACGGGGTGTATATACGGTATACACCATCCGGCGTTAATTGGGCCCAACTTCACAGAGCTGCTTTAAAGCAGAAAATAGTGCTTAAAAGTTTTCTGCTAAGCAAAAATAAGCAGAATACCAGTCACAGATTGTAAATGTGACATGCTATTTTGGCCGGTAACCTTATTCTGGTAAGCAGGATTTTGTCTGTGCTTACATGTAGCTATTTTTTGTGCTTAAGCAGCATTATGAAATTGGGCCCTGGTTTGACAGACTTTGCAAATACAATTTATTAGATGGTAAATTATTCCATAAATACTGGTTTTATACTGGTAAAATGTTATAGCGCCTTTACCTGTCTGCGGAGAAATCTTGTCCAGAAGTTTAACAAGAGCTCGGCCTTGCTTGTTGGTCCACATCTTAATTGGCGACCCACCTCCAATCTTTTTGTACTGTTCCTGAATCTTGGGCGTTCGACGTTTAGCAATAAATGGGGCAAGTTTGCTGTGTAAATATCAAAAGCAGAATATTATGTCAAATAACTTTCTCCAATGGTACTATTTTTGTTTGTTACCCTTAACATCGATGTTGTGTGATAAGCACTGTTTACTCAGCGTTTTTCCTGGGCCTTGCCCCAAAAAAATCCACTGGGATACTGCTCCGGTGGAATTCAAACCCACGACCCCCGCCGCCATTCTTAACCACTAGACCCGGTGATCTAGTGAGACCCAGTGATCTAGTGCAGGTCAAAAAATATATCAAAATATATCAATCTTCATCCCCTGATATAAAATCTTATTCCAACGTTTGCTCGTATTGAATTTCTTAGCTGTTTTAATTTCATATTTGTACAATTAACTTTCTAGATTAAAGCTTTGTTTCCAAACACTACATGCCATTGTTCTTCATAAGAGTTACATAAGAAATGTGCTTTACTCTGCACAGAAAAGGACAATAGTTTCAACTTTGATGCTTGCATAATTATGCTAAATGCTTTGATGTTCACAATGCTAAATTGAAAAATACTTTTCTTTAATTGCTGAATAAGAATTGCTGGTTTCAAATAAAGTGTTTTTTTCGAACATAAGATCATTTTAGATCAAAATCATTTTATCAGCAAAATCCACAACAGTACCAGTTCTAACCTCACTAATAAGTTAAGAAGTATAGCTTGGGGGTTTAAATAAGCCCCAGCTCAACATTGGTAAAAAGAAAAACATAAATGTTACATATACATGTACCTTACATAATATGAAGATAACTATGGTAGAAAACTTTCCTTTAAATATTTCTGCCTGAAATGTTGTTGTTTTTAAATAATAATGTAAATGAAATACAATCAAAAATCAGTTTTCGTCTCAGTGAGACCAAAACTCTGCCTATAGGAATGCATACAAAAATGCTGAACGCATTTTTACCGTTTTTCACCGTTTTTCTCACAAACGAAACAACAAAATGAACTGGCAGTTTCACAGGTTGGTGTTATTACATATTTCATGTATATTATCTTGATTTGTGCAAAGAATGGAGGCATTTACAGTCAGATAACCAATGTTGAGCTGGGGCTTTAAACGATGCTTTGCAAGTCTCTCCTGATGGTTGTCAAAGGTCAATCAGGGCTGCGTTCTGCTTCCATGGAATATCAGCCAACATTTGTAATTTCTGGAGTAACTATTTGTGCCAACATTGAGAATTGAGCGATAAGATAGGCCTAACTCTTTAGTAGCTTACTTTTGTGCTGGAAGAGGAATGAGGTCTTTATCCAGAAACAACCTCAGAAGGAAGTCGTGTACTTCGTCTACGGTCTCCGGACCACCCATGTTAAGAAGCATGATGCCAGTCTTGGCCGGCCTGAGGAAGAAAAGAAGCCATCCATATTCATGAACACAACGAATAAAAAAAATTTAAAAAACATATTACGTTCCTGACAGAAAACTAGAATCCAGCGAAAGCTGCCATGGCGAGCCGCAGATCGCCCGATACAGAAAAACTGATCCTTTTGATCAACTGATGTTCAATGGGGTAAGGACATTAACAAGCATTCACCTGACTGATGCCTACTTGGTTTAAAATGTGGCAAAGGGAACCGGTGTCATACTCTTGAGTTTTAACTTTTCATATGAATCTGCATGTCGGTAGAAGTATTTGATTCAACTTTCGAGTCAGTACATCATTGCAATAAAAGGAGTTATGACCACTTAAGGTTCTCATTGTTGTAGCTCATTCAACTTAAACAGCTGACATACTCATGAGTTTAAAAAAAAATTTAATTCACAAAACTTTAACAGTTTTTTTTTAAATTGGTTGAGAAAAACAACACATGGCTGTCACTGTATAATGGTTTTACTTAGGGCTTTTTTAGATTCCATAAAACAACCAAAAACATAAATCTTGAAGCTTGATGCTAAAACTTTAACATCTAATGAATGCAGCCGGCCAGACGGACGGAAGAAGTCGGTATTACATAGGCTCGTTTTCTGCTAAAGCAGTTTGCAAAAAAGGAGTTTTTAACCATCTAGTGAACTAGACTCAAGTTCATTGGTTTGACCACTCAAGCGTGAACCACACACTCTTACTCAACAGGAACCTCTTGTACAAAGACCAATTTTACAAACTCTATTTTCACCTTGAAGACGTCGTTTTACAGCAAAATAAGTCAAAAAACAATTCTTCCTTATTGCATTTCCTTTCCTCTCGTTCAAAAGTCATTGAGATCGGCCAACAAAAGGTTTGTCTTTGGTTCCTCATTGTGATCTGTAAACTCAAACACTTATTTTGTACACAACCATGGCACTTCGTTGATGCTTGACAGTTCGGATCTTTCCACTCGAAGGGATTGCATAACTGAAGGAATTGCATAATAGCAACCTTATTTTATTGTACCATCATCAGAAAGATCTGATCTTTCTCTTTCCACTGAGTTTGAGTATGAAGGGCGAACATGGACAAATTTACAGCTTTATAACAAATGGCTCTTTTGCTCTGGCTTGAGTGCAGTTTTGTGTGTGCCCCTGGTTGACTAAATTCGCCAATGGGGCTCAAGCAGGGTGTGGTGCACAGTCGACTATAGCCGCCATTGGGGCGAAAAGGGTTAAGTCAAAGGGCACACAGTCACTTTTTGGTAATTCACTTAAAAGAACCCAGTCCATGTGTGTCGCAAGACAAGTGGTTTGCCCTGGTGTTTCTGGCATGGTTGGCTGCAGTGTGCACCGCATCACCTTCTAAACCCATACAATGTTCTACCATCATGACCATAGAGCAAGTGCAGGGCCTTTATGTATTTAAAATGGGTCTCACAATTCAAATATCACCTGACTCAACTAGTCGCCGTAACTTATAAGCAGGCGGTCACATGATAACGAAATCTGTCTTGCTTTTCGAGTGGATGCTCTATCCTTTATAAGCAAGACGGTCATGTTAACCTATGGTGGGTTGGCGAATGTGTTGCAAACATACAGTTAGCTCTGCATAATGTCATACAAATAATGAGTGCAAGCTTAACTTTATGTGGGGGCAAACAAAAATATTTAAGCGCAATTTTGTACTGTTGAAAAGCAGTGAAACTCAATTTCGGGCATAGGTGAAAAAAGAGGCATGAATTGGGGGGGGGGGGCTTTCTGCCTCTCTTTCTTCCGTTCTTTCCACTTGACAGCTTTTGTTACTCCAATAGGCCCTATACTTGTATGTGTGTGTTGTGTTGTCCCTTAGCTTTTGTGAAAGACTCTGCTTGGGTCGAAACTTGAGGGCATTAACAAAAAAAATGTTTGCATTTATATACTACAGGTCCTTGTGGCTGGTAAGCAGTTTGCAACAGATAATTTGATTAATCTTTTGTGTTCCCAACCTATTATGGTTAAACCACGCTCTTCCCCTTTCCACTTGACTGCTTTTGTTACTGCAGTACACTTGTATGTGTCTGTTGTGTTGTCACTTAGCCTTTGAGAAAGACTCTGCTGGGGACAAACACGAGGCCATTACCAATTTTTTTTTTTTTTTTTTGAAAGGTCGTCCTTGTGGTTGGTAAGCAGTTTGCAACAGCTAATCTTATTATTTTTATCATTAATAAGTTGTAAGAAGACAAAGACATACTTAGTAATTGGAAGAGTCTCTTCATGTTGAGTTGCCGTAACAGAAGCAGACAAGGCACGGTGTGTTAAAGGACTTCTGTGCTGCCTCCTTGCTGCATTCAGAAAATCTGATGAGGCAAATATTTAATTCAATATTGTAAACGTTAATCGATTCCAACTGAAATCAAACCATCAATCTACATTTCTGTAATAATCTCCATGTAAAATCATGGGTCTCACATATATATAGCTCGGCATACCCGTCGTAGAAATAGTGAGCATTTTGAGATGAGCTTTAGGTGTGATAAAATGCTGTTGAAAAATGTCAACAGAAGTCTTCAAAAAGAAAACACAAAAACACATTGAAGCGTACCGATTCCAATACCGTCGACAAAATTATAAAGACAAGTTGCAAAATTAAATGAAGGCTGTACATTTTTAGAACATCAATTTTCAAGAGATGTACCTACATAATGAACTCTTTCTGGTAACAGCTCGTAGGCCTGAAGATACCTGTGTAGAGAAGATGTTTTAGATGTGGGAGGAAAACCCTGAATAGGGAAAACCCAGGTAATCAGGTGGGGACTGAAAACCCAATCCACATGCAAGGCTCCAGTCCTGGATTCGAACCGGGGTCCACAGAGGTGAAAGGCAGGGAAAGAAACCACTGAGCTAACCTGAATAACTGCAGTGCTACTACACTGTACACGTGTACTGTTATGGAATGATTTGGCAACTCACACACTTCAGCACTGTTAATTTATAAAAGGATAATGAAGTAATAATAATAATAATAATAATACACCATGTTTATATAGCGCATTACACACAGAGTTCCAATGCGCTTTATAAAGAAGTATTACAATTTTTTTCCAGCAAGGTATTCGGAGTTACTTTTTGAAGTACAGTATGAGACCTACGTGTATTCCTTTACGTATACATGTAGCACCATGTAACTGTTTACAAGGAGCTGTGGCGCAATCTGCAGCCGATCAAACCAGGAACACCAGGGCGAACACCTTCTCTTTTCGATAAGTGCACTGGGTTCTTTTACGTGCATTACACAACACACGGGACCTACGGCATTACGTCCCATCCGAAGGACGCAGCAATAATGGTTACGTCTTGCTTAAGGACACAAGTGTCACGACCGGGACTCAAACCCACACTCTGCTTATCAGAAACACCAGAGCTTGAGTCTGGTGTTTTTTATCCGCTCGGCGACGCCACGCCACAAAGTGCATTGCTGCGCAATCTGGATAGTGCCAGCTCTGGTGTTCAGACTAGCATGACCAGTGCTAATTCAAACACAATATTGAATTCTTGCAGACAACTGAATCTACATGTATAGCCCTATAAATATTCTTATGAAAGGTAACTGTCATTTTGTACAGAATTTTTGAAATTCAGTTTAATGTACCTGTAGGCCTGTCCATTCAAATTTAAAACCCTTAACTTTTTCTGATCTTTTAACATTTATAACTGATATTGTCAGGACATGAAAGCAAAATTTGAAGTGTGACCAGGGATATGGATGAGAGCCTTCTACTTCACATCAAGGCATCAGAAACCATACCCAGTGATTTCCAAAATTACTGCACTTTTTTATATAATGCACTGGGCACACAATTACTGTGATTGTCACGGTCAGATTTATTACCTTCAATTCATGTACCCATGTCTAAATGTCAAGAGCTCCAAATTTATGGAATGAATTACTGACAGTATTAAATCTGCTAAATCTCTGTCAATTTTTCAAATCAATCTTCAAAAACATCTTCTTGGTATTGCTAATAATAGTGTTTAATCAGCCACTTTTCATTGCACCAAAGTGCAACTCAGTTGTGAAAATGACTCTTTATAGTACATGTACATGTACATACACGTAACTGGTAGATCTTCTCTGGGGGATAGGGTGGGGGGTACTAATGGGATAGCTAACTGTTTTTCTGGGACGTGGGATTCCTGTAACTTGTTTTCTCGGGTGGTTAATGGCTGATTAATGGCTTGACTTTTTGTGATAGACCGATCCATTAAGCCCCGCCTACCTTAGCAACTGCCTGGCAAATGGCGTGACTTTCTTGCCATGATCGCAGTGGCGGTTCGGTTGCGGCCCGCACGTATCGAATACACACACAGACATGGTTCTTGTAATTGGTATAAATTTAGTTTTGTGGCCTTTTGAGCAGTGCATTGAGTCCAAAGAACAATGCAGACAGGAACACTGTGACAACTACTTGTACATGGCTGTACACGACTGTACAAGGACCACTGGGATTTGCACCACCAGAAATACGAAAAAATTAAAGCTAAACAAAAGTACAGTTGTGTGTGCTGTTGTGTGTCAGAACAATGGCGGCAGTTTTGTTTACTTTTCTAATGGATTTTTAACGTGTCGGACATTTGTCGGACTTTCAGTGGTGTTGTCAAGGCTATGATTGGTCAATACGATAGTAGGCGGGGCTTCATGGATCCGTCTATTTCCTTCACAACTAGTATTTATGTCTACTCCCATTGTCACAGAGTGAAGGAGAAATTAGCGAAATTACTCAAGTTTTATTTCATAACTAAAGAGAATTATAATATAAAATGGTGGATTGCCCAACAGCGAACATGATGATTAAATGGGGGTACAAGAAACAAGTTTTATTTAAGTGGCCACACCGCACCCTGGAAATTCCTTAAACCTGGTGAGCCTTCCCAAGGCATGCATTATGTATAATGTAGGTTCAACAATTTCATTTGATTGGTTTATTTCAACTGGATTTGCATATTAAATATTCGTAATTTTATCTGAGTGCACACATAGAAAGGTTAGGGAGGTAACATGAACATTCCTGAACCCCTGTGATAAAACTGGGATAGAGAAAATTTTTAGCATTGGGCAGGAGAGATTCCCGAGGAGAGGGCGTAGCCAACCTCGATGAAATTTGTTGTTAGCCAAGGAGAGGGCACAGCCAACCTTGACTGAAAAAGCTAATGAGAGCTTGAGTTTCACGGAAAGAGCCAAGAAAGTTTTCTCTAGCCGTATAACTAACCTTGCGGAGGTTTGAAGCCTGCAACGGCATTTAGTAATACGGGGGGAAAAAGCCAGGATTCACCAGTATTCCTGTAAGTTGCATTCGTATTAAATTGTATTATTAAAGTGAAAACAGTGTGAAGTTTGTACATTTGAAGCAGCTATTAATTAGTAATTTCATGAGAGGAAAGTTGTTAATTCTAATAACTGAAGAGTGGCCCAGAATTGTGGGCAACTTAGCCAACCATTTTGTGAATTGGGTTTATTTAACGCTATACTTGTCAACGAGTGGAGTGACGTTTTGTTAAGTATGATATGGGAGAATACTTCATAAATTAATTAAAGACTGGTTGTAGTATTACGAATTAACTTGTTGTAAATATAAGTAGTATGAAGAAGGATTCATTGTGCATTACAGGGCTTGGTACTTGGGAAGAACCCATCTCTTGTTTGTAAACCGACAACCGACCCCCGTGGAGAGCGAGGTACTAGATGGGAGGAGAGACGAACCATAGACGGAAGGAGGGATATTGAACACTGTAAATAACGTAAAACACTGTAAATAATGTAAAATAAATGTGCTGCAAATAGAAAACAGAAGCCTTCAACTGTGGTTTTGTATGCAGGTGTGAACAAGGGTGTTTAACCGAAGGTCCAACTCAAATGATCTGTACCAGGTTGTGACAATTGGCGACCTTGCCAGGACCCGAACACGTTTTATCTTACCGTTTTGATCAAAACTGTTCCGGTATTCACCCATTCGGACATACAGCATGAAAAGCTATGTATGGTTGATAAAATGTGATTTAAAGTTGAATGAAGGTTCATCAGGGAAGTGGCAATTAGTGAAGCTGTTACTCACCCTATCGCTTGTAGTCATAGCATTGTCTAACATGGAATTTGAGAAGTATATATCAGTAGGGAAGTCTATGGGACTTGAGGGCAAGGACTTACTTCATTTTGTGCAAAGCAGGGAAGCTAAAGATGAAGACCGTGAGGAACGAGCAAAAGAAAGGGAACACTTGAAAGAAATGAAGGCATTAGAAATTCAACTTGAAGAGGTTAAGAAAGTAACCAAAGCCATAAAACCTGAAACAAAACAGAAAATGAAGCAACCCAAGCTACCAAATTTCAATGATGGTAGGGATGAAATGGATTCATTTCTGCGTCGTTTTGAGCGGTTTGCCATTACCGCCGAGTGGCCAGAAGAGGATTGGGCTTGCTCATTGAGTAGTTTACTGACAGGTAAAGCTCTTGAAGTGTATGCTAGGTTACCAGTTGAACTAGCACGTGACTTCCAGGCATTGAAGTCAGCATTGCTTCATCGATATCAGCTCACTGAAGAAGGTTTTAGACTAAAGCTCAGGACCTCTAAACCAGAAACAGGCGAAACCTTCACACAGTTCTCGATTCGATTACTGAGTTATCTCACCCGATGGATTGAATTAGGTGATGGAACTAAAACTTATGAGGGGCTTTGTGATCTTGTCATTAGAGAACAAATTCTAGCTGCTTGTGATAAAGACTTGGCATTGTACTTGAAAGAACGAAAACCAAGTAGTTGTGAGGAAATGACTCAATTAGCCGATAGGTACATGGAAGCCCATAGACGGCTTGGGTCTGAAACCTTAGCAAGAAGGTATCCTAGATCATCCAATGACCATCCAAAGGTAGTTCATGACACTAAGGTGAATGAGAATAGAGACTCAAAATATAGGACTCCCTATGCTCAAAGGGATAGATCATATGGATTTTCTGAAACTAGAGATTGTTTTATTTGTGGAAAGAAAGGGCATATTGCTCGAAACTGTAGAAGTAGAAATCAAAGCAAATATCAACCTCACAGACCTCAGAGTTCTAGTTTACAGGTTCATAATGAAGATGAAGAGGCCGATGTTGAGGCAGTTGGAATTGAGGGTGACGTTGCTGGGTGCATCACTAAGAAAACTGCTCTAACTTTAAGGACAGGTAATCTAAGAGAATGTGACGATGCTAGGGAAGATTGCAAAATCCCGCTAATTAGCGCAGCTTGCACAGTTGGTAAGGAAATGCCGGTGAGGGATGGTTATGTTGGAGACAGAATGGTAAGCGTGCTCAGAGATAGCGGCTGCAGTACTGTGGTAGTTAAGCGCGACTTAGTGGGCGATCATCAGTTGCTAAAATCCACTCAAAACTGCGTCTTGTTAGATGGTACTGTGCGTTGTGTGCCAGTAGCACATATTTCTATTGACACGCCTTACTTTGTCGGATCAGTAAACGCACTATGCATGCCAAACCCACTTTATGGCTTGATCATAGGCAATATCGCAGGCGCTAGAGACCCACAAAATCCAGACCAAAGATGGAAGTGCAAATTATCTTCACTCACTTGGGCACCCATTGACACTGCACAGCGTAGCTCCATGCATGTCGTCGAAAGAGATGAAAATGCAAATCTAGACACGCCAATGGCCGCCGTTGAAACGCGTGCACAAAAGGAAAAACGCGCAAGAGATATTCGCCCTCTTAGTGTTCCGGAAGCCGAAAGTTTCCCAGAGTCCCGAGCTGACGTCATACAACTCCAGCTTAATGATACATCTTTGGCCAAGTGTTGGAGCCTTGCCAAGGAGGGAAAAGTTCAGAAAACTGGTCTAGCTAATGAAGTTAGGTATTTCATATCTGATCAGTTGCTATTTCGGGAATTCACCTCACCCGGAATAGACAATGGTAGACCAATCAACCAGATGATTGTACCAGTAAGTTTGAGACCTAAAGTCTTGAAACTTGCTCATGATACGATGATGTCTGGTCATCTTGGTACAACAAAAACCACTGATCGCGTATTGGCAAACTTCTATTGGCCAGGCGTACAAGGTGACGTTCGCCGTTACTGTGCGTCATGTGACCTATGTCAGCGGACGATTGCAAAAGGGCGCGTTGCAAAAGTACCCCTCGGCAGAATGCCGTTAATTGACACCCCATTTAGACGCATCGCAGTAGACATTGTAGGGCCAATTGATCCAGTTACACACCGTGGTAACCGGTACATCTTAACTCTAGTGGATTACGCCTCACGGTATCCGGAAGCAGTTGCTCTACCTCGAATAGAAACAGAGCGAGTAGCAGAAGCGCTGTTAGAAATTTTCTCGAGGATAGGCATTCCACATGAAATCCTCTCAGACATGGGAACGCAGTTCACTGCGAATCTCATGAAAGAAGTCAGCAGGCTTTTATCAGTTAAGCAGCTACACACCACACCATACCACCCAATTTGCAACGGCCTCGTAGAAAAGTTTAATGGGACACTGAAGCGTATGTTGCGAAAAATGTGCTGTGATCAGCCACGTGACTGGGACAGGTACATCCCCGCACTCCTGTTCGCGTATCGCGAATGTCCACAGGAGAGTTTGGGATACTCCCCATTTGAGTTAATTTACGGGCGGACAGTCAGGGGACCACTCACTATCCTCAAAGAACTATGGACTGAGGCAGTCAAAGATGAGGAAGTGAAAAGCACATACCAGTATGTTATCGATCTTCAAGATAGACTTGAGGCTACTTGTAAACTAGCGCAAGGCGAACTGGAAAAATCAAGTGCTCGCTACAGAAGATATTACGACACTAGAACCAAAGACAGAACTTTCCGTGTAGGCGATCAAGTTCTCGTACTACTACCCACAGACTCCAATAAATTGCTCATGCAGTGGAAGGGTCCGTTTGCTGTTGTTAGGCAAGTTGCACAGCACGATTATAGCATAGATATGAATGGCAAAGAGCGAACATTTCACGCAAACCTCCTGAAAAAATACATGACAAGGCACGGAAGCGAGCCCGAAATAGTTCATGCTGCATACAGCCTTAAGCACATATGCACCAACATTGCTGAGGAAGATGAAACAACAGCAGATATGCCGGAATTAAAGCTGTTCCCCGTGGAACAATCAGAAAGATGGACAGACGTGCAGATTTGTCCTGACATCACTGAATCAGAAACACAGGATATTCAACAACTTTTGAAAGAATTTTCCCATGTGTTAACTGATATCCCTGGGTGCACTGATCTAATTAAACACTCTGTAATGCTCACGACTGATAACGCGATTTATTCAAAAGCGTACCCCGTTCCGTTCGCAACGCAAGAAACAATCATGAACGAAGTCGACATCATGCTAAAAATGGGTGTCATTGAGCGATCACAATCAAAATATGCATCTCCCATTGTGCTTGTGCGCAAGAAGGATGGAAGTAATCGATTTTGCGTAGATTTTCGCAAACTGAACAGAGTGACCATTTTTGATCCAGAGCCGATGCCTAATATGGAAAGCCTTATGGGTCAAGTGGGAGACGCTAAATACTTCACAAAACTCGATCTCACAAAAGGGTATTGGCAGATTCCAATTTCTGAGCCTGATAAAGATAAGACCGCATTTATCACCCCACAGGGTTTATTCCAATTCACTGTTCTACCATTTGGAATGATCAACGCACCTGCAACCTTCACACGCATGATGAGAAAACTTCTCGAGGGCCAGTCTAATGTTGTAAACTTCATTGATGATGTTTTGATTTTCACGCACTCATTTGATGAACACCTCCGTGTAGTAAAAGAAGTTTTAGAACGGTTACGCACTGCGAAACTCACCGCAAAACCCTCTAAGTGTCAAGTCGCATACAACACGCTCGAATTTTTAGGACACATCATCGGTGATGGCAAACTCGTACCACAACCAGAAAAGGTCGCAAAAATCCTGACCGCGACACGTCCATGCACTAAAAAGGATGTTAGATCATTCATGGGACTGATCAACTACTACCGCAAGTTTGTACCGAATTTTGCAGCAATTGCAGCGCCATTAACAGATTTGACGAAGAAAGGCAATCCGACACGTGTACAATGGGGTCAAGCACAAGAAAGCGCATTTCAGACCCTGCAATCTCGCTTAGAATCTGCACCTATCTTGCATTTGCCTGATCATGGCCGCTCCTACATTCTGCGAACTGATGCGTCTGATATAGGCATAGGTGCTGTGCTACTGCAAGAAGAAGAAAATCAGTTCTTTCCTATCGCTTACGCTAGTCGTAAATTGCTGCCACGAGAAGCTGCATACGCCGTCATTGAACGCGAATGTCTTGCATTGGTGTGGGGAATTGCAAAGTTTCATATATACCTGTATGGCAAACAATTCCTTGTAGAGACAGACCATCACCCTCTGGTATACCTTACCACTGCAAAAGTAAACAATAGCAGATGCATGCGATGGGCATTGACCCTGCAACAGTATAGGTTTAGTGTCAAAGCAATTAAAGGCTCAGAAAACATCGGAGCAGACTTCTTGAGCAGATGCCCAGGAAACGATTAGGTTATTAAGACAAAGTGCATGGTTATGATTGTAATTAACTTTGATGTGTATAAATACAGTAATAGAAGAATAAATGTGATAGCGTATAGTATTTAATAGTAATTCGCTAGGAGAGGGTAGTGTCACAGAGTGAAGGAGAAATTAGCGAAATTACTCAAGTTTTATTTCATAACTAAAGAGAATTATAATATAAAATGGTGGATTGCCCAACAGCGAACATGATGATTAAATGGGGGTACAAGAAACAAGTTTTATTTAAGTGGCCACACCGCACCCTGGAAATTCCTTAAACCTGGTGAGCCTTCCCAAGGCATGCATATGTATAATGTAGGTTCAACAATTTCATTTGATTGGTTTATTTCAACTGGATTTGCATATTAAATATTCGTAATTTTATCTGAGTGCACACATAGAAAGGTTAGGGAGGTAACATGAACATTCCTGAACCCCTGTGATAAAACTGGGATAGAGAAAATTTTTAGCATTGGGCAGGAGAGATTCCCGAGGAGAGGGCGTAGCCAACCTCAATGAAATTTGATGTTAGCCAAGGAGAGGGCACAGCCAACCTTGACTGAAAAAGCTAATGAGAGCTTGAGTTTCACGGAAAGAGCCAAGAAAGTTTTCTCTAGCCGTATAACTAACCTTGCGGAGGTTTGAAGCCTGCAACGGCATTTAGTAATACGGGGGGAAAAAGCCAGGATTCACCAGTATTCCTGTAAGTTGCATTCGTATTAAATTGTATTATTTAAAGTGAAAACAGTGTGAAGTTTGTACATTTGAAGCAGCTATTAATTAGTAATTTCATGAGAGGAAAGTTGTTAATTCTAATAACTGAAGAGTGGCCCAGAATTGTGGGCAACTTAGCCAACCATTTTGTGAATTGGGTTTATTTAACGCTATACTTGTCAACGAGTGGAGTGACGTTTTGTTAAGTATGATATGGGAGAATACTTCATAAATTAATTAAAGACTGGTTGTAGTATTACGAATTAACTTGTTGTAAATATAAGTAGTATGAAGAAGGATTCATTGTGCATTACAGGGCTTGGTACTTGGGAAGAACCCATCTCTTGTTTGTAAACCGACAACCGACCCCCGTGGAGAGCGAGGTACTAGATGGGAGGAGAGACGAACCATAAACGGAAGGAGGGATATTGAACACTGTAAATAACGTAAACACTGTAAATAATGTAAAATAAATGTGCTGCAAATAGAAAACAGAAGCCTTCAACTGTGGTTTTGTATGCAGGTGTGAACAAGGGTGTTTAACCGAAGGTCCAACTCAAATGATCTGTACCGGGTTGTGACACCCATACTAAATACCTAGGCCTACACATTTTTAGGTTTAAATGCTATATGATAAAATAATGTATTTTGCTGATTATGTTTGCTGTGTTTATTCAAAAGCATTTGAGGACTGCACTTAGGCCTAATTGCACTTAACAAAAATTAATACAATGTTACAAGTCTTCAAGAGACTGGTGGAGAAAATCTTTACAAATGTAACGTTTCTCATGGGACAGACATAATTTCATTTGGGTTTTAAATTTGAACAGAACATGTTTTTTCTCACTCACATGTGTTTTCTTTATCCCATGGATACGCACAAGCAAAAACTACTTGACATTGGCTGATTAATTAAGAAGTTATAGGGTTGTGTTGAAAATATGATATATACATTATGTATTCCATACAGCACACCACTCTCCTCTTCCTCTTGCTCTAGTGATAATTCCGAATCACAACCCTGAGCGAAGAACTATGAGTTCGATTATCGCAGCAAGAATCCCTTTGAATCATCAGTTATACAGGAACATGGCCTGGAGAAATTGCCGGATCTATCCGACCCCTAATTGATGAATGTTGGACTTTTTAAATGCATTTTAAAAAAATCCTCTCGAGCAACTGGTACCACTGCAGTGCTAGTCTACTACTAGCACGGTAGTAAATAGAGTATTTTAAAGGGGCTATGTCGTCATGATTATAGCAGTAAATGGAATAACCCAGTTACTACACGCACGTGCACGCCGGCAGTCACATCACAGTTTGACAAAGATGGCACCCTTTGTGATTTGACCGCAAGCTCACACGTGTGCAGTATCTGGGTGAGAGTTCATCTTTCCATGCACAGCCCACAGACCTGTTATAATCATGACGACACAGCCCCTTTAATTATTTACCTTTCGAACAAGCAGATAAAGGTAAGGCTAAGACTATAAATAATAAGAGTAAGACTACGAATATTGATTGGAGGTCGGATGGCAAGTTTGCCCATGGCCTATTACAACAAGGAAGAAGAAAAGTAATAATAATAATAAAATGCATTTATATGGCACTTTATGTAAAATACCCCAAAGCGCCTTACATTAAAACTAACCAAGCATGTGTGCAGTATCTGGGTGAGATTTCATCTTTCCATGCACAGCCCACAGACCTGTTATAATCATGACGACATAGCCCCTTTTTTTTTGGTTATGTAAACGGCGTATTGTGGCTGAGCAGTCAAGCGCACCCGACTCAAGTTCTGGTGTTTCTGATATAAGCAGAGTGTGGGTTCAAGTCCCAGTCTTGAGACATAAAGCAATAGACCTGCATTTTTATACCATTATTCTTTTGTCCTTTGGGTGGGACGTAAAGGTCCCTCGTGTTGTGTTCACAGTTTTGCAATACATTTTAGACGTGATCCAGTAACTGGGGCACTGTACTCCTTTTTTTGCAACCGTTCAAGTCAAAATTTAAAAAACAAAGGAGTACAGTGTGCTCCAGTTACTAATGCCAATTGGCATTAACTGGGGCTTTAATAAATGATAAATCCTTATCAATTATTTATTAAATTTTAATTAATAAATAGCCTAATTGATAAGGATTTAGGATTCTATCATCATTTATTAAAGTGAACTGAAGGGATTCACCCGGTGTTTCTGGCATGGTGGGCTACATTAAGTTTATAAATTTCAATTTGCCTTACACCGATGTGTGATAAGCACTGTATACTCAGTGCTTTCGAGTCCTGTGGAAAAAAAAATCCACAGGCAACTCGGGTGGGATTCGAACCCACGACTCCCGCATAACTAGAGCAGATGTCTTAACCACTAGACCACCGAGCACGCCCAGTGACGAGGGGCCAGTTCGAATCCGGTATTATTAGCGGCAGGTACCGCAAACGATTAGATAGATATTAACATTTGCATCGGGGGAATGAATATAAATTTCAATTTGCCTTACACCGATGTGTGATAAGCACTGTATACTTAGTACTTTCGAGTCCTGTGGAAAAAAATCCACAGGCGACTCGGGTGGGATTTGAACCCATGACTCCCGCATAACTAGAGCAGATGTCTTAACCACTAGACCACCGAGCAGATAAAGGTAAGGCTAAGACTATAATAAGAGTAAGACTACGAATATTGATTGAGAAATAGTTGAGGTCGGATGGCAAGTTTGCCCATGGCCTATTACAACAAGGAAGAAGACAAGTAATAATAATAATAAAATGCATTTATATGGCGCTTTATGTAAAATACCCCAAAGCGCCCTACAATAAAACTAACCAAGCATGTGTGCAGTATCTGGGTGAGATTTCATCTTTCCGTGCACAGCCCACAGACCTGTTATAATCATGACGACATAGCCCCTTTTTTTTGGTTATGTAAACGGCGTATTTTGGCTGAGCAGTCAAGCGCACCCGACTCAAGTTCTGGTGTTTCTGATATAAGCAGAGTGTGGGTTCAAGTCTGGGTCTTGAGACATAAAGCAATAGACCTACATTTTTATACCATTATTCTTTTGTCCTTTGGGTGGGACGTAAAGGTCCCTCGTGTTGTGTTCACAGTTTTGCAATACATTTTAGACGTGATCCAGTAACTGGGGCACTGTACTCCTTTTTTTGCAACCGTTCAAGTCAAAATTTAAAAAACAAAGGAGTACAGTGTGCTCCAGTTACTAATGCCAATTGGCATTAACTGGGGCTTTAATAAATGATAAATCCTTATCAATTTTTTATTAAATTTTAATTAATAAATAGCCTAATTGATAAGGATTTAGGATTCTATTATCATTTATTAAAGTGAACTGAAGGGATTCACCCGGTGTTTCTGGCATGGTGGGCTACATTAAGTTTATAAATTTCAATTTGCCTGACACCGATGTGTGATAAGCACTGTATACTCAGTGCTTTCGAGTCCTGTGAAAAAAAAAAATCCACAGGCAACTCGGGTAGGATTCGAACCCACGACTCCCGCATAACTAGAGCAGATGTCTTAACCACTAGACCACCGAGCACGCGCAGTGACGAGGGGCCAGTTCGAATCCGGTATTATTAGCGGCAGGTACCGCAAACGATTAGATAGATATTAACATTTGCATCGGGGGAATGAATATAAATTTCAATTTGCCTTACACCGATGTGTGATAAGCACTGTATACTTAGTACTTTCGAGTCCTGTGGAAAAAAATCCACAGGCGACTCGGGTGGGATTTGAACCCATGACTCCCGCATAACTAGAGCAGATGTCTTAACCACTAGACCACCGAGCAGATAAAGGTAAGGCTAAGACTAAAATAAGAGTAAGACTACCAATAGCGAATGAACCCTACCCGAGTTGCCTGTGGATTTTTTTTTCCACAGGACTCGACAGTAAACACACTGTAAATCTTCCCATGACACCACTACACGTTTCACAAACTACTGTACTGAGTATTACAGTGCTTATCACACATCGGTGTGAGGCAAATTGAAATTTATATTCATTCCCCCGATGCAAATATTAACATCTATCTACGTTAAGTTTGTTTGCCCTTCAACAATGTGCGAGTATACACCACCAGAGGCCCAGAGCACAAAGGAGGTTTCTGCACAACAGCCATGGATGTAGAACTCTACTACTACCCTAGCCTCCATGACCATGTGCGATATAGTGTACGGGCTACAGCCACTGGACAGTACAGCCAAATAACATCCGCCCGTATACGGCATTGTTGGTAGTTGGAGAAATGTGTAGTGTGGTGTCATGGGAAGATTTACAGGGTGTTTACTGTACCGTTTACGGAGTCAGTGAGTGTTACTTACCACCGAACAACCTTCTGAAAACAGACATGTTTCGGCTACTTTGCTACGTTGGCTTCGTTCAGTCCTCAGATAACTAGTGAGGTTTGGCTTGCCTTCAAACAAAGAACAATATTGGGCCAGCAGTTGTCTTCCATAAACGATCAGCAATTAGCACACACGGTGTATAGGCCTAGAGTAGACTAGCGCAGTTAGTAGTACCGGCACGGTAGCTTCCGAATGTGTTGTGAAACTGTTATGTCATTGTATACATGACATACACTCGTCTGGCGACCTGTGTGTGGTGTCCTGGCTGGGCCGGCTAGGCTGGCTCTATTGTACATACGTATATTATTAATAGAAAGATGCGTGACCCCGGGAAAAGGTCATTTCGCGGCCATGTTGGGTTCCCCTATGTGTACACAGAATACAAATTCAACGGCTGGCGCGTCGTCTGCTGCTGAATGATTTCAAGCGTTCAACATTTAGAACAAGATCTCGGGTGACGTCACGTGAAAGCTCCCTAGGCTTCGAAATAAAACACACGTTTCCGAACCTGTTGTGCAACAAACTGTTATGTCATTCTTAATTATGTGCAATGTACAACCGATGCTGTGCCTTTTAGAGGCTATTTTCCAAACGCCACGTGACGGGGTCAACGCCAATGGGTGCTCGTGCATAAGGATCCGAAGTATAATTTATAGTCATGTACGTAGTGATAAGTAGACTCGCTGCGCTGCTTTGAGCTTATTCTTCCTTTTTTCGTTTTTCTAGTATGTACGTATACAAAACGAAGCAATACACACCACGGGTCGATTTGTAAAGCTGTCCCGAATAGACCGATTGCGCAACCCGCGTCACGCGTGACCTACTGTTGGTAAACACACACGACGTCCTCCGTAGGAAAGTGCGGTACGGTACACGATGATTGTTGCATTTCATGGTTAGGTTCGATCGAGGCTTTTCTTTCTCGAAATCTGTGAAAAATATTCCAGAGTTTGTACCAGAGATCTTCGAGTGGCTGAATAAAGCCAGTAAGGGCAGTTCCAGCAAGTCTTGGAAATTGTACAAGTAACATATAAATGTGCATGATGTGATACCAGTGCACGACGGAACGTTAATTTAGTCCAGACCGCGATCACACACTTTTCAACACAAAAATTTCAAAGTTTTGAAGCTGAAATCATCCAAAGAAATTGCTTTCCAAAACTGTGTGATTCCTTTGCCTAATTTGAAATTTCCAAGGCTAGGTATAAATGCTCAATTTTTCAACGTTCTTTACCCCCGTTTTACAGTGATTTAGGCCTACATTACAAACAAAATAACAGGCGGGTGGCTACATAGTCATCCGACGCCGGTCGTGCAAAACTCAGAATAAATCTCTTCAGAATATAGTTTATGAAACAGTAAATTTGATAAAAATCAATATCACAACATACAACTTTACTAAAATGGCCCAGTAACTGTGTTATTATTACCAAAAGCCGTTTTTTGTGTGATTCTGTCGAGTCATGGCATTTCTCCACTAAACCCTAGAGTCGCCCCTGACTGCTTTTATTCTGAATAATTAAACGCACCAAACGGTAATTTGCATTGGGTTGGTCTTCGCACCAATATGATTTATTATGTCAATCCTCTTTAACTTTACTCCTAACTTAGCAAAGTTATATATACTACTTCTTATAACAATTTAATGTTTCCCCATTAAAATGCACTGTTCGTTTTTGAACGTAAAATAATGCCTAGCACAATAATTATTATAATGCTACAACCTTCAAATCCAGTCATGATAGTAGCCGGCCACGAAAACTATAAAAACCCTTGGGATATTGAGAACGTGGTTTGGCCCTAATTTGCTGTCTCATGCCAACCTGGACTGAATTATTTGTGTCCTAAATTTTTATTGTTTGTAATGGTTTATTATTATTATTATTTATTATTTATTTATTTACTTATTTTTGAACGTCTTGTCTGTGGTGCGAACCAACGTGAAGTGAGCCCACACCACATCCTAAACACACTTTCTTGATGACGTAACATGAAGAAACCAATTATAGGCTATGCTAATTCACTGGGGGCGTTCAACCGCACATGCATTATTATCATTTCTCCACTTACTGCTTTTAATAGAGTAATTAAACGCATCAAACGGTAATTTGCATCGTGTTGGTCTTGTTTTGCGCCAATATGCACAATTTGAAGTTTAAAGTCAGGTAATCTACAATCCCAAAGATCGGAACACTGAAAGGAGTTTAGAAAAATCTTCTTTGACGTAGCCATCTTTGCGGCTGACTCTGATTTCCATCTTCCATGCCTTTTAAATAGTCTGTCTGTTAGTGTAACTCCGGCTTTAGCCGCCTCTGTGGCACACCCTGCTCTAAGGCTGTGTACACAGTATTTCGAGATGTCACCAACAATTAGCTTGAGAGCTGCCATTATATTTTCTCGCACTGTGGTATAGCACATTGGTTTGTTAAACTTTTCTTAACTTATAACCTTGCTCTGTGGCGGTTAAGTTCCTAAATACGACTATGACTCTTCGCTAGGTAACTGTGCTAATTCTATATATTTTTCTAGTAATTTTACGGGGCAGGCTTTTGAAGAAAGCCTTGCTATAGATGGCCATCTCTATAGATGTCCGTTTTGCTTGACGGGATACTGGTTACGGACAAAATGCTAGATGACCCCTCTTGGTGTGTGAAAGTATCCGTTGATAGATCTGCACAGTAGTATTCATATACATCTTTACAAGAATATCTGCAGGGATTGGTTCTTTTTTCCGTTTGACACCTTCAACCGCTTGTTGAACTGATGAAGAACATGGGTCAGAGCAACCTGCCATTTTATGCGCCCAAGTGATTGCTGCGCATGTCTATGGGTGAAGACGTTTTGGCTGTGTGGGCACGTGAATAAGATACAATGATACATAGGGTTCTGCTGGTAACTTCGATAAACCATAATGTTTCAGCGCATGTGCACCATTTTGCTAAACGCGTATCCATATAGATTTTTTGTGGAATCTGGCCTTGAAGTCATTATATAACTTCTAGTTGATAGCTTTTCCAGTTCTGTGTGTTGCTCTGCCTCGTGCCTTTTGTCAGACCATGCATATTCCACTCTGGAAGATAATCTGTAATTTTTAATACAATATCTTTAGTAATTCTAAAGTAACTACTATCTAAGCATGGAGGAAGGAAGAGATCTAAGTAACTATTGACCCCTTGCACGCACGTCACATGCGCGCCGACTATGCCACGCTCGCCATTTTGGTGGTCAATAAAACGCCGCGTCTCCTAAAATGCGCTCTTCACTGACTAACTCAGTGACATTGCCAACCAAAATGCCGCAACCAAGATTATTGTGATGATGACGTCAGGTGAAATGGGTCAATAAGAACCATCAATACTCCGTGTATACTTGATTCCAGAAAACTATAAACTCGTTTTCTCTCTTTCCTACTGAAGGAAATGTCTCTTTTCAACCTTTTAGTTGAACTGAAGCTTTTGCTTCATTGGCACATTAAAACTGCAATCTGATTGCTAGTATAGCACTTCTGGCAATCTGGCTAACGAACTGTTCGGTATCTCTCCTGCCTCTTGCAAACATACCAGGAAATATACGGGAATTCATGAATCTCTTTAACTCCATCTATAGGAGTTCTTCCATCGGGAAACAGAATGAGCCAAAAGGGGCCGAGTACCACCGTGGACAAATAATAGATACAGAAGCATGATTGTGTACGTTTCATATGAAAAATTACTCCTGGCATAAGGTGGATTGGGGGCACTATGCAATTATTTTCGTTTGAACAGTCCACTGTAAATGCATCTATGGTTTCACACCCAGGGTTCCCAAATCTTGAGTTGAATCGGGGAAGTTTGGTATTATAATACGAGGCGAATCTGTCGATGTGTGTGGTGCCCACAACTCTTCGATTTGATTGAACAAAGTATCTGAAACGGACCAATCATCAAAGTCAACGATCTTACTGGTATTGCCTGCCCTTCATTCATTGTTATTGGTATCCACTCTATTTCTAGAGAAATGTTTTGTCTCACGCAAAAGCTGAAAATATCTATGGTGGTATTTTGGAGATCTTCCTTCATATACTACCACCGTTAGTAATTATCTTGGCTACTGCTTGGTTGACTGTGAACCATTTCACCCTGTGCTTTGCCAACTTCATTACAAATGATAACATCATTTCTACGGCCTTAAGTTCTCTCCATGTTAAGCTCCTAAATTTGTTATCAATGTGGTCCCATTGTCCATGAGCACATTCATCTAACATCCACAACATAACCACCTTATCCTGCTTGGGTCTGAATATACTATTCTTGCGGCTGAATGTTTCGGTTCTATTGTTTGGTTGTTCAATAGGCCTATTCGAATATTTTTCAGCCAGAATTTTAGTTCACCCATAGCCTGACTCGACACATGAAACGGAGGAACCCCAATTCTGGATTTTATACAAACATGTAAGGCTTTATTCATGAACTTTGTTATGTTTCCCACTGCGAGGCTTGTAGAAACTATCTTGCCCGCGACACTGGCCAATGCTCTTGCCTTTACTTTTGAACAGCCTTCACTTTTGCTTTGAAGGATTCCTAAGATGCCTCGGTAAATATAAATGATTCTTCGTTCAAGTACCTTGAATGACCCCATGTTTAGATCTACCTCATATCCTGCCACTCTAGTGTTTTGGCTGGCTCCTATGTTGACTTTGTTCATTCGGTATACAAACTCCGATGCCTCAAGATTGTATATTTTCGCTTCGGAATAACTCCTACCATATCCTAAGCCATCATCGATGCACTATGATAGCCTTTCATTCGCTCCTCCATTTTATCACCAAAGGTCTAACTACTTTTGTGAATATGAATGGAGCAGAGCTTAGGCCAAATGGGAGGCACTTAAATCTGAATATGTTGTCTTTCCTCCAAATTGCCAGGCAAAACCCAAGAATTTTCTGTGATTTGGGTGCATATCCACATGATGATAACCCGATTTAAGGTCAAATGTAAACATGAAACCTCCCTATTCTCAGGAAATTTTGGGCAGTACGCAAGTCCTCGTATACTTTACTGATTGTTTTCGAATGCATCTGTTCGCCAGCCTCAAGTCTAGAATCAGACGTTTTTTCCCCATTCTGTTGTACAGAAACTGTGAGAGGGTTGACAATTTTATGTGGAGGAGAGGAACATATTTCGTCCGAGTCAAGATTTAATAGATCTGAAATTGCTTCCGTTACAAAAGCATGATGGGTAGTGGCAGACCTATTGTTCTTTGAAAGCTGCGCTGATGAGAAAGCCGTTAACAAAATCGACCCGTAGTGTGGATTTTTACGTGCTGTGTACGCACGGCAGTTACACGCAGACTCTAAAAGCAAAGTAACTCACGGTATTACATATTCAAAAATAGGAAATAAATATAAGGGAGCATTTGAAAACTCTGTAAAAAAATTACCAGTAATACATTTACATTAATTGTTTGTGAATTGAATGATAGTCTTTGATTAGTAAACTTTAAATATCAAGTGTTGAGAATGCCGTTAACAAAATCGACCAGTGGCGTGGATTTTTAGGTGCAGTGTACACACGGCATTACACACGCATGCAGTATATACGATCCAGCAAATAATAGGGAGGTTTAGCTGCACAATACGTGAGGAAAAACGTGAAACGCGAAAAGTCCAGCTCGCGTATGGTCGACTGCAGGGGCATATGTTGACGTGAAAATATACGTTTGATACGTAAGCGTATTTTTTTACGCGACGCCAGCGAAAAAAAAAATTCTCACACTCACGTTGACGTTCAGGTAAATAAATACGTGTAGCACGGCCGTATATTACACACTTATCGAGAGACTCTAGCTAGTTCGTCATTGTGTTTTATTTTCATATTAATGAGAAATAAACATAAGGGAGCGTTTGAAAATTCTGGAAAAAAATCACGTTCTAAAAAAGAGCGTTGGAGAAATTTGGAATAATCAACAAGAAGCCTTTGTGTAATGAACAATAGTTTTTAATTTCCTTACTCAATTAAATGGACAGCTTTACAAATCGACCTGTGGTGTCTATATTGCTTCGTTTTGTATTACGTACATACTAGAAAAACGACAAAGAAGGAGAATAAGCTCAAAGCAGCGTAGCGAGTCTACTTATCACTACGTTCATGACTATTACTTCGGATCCTTATGCACGAGCAACCATCAACCCGTGGATAACCTCTACCCTGCCTATCTTTTCATGCTTGTTTTTAAAGTGCGCCCTCGTGCAGTCGTTTGCATAACTTGTCAACATCAGCCATTTGGAGGCTTTCATTAGTCTTTCAGCTCTGCAACGTGAGTTCAGGCACGTCTCCTATTAAGTATACTAATTACTATTTACACACTACAAGTACAAAACGTCTTCAAATGCTGCATTGAACTTTTAGTGCTTTTTGTAACAAGCTTTTTCAGGCCACAATTTTTTTTTTGTTCAGTTTCTGAAAACTAACAATTAAAGTTCATAGTACTACTAGTACTAGTGTAGTAAAAAGAATTACGTAGGGCTTTGTTCCTTTATGGTTTTTGCCATGGGCATCCATGGTTTTACCCTCGCACAAGTGTAACTGTAAGATTCAATATGTAGTTAAGGCAGGGTTTTCGCGCGGGCTGGGGTTTTATCCATAGGTGTACGAGACTGGGGAAAGGGGGACAGTTTCCCCTCCAATTGGGGCAAAACAGTGGGGAAATTTCGGGCAAAGCAAGAAGTAGAAAAGGGGGAAAACTTTTCAGAACAAAGGGGTGTCGGAACATGGGTGTGCAACCAGCCTTCACACTTTTTTTGTCCTCCATAGCTCTGAACAGGAATGAAAGACACGTATTAGACAAACTCATATCAAATAGGTAAATTACTCCAACTTTTATTCAAAAAAGAAGAAATAAAGTTGACTCATTAAATGACTTCATCCTGCAATAAGATTATTTTACATCAAGATTGGATTGAGAGGGAATTGAATACATTAACATGCTTGAGTTTTTTTTCATGCATTACAACAACAAAAATACACAATTAAATAAAGTCCATTTTGTGTTTGAAACCTTGTCCCTTTTCTAATGAATTTGGTAACACAAAAGCACATTTCTAATGTGTTGGGATAAATTTTGGTTTGTGCATTACTATACCTCCTTGTGGATAACAAAGCAACTTTTTCGTCAGAGTTCTCCCAATCGGGAATCATTAGAAGGGGGGGGAAAGAGATGCAATCGGGGTAGCACTATACCCCGATTGAGGTAGTATGTATGACAAATACCCTGCGAGTACAGACGGGAAGTTGTAATTCCAAAATGTCAACAATGGTATAGAAAATCATATTTTACAATAGCAAAAAAAAAAAAAATTAAATAAAAATTTGGTTGAATTTATCCAAATTAAAGGAACTCTCCAAAACTGCACTGAGCATGCTTCATGTAACTCTGCTTACAACATTTTTGAAATAAATGCAATACTGGTAAAAGAAATTCTGCATGTTCAAATGTTCACTTTCATGTTGATTGAATGTAATTGATGTGAATATGGTATCCAGTAATTTTCCAAAACTGATTTCAGAATATGCGCATCATTTACACTGAAATTTTCACAATGACTTGGGAGGATATGCATCTTCCAAACCAGAGGTTGGACCCCTTTGGCATTGGCCGCTATCGCCGAGGTCAAACACTGGACACATGCTACACACCAAGAACAACTCCCAGCCAGTGATTGGGCTTCCTTTGATCTCAGTGATTGGGCTTCCTTTGATCTCAGTGAGGGCGCTGTTTGATCTCCGTGAGGGCACTGTTTGAGCTTGCGATGCACAGAGAATCTCTTTTGGAGAAATCTATACAAGAACTACAAGAAGCATTTTTTTACCACTGAGAAAATGGCACTGACCAATCATATTACACTGGTCACTCATCAGTTCACACAGCAAACATTTTCTAAGTGGACATTCAATTTTTTTCAGGGGTGGGGACTATTTAATGCATTAATTATCAAACCAATCATTTGTGCATTTATCAATCTCATTTGGGGGCGGGAGGGGGTTCAAGGGGGGGGGACTACTGCCCCATGCCCCCTGCCCCACCCCCTGGTTACGCCACCGCCCATAAGGAATTTTGCCCTTGGTGGGTCAGCGGAGTTCCATGCGTGACATAGCCAGTACTCCCTCTAGTTCTTATTTTATATAACTCGTGTTACGATGTCATATGCAAGAGGTCTATGGGAATGGATGCAACTGCCAATATACAAACTGAGGTACCGCCCCTCTACAAAGTAATAGGCTAAGTGAGGAAGATTGCTGGTTTTTCATCATTACTACCAAAGATAACTCCATTTTCATTCCACAACTTTGCGGGGGGGGGGGGGGGGGTTATCATAAAAACAAAGCCAACAACTTCCTATTTACCAAACTGAAAAATGGCAACATTGGAATTCATTCTAGATACTGTTACATACATCATACACCCTTACATATTTGTGTACATAAATATTATATAATGTGCATGTATTATTCATACTTACTGTGGGATATTCAGTTACATATTAAATAATATCCATAACGAAAGAATTGTTTTTCTTTTAAATACAAAAAATTCTCTAATTATTAAGTTGGGTACAGCTGCTGTTATTTGCAACACATTGAAAATAATTAAATGCACAATATTTGATTTTGTTTTGCTACCTTACTTATTTTATTAAAGGGAAAGTTTTACAGACAAGCTGTTTGAAGTCTGTATTAATTTATTTAATCAACCATAGAAGACAACCAAACAACTGAAATGCTTATGGGCAATGAAGGTTGTTGAGGCTACAATTTCATGGCTCTGATGCTTAACGTTCTCAGCAAGAATTCTCGCTGGAGACTCTGCAAGTTTTTGCGCGAGTTTGAGCGCTATCCTGTTCGTACGTGTTACGCTATTCCACTGTAAGCCACGCCCACTTCACACAAACTGGCTCCACTGATTACCAGAAGCCTATAGGAGTTGCAGTGAGCTAGTTTTTTTGATAATTTACGCAAGAAGAGTTTATTGATTGGACTTGGCTTTGAAATATGTTCTCCAAAGACTAAGGTCTTCTCAGAATTAAACGTTTCTGTCATAAGAAATGCTTATGAACGATTGAATTTGTGATTTTGGGTAAAATTACACACAAATGTATTCCAGCCTTGGAGCCAGAAATAGTGAAAAACTTGAGGCATGTAGCCGATATGCACGCATATGAAGCAATAACTTACCAACAGGATATGGCACAATTTTTGTTTCCTTCATGCGTTAATGCACAGAGGAAGGACCTGGCTCTGTGGTTAGAGCAATGTACAACGACAAATGTTGGAAAGGTTGCTCAGTCCAAACTAGACATCTCATATTCAGTGCGTGATACAGCTGCCCATCTGCAGACTGTCTGTAATGCTACAAGGGATGAATAACCAAAACGTACAAGACGAACAGCGAAATGAAAAGTAGACATTTCACTTTGTACATGTTTTGTAACCGTGTCTGATTACATTACAATGATTAGTTACACACACAGCAATACTGAATTCATTTCATGCAAAATTTGTACATAAGTTGTCACATGAAGATACATATAATATCAATTCATTCTTAACATTGCAATTTCCTTGGCCCCTACATGAAACTACAACATTTAATTATCATTTCAGAACCATATTCCTACCCCCCCCCCTTAAAACTGCAAAAGAAAAACGAAATTGGAGGTTAGCTGGAACATCGTTCTCTCAACGGCGACAGATGAAAACCAAAACTACCAAATGAAAAACACTACCACACTTGTAGATCACTCCCATTCAACATATTTGTGTGAACATGTAGAGGCAATTTTTGTGAACAGTTAAACATTAAAAAACATCCTTCCAGCTGACCCGACATGACAAGTTCTTGTATACATTGACAATAGATTAAGCCCCGCCCCCATATGTGTTGACCAATCACGGCCTTGGGTACGCCACTGAAAGTCCGACAAAAATCCGACGCGACAAAAATCCTATTGGAAAATGTAATCATGTGTGCTCATAATTATGGCGTGTGCCTTCATGTTGTGCAGTGTGGCACTGAAGAGAGGCACATTGAGCTGCCCACGAGTACAGTGGTGATTTAGCCAATGCTGTGATTGGTCAATACGTTTAGGGGCGGGGCTTAATGGATCAGTCTATTTCAGATCATAAACAAAAAAACATATTGCAAACATCCTTCCTGTCTTCAAGCTCAGCAATGCTGCAAGAGGCCGCCAGCAAAATGTACAAACGACCCTGATAACTTCCCTGTAACTTAAAACCCTGCGGGGCAGGGCTGTGTGGAAGAGACTCTCCACACAAAAATGAATACTCATGTTTTTTTTTGTTTACCTTCCCCTTTCCACATCACCTCCTGCTAGATACTGCTTAATAGGTTTGCACTGAACATTTTGAAATTTCATTCACTCTTTGACATAGGAAGGCTTGCTTAAAATGCACTAATAAACATCACTGTATGGAGGTTGTGCCTTTGTTGATGTGCTGGGTTTCATGGGTCAAAAGATTATGGTGCGAACACAATAACTTTAGGTTCCCCCCTTTGATTTGGTCTGCTATTGATTTTATCAGATATGGAGACTCAACAGTCCTTTTATGACAGTTCTGGGCATGTGCGCACATGCTCAGTATTGCGCACGTAGTCCTGCGCACGCGTACTACTGGTGAGAACTGTGAAAAAGCACCGTCCAAAAGTCTCCCATTAGATGTGTGGATGACATTCCACACATGCCTTAGTGTTATTACAAATCGTTCATGCACCGCAGGATTTAAAGTCACAGCAAATGTTACCCAATAAGCCTTATTTTTTACTGGAAGAGGGCGCCCTTTGGGGGTAGATTGGGGGTCATACCATAGAAATAGTGTGTTAAACCAGTTGCAATTAATAAATTAATAAATTACCTAATAAAGCAGCTAATAAACAACTTTTGAGGGTTTTTTTTATTGACATTTTTACAATGTAATCAGTGTAAGATATTTGCTTGGAAAATTTGTATTTTTAATATTTTGAAATAAATTTTTGGTACTTTCAAAATGGAATTAGTATTGCGCCCTCTTATTGTCAAAAAATACGGCCTATTTCCATGAATGTATAAATATTTTGCTGAAATGTACAAAGCCTTGGATAGATTTTTTTTTTCTTTTTTCACTTTAAGGTATGATACACCATTGGTCTACGGAAGAATACCAATATCCAACCTGTGAAAATTTCATTTAAAAGGCAAAACAAAAACAACACTCTTTATCCCCAATGCAATTATCACATACCTTAAAAAATTCACATTTTGAAAAGGATTTTGTGCACATTCTTAGTGAGCTTTTGGGTGATTATTTATTTGTAAAGTGGTCAAAAGAGGGCAGCAGAATTGAGTTCACAAAAAAAAGGCACCAACCAAACAAACAAAACAATATGGCCTTTTTCGAATGGGAGACTGTGAGCAGGGATGAAAGTGAATGAAAATGAAAAATCCACGAAACACCGGTGGAGGGTTTGGTGGCTACCAACCACGCCATAACCCCATATCAATGGCAGCATTCTGTGCTTAAATGCAGATGGAGCAAGCATCTTGGTGAAGTCAAAATACAGCACAAGTACTGTGTTAAGGCTTTACAAGGGCCTGGATGTATGTAAATGACTTTAGTAGTAAAATAAATTCCATAAGAATAACTTGGTAACATCCAGAACAATTCAGAGAAATCTCGCTAAGTCACAGTGGCCATACCAGGCAAGCTTCTATTGTTGATGCCATCTCTAAACATTTTCAAGAACACTGGATTTTACCCAGTAAGTCTGCTGCCACCAAGTGTCTCAGAAAGACTACCTTTGATTTTATATCAACAGCCAGATGACACCATTAGTCTGGACTTCAACATGGCCGCTCCCTCCAGCCATGTAGCCAAACTTGCTAAATTCTTCTCTTTTTTTCACATTTACAAAAGTTACTTCCAATCAGGATCATGTATTCTTCTCTTGGTCAACTAAAGTACAACTAAAATGTAAAATGATCAAACAATTTTGCAGATAAA
The DNA here is from genome assembly GCA_911728455.2 of Marthasterias glacialis. Classification (NCBI taxonomy): domain Eukaryota; kingdom Metazoa; phylum Echinodermata; class Asteroidea; order Forcipulatida; family Asteriidae; genus Marthasterias; species Marthasterias glacialis. The sequence continues at coordinate 4,921,741 of OU452229.1, read as the reverse complement.
CAAAAGAAACCTTATGACAATAATGACAAAATGATACATGTATATCAAAATATTTGAAAAGGTAATCTCTGTGCAATTAAAAATAACTTTCCTTTTTTCAAAATACAACTTTTCAAGGGGCGTGTCTAGAAGGAATGGGATGTTTAAGAAGGCACTTTACAACAAAAAGCAAGGTAGCGTATTCCCTACAAAATGGAAAACTCTGCAAATTTCTTGATAACTAGTTTAAATTCATGCTCAAATAACGGTCGGTCACACTTTAATTGTTGTATGCTGAACCAAGCGAGAGAAGAGAATGAGCATTCGCTTTAAAAAACTTTCTCATGTACATTACAATGACGAAGAAATAATTTGTCTAACCCTGTGAACGTGTCTGGATCATGACGGCAGCTGCAAACTCCTACACTCCACAGAGTAAAATGCCATCACCTGCCTTTCCCTACGATACGTTCACACTTACATGTACACTGTTAATTATACACAGCTAAAAGCTGACAATCTCATTTATTCCGATTATTTAAAAACTCTTGGAGTCATTCCATAAAATTATTGCTACAAAGAAGTCTGTTTTTACCAAATTTATATGTGGTAAAAGTAGAGGCTTAACGGAGATCGAAACCTGGAAGAATACTTAACCTTTAATAGATAAGGTCATGGGTCAGGTATCCCAGAACAGATACAATCTGCTGGCATGAACAAACAGTGGCAAACTGACCTGACTAGTATACTAGTGACCTGAAACTGACTAGTAAGGGTCGAATTAAAAAAAGTAGGTAATGGGCCAGGAACCTACATTGTACTTCAGTCTGATGGCCTAACCGGATCGGGTCAAACTGACTAGTTTAGGGTCAGTCATTTCTAACTATAACAGGGCTGAGATTTGCCAAGGGTGAAAAATCCTGAAAAATGGCTCGCAGGCCTGGGTTCCTATTTATTCTGGACCAGGAACCTCCCAGATGTTACAATTCCGGAGGTTTACAGACTCTGTCCATCACCAGAAATACAAAACTACACTTTTCGACACAATGTGGACTATTTCTTTCTCCCTTTAGTGACTGCTTTACTGCTTTCAAGAAAATTTGATGGCTCAAGGAAATTTTGAGAAAATCCTGAAATCAGGAAAAAAATCCTGAAAAAATCATATGCTTGCCACAATGATCTGGGTGGTAATGGGTCTGGCACCTGGTCTGATGACATGAACAGACTGGGTCAATTCAACCTGGCCAGGGTCAGTTTACCCTAATCAGTAAGGGTCAAATGATCTAAGCTGGGTCTAGGATGGTAATGCACTAAACAACGGATGTAGCATCATGAAGCGAAGGGATGAGACAGCAGCAAAGTGACCGGTTTAGGGTCGCTTTAAAACCTAAACCATTACTACTTGGTTTACTCAAATGAGACAGGTCTTACTGAGACACCTGTTCTAACAGGATCAAACAAACTGGAAAAAAAAACAGGACTAATTTTGGTTATCAAACACAATCGCATAGCTTAGCATGTAAAATTCTCTGACCAGACTGGGTCAAATTATCTCCACTTGCCAGGGTAAATATTCTGAAAAGACAGGATCTGAATCTGTACTACGTCACCGTCAGATACATGCAAAATCTGACCCAAATTAGTCAAACCCCCTACGATGATTGCTGATCAAATATGGGTCAAAAGTCTAACTAGAAAGGGTAAGACTTTCTGACCCAAAAGGGTCAATACCCCACTCTGCATAGTTTTCACACCTTACTTCTCCATCTTTGATTACATATGATTGGAAATTATTTCATGTTTCACTTTAACTTTTAAACCCAGATGTGAGACAAAAATACAAGCTACCTCAAGCAGATTCCTTTGGTATGAAAGCAGTTTGGTTTTCACATAGATGATCCTCGACATTCCTCGGTACTTCCCTGCTTTTACTTTTCACCGATGTCTTCTTATCAGTTTTCATTTGCTCTTCTACATTTTGACAACCAACAGGAGTGTTCTGGTCGAGGGGTCGGTGGCACTGGCTGCTGGGTTGAGGAGTTGACGTCTCCGAGTCACAACATTCTGGTGACCTGGATGTGAGGATCGTGTCCGACTTGGCAGCACCTTCGTCATTATCATTGTCAGTGATAGCCAGAGTTTGAATGACACTCTGGGCTTCCGCCACCCAGTCCGCAATCCGTTCCTTATCCAACGGAAGGGCAGTCTTATTATTCAGGATCGAAATCCCTCCAAGGTCCTCCTCTTCTTCATCATCCTCGTCATCTTCTCCGTCGACACAATTATGCGGACGGTAATGTGTGTCGATGGCGTCTAATTCGTCATCTTCGTCCACATCACTCAGATCATAGGCATCGTCGTTATCTTCACAGTCGACGTCGTCAAGCTCAGCAGCTTCTAGTGTCTCTGAGGAGGTCTTGGACGCACCCTGTTCTACCGTTCCACTGTCCTCACTGTGTGCACCCTCTTGACTGAAACCACGGTCGCTCTCATATCCTCCCGTGGTATCGTCAGTGTCCACAAACTCACAAGTGGTCAGGGTGGACACCGGTGCCGCCATGGCATACTCGGCCGTCTTGACGGCATCGTTGAAACGCACCTCCCGGACGATCTCGTTGCCCCGGCTGTCCACCTCTGGCTCCGGGTCCGGATAGTCCTCTGATATGGGCTCTGAGATGACACTGGTGAAGGAGATGCCGCTGCAGCCAGACAGGTTGCGATAATGGCCCAGATGGTGGCGGTGTTTGGAGAATGGCACCACGGTGCTGGCTGCTTCTGCCTCCTGCTGAAACTGACGGATCATGGCATTGTAGTTGTCCCGTGCACTTTTTGTCAAGTCTAGAAGATTCTTGTAGTGTTCCTGAAGAAAGACAGAAGGAAGACACACACAATATTAATATTTTTTTCAAATATGGTAATTCCCAATGGCAGACTTTTGAGGACAGTAGGTGGCAGCAGACTTACCAGGTAAATCCATTTTTCTTTGAAATTTGCGCATCCTCAAAACTATGCAAACAATGGACACTTATCTGACAAGTCTGCTGCCACCAAGCGTTCCAAAGTCTCCCATTAACCTACTGTGATTTAGCCTTGTAGATGAACAACAAATCTCAAAGCACCTTTTCAAAAAAAGGTTCATTGTGATGCCCCAAACCAAAATCAGGCAGTTTTCGGAAATAGTGTCATGGCATTCAAAGTGAAGATAACTGAAACATCAACCACGACATCAATGTGATATGATGTCTTAAACATTTTATATGGTGAGAAATACTAATCTTATTGGCGCTGTTTGAAAGCTCTTTTTATCACTTATTATGATGAGAAAATAAACCCAGATCTGGCAGGCAGTGCCTGGTTTTGGCAGGGAGCGACATATTTGTGGACATTTTTTCTGAGCAGTTTGGTTTTTTTTCCCATTGGAGAATGTGATCCTTGACCCTTACTTACCTGTGCGCCGTCATAGTTGAATATCCCAACCACGCTGACCGGTACAAGCTTGTTGACAGCTCGACCGAGTGCCTTACGTCCAAGGGCAAAGACGACAGGTACGTTCTGCTCATTCGATAGCGCTGTAATGCGATTCAATGCCTCGTCTAATCCACCTGTTACACAAATAAAAGCAAAACATGACTAGTTAGATTGCAAAATACTAGGCAAAAGTTGCATTTGGTGCTTGTTATGTGGCAGGGTGGATCCCCCCTCCTATTGTGTCTTCATCGTGTTCTGAGGATTTTACAGGGGGGGGGGTACTTCTGCACAAGAGGGGAAGATTGTGTGAGAGTATGGGAACATTTGGGGGGGACTCCCTCTGCCACATATCGGACATGGTCTAAAAAGTTGGAGTCACGCATTGATGTATTGTTGCAGCAGGCTCATGACTTGGGTGTAGACTTTTTAAAATTTTCTCGAAAATATGCCAGTGGTTCTGTACGAAAAGCACTTCAGGGAAGTATCTGAAAAAAAAAACTTTACTTCTGTAAAAAACAATAAATAAAAAAAGGTCACAACAAGTTTGTATCTGTACCTTCTTCCCATCTTTTACAGTTCCTTTTCTTTTGGTATTATTTTCCAGAGAGTTGATCAACCATTTAAATGCATCGGTTGTGTACAGTGGCACAACTGTGCACAGAACTAAGTTCACAGCGGACGAGATTGTATGGTCAGACAGTCGGACGGGTAAGCTTGCTTAATAAGAGCATATGCGGCGACAAAAAAAATTGCTGGAACCAGCCTAATTTGCTTGATCTATCAATCTTGTGTGATGTCGCACTTGAATTTAAACAAGTTTTTAAAAATATATATATTTTTTTAGCCTTTGAAAAGACTCTGCTTTAGTCGAACTGTGAGGCCATTCATTACCCATTTTTGTGTGTCACAGGTTGTTTCGGTTAGTAAACAGCATGCAAAAGATAATTCTTTTCTTCTTTCAAATGTTCAATTCCCTGCACTTTTGTCATGGGGAAGCAAAAACAAATAAACAAATTTACCCTGACCTTTAGATTGGATCCTCTCTAGGTTGGGAGAGACGATGATGCATTTGATCTTTTTCAGCTTCAGGTGTTTGGTGACCTCACGCAGTCCCATTACGATGCGCCGCTTGGATTTTGCCTGATGAAAAACATGAAACAGTTTACACATCTCACAGAGCAACTCCGAAACCTCTGGTCAGGGACAAACTGACCATAAATTGTTTTTAAAATTCTTATGGTTGTAAACCAGGACCTGGGCCAGCCCAATTTAGGTCTTATAGCTCAAAAAATGACTGTATTTTTTTATTTTATTATATTCTTTAAAGCAATTTAATAATTATAAGGCCCAAAGGCCACTCGAGGTGTGGGCTACTTTTTTGAAGGGATAGAAACCTGCCCCAATGCAACTAAGAACATGGAGGTGTAAATGAATCCATTGCGAGACAAACATAACTGCTTCTTCCTCTATTTTTAAGAAATGTAAAAAAAAAACATGATTATAACTATTTCTTTGTTTTTTGGGTATTTGTTCAGGATGACGTTTGTCCTTGAAAAGCTAAATAATAAATTAATAAATATCCATTCAAAAGCACTGGACTGCCAAACTTTGTTTTGCTAATCGCTTTTGGAGGTTCCTGGGTTCCATTACCAAAAAGATTTTGAATAGAAAAGAAAAATAACTAACAGCTTGATGACATTTGACCGTGTATAAGCCATACCTTTGTTGGGTCTTTTTGGTACTGTCTATCCTGGAACTTGACCAGGGTCTGCAGTAGAGTTGTGCAACAGGCATCAATGTCTTGATCTAACACTTGGTTGCAGTATCTGAAAGGTAAGATCATGCTATCACTATGGATCTTGGTGTACGTGTACAAATATTACTGTTCTTTGTGATGGCGCGCCGAGGCCGGGCGGTCTACCGCACTGGACTCTGGAACCCTGTCTTGACACCCGTGTCCTTAAGCGAGACACTTTACCGCTATTGCTTCGTTCCTTTGGACGGGACATAAAGCCGTAGGTCCTGAGTGTTGTGCAAGTTTGCCCATGGCCTGCTAAATCAAAACCACAAGGATGAAGACAAAATGGCAATTCTTGGCCAATCGGTCGTCAAGCTCTGATGTTTCTGATCAGTAGAGTGTGGATTTGAGTCTTGACACTTGTGTCCTTAAGCAAGACACTTAACCATTACTCCTTCATCCTTTGGATGGGACGTAAAGCAGTAAGTCCTGTGTGGTGTGTAATGCACATATAAAAGAACCCAGTGCACTTGTAATTCAGAGAAGGGGTTTGCTCTGGTGTTTCTGGCATGCTGGGCACAGATTGCCCCGCATCACCCTGTAAACCCTTACAAGGTGCTATATACATGTAAATGAGTCTCATGATTCAAAAATTTACTACACTTATCTTAAACATACTGCGCCTCATAATAGTGAACTAGATCGATGGCACCTTATAAATGCTTTATGTTATTAATACTATCATGATCCCCAGAGCAATTATTAGATCTAATAAACTCTGAATATTAAAATATATTATATTTGACTATTTCCTTAATTCTCACGGGTGCAAAATGAATTGATCTCGTTTTTGAAGAAAGAGGTGCTGGCTCTGAGAAGAGTCGATTGGTATGTTCTCAACATTGCAACTCTAGTGCATTTGTGCTCTAGCTGTCATCACAAGTTTTATTTTACTAATTGTTCATTTTTGCATCGGGGATAAAGAATATTATTTGTGTTGTGCCCATACACCTCGGTAGTCTAGTTGGTAAGACATCTGCTCTGGAATGGCGGAGGTCGTGGGTTCGAATCCCACCCGAGGAATATGCCTGTGGATTTTTTTTCACAGGACTCGGGAAAGTACTAAGTACATGAAGTACAACATGCTTAACACACATCGGTGTATGGGTGAAGCTCGAATAATATCAGTTTGATTTTATCAGTAATAATTTGTCGGCACATCTGATCAGGAAAAACAAAACATTCAGAAAACCAGGTAACATGAGTAACCACGCAATAGCCCCTAAGCGATACATTGACAACTGCATGTATTTATTGAGGGAAAACTAGATTTCTAAATATGTGAGACTACCGTAATGCAAAGTGACAACACTATTTCCATGAACATTATATACACACTCACTCTCTAAAACGACGACTGTGAATTGAAAGATTGATCTGAGCCGGGGATGTTGACTTGAATCCGGTCGCCGGACTGGACAAGCCCGAGCTCAGAGGCGACCCTGGAGACAACGGACTCATGCTCATGGGAGACATCTGACTCACAGGTGAAAGGTCACTCTGAGAGGTCATGAAAGATGTAGTTGAACCTCGCTCACTTGTGGCTGTCGAAGAAGGGAAAGTAAGGTAAGACTGTTCATTCGGAAGCAAATTATGAACTGAAACAAACAAGAACTACGTTCATTCAGAAGCAAATTATGAACTGAAACAAACAAGAACCATGTTGGGAAAGGATGGTATGAAACCCACGGCTAGACCACTCTTCCATGACTTAGGCCCTGTCTGGATTGGCGACTGCAGCTACGGCTGCGGCTGTTGGTATGGGCACCCTATGCTTCAATGCATGTTCACATGCTGATCAAGCCACAGCCACAAAACTCTATTTATTAACTGTAATATCTTGTTATTGTCAGATGTTCATACAATAGACCGATCCATTAAGCCCCGCCTACTAACATGTTGACCAATCACAGCCACGAGAACCCCACTGAAAGTCCGACAAAGGTCCGACATGTTAAAATCCCCGTTAGAAAAGTAAACAAACCACCGCCATTGTTCTGTTTTAACTTTTTCGAATTTCTGGTGGTGCAAATCCCACAGCAGTATACAGTCCCTGTACGGTCGTGTAATGGTTTAACAGTGCTGTTGTCTGCATCATTCTTTGGACTCCAGGCACTGCTCAAAAGGCCATGAAACTAAATCCATCCTGTTCACGAAAACCATGTACATGTACATTGCAAGTGTGTGGATCCGCTACGTGTGTGTGTGGCCGCAACCGAACCACTGCTGCGATCGTGGCAAGAAAGTCGCACAATATGCTGTTGCTAGGCAGTTGCTAAGGTAGGCGGGGCTTAATGGAGTGGTCTATTCTCAGTTTTATACTCTTGAATATTTGCAATAGCTGGGCACCTTTAAGAAAAACAGTGTTTCACTGAAAGGTTTCCCCAGGATAAACAATAAATAAATAGGAGTCTTCATGGGACTATTCCATTAAACGAGAGCTCCTGTTGGGAATAATCAAGCATGCCACCAGGCATGCCAGGTACACATGCTGTACTTGTATCCAGTGGGAAGGCACAGTTTCTGAATGGAACGAGGTAGGGAAACAACAAGTTCCACCAAAAACTTGTGATGTCCTGAGTACTCAGTGTACTTACCATCTTGTGACAAACCTAATCCTGCGTCTCCACTCATGGTGTCTGCATTCTTATCGTCGCTGTGGTTCAATCCACTGAAGGGAGAAAAACATTTAGTTAAATAAGGCCTTTTTTCAATTCCCATACCCACTTTGGGGCGTTTGCACCATTTTAAAGACTCAATCACCTCACAGTTCCTGGAGATGTTCCCGTAACACTATAACTTGATCAGAAGTTGGTTGGGGGGGGGGGGGGGGTTGTTCATGAGAAAGAGAAGGGTCTTACTCTTCAGCGTCAGAGAGACAGGTTTCCTGCAAGGTGCGCAGTCTCTTGTTCTCTTCCCTCTCCTTTAAGATGACCCTCTTCAAGGCACTAGGTTTCTTCTTCACCGGTGTCTCGCGTTCCTTGCCTCTCTTCATCGGAGCCGATGAGTCGAGTGGATTGTGACCCTTGGAATTGACAGAGATGTAAAATGGGTGCTAAATTATTCATCAATAACAACAGCTTCCGAATCGATTTTGGGAGTTTTGGAGCGCGTGACTGAGCGGTTGAGTGGACTCAACTTCTGGGGATGTGCGTTCGGATTCGGGATTTAGAACTCACGTCCCTGCGCAAGTGGACCAAGCCTGCCCTCAATGTTACACAGGGAAACGCCTTCAAAAAGCCGTTTACCAGTATTACGACAACTGTGTTGCTTAAAATGGAAGAAAAATTTACAAGAATATTTCACACACAGACAACTCTCAATAGCTTCAGATAGTCCTCTTACCAGTATTGGTGCTTGCTCACGTTTGCCAAACTGAGGTTGCACAACTGTCTTGGCCGCTAACCCTGTTGCCTGTGACGGCACAGGGGGCTGCTTGATCTCATTGTGATGCTGCACCTTGGCAGTGTTGGAGAAGTGCATGGTCGACCGGCCTTTACTGGCCAGGTTCTGCTGCTGTGTCTTAGCTTTGGTTTCTTGCTGTTGTTTCTGCAAAAGCACACCGAAAAAAACAAGGGTATTAAAAGTGAAGGAAAACTTTGGTTGTCAGAGGAGGAATGGACAAATTTTCACTCGAAATCATTAACTTTTCTGGGGAACTTTTTTAGTTCTACCTTGTTATAGTTTCAGACCAGGCAATCATTTGAGACTCCCATTTTTTTCTTTTAATGAAGAATTTTCTAAAACACAATGTCTATAGATAGATACGAGCCTTGGGGGGGGGGGAAGGGGTGATGGCTGCGATCAGGGCAACAGAGGTCACGACCTCTGTCACCTCTGTAAAACTCCAGGCTTGGAATCTGGGCCCAATTTCATAGAGCTGCCTATGCACAAAAAGTAGCTACGCACAACAAAATTATGCTTACCAGAATTAAGGTTACCAGCCAATATACCATGTCACATGTACCATCTGTGACTGGTATCCGGCTCATATTATTTGCTTGGCAGAAAAGTGTTGGGCAACAATCTCTGCTTGAGCAGGTCTATGAAAGTGGGCCCTAGGGCTGTTGTTCTTATACCATTCATGCTATTAATGGCACAGGGACTCCTTCCTGAAACCAAAATTTGTTCAACTTGTTTCGAGATTCAAATTTGTATGTGAAATCAGATAATGGCCTACGTGTGATTTTGGGCATGGTATTCGATGCTGCTTTCACAAAATTCTGACCCCACAATGTGATAACGCTTGTGAACGACTTGGTAACCAAAGACTAGTTATCGGCGCATGCTCTACAAATAAAAATTCCCCGAAATGTCGTCACTGGTATAGCACGGGTCATTGCTGGCTCACGCCTTGGAGAGCAGCATTGTCAACGACGCACAGTCCCTCAAAAACTCTTTGTCTTTAGCTTGTTTACTACTGCTAGTAATAGATCCTACTACGACGTGTAAGTTTTATTTTAATAAAATGAAATACACGTACGATTACCCTGGACAAACGAAAGGATTCTTTTAGAACATAAATGTAAGTTTTCAGACAGTGGTCTTCACTTTGATCTCAAGCTACACCAGATAAGGCGCATCGTTAGATAAGACGTAGTGAAGTTTTAGTACCTTTGAAAGTGAGACAAGCCGCGTCTTATACAGTACACACAGGACAGTGCAGTGAACAATTACACGTACATACTACACACACATCCCCTTTAAGCCAGCCAGGCATGCCTACATAATTAGGTGTAAAATTATATTTAGCATGAGGGGGTTGTATAGGACGTGACTGAACTCTTTGCAAGTGAAATCTCGTCATCTTGAGGCAGGAAGGAAGGTGGAGGAAATGTGACCCCCCCCCCTTAACCTGCCCCATTATAGAGCGACGTTAGTATTTCTCAAGGAGTATCTAGGCCACCTCTGAAGGCCTGCTTAAATTTAGAAACTGAACTGAAAATCTAGAAAGATAGAAGATATCAACCAACTTGGAAAATAAACTCCAGTGCAACTACTTCAAGTGGTAAAATAAGCTATATTTTACTGAGTCATGTGGGCCTGAACCTTTACAATGCAATTTTTGTACCCACATTTTGAAAAGCCAGTGCACCAAAAAAAAGGAAAAAAAAGAGGGTACATTACTACCTATGAGTAAATCTAAACTGATTATTAAGCAATTCCAGTGAGCTTCAATGAAATTAGTTGCAATTGAAGTCAAGCCGCACATTCAGTAATCCTCATAAAAACAGAAGAATAATTTATGATTTGGACATTTGCCTTTTATACAAATGGTACTGGTAGCAGCTGTTTTCAGGAAAAATTGTCCATCTGTACTTAATTCAGCTCTTGTTCTAATTTAGCTAAAAGATTTTATACAACAGTGTGAACAATCATGAACAGAATCACTGAAAAATAAAAAATCACTGACAAAAAGATATGTTTTGTGGTGTTTTCTAGGAAAAAAAGTGCTCCCTCCTAATGGGATGAAATTTCCCGAGGTTGGTTATAAATTATGAAGAGTTGTAAAGACTGGAACAATATTCTTTCGAAAAACCAAAGATGATTCGTACTTTTAAGCATTTCTGTTTGGATTTGTCCTGCATTGATGTATGATTTGCACAGAGTCCATTGGAATAAATCTTGGGTGAGAATTGAGCCCACAACCTTATGCATTCTAAAATGTGTCCCAACCGCTAGACCCACCCTGAGCTCGCCCAGTGACAGAAGGCCAGTTCAGTTCACATTCATGTAATTTAGCGAAGAGTACCGCAAAGAATTTCCGTACAAAAAATAACAAATCTTAAAAGCAACAAACAAGGTTTCAGACTGAATTGCTTCTGACTGGCACCCTGAACAAAGATATTGACAAAATAGGGAGACCGCCAACATTAGGGCTGGATAGCTCAGTTGGTAGAGCGCCGGTACAGTAATCCTAGGGTCACAGGTTCAAATCCCGCTCCAGTCAAGTTAATTGTTCACCCCCAAAATTTAAAAAGTCTAAAAGTAATCTGAACATGCAGGATTATCCTATCATGGTGGACAAAAGTGACTAGGGTCACTGGTTCAAATCCTGCTCAAGTCAAGTTAATTGTTCACCCCAAAATAAAAAAAATCTAAAGGTAATCTGAACATGCAGGATAAATCCTTTTGTGGTGGACAAAAGCAGGGGACGATGAGTAGTATTACCTACCTCTAGAGCAGCCAGCATGTCACCCAAATCATACTCAATAGGCATCTTGGTTTTCTTGTTGGGCTTCTTCAGGTTTTCTTGAAGTTGCCTCTGCTCCTCGGTGATTTCAGAATATTCCTGTTTAGATCAAATTTTTACAAACGTCAGCAACAGCATGTTGAATACCTAGTGCCAATTTCATAAAGCCTGTAAGCAGACGCTTTATGCTTACAAAGTACCCCTTAGCACAGTTTCTATTTCATAAACACTGCTAACTGTAGGCAAAGCAAAAGGCAAGCTAACTTGCTTGTGGTTCTAGTAAGCAGACGAGTGACACAACAATGCTAATCCATTGTGAACGCATGGACGCACTGTCAAATCTCCTTGATTGTTTATGAAATAGACTTTTGCCTCAGCTATTGCTACAGTACAGCACAAAAATTTGCTTACTGGCAAACAGTTTTATGAAATCGGGACCAGGGCCCAATTTCATGGAGCTGCTTAAGCACAAAACATTGCTTAACAATTTGCAGCTTAGCGAAAATGAGCAGGATACCAGTCACAAATTTGACACGTAACATAGTATTTTGGCTGGTAGTCATAATCTGGTAAGATTAATATTTGTTTGCTCAGCTAGTTTTTCGACTTAAGCAGCTCTATGAAATTGGGCCCAGGGCTCGATTTCACAAAGAGTTAAGATTGCGAAACACTCTTAATTGCTAAGCAAAGTGTGATGTCACAATACAAGTACAAATGATTATGATAATACTGACAACTCATCTTAAGATGAGTCTTAGGGCTCTGTGAAATCGGGCGCAGGACCTTATTTCATTACACGCAAACAAACATTTCTCTTCAGCAGAAAATCCCTCTCAGGAAACATGTTTCCTTAGCAAAAAAAAAAAGAAAATGAATGAATAAAAAACAGCAGGGCACCACTCCCAACTATGTAAAATACACGATATTTAAGCAGGTTACCCTTTTCTGCTAAGCAATGACAGTCTCGTGCTAAAAGATTTTACTGCTTACTTTGAAGAATTTTCTTCCTCATACATCAAAGGTCTTATTTCTGGCTATACACCTAGTCACAGCCTTCCTTCCCCTGATATATGTACTATGTACAATGTACATGTACATATACCTTCTAAGTTCTAGTAGCTCAGAGAACAATGTCAATCTTTCACAGCTGCTGCACTTAGGGAATTACTTATCAGTACAGATTTGGTTCCATACAAACTTTGGCCGTGTCAGAATTGGTGGCTACGGCTTAGGCTACATCGCCAAGTCAACATGCATCAACGTATAGGTTGTCCATAGCAACACCCTTAGCAACAGCAATAGCCATAGCTGCCAATTCGGATACGGCCTTTGAAATCTTTCAAGCCCAATCTGAAAATTTGTTTGTACTCAAAAAGCATACAATACTCAGTCCATCACAATTTTATAAGATTTTGACGACTCTGTTCATCATGCACCTCAGAGTAGTTTTACTCGATAGATGGCGCAATGTGCGTCATATTATTATGATTATTAAGTACAGTTTTGAGCTAATCACCTGTATTGAATGCGGGGGGGGGGGGGGGGAGGGTTCACAATACAGTCAACCCTCCACATTTTGCCTAGGAGAGGCCGGTTTTTCAATGCATCATGGGCAAAATGTCAACAAGTTTTTGGTATCGTGTTATAGAGTTACCTGCCTGTGTGTTGATTTAACACACATTTATTACAATGCTGTCATTAAACAAAAAAATACATTGTAACTAAATCAGCATTGCACCTATAGAAAGGTGTCAGGAATATGCAGTTATGAAAGGGTCGGCAGCTTGACTAGTGACAGACAAGATGCCGACAAGAGACAAGCCAATGGACAATGGAGACTGACAAACAAAAATTTACACAAGGCTCCTATAAGATCAACATGAGTTATAGGAGCACTTTTAAAAGAGCACTTTTAACTGAACATTTGGACGCTCTAAATAGAAGTGCCCTTTATTTAAAAAAAAAAAAAAGTAGCCTTGCCCCCCCTAACATAATTAAGAGGACTTTCTGGGCTTGTATTATACTCATATCCGTTCCAACTACATGAAGCCTTCCTGGACACTTCCTGGAAAGTGTTGTTGTGGTCAAAATAACATGCTTTTGCACACAACCATCCTCCCTATTTAAAAGGAAACTGTTTTATTAGCCTAATTTGAAACAATGTACACGTTGCAAGTTTTGTTCACACCTTAAACAGTCTCTTAACCTCCTTTAATCTTTTGTGTTCAAATTGTCACTGCACGCTAATCTTTATTTTTAGATTTGCTTGGTACTCTACCCACTCCCTCCTTCTTGATGATTTTGCTGTCCCGAAGAAGAACATGAACACACCTTAGCAGCAGCCTGTGCCGCAAGGATGGCCTTCTTGCGGCGTTTCCGAGCGTTCTTCCCATCACGTATCCCGCTGGCAGCTGCCTCTGGGTTCAACAAATCCTCAGGTTTAATGATGTCTCCATGATTGACGTCGGTGGTGCTATCAACTGGCTCACAATCTCCTGCCCTGGTCTGTTGGGGGAAGAAAAAAGTTCCACACTTTGTGAGAACTAAAACCAAGCAATGAATACCTATAGATGCTCCCTCTTTTAAAAAAAAATGTCATTACATGTACTTTTAATCAGTGTCATGCATTATGCCTAAATATTACTACAATTATTAGAAATTGAAGATAACAATTCTAGAAACAATGATTGCAGCCAAGGAATGCATAAGTTCAAAGCTGGCTTGCCATGATAGGCATACGAGCCAGTGAGGGCAGTTTCTCCGCCACCCACCAATAAAAACTAAAAATCAGGCGAAACATTGGGGAAAAATCAGGCAATGCAAGAAGAAGAAAAAATAAATAGACATATTAGAAATATTTTTTTCTGTGTAAAATGTTGGGCACATCAACCGCTCTGTGCCACTTTAACCAAAGAGTCCCCATAGGCCTATGCTTGCCATTGGCCACAACACTAACTTTCACAAAGGTAGTTTTACAGGTTATGTGGTGTGTTGTAACCAATACCAATACATAGTCCAACATGTCCAAAAATTGGACTTCTATCATGTCTATGGTAATCATGAATTTTAGCTGTTGATCAAATATTGTCTAAACCACGGGCCAGAGTCTATTCATTGTACTATTACACGTACATAGAACAGTTTTCCTGGTTTGACCAGCATACATGTACATGATGTACATGTACACAGCACAGCAGTGTGCATGTACATGTATGCATGAATGTTGCCTTAAACTAAATGCACATAAACACATATTTTCAGACTTTACGCTGAACAAAATCAGTATTGGTACACTTCCATTTTATATAATGTAAGCTATACTATAAATATCACTAACATCAGGTTTTAGTGATGATCCACTACAATGTGGCCCACGACGACAAGTATACAAATTGTACACACTGTTACAGAACAAGCACAGAATTTAACCAGTTATTGTGCATTAAAATCGGCCAACATGAGATGCTGAGTCACGCTCAATCAACGGCAAAAACAATTTTTCTAGAGTGTGCAGCCTGTACTGTAGCATTGGTTTTCATGAACATAGATGACATATATACATGTACTACATGTCTGACCATCGGACAGTAATTGAGGAGAAACGTAGTATGTACATGTACATGTACATATTGTGTACAAACATGTACTATGGAGAAAGATAGTCGGTTTGATGTACATACCACATGTACATGTGTGTGTACACAATACATGACACTTTTTCTGTAGCTGACCTATAAATGTACACATGTACAATGTATACAGTGTATGTACACACTGTACATTAAAACCCAAACTCCCCTGGGTGATTTACTAGGATCCTTCCCCACTCTACATGCTCTAACAAATTCAAACACCATATGGGTAACTCAACACCCGAACTGTGATACTCTGATTATGGTGAAGCATGATCAGTTTACTAATGCAGTCCCCAGTCCAACAGAGTTTGATGGAACAGGGACTGTAAGGCTTTTAAATATTATTTTTAAACAGCTTTACTTTTTTTTAATAGGACAATCAACGCTATCTCACCAACCCACCCCCTCCCCCGCACCATGTAAATTATACAAGTTTGACAAGCTCAACTACAAACCTGTGCCGGTGACACGGCTAGCTTACCGATCGACCTGTTACACGTTTACATAATTTTTAAATGCGAAACGCGCACCACATTGCGATCACAATGTACACAATTCACAGTGCACAACCGAGTGACGCAAAAGCAGTCGCATCGTTTCTAATGATAACAGGCTGACAGTTTTTCCGAATCTCGCTACTTTGCTATTTAAAATACATTGAGGTCACTTTCAGATCAACGTGTTAGAATGAGAGCACACGCCCTCTGTTGGTGAAATATACCTGTGCATTACGTGACTGATAGCATACAAAAACGCCTTCACCAAGGACTGCACTTGTCTGCGCATGCTAGGGATTATCGCTGGTGCGCCCGCTACTAGGCAGTATACAGCATTGTTGTCACTGGTGGTGCGAACATGAAAGCAACACTGATCTCTACTAGAGCAGTCGACAGCATGGTCGACGGAGCACAATTCCTCAGAAATTTGAGCTTGTTTAAGAAAATCTACACAACCTGTGGGCTTTATTTTACTAAAATTAACATTTAGGATACCCTGGATGAACAAACTGATCATTTTACAGTATTTTTCTTGGGATGATTTTTCAAAGTGAAAACGTGATGAAGACGCAATGTTTTTCAGGGATTAGAGTGGATGAAAAAAAAAATTCCTCGAAACACCGGTGGAGGTTTTGGTGGCTACCAACCGTGCCATAACCCGTATCAGTGGCAGCATTCTGTGCTTAAATGTAGATGGGGCAAGCACCATTTTTTTGTTTAAAAATTCCGAAACAATAATTTTGAAAAATCCGGAGGAATGTCATCCCTGGTTTTTATCATATACAGTCGTGTAAAAGGTTTTTTTTTTCAACCGTAAACTTTGTTTCTGAAAACTGATGGTAACACGTGTAACCGACCGTTTCACATTAAAAAAAACCAAAAAAACGGCTACTTGCCTACATAAATAACCATAAACGCACAGGCATACTCAAGTACATGTTTATTAGCATGGTATTTATCGGCGAGAAAAATCAGGAAAAAACATGGGTGGAAAATTGCATTGCATCGACATGCAATCACGCCTACGGGAAATTGATACTGCACATTCCAGTAACATGGTAATTCAACAGCACTGTAACTACAAATAAGTCAACGTTTCCACTGACTCATTGGAAGACAATGGTTTAGTCTTACAATATTTTACTAATGTTACATCCTACATTATTAATATTTCTAGTTAACCTAATGCCTCGGTTAAATGATTAAAAATGACAATTTTTGACATTTTTAAGAGTAATTTAGTATGTTCATACATGTACATGTATCAAAATTTATTTTAAAAATGGATCAACCAATGAATTTAAATAAATCTGTGTTTTTCATATTTAATTACCAAAGTGTATTGCAGAACCTATGCAACATCCATGCCTGCCTTTTTTAAATACAGTACAGAGTGCAACTGGTTTCATTTCATTAAAAAATAAACTAAGAGAATTCCAATTTTTGCAATCTTTCTGAGCTAAACAGAGACGAAGTAGTCAGAATGCATGCAAACAAAGCATTTTACACCGCAAAGACATCTGCAGGTATTGGGCAGGAAAATTTAACCAGAGTGCTCACAACAAAATTTGATAGAGTAATTCTGGTACAAAATGTAAACATTTCTCATATTAGCAAGCAGGATCCTGCCTGCCAGGAAAAGCCCAGAACTGTGCCTTGTACATGGTCACTCTTTTTGCAGACAAGGTCACATGGTCTATATTGACTAGGGGAAAAACACTCACCGTTTGTCTCATCTGGACGGTCTTCTGCTGTTGAAGAATTGCACTGTAGGAGCGTGGTTGGGAGTTCATGGCGTCCACCCTGCCCGGTCCTCCAGGGACCCCGATGGAGAGTTCAGGGAAATCCCCCATGTCTGTCAAGGCAGGAGGGGGAGGCGCTGGTATCACTGGTGCTTCTCTGGTTTGCTCCTCTGAACCTTCAACCCCTTTTCCGGCTCGCTTACGATCCTTCTTCTTTTTTCGTTTGGAATTCTGGTTTGAGCCAGTGTCTGCACTCTCGTGTGCTGGAATGTACTTTGTTCCTGGTTTCTGTTGGGGAGTTCTGTTCCCTGGAGTATATCCAGAATGAAAAGTTTGGTTGTTACGAATGTTTTCTATTGATGGTTGCTTTTGCATTGATGCTGGAGGTCTGGGTTGAAGTTGGTTTGGCACAGGTACAGGATGGCGCTGTGGAGGTTGCTGGCTAAGGATTCGGGCATAGCTTAAATGTTGCGGCGCATGTTGTTGTAATGGCTGCTGCTGAAAATGCTGTTGTTGTACCATGGGCTGTTGCTGTAACCTCGGGGGCATTCCATGGTGCAGCTGTAAATGTTGGGGTGGGGGATAGTTATTCGCAGCTTGCCCCATCTGCGGCGTTGTGGTGTTGTAACCAGCCACTGGTTGCATGGAGTTTTGAGTACATGTACCGTACATGGCAGATCCTACCAGCTGCTGTGACTGGGTGACATGCCGTGGCACTGCACTCACAACGGCACTGGGATACTGCTGGAAACCCTGAACTTTCACGGTGGGTCCCGTCGCTGCATCTTGTGTAGCCATTCCCACAGAGGTTTGGTTGGTCTTGGCATGTTTCGGGCTGTAGTAGCCACTGTCACTGTCCACTGCTCCGGCCTCTGCCTCGGAGTCAGTAGACGTGGAGGTTTCCTGACCAGTTTGGTTTCCCTGAGACTTACGACGCGGCTTTGACTTGTGACGTCTCAGCATGCTCGGCTTTTCAGCGAGAGTCTTGTTGGCTATATCATCTGGAAAATCTGGACAACAAAAGAAAAGATTCTTAATGAACCGTGTGACTCGTGAAATCATACGCTTCCAATAGAGCAAAAGAGACTGGACATCCTGTGGGCACAAAGTGTACACAGCTCATTGGCAAAAAAAAAAAAATTACATTCTTGAAGATGGCAGTGTAAAGTTTTTGATATAAACAAAGTTTGATACAAACAAAGGCTGCACATTATACTGCACATCTCCAAAGTAATTTAGCTGTAATTTGGACAATACTTTATTCTATGTGGAAATTAGGGTACACAATGAAAACCTACCCAAATGAGCAACCTCAGATTTTGCCTGCCAGGTAAGCCCTGGATAAGCTTGTGTTGATAGACCATATTGTCGGATATGACAAAAGACACAAAAAAATTCTGGTGACATATCGTGATGGTAAATTTTAATATCAGCACAAGCTTAACCCTGAAATGCTCAAAGTTACACGAGTTAACAAATTTTGACAAAAGAAAAGAGAAAAGCTTGTACAAAAAATTATGAACCTTATTTAAAAATGCCAGCAAACTATATATATATATTGGTAGGAGGTCAGCAAATTATTATCGGCAAGGACTGAATTTAGACAAATTTTATGTCAAAATGCAGAACACTTCATTCAGATCTTGTTGTACCATAACTAATTATTAATTTCCATTTGGTACAGTTTAATATTAAAACTTTTCTAAAAACCACTATTAGTTCAACGCCTTGTATCCTTTAGTAATTTAGCGCGATATAAATCCAGTTTATTATTAGTTGTCCACCATGTCCACGTGCACAATGTAAAACACTCTTCTCAAAACCTTTCTTTTCTATTAATTTTATGAATGCAGGGTTGATAAAAAGATAGTTCTACAACTATTAGGCAAAAAAAAAGAAATTACAAAAGTGAAACTTTCTGCATGGTAGAGAAGTAATGAATATTCATGTGCCCTTCAAGTCAACCAGATTCATAATTGAGAAAGTAAACACATGCCTGTTGAGGCTGATCACATGATTTGAAGATAAACAACACAACCGCTAACTGCAGTAGTTGTTTAGGTCAAGTTAATGTTAACTCAGTTTCATAGTGTTATAAAGCTCTTAAACACAAAAAGAGTGCTTAGCACAGTAAAATCTCGCTTAACAGAAACCAGTTACCAGCCCCAAAATACCATTTAATGTATGTGACTGGTTCCCTGCTAATTTTTGCTAGGCAGAAAAATTGATTAAGTACCATTTTCTGCTTACCAGCTCCATGGAATGAGGCCCCCAGACCGTAACCTGTCCAGGCTCAATGTAATTATTACACACATATTTTCAATGCATTTGAGTGCATTGTCGCAGAATATAATCACAAGGTGAAATCAGGACTACTCCATTTCATGAGGCGAAGCCAGGTGAAATGGGAAAAGCCAGATTTCATTGAGTGATTCAGGCATGATATTTGGCCCGAGGAAAAAAGTAGGAAATTCTTATTGGCCATACCAATTAATGTACAACTTGTATAGGTTTTGATAGGCTTTTGAGGCTATTTAATAACAATTTTGCTGATTTTTCTGCGGGCAAAAAAATAAGAAACCAGATTATTAGAAGGAAGAATATCATGCCTGGTGATTATATTCTGCGATAATGCATAAACAAGGTTCAATTCCCACTCCAGTCAACTTTTCTTTGGTCACCCCAAAATGTATTTTTAGATTCTAATATTTTTTAAATTGAGTGACAAACAACAACCATGAATCTACTCGACAAAGTAACAGTTGCTGGACAAAAAAAACCCATGTTTACCTGTCTGGGACCCAGTATCCACACACACCAGGGTCTTGGAATACCTTCTGCCCTCTGCACTTGAAGATGATGAACTGCCATCTCTTGAGGAACCTGATCCCCGAGACTTGCTTTTAAGGTGAGCATCTCTGCTACTGGAGTGCTGGTGAAAGAAAATTAGAATCCACAAACTTGTAACCTTAATTTTTGTCTTCGCCCGTTTACGTGGAAGTGATTTCCTACTCAAAAGTTAGGAGAGAGTGAGTAAAGTCAGTGAGATATCCTCTACCCTAAACACCGTCAGGCCAGGCCTCGATCTTAAGAAAAACGGGGGCAAGCCTTTGCTGGCCAAATCAGAGAAATTGTACACTGGCATGCTGGCCAAGCTGGTAGTGACTACGGTGCAACTTTTCTGAAAGGCACGCTAGCAAACTCGACAGGGCATGAGGCCAATGGCCTCGATGGCCTCGGTTAAGATCAAGGCCTGCATCAGGCGTTTTCTAGGCATCCTGCTGAAACGCATCAAAATGCAACATAGTTGAAATGAAAACCCTTCCAAGTGCAACAAAATGCAACAGGATTCTGTTGCATTGTGAAGTGAACTGATTCACACCAGCCTTGGCAGTGGACATTTACCCTGGTAAGTGTGCCAGTAATGCGTAGAAAATTGATGGGGAAATTGACTGCACATTAAGGCCCTTTACCCTGTAAAATGCAAATCAATGCAACGAGTGTGGGATTGGAGTTGATTGTTAAATGTAATAAAATACAACAACTTAAAATTTTATTGCGTTTAGCAGGGTAAGGGCTTCAGTCTACTTTCTCTTTATGGTTCCCACATAAAATCAAAAAGATATACGGAAACAAAGCGAGACACCTTACCCTACTTTGCCTCTGTGAAGGTTCCCGCGGCCCGTACCCATTACTCTGATGATACGGCCCCATCTGCACATGATTTCCCTCAGCGTAATTAGGGTAGTATCCAGGATAGTGTGCAGGCGTCGCCTGGAAGGACCCCTGGGGCATGGGTATAGGTCCCTGAGACATGGGCTGAGATGCTGAGTGCCCCTGAGGGTGTGGGAAGTATGCTTGAGGGTATTGCATAACAAAGTTTGGCGACTGAAGAGGAGGAGGATACTGATGATTGCTGAAGAGGTCTGCTGGTGGAGGGGGAAAGGAAGGTCCTGAGCTGACTGCTGGAGAGGATTGTACGTGTGGGGGATATGATTGCCATCTCATCTCTGGTTTGTGACCTGAGCCGGTGGCACTAAAAACAAAATACAAAACGAGATATCATCAGGGCCAAATTTCATGGTGCTGGTTACCAAAGAATTCTGCGCTTACGGCGCCCTGTAAAGCACGTACTCCTATGGGTCGTGGCAGGGCATAAGCGTAGAATTCCGCGGTAAGCAGAGCCACGAAATTGGGCCCAGATGAATAGAGCTTTGAATGTTGCATGTAATTTTTTTTTGTTATGGGTGGCCATCATTCTGTATGTTAAAGATAAAAGTAAAGGATTCTTAACCATTTGAGGCCGAATGTCGTGTATACACGCCAATATTTTCCGAAGCAGCAAACGGGCAACGTGTAAACACACTAAATTGATGAAAAAAACAGAACAAAGGTCACCTGGCCATTTTGTTTCAGAGGGTGCACATAGTATGCACTCACTGTGCAACGCTTCGTTTCACCCACAAAAAGAGGACCAATAATGCTGAACATTTGGCCTATTTTTCGCCCACTATGTAATCCCAGATTCCAGACCTTTGTTCTTTTGTTCCAAGATGAGGATTACGAGACATCGAGAGGCTTTCACCAATAATTCATTGTATTTCCGCTCAATGGAGGTAAGTCAAGAGTGAACGGAGTGTCTAGTCTTGGTTCCGGATTAACAGCAATCCTTGGCCATACATGTAGCTCACAGCCGAGGTTTTGCAATTCACGATGTGTGAATTTAACATTTTCTCAATGGAGACACCATACATTCCGGTGCTTCAAAGAGAATCTTTGTTCACGTCAGAGTTTCTTTGTGCCAGTGTTACTCTCAAAGAGAAATGTTTTCCACATCAGCTCTCTAACATTGCAAAGAGAGTGTTAAGCAGTAATTTTTGCTTTTAAGCTCTTTGCTTAGTAAAGTGAAAGTGGGGCTCAAGTCACAGTTTTGCTGCTAACAAATTTCTGCTTATCCAGACTTTTCAGTGCTGAGAATATTTCAATGAAATTGGCTCCAAATGGTGTAGTCAAATACAATGGGGATGTGCTGTACTTCAAATTTGCTGAGTGTTAATTTTTGCACCGGGCATCTCCAATTAATGATGTAAGACGCGACTATACAAAATGCTAGCGTCACACGAGTTAAAGCCTGCGCCTTATTACAAGTACCCAGTACCTGCCAATATTGAAAAGTCAGAAATTAAAACACTTCAAGTCAATCTGCAAGGTCACACCGACAGACCTTGCAAAAAGCAAAGTTATCACCCTTTATAGAAATTGTTGCATGCATTCCTCGCAAAACTTCTGTAATCATTTGGGAGTTCTTTTTATCTTAAAGAAATAGCAGATCACTTGCATCTCAGAGGAAGAAAAATTCTCTATTGCAGGTTGTCCATGTCATTGTTACAAAATGGTGACGCTACCTTAAGTAAATAGCTCCCTCTTTTGTGATTTTTTTTCTAACTTTCGGTGAAATAGCACCCTTTTAAAAAATGTTTCCCTCCTCGTTTTCAGAAATTTGACTGTTCTGATTTGTTTAGGGTTTTAAAACTTAAAAATTGAGTGTGGTACACGAAGGTAATAGCATTCCCAGTTGTAGTGGCAAACCCTGACACAGGTCACACAAAATTAAATTAAAATGGATTGGTCCACAGAGTCAAACCATCCCTTACAAAATAGATCACAACTGGAACATTTCAAGAGGAAAATGAGCATTAAGGGGCCATGAGGACCATTACACACAAGTACTGATGCAATCTCACCTGTCTTGAACAAATGGATAACAGTTAGTCAGGTATCGTGGTAACTCTGTCAGAGTGTAACTTGCCCCATTAGACGAGGGGACAGCTTGGTGACTTTGGCTACATGTAGGTGGGGCCATCTTGGGGTGGATAGATCCAGGATGGGCGTGTCCCATATAGGTGTGACCAGAGCCATGGGCTTGATGATAATTGTTATGCTCATGTTGGAGTTTATGGGGGACATTCTGCCCAGGTCTTGCCGAGTTTGACTGGCCAGGGATGAAAGGCTCTACCTCGGCAGACAGTGGAGTCCCCTGAAAAGAAAAGGAAAAAAATCAATCAAAATCTCACACAAAACAGACTCTTGATTAAAAGATATCATAGTAAAGGTTCTCCATATAAAACGAAACTTCAGGCCAGTCTGTAAATACAAAAAAAAAATGTTTTCAATTAATTATTTTAATGCCCTTAACACTAACCACCACAGGTCAGTCAAAATCCAACAGGGGTTATTGTTGGACTTTGGATGGTTGAGTTCTGTAAATCTTGCCTCTGCTGTTGGACTATGGCTGGTTGAGTACAAATGGTTCAGGGGACTAGTGTTGGACTTTGGCTGAGTGTGGAAAGTAGTACTACATGTATGATATGCAGCCCTGTTGGACTTTGAATGAGTGTGGAAAGTACTATGATTATGCAAACTGTATTGTTGGATATTGATGGGCTTGGTACTGTACTTCTCAAATAATCAAGCTACAGCCATGTCATAACGTACCCAGTCAGTTAAAATCAAACAGCAGAAGACCTGTTGGAGTATGGTGGGTTGTGTACTGTCCCCATACATGTATGTGTTCTGTGGGAGTATCATGGATTGCGTACTGGCCCGACAAGTGTATTGTTGGAGTATGATGGATTGAGGAGGTCTCCTAGTAAAAATGCTTAGGGGGTTAACACAATCTTTCGACCCTTTCAATTTGGAATTGGCAAACTTTCCCTTTAACCTAATTTCCACATCTCGCTCGTTGAAAGTGCTATTTTGATCTTGTCAGAGAGAGTCAAATGGAAAGTACACACATCACTGTGTGTGATTTTTTTAATTCCTATTAATTCCTATTTTCTAGTTTTCAATAAACACACCATAGAAATAAATATGACCACATAATCAAAAACTGTTTTTTATTCTATTTCAGAGAAAACAGCGACAAACGTTCAATCGACCAAGGCAGTCTCAATTTTATTTTTAGATTTTAACACATCACTACAAAGATGTGGGAACTTAAGTTTCATTCAGAGAAAACTTAGAAACAGCTCACAGTACATTTCAGATTTCATCCAAAAATAATTACATGTACCAGCTAAGGTAAATTTGTATTTAAGGTTATTGAATTCTGCTCTTTCCCCTGAAGAGTTGGGATGATTGTAACCCGACACAGTCACTGACGAAACACCGCTTTCACTACCCTGTTCAATATTGGAATTTCAGGCAAGGCATTTAAAGCCCCAGCTCGACATTGGTAAGAAGAAAAACATAAATGTTCACAGATTTCCATTTATACCTTACATGGTATAAGGATAATGATGGTAGAAAACTCTCCTTGAAATATTTCTGCCGGAAGTGTCATTGTTTTTAAATAATAAATGAAATAAGATCAAAAATTAGTTTTCGTCTCAGTGAGACAACAACTCTGCCTACAGGAATGCGTACAAAAATGCTGAATGCATTTTTACCGTTTTCTCGCAAATGAAAAAACTAAGTGAGCTGACATTTTCACCAGTTGGTTTTACTAAAAATATCAAGATTTGTGCAAAGAAGGGACAAATTTACAGTCAGTTTACCAATGTTGAGCTGGGGCTCTAAGTTTTTTTTATGATTTTCACCACTTAAACAAATCAACACGAACACATCTAAGCATACAATACAATAATACTATGGTCAAGGACCGCAGGTTTCAATAATCAAGACTACCTCAGAAATTCTTTGGATATGAAAGCAAAACTAAAATTAAAAGGTCAATTTAATATGAAAATTCAGGGGCGGCGAGAGGGGGTGGGGTAGTACGACAAAAGGTGAAAGCAGCATGCTTGACTTTTGTACAGTGGCAAAGCACAGCACAGCAGAGGGAGCCAGAGAGTTTCCTTGATGTAAATTATCCGGCAAGTTTAAGAGGTGTGAATTCTGTGACCCTCAATGTGGGTGTCACTGTTGGGAAATACTGGGAAAATACCGGGAAATACTGGAAAACTAATGGAAAACAACTGAAAAACTACCAGAAACCTACATGTACTGCAAAATATTGTGTTGAGACAAAGCGTAGAGCTTGTTCTTTAACATTTCAAGCACATCATAAAAGTATCCAAAGACAAAATCATGCTGTTGGCCTGTATTCAACTTCTCCACGCCCTCCCTTTCCTTCTGTCGATTTACAGTGCTGAGATGTATAAAAATCAAACAATGTTAAGCGTGTATAGTGTTTTTTGAAGCTACATTATGCTGTTCCGGTGCAAGCTCAAATCATTTATAAGCTACGCGTTGTGTGTTTACCTAAGTCGTGAAAAGTGGCACAAACATCAATTAATGAATGCCCATCATCAGGGCGGATCAGATGAAGAAGAAACAGTGTGTAAACAAATTCAAATAAAAATCTTATAAAAATGGAGACTTTTTCGTTTTCTTACGCGTTCCTGAATTTTTTTCCTTTTGCGAATGTATAGCTAGATGTAATACTAAGTATACACAGGTAGCCAACACATACTTTTAAAATGATGATATTAAGTGTCCATTACTTAAACACGGGCTTTACACTTACGCGATAAGAGACCGTGTAGCTCAATCTCCGTAAGTATGGTGTTTAATCACGATATGCCGCAGTGAAAGCGACAGAAGCAATGAGGGAGACATGAAGAAGTTGAATACAATGCAAACAGTGATACTTTCGGTACATCATGTCAGGGAACAAACGAAACATCTACCCAGTGTAACTATAGAGAGTATGCACAGTTGTTTTCCTGCAGTAAACTTACGGCCGTTTTGACCTCAGTGAGGGCACTACTTCTTATACACGTCTCTATGAGACTCATGACGTCAGACGCATGGTCTATTCAGTGTTTATGTGTTTTTTGAAGTTTTTCTGGTGTCATCCAGAACCTTTTCAATTCCAATGTTTTCCTTAAGTTTTTCCAGTGTTTTCAGGGATAATATTCTAGTAACAATACCATATTGACACCGCTCAATTTCACTTCTGCATGCATGGCATGGGGCCTGGTGGTGTACGGGTGTGAATAAGAAAGTGTGACATCTTGCACAGGGTCAGGGCCTTTCTTGGCAAAAATGCCGTATCTGCCACTTTAATCTCCCTTAATTTGGGTCAAATTTTATCCTTACCTGTCCAGAAAGGTTGACAGAATATTATATACAGAGAGGAACAGGCACTTTGAACGATTACAAAGTGTCGAAATCATGAAAAAAAAAAACATTTTCATGTGTACGTTGGGGCTCGACAACGTTACTCGCTAAAGGCCATTTTAGTTTCTTTGGGCCTGAATGCGCGACAGTTCAGGCCGCGCAATGAAATGTCCGCTTGATTTTTCGCTTTTTTAAGGTCAATAATTTTAGCTACCAATTCGTCGAGAAGAATATAAAAAAAAAGGAAATAAAGGGTAAAGCCCAACATCAATTAAAAAATCAAAAACATCCCTTAGAAAGTGCCAGTCGGATATGGAAACTTTTCCACTTTCTTTCATCCATTTAAAAACAAAATAAACCTGTTAACTTTAAAAGACAACATCATTAATGTTGAATGTACCGTCAATGTAACCAGCCAGTGGAGTGGAAGGAAACATTGGTCAAGCACAAAGCAAACATGGAAGTAGTTAGAAGTAAAAAATTACAAATACAACAAGCTTGGTCATTGTTGGTGTGGTCTTAACAAACATCTTTGAACAGTCTCCATAGACAGAATCTCCACATATTAAGCGGCACTTGACTTTGGCTTACAAGGAGGGGCAAAACAAAGGTAAAAAAACACCATGGTTTACCTCCATGATATAGCCTATAAGTTAATAACACTTACAGTATTAACACCAACATCAACAACAACAGGGTGCAGACATCAAATGTTGTAAATAAAAAAGAAGTTATGATTTTACTTTCTCAGTCAGATTTGAATCTTACCTGGGGTGGTTTTCTGTCGGCGTCAGACATCTAGAGATCTTCAAAAACAGTCACCATAGTGAACTGTTTAAACTTGTTTCAAATACCCTAACTTCGCAACTAACATAATTGTTCGTTTGTAAATGGAAGGTAGACGGCGGTGACTAAATAACTGTTTTGCTGTGGAAACTGTGTGTGTTAACCCTGATGCATATTGTGGAAAACTACACGGTATAGCATGTGGTGAGTCAACGTCGCCTGTGTGTTTTGCGAGGAATGAATGGGTGTGGAGAATCTACGATGAACTTCGCTGATACCCTCACGACCCGTTTTTTAAAGACGTTGACTTGGCAGAGTACCAGTGAAATGCGGGTTGACATGGGATATGGATGCGGATAGGTTGACATTAAAAAGTACATAAAAATAACTTTCGGTTCAGTTTACACTCTGGATTTGTTCTTTTTGTTAATAACCATGAGGTTACCCCCCACGATTTAATCGTTACAATAACAAAGTGTCATATTTCAGTGAAAGTTGAAAGGGTGACATGGGTTGACGACTGCATGTTTTTCGAGTCTGTTGACACACTGTTTTTCCACAACAAAATGACCAATACCCTACCCCCGCATGCCGGGACTCAAACTAGAAAATAATCAACTCGAAATGTCAGGATACAGCCTGGGTGTGGTGGGTTTGGTCACCATTTGTAGTTATTTACTTGTAAAAGCTGTCGAATCTCAGCTTTAACCAATATAAAACATCTATTTATATAAAACCCAGAGTTGCCATGGCATAAACAAAACAAAACACAACAAAATAAATCACATTAAACTAGGAAGCAGAAAAAGCTCTCTCTCTCTCTCCATTTGATATTTTTGTATTAAACATTTTTATTTTTTATTTTATATAATTTTAATGTTTAAAATGTTAAAAATCCGTATTTTTTTTTATTACTTGCTGTGCTATTTATTGATTTATTACGAATTTAGTATTGTTAATTTATCAATATTACTTATTTTTTAAAATATTTTTCTTTCTTTCTTTGTTTATTGATTAGTTTTTTTTTAGGGGTGGGGTGGGTGAGATTTGCAGTTTTGGTGTGGGGTGGGGTTGTTTATGGGATTGGAGAAGGCTGAAGCTTCCCAGCACTACTTGACAAACACTGGAGCACAATTTCCCCAAACCCCAAGCAATCAACAAAACCAGAGTCACCCAAGAGGCTCCTTTTTTTCTGGTCCAGCATTTCTCCAGTGAGGGGAAAAAAACCTTGAAAATATCAGCGGTCAACACCAAAAGACTTTTACAGTCAGTGGTCATCAGCTTGGTTCAGTGGTTTTGTTGTCGGCCTTTCAACTCTGCAAACCCCGGTTCGAATCCTGCTTCAGATCGGACCTTGCATGTGGATTGGTTTTTCAGTCCCTACCTCATTGCGTCGGTTTGCCACATTCAGTATTTTCCTCAAACGTCTAAAACTGAGCATTTCACAAAAGTCTCCAATTCATCCTGTCACTTGCACATTGTACACTGTTTGATTTGTAACCATAAACTGGGGTACAATTTACGCATTTTATTTAGTTATATTCGAAATTCAATTATAACTATGAATAATGATTTAAATACAAACATTATTCAAATCTAGAGATTGAATAGGGCAAAACCCATAGCAACCACCATGTTTAGACTTGAATAAGCATTTATTTCATCACATTGTATCAGTTGCTCTATGGTTCCATGCAGTGTTGTGTTACAGTGTTTAACATGCAGTTTGTTTACTGTGAAATAATAAACACTTCCAAACAGCAATTTAGCATTCCAGTAGGCAACAATTAAAACACAAATCCTGGGGAAAAGGTAATGCACAGTACTTACAAGCAGTAAACTAAAACAATCATATCAAAATAATTATTTGGTCATTCAAAAGGCCTGCAAAATTTACTGAGAAACACAGAAAGTTCTAAAAACAATTTAGAAACAACCTTAAAGACATTGGTGCTATCAATAAATAAATACACATGTGTATAGAAACGAAAGTATAATGAAGCCCAAAGGCTCTACATTGTACATGTATTTCTCATAAAACATAAAAGTCTTGTTACATATAAGTAGCGGTGTATTCAGAGGTGTAAGGAGGAGGAGGGGGGGGGGGGCAACTTCCACCTACCTAACCCCTGCCTCAACCCCTCGCCCTCCAAGCAGCAATCCTTTTTTTTAGGTCATATAATATGCTAAAGGTATCTTAATTTTTTTAAACAACTTATTTTCTTCCCCATTCCCCCATCCCAGCTCAAAAATCCTGGATACACATACACCTATGGAAGCATAGTCCATAGTTTTATGACAAAATTTTTTCAAGATAAATACTAATTAATGTTACCTGTATGTTACAAAAGGGAGTTTTAACCCCACTGCCACCCCATGTTCGATTCACACTTGATGCAGTTTTCCAGGGAAAAATGAACACTCAGTATGCTAACTCCCCGTGTTATTAATTGTATCTCACATAACACTACCTTAAACAAGGGCAGCTATTTCCCTAGAAATGGCTACTTCCCAGGAGTTTGCCAGGGCAGGGATAGCCATTCAAGTTTGGAAAGGACAACAAAATGTCCCAAGAAGTTTCCAGAGAAAGTTGTTCGTTGTGAAAGGAGTTTTAATTTTTGATTTCTTGAGTTTTGATTTCTTTGATTTCTTGATTTCGTTAAGTTTTGATTTTTCATATTTGCTTCAAATTATACAAATGATCCCCAACTGTTTGTGTTTTGTGTTTATTCACACAACCCCTACTCCTACCATGGAGGGGGGCTTATCCTTCGTCATCCATGCTCCCACCATCCTTCCTCCATGCCATAGGCCCCTAAAATTGTTCAATCACAATTTCCAAACAGATTACAAACAAAACAATGTAAACATCAATAAACAAACCTCCCCAAAACATTAACAATAAATATGGGGAATTAAGGCACACTAAGAACAACAACAATGCAGCAAACAAGGCTTAAAATTCATTCACAACCCTCATCTATAAATCTAGATGTACTTGTATTTTCCTCTTTATACAATGGCATGGTCACTCTCCTCTTACCCTTGGGCCTAACAAGAAAATGTTTTTGTTTCCTGTAACCTGATTGACTATTCCAAAACTGCCAACTGTAAAAATATTTGAAAGTTGAAAAGTTCCCTTACCGACTGCATGTTATTAATATTATGTACCACTAGAATTCAAGACTTGAGTGAGTTTTTTTCATCATATCTGATTGCATACAAATGTGAAATCCCTTCATATCTCCACCCTACTTATTTTTCACATTATTTCTCAGTGTGCACATTTACAAATTTTTCAAAATATCATTGTTTTCTTTACCTACCGACCCTCCTTTCCCCCAGTGTGTTGCAGGAAACAAACAAAAAAATTCTGTCAGGTAGTGTTACCACAAATCCTCCAAAGTATATCTTCAGTTTTTATACATCTAATAGACAATATAATCAGTAACATCAAAAATGTTTGAAAAAGCCACAGAGCCTGGACTTCCTGCAGGCACGATTTGTCAGCAGCTCAAATACAACAAAATATCAAATCTTACATTTTATGGAAAATGCACCGTCTGGTTTTTATCAATTTTTTTATATGGAGGAAGGGGGTCACATCTCGTACCTTGTTCAGTTATTTTTACAATAAAAAGGAAAAGCTTGTTATATGACCAGCAGTACCTTGCCTGCCAGGAAGTGCCCCGGAATATAAAGAGTAACTATTTATGTAAACAATATGACATGGTCTATACTGCCCAAACGATCTTTGTTGTTGCAGCTGCAGCGGCGAAACTAGAGAAAAAAATAGGGAGGGGGGAGGGCCAAAGGGGGTGCACCATTTTTTTTCTAGGGGAGCACTTCAAGCTAATTAAAAATGTTCACTTTTCATGAACAAGGCCCTTTTCAGCACTCTTGTTATGCTGACATTTACTATTTTTTAACATAATCTGACTTGGAGGTAAAAACAAATACACTGTCTGTGTATAACATGTATAAAGAGAAAAATAGTTAACCAAAAAACATTGAACTTACTACATAAAAGCTCCAAAATGTAACATTTTAATCTGGTAATTTTTTAATCTAAACAGTCCAGATTTCAAAAGGAGTGGGTGAGGCGGCACGGGGGGGGGGGGGGGGTTACTTGTCAAACCTATTGCTCTTCCTATCTAACCACCATGGTCTGACCATTCAATATTATCCACTGTGGTTTTGAATGATACATGTGTAAATAAACCATGATAAACATGTGGTGAATGGATCTTCACACCATGTACTCAGTTCTGTGCACAGTTGCTGCCACCCTACACAACCTGTCCCATGGAATTGAACGGTTGCAAATGGTTGGTCAACTCACTGAAAAATAATGCCAAGAGTGGGAGGGTTAAGTGCAAATAATTACATGTGCAGTGAAGATCGTTTTTAAATGATGAAGCCAAGAATAATGTATTGGATTGCCTTATCAACGTATGTTCACAATCAGGACTTGAAATAACCACTGGACCACTGGCCAAAGTCAAGTAACCTTACAGGTGATCGAGACCAGTTAGGACACATACATACAGTGTACGTACAAGATTTACCAATACTAGGACAAAACCTTAAAGGCAAGGGATACCTTTGGTATTTGGAACTGGACGTTTGTTTCAACTCTATAAATTGTAGATATATACCACAAAACTAACCTGTGAACATTTTATTTTAAAATATGGTTGCGCATTAGAGATATCGGCGAAAAAAAAAATCTGGAGCTGTTTATTCCACGCAGAAGG
The DNA here is from genome assembly GCA_911728455.2 of Marthasterias glacialis. NCBI lineage: Eukaryota > Metazoa > Echinodermata > Asteroidea > Forcipulatida > Asteriidae > Marthasterias > Marthasterias glacialis. The sequence continues at coordinate 4,889,763 of OU452229.1, read as the reverse complement.
ATCCAAAAATGCTGATGTTTTTCATTTTGTGAGAAACGATTCATGAATTGTTTCTCAGATTCAAATTTTGGGGCAGAAAACCACATTACCTCAACATGTTCAAAAGGAATCTTTTCGTACAGTGTTTTATACATGTACTATTAACAGCTCTCCAGCGCTTCTTACCAAGTAGGCTTTTATGGTCATTAATTTGTGGAGTAATTACCAAAGGTATACCCCCTGACTTTAAATTTCAGAAAAACTGAAGGAGGAGGAAACTGTACTATCCATTGATGGTCTGATCTGTAATTTTCACATTTGAGCTTGTATACTACTGTACACTAAAACAGGTCTTGAACTTTGTGCATTGAAGGACTAAAGCAATGGTGAAAGGGCCCAAGCACCCCAAGCCAGTTGGCACTGGCTGATGTGTATCCACGAAATATTTTTCGAGCCAGCAAACGGGCGACGTTGAAGCATGCCATTGATTAAATTTGGAAAACAGGAACAAAGTTTCCCCAGATATCCACTGCTGAGCATGCACAGAGCACGCACACCGTGTTTTACTTTGTTTCTGCCACAAACACATGGACATATGATGCTCAATATTTCACAAATTTTCAGCTTACTGTGCAGGCGTAATGTGTAATCCCAGATTCCAGACTTTTGCCATTTTGTTCCAAGATTAGGATTACGGGGCACAGAGAGGCTTCCACCATTATTACTCAATGGTGGTCAGAGTGAACTGGGGATCCAGCCTTGGGTCCGGATTTAGTACCAATGGTAGGCCATGTGTGGCAAACGGCCGAGGTATTGCAATTCATCCTGCATGAATTTGACATTTTCTCGATAAAGAAAACAAAAATCACTGTGCAATAAAGAGAATCTCTCAGCTCTGTCAAGTCAAGGTTTCTTTGTGTCAGTGGTACTCTCAAAAAAAAATGAGGCAATATTAAATAATCCCATCAGTCAGGCTGGATGGGAAAAAATGGAAGAATCCCATCAGCAACTAGTAAAATGCTTGATTTTTTTTATCAAACATAATGCAATGGACCTTTCCCATGAACTATGTAAATTGGACATCGTGCGTGCGCATTTACATTTTGGTTGGCAAAATTTTGGGAACAGTGCGCCTTTTTGCATGGGACTGATGGGCGTGACGCGTATGCGCTTTGTGCGTCTGCTTTGTGCACATTTTTATGGCATTTGCCAACCAACAGGGTATGTACACATGCGCGAATGTATTTAGCATATTTCGTGGGAAAGGTCCATTTGGCTTATTTTGTTGATAGCAAAGGTGAACATTCTGCAGGAATTAATTACAAAAGATAAAATTTGCATTTTGAAATTCAGCATTCAGTATATTAATGTAGATGTAAATTCATACAGTATAAAGTGCATAACTCCTTCCCTGTTCTAATGTCCTGCATCTTGCACTTCGCTGCTCTGGGCTTCCGGGACATTTTGCACGTCATCTGCAATGTGTTCACTGATAACCCCTCCCTGATCGAATGCAGCTAAATCTTCAATGGGAGCCTCGGCCTCCGTAACAACTTCTTCTCTACTCTCTTGCTCCTCGTCACCTTCAGCCAGTCCTGGATCGAGAACACAAGTTTGAAATTTCACAACAAGCTTGGGTTTGACTCGTACAGTTTGTTCCTGAACACACTGATGTTCCTGGTACGCTAACACAGACTGAAAGTCAGTTTTACATGAAGAGCATTTGAAGTAGTCGGACTCTGTGTGGCTGATGAAGTGCAACCCTAGATTTGAGATTGTCTGGAACCTTTTGCTGCACCTGTGACAAGCAAAAGGCGCCACAGGAGCCTCCAGGTTCCGAGCCTTCTTGCGTTTTCCCTCCTTTTTCCGGATGCTACTACTCCTGGTTCCATTACAAGACGACTTGTAATGCTCTCCGAGCTGTTTCAGACTGCTGAAGCTTTTCTTACATTTACTACACAGGTAAGGGTTGTCCTTCTTCTTGTGGAAGCGCATGTGCTGTTTCCTTTCTTGCTTGGATGTTATTTGGAAGTTGCAGAGATTGCATTTCACAGGTTTGTGATCATTTGGCTCATTCTTTGACATGGCGATCTTGGCCAGGCGTTGGTGCTTTCTCATCTGGTGTGAGGTTTTGAAGGTTTTGTTGCACTTGTCACAACTGAATGCTTTCTCATCAGAGTGCACAGCAAGATGGGACCTCAGGCTATCTTGACTACGGAAACGTTTGTCACACTGTTTGCAAACAAAAGGCTGGTCGCCCGAGTGGAGTCGTTCATGAATATAAAGTCGGTCCTTACGCTTGAAGACCTTGTCGCAGATCTTGCAGAAATGTTGGATTTGCTGTTCTGTGTCTGTTTGCTCAGACACTCTGTGTTTGCTTCTTTTCACACGTGTTGTGAAGTCCTCCTGTTTACAGGTTTTCACACCCAATGCATTTTTGATACCAGCAACTACTTTTCTGGGCATACTTTTGAAGTCCTACACATTTAGCAGTCTGTTTGTTGCCAAAGCAAGTTTCTCGCATTCTTTCAACGCAACCAAATGAGAGATGTGAAGTCTGGCTGAACTGTCCCAAATTGCTGAATCAAAAATATCTGCCTTCATTGACAACTGTTGTTTACTCTGTGCTGAACCTCAACAATCTATAACTAATAAAAGAAAGCACAAGTAATTGAGTTATGAAAACATTATAATTTTTAACGGTGGTATACAAACTCTCGGAGCCAGAGCTCACATGGAATTGGCCCTGTCGAGCGCAATCTTGACACTTGCGCAAATTTATTGTACTCTTACCCTGACTTGATTATCATATGAATGGATCCATTTATATGAATAATCAAGTCAGGGTAGAGTACAACAATTTTGTGCAAGTGTCAAGATTGCGCTCAACACCCCTATTTTTACTGCATGTAAGACCAGCAATATGCGGTATAAACCCTACCCTACGTATGCATGACCGAGTTCTTGGTTAGATCGGAAGTAATTTGATGCACGTTGTCGTTGTTCAATTCAGGGCAAGTAATTCATAACCATCTCTTTCAATGTTAACATTGTCAAATTGCATAAGGCATAGACAAGGCCAAGGACAAGGTCCCGCACACAGTGAGTATGGAACCATGCAGTTGCGATAATCGTAACCCTCCATCCCATCCCCGACGGTCGGAGGATGGAGGGTTACGATTATCGCAACTAGGAACCATGCAGTGGAACAGACTACGATCTAGCCCCGTGGCATGCCATGAACAGAAAACAGCCACACCACTACTTTTTCCCAAATCAGAACTAATATTGGAAAACTATGAGTTGTAACAAGGTAACCTTTAAATTAAGAATCAAACCTACCAATCACACCAATCCAGTCTGAGCCAGAAAATCGTGAAAAACACACACGACCCCCAAAATCAGAGAGGCTGGACAAAATAGCGCCCTCAATTCAGCAATTTAGATTTCTGGACATGTTTTGAAATAACTTTTAAAAATATATTTATTGAATTAAAGTAAAAAAGAGTTATAGACAAATAATTGATTCATTAATAAATTAAGATTTTCAATTTATATTATAATATTATTTACTTAATATTTATTGTTTTTTCTTTTTTTTTAGAACTTACTTGTAAAAGACACACAATGAACGAGGTTTATTGTCGTCATACCTATTTATGTGTGCAGAAGGTACTTTTATGAGGTTCAGGAACTGATGCAAGAAGTCCAAACATGTCAATCCTTTTTCTCTTTAATGTCATTTTACATGCAGAAATTGCATACTTGTTATAGTAAGTATATTTTATAGCTTTGATGTGATTCTAAGTGAATTTATTTGATTAAAAGAAGTGTTAATTATCGAGATTTAACCATATTGTTTTCATGCTTTGACTTTTTTTTTGTCCGTCACACTCACCACACTCACAGTCACAGTCACAGTCACATACTGCATGCACACAGTTCATTTACTATTTTTAGTCACTAAACATCCCATATGACATTTCCACAAACCATCTATCTGGTCCGGCCCAACTTGATCTTCATAATATTATGAATTTAATGAAGTTTGACACTCAGACACTTGAGAAAATACAGTATTCACACAGAATTTGAACTATTATTATGGATACATTTTTACTTTAGCATGTTCAGCCACAGCAAGTTGCCCCTCATTCAAAACAAAAACACGGGCCACAGTGGGGACAGGTGTGGTTGCCTATCACGCTGTTGTACAATGAATAGTAAAGTCCTTCCTCCCTCCATGGGAGTAGTAACCAAACCAAGTTGTACCCATCCTTTTGAAGTTCCCTGATGACCCTGTCCCCACAATCATCACCCACCCTGTCTGTTCGTCTTATCATTTAAAGATCATGGTTGATGTAACAATCAGGATCCATTCTAAGCAAAACAAGGAATTGGTCAACAAATTGACATGTGATGCAGATGATTCATCTGGGACCAAACGTATTCATGATTCAACTCGCATGCTTTCCCATACTAGGCAAGGATTTGTTGCACAATGTCAATTTTAGATTTGAATCTGCCAAGACAACCAGCTCATAAGGTTACCACCATCCGTCTGACAGCGTTCTTTTCCAGTTTAACTGACTTGACATTTCTTTGAGCGATCAATTTATTTCAGAAATTGTACATAGGTGAGTAACTTCAGAAGAGTGAGACAAGGTTTTTTAAAATTGACTTGAAATTTTTCGAAGGCAATCAAGTTGTTTCTGATTTTGGTGAGTAATTTATCTTCATAAAACAAGACAAATTTTTCCAAGATTCAGTTCAAATATTTCGAAGCCAATCAAGTTGTTTTTGAAATCCCCATTGGTGAGTAACTTAACTTCATAGAACACAAAGAATGTCTAAATTTTAAATGAACTGTGCCACATTTGGTGTTATTAATGTTATTTTTATTTTGTGCCTCCGCTTTTCAACAATCGTCATTTTTTATAATGATTCTTTTCTGAGTTGTTTTGATGAGAATTTTTCGTCATTTCTCCATTCAAAAAAAGGGGGGGAATGGCTTACATAACGTAGCCAGGCATTTCCTGGTTTGTGATCATGAACATTCCCTCACTCCATAAAGGGGCAAGACGGTTTTAATCTCGGTATAAAGTACATGCTGGCATTCTTTGTAATGAAATTGAACCCATAGTTCAACCAACAAGCACAGAATGAGGCCAGTTGAACTTATAAACAAGTCCATCTTGCAGTGTCTTATGGAGTACATGTAGTTTTGTACATAGTTGAATTGATCATTGTTATTATGCTGATGGAACTTACGATCCATATAACAGATCCACAGGCTGTCATTTTCTTCCATTTCCTTGAAAAAAATCATGTGATTTTTATCAAAATCAGTTTGTTTTTTGGCCAATTGCATTTAATAAATGAGAAATTTCTAGAAACGATTGTACCCATTGCAATAACAGATGAGATTGTGTTGGAACTCCACTTTTTATTTTTGTTAATTAGTGTCATTTGTTTTGTTTTTGTATCATCCTTGTACCAATTTTCAAAAATGTTAATTTTCTCCGGAATCATTTTTATCATTTCTGTGTATAACAACTTTCCTGTCTTGTAATCGGCACATTTACTTTGCAGGTTATATGTTAATATCCTCTAGCAAACTTGAATCTACGCTTTTTTTTTGACAAACATCCCAAATCCTACATTGCATCATTCATATTGTATGCAATACACTTTTAGTTATCGCGTGAGCGCAAGTGGAACATGGAGAAATGTTGTGCGTCTGTGTCCCACATACCATTTTCCATACGTGCAAGTTGGATAACAAATTTGTCTTCAAGCAAACTTGATGCGCAGTTTTCAATTTTCACATTATACACGATGGAACAGCGTAATACGCAGGGTGTGAAATGGACCGTGTGATACAGTGTTGTTGCTGTCAAACTCAGGCAAAATAATTTCTCTTTTTTAAATTTGTTTTAGGAGAGTAAAGCGTATCCCAAGATAATGGCTGAGTCGGCTCAGGGCAAGAAGGGGGATGAAAGCCCCACCACTCACCTTGACTGCACCCTAGAGGACTCAACTATGTCCGCTTCAGGCTACGCCCAGGTGGTGTTTCATAACGTACAGGAGAGATATACTCCAGGTTTGTCAATGTCCAACTTCCATCCGTCCACAAGCATTTTGGGGGTACATTTTTGAGTCGGCTATTTCTAAGAATGGAGGTCCAACTTTCATAGAGCTGCTTAACCACTTCCCGACAGGATAAAAAAACATTTCCGAACCTCTCCGCAGGACTATTTTGAAATTTGTTGGGAAGACCTCCGGCAAAATAGTTTTTGTGAGAATGTCAGTTGTCAAAATGTAACCATGATGACTAAACGAATAAGAAACAAGAAATAATCTTTTAAAATGCGTTGGGGCAAAATGCACCTTTTGGGAAAACTCTTTTTTGTCACCCTGTCAAGGCAGACATTCTGCCATTCAATGGTGAAGTCTAGTACTAACCTCCTCCCAAAAAACGGAAACAATCATGGCATCCTACCAATCTCTCGAAAAATTCTTGTTGGTCACACCATGGTCAGACAAAAGGACAAAGGGCTGGAATCAGAGATTACACAATAATCCCCAGTAAAAGGGAGATTTTGAACAGTCTACACAGAAATGTAACGTCCAGTATACGTGGAGGCTTTGTGGAGTGCCGTAGCCGAGCGGTCTAGATCACCGGAGTCAGGTTCTGGTGTTGTCGGCAGCAGAGTTCTGGGTTCGAATCCCGGTCGCAGCACTTGTGTCCATGAGCAAGATACTTTACAGTAATTGCTTTGTCCTTCCAAAGGGACATTAATCCGTAGGTCCCGTGTACTAAGATAGGTAGGGCACATTCAGGAACCCAGAACACTTAGCGCAGAAGAGTAGGGGAATAACCCCGGTGTTTCTGGTTCACATAGCAAGCACTGTTGCCTACAGGTTTCCTCAGGCTTGAGTGCAACAGTGATTAAGTTCATTTACGAGGCATCCTTGGTTTCATTACCAGAAATAAATAATAATATAGACCAAGAGGATACTGCTTCTCGGTTTTTAGGATTTTGTCATTTTTGTACAATGACATCCCTGAGGATTTTTACCAGACTGAGACTAATCCATTATTTCCCTGATGATCACCAAAGTTGTACTTTGTCTTCCCAGGTTCACACATTGAATGTACTTACACATTGACTCCGGCCATCCACCCAGCAACCAGAGACTGGGTTGGTATCTTCAAGGTAGGGTGGAGCTCCACTCGCCAGTACATGGCGTTTGACTGGGCACCTTACCCCACTGACTGGGTAGAAGGGCGCGACTATGACCAGACCGTCAGGTTCAGTTGTGAGTATCTTTGTTTTACCCCCAGTGGATTTGACCCCTTGCACAATTTACTGTTGCTTTTGTAGGCTTCCAATCCTCCAAATGATTAGGAACAAGACAAGATTTCTCACAAGAACAATCTACTGTGTAGCAAAGTAGATATAATCACATGGCGTTACCGCAAACCAAATATACATTGATACCTCACCATACAATGCCTCAAAACCAATAGACAAGATTAGTTAACGAAAAAGAAAAACACAGTGTAAGCACAATCAATTAGATAAAATATGTTCAATACAAATAAAAGGTACGGGGAGCCCTGAATGTAGAAGGGTACAGAGAACAGATGTGTTTTTAATTTACCCTTGGAAAGTGTTTAGTTACATGTAGTTGATGTTGTTGATGAGAATTGTCAGAGAATACCAGCCTTTTAGAATGTTCAGATTATGGGTAGAGCGGATCCAGGTTGGCTGGGTGTGTTGAGGTTTGAGCGAGTCTGTGATGTGTTGTGGAAGCTTGTTTGCGAGTGCTTTGTGTATGTTCACATGTTTTCAAGTTGATGTGTTGTGTGACTGGTAACCAGTGAAACTGTTTCACTGTTCCAAGGTTATTTTCATGATACCAGTTGACATTTTTGATGAGACCTCGGCGATTTTTCTTTTAGCTCCAGTTGCCCTCCCTCTGTTCTTTTTTTTATTTATTTATTTTTTTCTTGAAACCCCCTCCTCATGTTACTATTACTGGCCATGTGATGGACAGCCGTCAAAAGTGCAGAAAATATTAAAACGTGCATTTTTAATGATTGATAAATTTATGGTCACCCGCAGCGTACTACCTACCCAAAGAAGAAGATGGGGAGTTTTACCAATTCTGCTATATCGACTCCGCCGGTAAGATGCGCGGAGCGAGCACACCATTCCAGTTTCTTGACCGATCCTCCGAGGACTTTGTGGAGGTTGAAGACGCATCCATGGGTCTGTTGATGATACAGTCCAAGAGCTCTGCTTATGAGGAGCAGCTCAAGAAGATCATGAAGGTCAGTAAGTTGGGCATATCTATAGTGTCTCAGGAAACACTAGAGCAAGTTCAATCAAGGACCATAGTTAACCATAGTTCGACTAACTGATCGAACTCTTGCTAGTAAAAATGGTTGGACTAATCTAGTCAACTATTTGCTACCAGCCTATAAAGGTGGGTCGCATCGCTGGTTACCAATAGCCGTTTCATTAGCACAGTGCAAAGGGGACCAGTTATCAGAAAAGTGTATAAAAGTTGAACTTGCTGTTTTCTCATGGTCGTATGGACGTGACATGACTGGAGTTGTTCGCACTTCAACTTCAGTGCGCATGCACTGCGTAGGTCACTAACCAAATACTTGTTACTCATTGGTCCTTAATCGAACTTGCTCCTAGCTGATTGAAAGATGGTGCTGTTTCAAAAATGAAAAACACATGCCTTGTACAGCGATAAAAAGTACTTGTCAGGCGTCAGGGCTTGAATTTGGTGGGGGAGGGGGGAAGAATCAACAAAACCACAGTGGGTTGTAGCTCAAAATTTGTACTGGATCAGAAATATTTTTACAAGACCAGAATAAAAATGAGAAAAACTTTCTACACAGTTTAACATGTGAACTGTTTTTAGTTGCACAAGATTTATCTCATTTGTCTCATCGCATGTCTCACTTTATTCATTGTCACTCATTACTCAACAGGAGAAGGATGAGCTGCTTGAGACTCAGTCTGAGTTGCGCTCTCACCGTCAGGGTCTTGAGAGTCAGATCGTGACTTTGGAGCAACTCCTTGAGGAGAGCCAGGAGAGTAACAAGAAGGCCAGCAAGGATTATCGGGTGAGATTCTCCGCCGTGCCACCTGAATTACAAAATGTCAAATTGCGACGCCCCAGAGACGGGCATGCTACGTTCCTTTTTCTTCTTTATTTTTTCTTCTTGGTGTTTTTTTTTAAGAAAACAGTGCCATTGAAAACTGAAAGACACTGTGCAAAGTTTTCTGTGCTAGGACATTTCCTCTTTGATTTTTGCAAACACAAAGTTGCATGTCCGTAAATAACAGACTTGTACAATTGACTGCACCTTGGTTTCCTGTGTTAAGGTTCTGTAGTAGAACTTTCATAGTCTTCATTTGTTCAGACTCCAGTTCAAATCCTGTCTCTGGTACGCCAACACTCACAAACCTGCCAGGTGATTACCTAACAAGTTAACTTGCGATCGACACCCACACAAGGAAAGCTTATTTTCTACCTCTCAAAAAGCACGCAGGGGTGTGTTTTCGGGGTGATAAGTAACATCAAATGACACCATTAGAAGAGGGGTCTATAAAAAGCATTAAATGTTCCTTTTAGGAGCTGAATGAGCAGCATCAGATTCTTCTCCGCGAGAAGACAACCCTGGAAGGTCGCATAGAGGAGGTCCTGAATGCCCTGAGCAGCCTTGAGCAGGACAAGACGCGCTGTGAGAAGGCCTTGGAGGTCACCAAGACAAAGTTGCAAGAGGCTCAGAACCAGACGGCCAAGGTGGCCGTGCAGAAGGACCAGCTTGTTAAAGATCTCAGCCAGGTGCTGCACGAGAGGGATGAGTTCAAGGTGAGAAAACTTCGCCGTAGATGATCTGCCATCAGGCTTGGGAGTACCGCGAACTAATGCTTTCATTTATAGACTTTTCTTTGGTGACATGATTTGGATTTACTAGCGCACATGTAGTGACAGGGCTCAAATTTGGGGGGAGGGGAAATCCAAAAGACCACAGCGCTTGTAGCTCACAATGTTTACTGGACCACCAGATTTGTTTTCTTTTAAATACCAGAATGGGCCTTATTTTTGACTGCAAGAGGGCGCCCTTTGGGGCAGATTGAGGGTCAAACCATAGAAATAGTGTGGTAAACCAGATGCAATTAGACTTCTAATAAAGCAGTTAACATGCAACTTTTTAGGGTTTATTTATTGACAGTTTTTACAATGTAATCATTGAAAGATAATTGCTTGAAAAATTTGTATTTTTAATATTTTGAATTATTTTGAGCTTGTTCGATTTCAAAAATCGGAAAACGAATGTTGGGGGAAAAAGGTGAAACAAATCACTTTGGCAAACCCCCCTCAAGCAGATATCAGCTTTAAAGAGGTACAAACTCAGCCTTTTCTCTCTCTCTCTCTCTATTCAGAGCCAGTTTGCCTCCTCCGAGAATTCCAACAAGGACCTGCGTAACGAGATCTCCAGCCTGTTGCACCAGCTGTCACAGACCAGCCAGGTCACGCTAGATGTCAAGGAGCAAGAAGCACAGATTAGGAATGAAAAACGAAAGGTGGAACAGCTGCTTTTGGTTGCTACGGCCGATAAGGTAAATATCGTAACGCTGTATCTCCTAAGATGGCATTTACGTGACATGCGAGTATAAAGGAGCAAAAAACAAATATCCTTGATGTACACACTAAAACGTAGGTGCCGAGATTGTACTCTTTTTCACAGAGCCTGTATCCTGTGAAGTACAAAACTTTTACAAAGATGAGATACACTGTTTTTGCACTGACCCGAAGATATTGTAAATCCTCTCCCCGGATTTTGCCTTTCAAAATGACATGTTGATTCATAATATAGAAAAAAGGATGTTTTTTCTCTGTCTAGATAATTTTGGTTAGTATCTCCTACTTAAAAGATACTTGGCACTCTGGAAATGACTCTTAAATGGAAAGAAATTTTCTTGTAAATATTTGAAAAGAATGCATCAGCGAAGTTTTCGTTGAACTTAAAAGAGCAAAATCAAGCCACCATTATGAGTATTTTGCTGAACCTTTGAAAGGACTTTGACTCGGGCTTGAACTTAAAGACATGAGGATCAGATTTGGATAAGACTTTCATTCTTGAAATGCTGATAAGACACCGCGCTCGGTAAACATCGGAGACCTATTAATAATGCACAAATGTCATGCTTACGTGAGGATGTTTTACATGGTTCAATTACTAAACGTGCAGTTTCTGATATTTATAGTAGCATACAGCCATTGACTTCCTCTGTCTGTCACATATTGCTGAATACTTTTGGTAGACTTCGGTAGCCAATCAATATTTGTAGATAACATACAGCCATTGACTTCCACTGTCTTTTCACCTAAAACTTTTGGTAGAATTCGTTAGCCGATCAATATTTGTAGATAGCATATAGCCATTGACTTCCACTGTCTGTCACATATCGCTGAATACTTTTGGTAGAATTCAGTATCCGATCAATATTTGTAGATAGCATACAGCCATTGACTTCAACTGTCTGTCACATATTGCTTGATACTTTTGGTAGACTTCGGTAGCCAATGAAAGACTGAGCTTCATGACCCTCATTCCCATTCGGTGATGTTCAGCAGTGTAAATGGTCTGCAGGATTTTAGCTGTGAGAGTTTGAAGTAAGACTTGGAACTCAAGCTTTTAAAGTTTTGAAAGGTATTTAACACTGCTCTCGATGCTTTTTATTTGCCCCCTACCAGGATCACATGCACAGCATTGAGGAGAAGCTGCGAAACAGAGAGGACCAATACGCTGCCTGCGAAGCCAGCAGACGCCTACTGTGTGGGGAGGTAGACACCATGAAAGCTGTTCATCACAAACTCTCCAATGATCTGCAGGTATGAAGTAGCGCTGGCAAACCCTGCTTAGGGACTCCCTTCAAAGGGTGTTACCCAGGTTTGGGGAAGGGGGGGCAAATCACAGAAGATGTGAAGTTTTTGTGTTTTCAATTGAAGGAATATTGCACAAAATATACGCATGTCGAATTGTACCCCCTCCCTCCCCCTTAATATAAACAAATAAAATAATTAATAATAATACTACTAATAATAATAATATTAAAAAAGATATTGCAGCTGTAGTTGATGGACTTGTAACAGCCATGACAACAGTCTGCTTGAAATAAACAAATTGGCAGGGGGGGGGGGGCGGACACGATATTGCGCAATTCTTTCCGCGGCGCTGTGTGAACGTACCAATTAAAAAAAAGGGGTAAATAATTTCTGTTCTAACACGAATGGATTTAATTAGATAAAAGTAAGGCAGTATTTGACCAATTATATATGCATAATTTATTTGTAATATTTTTGGAGTGGAAGTAAATGCAAAAATTTGTCAAAAATCAATAAAAAAAAATTGGAAAATGCATCCGTCCCTCCAACACCAGGCACGTAGCCGGGCAACATCATCATACCGTTAATCAATGTGTAATGTTGCTTTGAACGAAAATTACGACACCCCTAAAACAGTGTCACAAAACATGACGAAAGTGACAAATTGGCCCATTCTACCCCTGAGATTTTTCAAGTTCTTCTTTTAATATATGGTTTTCTAACATTGTGAAGCTTTTTTTTAAAAATCCACCCATTCTACCCAATCGATTTTTATGATTTTCAAAATGTAACGTTTGAATTAAATAGTAAATTCCGTTATCGGTTTCATGTGTAGACCAGTCGGCGTCCGGAATCTTTGTGTGTTGGTATGGTATACCAAACAGTCAGGGTGACGAACCGTGTATTGCACGATGTCAATAACGGCTACACACACACAGCCTGGGTATGCTCGCTTTTGACAGAGCCCTGACTGCGTGCGTGCGTCCGTGTGTGTGTGCATTGGTGTAAGGCAGGCTCACGAATGAGACGAGTATCAACGTTGATGGCGCCCTTTTCTTTTTCGTGTCTGCCCCCCCCCCCTGCAAATTGGATTCTTCTCAGAGCCACAACTTCGTCAAATTGGAAATCATTAAATAGTCTGTCTAAAGAATTATTAGATATAACTTATCACTCCCAGGGGATATTTGGGGGGCCGCCACAGCAAACCCCTTTCAGAAGCTTTGTCTCTGTCTAGAAACAGAGAATAATGTCTTGTTCTATCTTCCTCGTTTGCTCACAGCGTGCAGAGACAGAGAAGGACGCCCTCAAGAGTCTAATGAGGCGCCAGGAGAAAGAGTTTAAGGACCATGAGAAGCAGCTGAAGAGTCAGTTCCGTCTGCAATCTCACCAGGCTCGGGAGAGAGAGTCGATGCTACTGGAGCAGGTCGGAACACTCAAGGGCAGCATCAAGCTACTGGCTGAGGTATGTAATGTGGGTACATCATAGAAATAGAACCAGTGGAATGCTGTGTGTGTGTAGTTATCTGTGCGCACAGCTGTTCCAGCTGTATTACAAATTTCAGCCATCCCACGGGTCGCTCTGGACATTGTTGCCATATAGGCATGTCACATGGTATTGCTGTTCTAACGTCCACAGCTGACATAGAGGGCCTGCACAGCAGGCACAGACGACAACTGAGCTCAGCATTCTCTGGGCTTCTGTTTCAATGGTTTACACACATGGATGTTGAATGTAGGGACCCTTTCAAATATTTCCACACCACATTAACTCATAGATCTACAAGGTTCCCAGAAGGTTTCTGGAAGTTAAAATATATGTGAGACTTGCACAGTCTATCGTCTTTGACACTGGAACATGAATTTATGAGCCGTCCTTTTGGAGTCCTCAGAATGCGGCGCTTGGGTGTGTCAGCAAGACGGTACAATCCCTTCCCTTCTTGATATAATAATTCCTTATTGGTTCAATTTCTCAAAGAGCTAAGATTGTTCTTAAGATGTGTAGCAATCTTAATTGCTAAGCATAATGTGATGTCAGAGTACAGATCACTGTTGGTGATATTGACAGCTCATCTTCAGATGAATCTTGGTGCTTTGTGGAATGGAGCACAGGGGACTATTTTCACAAAGAGCTAATAAATTAAATTTCTTAACTGTGTATCAATCTTAATTGCTGAGCAAAGTGTGATGTCACTATACAAATCACTATGGTAATATTGACAACTCGTCTTAAGATGAATCTTGGCTCTGGTGTGGATTTCACAAAGCATTAGGACTAGTCTTATCTCGAGTTAGGATGAGTAACTAGTCCTAACTTATAGGACTAGTTACTCATCCTAAGTTAGGACTACTTTTGTGAAATCCACCCCTGGTCTCTTTGAACTGTTGAAAAATTTCATCCTTGGAATATTTTGCTTCTGTCATTAGTTTCAGACAAATTGACGTTGATTCAACCGTCAGCAGTTCACCTGACCAAAATTCAAATTTTGGCATCAGAAGTCACTTATTTATTTATTTGTTTTGTAAATTTAAACCCAGTATCTCATCAGTACCCACTTTTCTTTCTGGTCGTTGTGTCTTTATCAGGAGAAGGAACAAGCTCTGAGATCCAACAAGGGTCCCATGGAGGCCTCCCAGGTGGTCATGAAAGAGCTCAAGGAGAAACTGAAGCGCACGCAGTCTAAGCTGGAGGAGGAGACTAAGAAACGAGTTGAACTCCAGAAGAAACTGGTATGGGAGGCTATTCATTTACTTATGACCTCTAGTAGTTGTTTGCGCCTCTATTCTGTTAGTCAGTTGAGGTTGAGCCATAATGCATTAAGTGTACGAGAATAGACCGTATTTTTGACAGCAAGAGGGCGCACTACTAATTCCATTTTGAAAGTACAAAAATATTTCAAAACATTAAAAATACAAATTTTCCAAGCAAACATTTTACGCTGATTGCATTGTAAAACTGTAAATTAAAAAACAAAATCAAATGTTGTATAGGCCCTATTACTGCTTTATTTAAAGTCTAATTGCATTTGATTTACTACACTATTTCTATGGTTTGACCCCCAGTTTACCCCCAAAGGGCGCCCTCTTGCAATAAAAAATAAGGCTCATTAAAAAGTCAGGCCGTGTCCGAATCAAGCGGCTACGACTACGGCTATGGCTGTTAACAGCATTGAAGAATAGGCCTTTTGAACAATCTAGCCACAGCCACTGCAGGAGCCAATAACCCTTTTCTTACCATAGGTGACTTTTGTCGACTGCACTCATACCCCCCTCTTCTTTACCATCGGCGACTTCTGTCGCCCAAGCTTACACACACAAAAAAACACTCAAGCCTGAGCACAAAGGCCATAAGTTATGAAGCTGTAGTTTTGTCCATGTTCACCATCCATAGCAAAGCTTACTATGGTTAGATAGAGAAAGATCTGATCTTTCCAATGATGGTAAAATAGAATAAGGTTGCTATTTTGCAATCTCTTCAAACTGGAGTGGAAAGTCTTGAAATGCCAAACATCTACGGAGAGCCACATGGTTGTGTAAAAAAAGTGTTTGAGTTTACAGATAACACTGAGAAAACAAGGACCAAGGACATTTTTTGGCCGATTTTAATGATTTTTGGATTATTGTTAGAAATTGTTTTTTACTTATTTTGCTGTAAAACAATTTCTTCAAAGAGAGTTTGTTAAACTGGCCTTTGAACAAAAGCTTTCTGTTAGCGTAAGAATATGTGGTTCATGCTTGAGTGGTCAAACAATGCGGTCACCAGCGGTTTATGTCAAAACACTCGGAACGAGAGGGTCAGTTCGGACGCAGCCTCGTACTGACAGGGTTTAATTTGAAAGCAGCCTTGCCAATTGTTGACTTGATAAAGAGAAGTAATATATTTCAACATGTATGATTAATTTCATTAAGAAGCTGGTCAAGCAGAAAGCGGTGCTTGGCAAACTATCTGTTTAGCAAAAAGTAGCAGGGAACCAGACACGAGCTATACACACCTGGTATTTTGGCTGGTAAACAGGTTTCTTCTAAGCATGACTTTTCCGAGCTTAGCAAATTTGATAGTGTTTAACAGCAGTATGAAATTGCACCGTGGTTGGTTGTATGAATGGAATTGTATTTTTAACCTATTTTTAGTGAACAAAACATTTGTCTTGGGATCTTGTAAAATGCGGCAGGTTACATGCCTTCGAGACGGTGGACCTGGTAGCATTCCTGCTTTGGGTTTAGAACGAAATGTGTTCTGTATGTGATTCTGTACCAAAACAAGTGGCTTTGAAGCGCCCTCAGAGGTGTCGAAAATACGCTGCATTGCCATGTTAGGGCTGACGGTTGGAATGAAAGGTGGTAATGGTGTTAACAAAATTTGTTTTTCTGTTTTTTTAAAGGGCACCAATGAGGCCCTCTTTGCTCAGGAGAAGAACGACCTGACTCGAGACATCAACGATATGAGACAGCGTCTGCAGATGGGAGCCGAGGAGTACAAGAAGAAGTATCTAGAGTGTCTGCAGCTGGAGGGCAAGCTCAACAAGAAGAAGACCCAGAGGAGCCGGGCTGCATCCAGGGAAGAAGTCGGCTTAACCATCAAAGAAGACAGCAAAGGTTAGAAAATCTTGATGTTTTTTGGGAGTGTTATTCAGAATTAGGTTTGAGGCCAGATGAGTGGGAGACTTTTGTAGATGCTAGGTGGCAGCAGACTTAGTGGTCAAAATCTGTTGGACTGACACTCAGGGTGGGTTGGGGGGGGGGCCCTCGTGGGGTCTTGAAATCAAGGGAACAATGCTACCCCCACAAGGTTTTCCTGTTCTAAGTTGTACATGTAACCCAGAGAGGAATTCTTTAGAAAAGGAAATGGTAGAGAAACAGTGGAAGGACGCCACAAATCGCATCTATAAGGTGTTTTCTTCTTGTATATGTGCACATACACAGAAAAGTATAAATAGCGGAAATGTACCTTGTCTGTCTGCTGCCACCAACTTTTGGTTGTTTGACTCCTTGGGTGATAGGTTGGAAGGCACAAAGTGCACAGTGGTCTGTAAAAGAAAATACAGAATCTCAAAGAGATTTTTTCGCAGTATACCATTGAACATCTTCAAGAATGCACCCGTCCTCAAGATTCCATTTAAATTTTAGTGACCTTTGAACTTTGATCCTTAGATAACGAGCAGATGACCCAGGAGTGTGTACCACTGCAGAGTTCCCCGACCCCAGAGAAATCATTTGACAACGCTGAAATTCAGCAGCAGATGATTGTGCTGGCCCAAGAGCTTGAGGAACGTGGCTTGAAAGTCAAGAAGTACAAGGAGCTATACCAGGTATGAGTCGAGGTGCTAGACCCAGTCTACTTTGGGTGTCATTTTGTAAAGTAGTTGACTGGTTGTTGGAAGCCAGGCAGCTCCACAGGTTTTGATTGTAAAATAGTTGACTGGTTGTTGGAAGCCAGGCAGCTCCACAGGTTTTGATTGTAAAATAGTTGACTGGTTGTTTGAAGCCAGGCAGCTCCACAGGTTTTGATTGTAAAATAGTCGACTGGTTGTTGGAAGCCAGGCAGCTCCACAGGTTTTGATTGTAAAATAGTTGACTGGTTGTTGGAAGCCAGGCAGCTCCACAGGTTTTGATTGTTAAATAGTTAACTGGTTGTTGGAAGCCAGGCAGCTCCACAGGTTTTGATTGCAAAATAGTTGACTGGTTGTTGGAAGCCAGGCAGCTCCACAGGTTTTGATTGTAAAATAGTTGACTGGTTGTTGGAAGCCAGGCAGCTCCACAGGTTTTGATTGTAAAAAGTCATCCGCTTTCTTCTTTCTTTGGACTTTGATCAGAGTGTCTTTTGTTGTAAAAAGCTGAGCTTTGGCAGAGAATGGCGATCTGGATGGAGGTCTTGCATTTCATGGTATAAGATGGCTTGTTTGTTGTTCGTTCATCCATCTTCACTGGCTGGACTTGCTACAACTCCTTAACCTTCCGACCTGGCCTCAGATCTTCTACTGACAGATCCTTTGCATTCTTGTTTGGCAATGTACGGAGACCGGGCCTTTTCCAGCCGTGCACTGCGGCTCTGGAACTCCTTGCCGGATGAGTTTAGGGACAATAAGGATCTGTCTTCCAAACGTCATCTTAGGACACACCTTTTCAACCTTGCTTACCATCTAATGTAAATTCTCTGTTTCTTAGACAGGTGCCTTTGAATGGGTCTCCAGATATTGGGCGCCTTATAAATGCTCTGTTATTATTATTACTTTTATAGGTGAGGTGATGTGTTAATATTCAAATGTTCTTCTTGCTATTCTGCCCCCCCCCCTCCCCCATATCCAGGCAGAGAAACAGAAGAGACAACAGCAGGATCTGTCATTCCAGAAGGAGAGAGCTGCCTTTGAGATGCAGCTAGATGCTGCTAACAGCTGTGCCCAAGAACTGGATGAGAAAGAGGTAAGACAAACCGTACGGAGTACCTTTACGACAAATGGCCAATTTCATAACTCTGCTTAAACAGTAAGCGAATTTTTGTGCTAACTATAGCAGACAAATTTACATAAGCGTAAGCGTAGTTAAACAAGCGTAAGCGCATTTCACAGGTTGGCAAGAAAATGAGGCGGCCAGCTTGTGCGTTCACCATGGAGTTGCATTGTCACGTGGTTAGTAAGCACCGGAAGGTTAGTATACCTTTTCCAGTGCGTACAATTCAGGTACCAGTGCTATGAAATGGAAATTTGTAAAAACAAAAAAGGCTGTTAAGAAGCTCTATGAAATTGGCCCCATGTCTGAGTAAAGCGGGTTTGGCTACAGGTGATGGCCGCTGGTGTAACGTTAAAGAATAGGCCTTTGCAGTGGGCTTGCGGTAGTCATATTCAAAGCCACTAGTTCGGATGTGGCTGATGTAACAAGTTCCCTCACGCTTCCTGGCTACAGTGATAAATCTAACTTTTTAGGCAACCTTCCTGAAAGGGATCAACTTCTTCCACAGGGCTGGATTTCACAAATCATGAAGATTTGTCTTCATTTGATAAAGTTGTGTGTATTTGGAGTATTAGCCATAATGATGTGTACCGTGACATCACATTTTGCTTTGCAGTTCAGGTTGATCCATCTTGTGAAATCAAGTCCTGGGCCAATTTCGCGGAGCTGCTGAAGCACAAAATGATGCTTACTGGATGATGCTTTACCAAAATATCATGTCGTATGTCATTTCTGACTGGTATCCTGCTTATTTGTGTTTAGCCGAAAAAGACCAAACAATATTTTCTGCTTAAGCAGCTCTATGAACTTGCACCTAGATGGTTACTATTACTTTTTCCCCGCCATTATTATAAATGCTATTCAGAACAATGATTTATTTCTTCAAGCTCAAATTCTCTGCAATTATTGTATTTGGTGTTTGTTTTTTTTGTTTTTTGTTGATAGGAAGACATCAAGCTACTGCAGGACAAGATCGCAAAGCTTCACACAGACTATATGAAGATGAAGCACACCCACGAGGTGTACAAGTTTGACGTGCACCAGAAGACCTCCCCGAGTGCGACGAACTCCTCACAGAGTTCCCCTCCCAGCACTCCAACTGGAATGAGCCCCATCCACTCCCCCAAAATGGCCATCTGTCAGGGACCACCAAATGGGCAGTTGATGTTCCGAAACCCCTACGCTGATCCAAAGCTGACGTACCCTAACCCTTACAATAGTTCGGAAGACACCAACAAAGGGTATGGCAACCCGTACAAGGGCAAGACGGATTACCCAGAAGAAACAAAGATACCAGCTGCCCTACTCTCCACTCTGCCGTCCCCAGCAAGGCTGACCGAGATGCCGGCCACCCCTGCCTTGGCTCCCAAGAACCCACCAGAGCCCGAGCCGAGGTCCAAAGCCCCTCTCCCGGAACCACTCAAGCCGGACGTCCTACCAGAAGGAAAGATTGCAGCCATCAAGATTGTGGCTAAACACCATCAGACTGTCAAACTGCGGGACCTGGCTCTGTCTGGAGGATACTCGGAGAACGCTGAAGAGGACAGGTAATGCCTTTTTCTTATATTCTTGTCTTGATCTTCCAAGTATGGTCATTCAATCTTTTTTACTGAGTAACATGAGCAGGGCCTGGAAAATAAGAGTAAAGTTGCACAGTGTAATTTGCATGTATTTTTTATTTTTTTTATTTTTTTTTATTTTATGAAAGTCGCCTGACACACAAGGCCAGTAAGTCACTCAAGGTGTGGGCTACAAATCAACTGTCTTTCCAGGGGCCGTTGCCACCTACTCCTGGGGCTGAAACAGGGTAACCCCCTTTACAGTCCGTAAGGATGTAGGCTTGGGTATCATCCATCTCTACGAATTCAGATAGTGGAATGTGTGTCTCTCTCTCTTGTTGTGATGCTATAGTAATAGACCCCGTGCATATGCCACCATCGCTGAAGTTAAACATCGGAAACTCGCATGACTGTGTATGCGCCAAGCACAACTCCCAGCCAATGATAGGTCTTCCTTTGACCTTTGTAAAAAGCGTTGTTTGAGCTTGTTGTGTCACTTGCAATGGGGGTTTAGACCTGGAATTCAAATGTTTAAGTTGAAACGTTCGTTTCCTTCAGAATTTATAAATGCTACATCCACTTCAAAGAAGAATTTACAGTTAATGTTGTGGGAATAAGGCAGTTCCTGTCTGTGTGGAAGCGAATAGTAAACCAAAACACCAGTTGATTCTGTAAAATGTAGTTAATGCACATTGTATTGATAATGCAAAAGTTACTGACATCAGCTGTCTGTTAAAATTATGCTGAATTTGTCCATGCAGTTCCTCAATTCAAATTTTTTGAAGCTTTTTAGAAGATATGTACAGTTTCATTTTCCAAACCCACAGGGAAGAGGGTCCAACGGAGTTCCACGACGCTTGCGAGGAATTGCCGCTGAGCGAGGGCGGCTCTGAGATCAAGAGGTGTCCAGAGTGTGAAATTGACTTCCCGCCGTCATTCCCGGAGACTGATTTTGCTGCCCACATACAGCAGCACTTTGCTCGTCTCTGCCCGATGTGTAACCTGATAATGCCATGCGAGACTCCGGACAAGGAGTATGAACGTCACGTACAGGGACACTTCGCCGACGACTAAAGGTTTTTTTTTTCTTAACACGGCCCGGTTCATAGGCTTGTAAGCGAATGCGTAGTGAATTTTGGTGACTCTAACAATCAGTACGCTCTATGTTCCCTTTGTGGTGCAAGAAAAATTTGCTTCACTGTTGAAATTTGTGTGACGTATGGGCCAGGCTTATAAACACCTGTCACTGTGAAATTTCTGAAACAAAACGTCTCACTGCAACTCTTGACACATCTTCTGTCTTGCTTCATCTGGTTTTGTTGCAATTTTTGGGGTAATTCCTCTTCATCATTGAAACAACAATCACGTGTATGTGTAAAAGTAACAAATTGACTGATACTTTTGAAATTTGTCAAAATGAACCACCACATGGAGAAATTAAAAAAAAAAAAAAACTTGAAATGTGAAGACGAAAATTTGGAACTTTCATCCGAATCTGCCGTGTGTTTATTTATGCTTCTTGAAATGGAGGTCACTTGAAAAAAGGTGTATTGAAAAAGGGGTTTGCATGATGAAATTGCCCGTGCAAACAGGTCTGTTAGATTTTTCGTGAAGACTGTTGTTATTAAGTGAGAAACTCAATACTGTTAAGAAAATGACTTGTAATTGCAAAAGTGAATCAAGTATTTTAAAGGTATTAAGTGTAGTGGAAACGTGAAACAGAATTTTTGCGTTGTAAGTATTAAAAAAAAAACTTACATGATACTAATGTAATTAACTGCTGAATGATATCTGGTACCATGTTAGGTTTATCAATGTATTATAAAGAAAATTTACATAGTGCCGAAATCCGCTTAGATAAATCTATATTGCTTCGCATTTAATCAATATCTAATATCTTGAAAGCGATGCCTAGTGGCTTGATTTTATTACCCACGATGAATCTTGGTTGCGCCATTGGGGGAGTTGCACCCTGGTGTTACTGTGCAATGCGCATTTTTGGTGACGCACATGCAGTTAGCGCACCATAGCTTCACATGCGATTTCACTTTTAAAATGGCCGACTATGGGCAGACGGTAGCCACGTGGGACATCGATGCAAGGGGTCTGTAGAAATGCTCAAATTACACCCAAAAAGTACCTGATGAGTAGCTAAATCTGAAGTATTTAGAACTAAGTAGTGATAAAAAGTCATAAATAATCGCTAATATCTGATGAAACCAATAATCAAGGAGATGTACAATAATGCAGACATTGTTAGAAAAGTCTCTGTGAAGAGACCCTCTGGGCACTTTGTAGTAATTAAACCAAATACTAATTGGAGTTGTATTACTAGTTCCTAATTAATCAGAACATTTAGAAAGTAGCTCAGTAGAATCCCATAATTGAATAGAGAAGTAATAGAATAATAGAAACAACTGCAACATGATTGAGTTTGCAAAAGGGTTTTTGGGGTGTTGATTTGTTTTAGTCGTAATCATAAATTCGGAATCAGTTTTATTAACGTATCAGATTTCTTCATTATGGTGTGATATTTCTAATAATGGACTTTGAGGTTGATTTGAGCAAACCATTTTCCTTTATTCAGATTCTTAAATTACTCATAAATCGTTGGTGTCAGTGCAAAAATGTTGTAGATCCTGAAAGAGCACTTACATTACGCGTGAGATTGAAAGTGTCAAAATGTCGTTTCTCACTTAAATTAGCCCCGATGTACACACAAAACCAATAGGCATCGAGTTACAGCATTTTGGCACGGAGCATTTTCGTGCGAGATAACAACATTGCAAAAGCAAGATACGCTAAGTTTGCAGGGATGCGATGAAATAAGAGAAGCAGAGGTATCACATGACATTTTAACTACATAATCAAAAATGGTCATGGTACACGGAGAGAAGGGCATCCAAGTCAAACATCTGTGATTTTTACTGTATTTTGTGTTAATGTTTACTAATTTTATTTACAATATATCTTTACTTTTAAGTTGGATTTGAAACTTTTCATGGTGGGAATACAATCTAGTGAGGTCTTTGGAGACACCATGCAGATTAAACTGTCTCCATGAGTCGTGGTGGTTCTGAAAAGAACCGTTTGGTTTGACAACTCGACGTTTCGATCAGTATGCATTGATCGTCTTCAGGAGAAGTTTTTTTTTTAGACAAAAACATTACTGCATCAGTGCACCGTTGCACCAACCTTCCCCAATGGAGCTGAAGAACTTTGGCCACTATTGACAGTAAAAAAAGGTCACCCATTCACTGTGTGTATGATTTGTGTCTTTTTGCATTAAAAAGAGTAAGCTTTGGTGTTCACAGTACAAAGTTCAAGAGAATTGTATGTAAAGCATCGACCTGTGAGGGACAATTAAAGGGTGATGTTGGAGTGTTTTTTTACGCTGAAGTTCACTCATGTTTGTATGATTCTAATTTTTGTTTCCCCTTCAAAAATTGTATTTTTGTAGGCCGACAGATTTAGAAGATGTTACAATTTCGGTTTCTTTGTCTTTGATATCCCCCCAAAAGTTACCCTTAACCCTCCTCCTGTCGGACCCTTCAATATTAAATCATCATGGTCTTGAAGGATACATAAACTATGCTGACATCCAATACGAAATCATGTGGTGAAATAAAGCTATGCACAAGTACTTTACAAACACGCGCGCAGTTGCGTCATCGTTCCCAACCAGCATGCAGTTGAATGATTTCAAATGGGTGGTCAACTCGCTGGGAAATGTGACCAAGAGTGGGAGGGTTAACCTGTGTTTTAATTCGTCACTAGTTCGGATATTTTCTTGTAGACAATAATATGTTTTGTTGTTTGGAGTCAACAATTACGGTGTGCCACCTGGTTGTTTGACATGTCTATTTCCATCTTTCCATTTAAGTGTTTTGGTAACAGATTCTGTTGGTCGTTTGTCAGATACAACTTCCAAATTTACCTGTGGTCATAAAACGGTATTTGGTTAAAGATTGCAACTGTGTTCTTGTTTAAGCCATTCCATAAATGATAGAGATTTGAATTACTTTATTAATTACAAATTAACAATTTCAACTAAATTTCCTAAACAGTAATTTCATGACATCATGAAGCAATTTTATTTTTAAATGTAGAATCTTGCAATTATATACTATTCAGAAAAGATTCATCGATTAAAACAGGCAAAGTTGACTTGTAGAGAAAAGAAGGGAAGCAAATTAACATAACACACCCTTCTCTTTAAGAATTTAGAATGAAAATTTACAGAACGTATTTGTACCCTGGTGAATGTGTTTTACAAGTGCACTTTTTTTGCATTGTTTGTTAGGTGCGCTTATTTGTACGACGTGCACGTCGATTAACTGAGTCTGGGACGTGGCTTTTGATAACTTTACCTTTGTTTGTTTTGGGGGTTTAAAAAAAAATTGTTTTGTTTCTTTTACTTCCTTTTTTGCACTGTTACAGTTGTAACTTAGGTGTGCTTATTTGTACAAGAGTCTTTTAATACCGAGTTTGTGTTACCAGTCGCTTGGCTACGCCGTATGACGGACTCGCCAAAGCACCCACACAGATAAAGACTTTCTGTGAAAAAAAGGGTCCAAGCATTGTATGGGAAACCCCAATAAAGATAACACAGTCTCTGCTTTGCTGTCACCGAGTTCCAAATTGTAGTGGACCATTGTATTTTGTAACTAAAACCATGGTATTAAACATTGATTTTGTATTTTTTTTTTTAGTAGGCCCATAGAGCAAGGGCTGTGTTCCTTGCTCTACGGTAGGCCTTAGTGTTGAAAATAGTACACACTGTGCTTGCTTAGTGAGTCTTAAGGCCATGTCACATGATGCAATTTACAGGTAACCAGTTCCAGGCAATCTCCTTAAGAAAAGTCATCAACATTTCAGTTTTCGCATTATTTTCTTGTGGATAGTAAGTTACAGCTAGAAAAAATGTATATTGTGCTGCCGAAATGTTCCTTTTGCGTGCAGTGTGGTTGGTTGCCTCCAAGTTGCCTGTAAAAATTGCCCTGTGTGACACGGCCTGTAGGTGTGGACATGACCACGCCACACCAGGCAGTTTGCAGGGGACCAGTTACCAGGAAATGTCCACGGAAAGCCAATATCATATGAATGTTTACATAATTTTCTTCGGGGTTAAGACATTGGGGGGGGGGGGGGGGAATGTGCCCCCCTGCTAACAAAATGTGCCGCCTGCGTGCCCTGTGCAGTTGGTTGCCTCCAGGTTGCCTGTAAAAGTTGCCTAGTGTGGAACAAATGACAAGTAGTATTAAAAACATTTTTTTTGCATGTGCTTGAAACTGCATGATGTAAATGGAGCTATGTTGCAAAAAAATGTAGATACAAATACACCTTGTATATATAATATAATGTTCGATATGAACAATTAATTTGATTTGATATAATGTTTGAAAGTGATCACTGTATAGCAACGTGTGCATTTTAGGACAATAGTTTTGCTTTACAAATTATTATAAGGTTGGAAGGAAGAGAAGAAAAAAGTGCTGCATGATTTTGAGAATGGAGAGAGTTTTAAGATATTCTAATTTTGTTTTTTCTTACTTTAGAGCTTCATCACAACCGTTGCTGTCTTTGTCGGGTTACCCGCATGCTCAGTAATGATTATAAGGTTGGCTGTGATGTAGACATTAAGGGACCACACTGTGTAACTCTTCTGTCTCCATTTTGGTCACGTGTTAATTGTGTGGAAGGGTGACAGAAAACAAGATGAGTGCCCTTCACCACCTGAAGTTCAGGCTCGTATTTACACTATCCTGTTGGCTAGAGTGCACATGACTTGTAAATGGCATACGTGTGAATGGTACATGGGATTCGTGTACATCATTGATGTGTTGTATTTTGTTTAGAATTTATTTTTTAACGTGTGCTTTTGTTGTAAGCAGACTAGTTCGTTTCCCACATTTCTCAAATTAATAATTAAAATGTAGCCTTGTTCCCATATATGTTATTGAAACGCCTTTTACACAGGAAGACAGATAAAGAGATAAATAAAAAGTGATTGAAAGTAGTTACTATGGGGGTAAATCTCACTTAATCACGCCCTCACTATTTCACTGTCCGGGCAGTTTATTAGCTTGATGCAAAAGAAACGCACCTGTAATTGTGTAAGTCATATAATATTACCAAAAAAAGGATGGAAAAATGCAATATTAATGTGTTCGTTGTCGCAGGCAGCAGGAACGGTATATCTCAAAAAACTTTATTGTAATCAGTCATGCTTATGTGTAAAAAAAATAATAATAATAAATGTATAATAATAACACAGTTTTACCCGAGTTTGGCCAAAGTTCATCAAACTTACAATTTTTTTCTGAATTTGTTTTTATGGTGAAAGGACCTCTATGAGATCATGCTCTCCAGTAACTAATTTGAGCTGATTTTTTTTCTGAAGCGATTTTGTGTTTTGTTCGAGTATTATAATTTGAATTCTGTAGGTATTATGTAACTATAGTCGTAGTAACACTTAATGACAAACATAGTGTAATATTTTGTGTTTATTGTGCCTTTGATTTTAGTAATCGGTATTGAATAAAAGTGGTGAAAAAGCTGAGCCGTACCATTAGTCTTGCATATACTGTTTGCGTTTAACTGCAGGGTATTTCTCATTGCGCTAATGTTTGCTGCTGCTGTTGTTGCTGATGTCGCAACTGCTGAGATTGCTCAAGAACAATTATGCATTCTTATTTCTAGCAAGTTTATTCCTCGCGGGTGAGGTTCAATAATAGATTTTGCAACTTGGCTAAATTAAATTTTAGAACAGAAAAGCAAAAGAAGTCCGCTTTGTGACATTTCAATTTTTATGGAATGGAGAGGTATTCTTTCATGAAATCATATACAAAACCAGTTCTCTTGATATCAGTGGTCTGCCTCTCGATTTGTTCTAGAAAACAAAGAAGTCTGCCTCTCGACTTGCTAACGTGTGTGGGTGGGTGTGTGTGGGTGTGTGTAACTCAACTTTTGTTTTCATTTTTTTAAGCACTACACTGGATTGGTAAGGATAAAAACATTATTGTTTAGTTTCAGTCTGAAAGTTTACTGTTTATGAAGTTAGTACTACAACCAGTTTTTTTCTGTCAAATATTTCTTTGGAAATGCTGTCATATTCGAAAAAGCTGCAGGCACATCTAAAAAAAACGCAACAGCTGAATTCGGTGGTAACCATCGAAAATATACAGGACATTGTACTTACATGCTAAAAAGTGTGCACGTTTTTTCACTACTTTCTCCAGACTCGGACAACGGATTGAGCCCAAATTTTTCAGTTTTTTTATGTCTATATTGAATCCAGTCAAAGTAAGAACAGTGCACTATCAGCTTTTTTCAATCCTGTATAGTGCATTTAATTTGTAAGATCCAACTGGCGCATCTGACGATATGGTTGATAGTTCGCTGGTACTTTTAAGTTGATAATTATAATAATGGTAACTCAAGCATGGAGGACTCGAGCACCGAAGAAGGAACCCGATACTGTGATTAAAGAGAGAATGATTAAACTTATCAAACAAATTATTTGATTGCAAAGCTTAGTGAGCTCACGCAAAACTGTACCGGTATATCATGCTGTTTCGACACAACCTTTGACACAAAGCTCACAATAGTAACCCTAAACCCTAAAGTTCATCTGCGAATTTTTTTTAAAGAAGCTGATTTCAACTGCGTTTGGAAGGTATGTGTGTCAAGATATGCAAAAAAAAGTAAGGTGACATAGGGGATGGGGAAGTTGCATTTTGGGGGTCAAAGGTCATTGACCTTTACAAAAATATGTAAAAAAATGTATTTCGCCAACTAAATGTCGCACACAGTTGATCTTGGTGTCAAAATACTCAGAATTATAACAGAAGAAGCAAACAAATAAAGTAAAACCCTAAGAATTAAATCTTGACCCCAAAATGAGGTCAAATGTCAAAAGAAGTGGTTTATCCCCGAAAATGCTTATTAATAACCCTAAATTTAACTTTATCTGCGAAATATTTTTAAAGATGCGGATTTCAATTGATTTTGGTCGGCATGGGCATCACGATAATGCAAAAAAGTATGGTAGAATAGGGGATGGGGAAGTTGCATTTCTTGGGGTCAAAGGTCATCGACCTTTTCAAAAGTAAAAATGTATCTCGGCAACTAATGTTGAACGTGGTTGATCTGTCAAAGTGATCTGAATGTTGCTAGAAGGAAGCAACAATTAAGTCAAGATCCCTTATGACCAAATCTTTACCTCCAAACATGAGGTCAAAGGTCAAAACAGGAGCAAGTGCTTATGTAATTGATGACTTACGAGGGCATTATGGTAATTAACCATTCCTGGACCACTTCTAGTTGTTTTTATAGGAGATACAAAGACCTCTGTGTGGGAAGTGGAATGTCCATAGGCTATGGTCTTACCTATATTTTTTTTAAACAAAGTACAAAACTCGTAAAGGCTAAGGAAAAGAGAGGGTTGTCCAATGTCAAAATTTACCGGTGATAATATGCTGAACCCGTCTGCATGTGTATAGTCTTTTAGGGAGGGGTGTCAGAGCATATTTTCTGTGCTTTTATAGATGCACTTCGTCAGTCACCGTTTTGTTCCTTTTTCTTTCTGATTTTTTTTTTTTTTTATCTTGGTGATCCCGTTATTGTTCATGTGAGTGTACAAGGCTCAAAGGTCGTAGTAAAGGTCGAGCAAAGTGTTCTTTTTTAAGTTTTGGTGGGCCATTGCCTATATTAACTCATCTACTTCACTTGAGCCTTGTTTCTCACTGTCTATTGTTCTTCCAATAAATCGACCAAGACTTTGCAAGTTTTCTTCATCTAGCTTTTTGAGCGAGTCATTTTCGGTGGGGTCTTGCAATCTAGCTCGTATTATTGAGTCCTTTATGTTTTTTTGCCGTTTCTCGGCCAGCAGTAGTGGGGCTGGAAAGAGACTATTGAGATGGTCGTTTTCTTCTAAAAGGTGCCAGTGTTTAGAGAGAGCACGTTTTAGAGTGGAATGATGGACCTGTGGAAAATATGGCAAAGTGAATACAATTGGAGGTTTTGTCTCTTGTTTGTTATGAGGTGATGCAGCCAACATTAAATTCCTCTGGTCTTCGTTTGCTTTTGTGAAGGGGGGTCAATTCTTCCGTGTTATATCCACGTTCTAACAGTTTAGTCTTGAAGAAATTGACCTTTTCCTCAAAATCGTTTGAGTGTGTGCATATACGTTTATATCTTGTCGTTTCACCCTTAATGACGCCGCCAAATACAGATTTAGGGTGTGCTGAATCTCGAGCAAGGTATTAGAAAGTATCCGGGGTTTTTTTTGCTACTCCAGTGTCCAGTTTCCCTTCTTTTTGAAAACGTTCTCCTTTGTAAATCACGAGGTCTAAGAAGGTGATTTGTTGTTCAGAGATCACCAAGATGAATTTCAATGTTGGATGTAAGTTGTTTAGCGTCCTAATAAAATCCTCCGCCCTGTTTCGGTTATTGTAGACGATTAGTACATCATCTCTATATCTCATGTAGCACACTATTTCAGGATTGGTTGGGAGAATTATTTCTTTTTCGTATTTGAACAGAGTGATGTCACAAATTTCAGGACTGCATTCGCTACCCATCGCCACGCCTATTGTTTGTCTGTAGAACTTGTTATTAAATTAAAAGACGTTTGCGCCCATAATAAGTTCTAAGAGACAACGTGTGTGTGTTTTCTTGTCGGTTTGGGCATAGCATATAATAATAATAGCACTGAGTGTGCCCGTTCCAAAGCATCACAAACTGAGTTTATTGCTTCCTTTTGTGGGCAGTTTGTGTACATCGAAACAATATCCAAGGTGAAAAGGAGATAATCTTTGTCCAATGTCAAGTTGTCGAGTTTTTTGACAACATGTGAGGAGTCTCGTGTGTATGTGCTCTGTTGCTTGACAATTGGAAGCAAGAACAAATCCATGTATTTTGAGATTTGTTGAGTTGGGGCCCCACAACCACTGATGATCGGCCTTCCGACAAACCGTGTCCCACCCGGAGGGTTTTTATGGATCTTCGGTAATAGGTAGAGGCTGGGTGTTTTGATCTGGTGGTTGTGGGGGTTGAGAAACTCAAACATCTCCTTGGATATGATCTGTTCTTTAAACAGACTACGTACGACAGCGACACCGCAGCTCAAAGTTAGCTCAGGACACAGTGTTGTGAGCGTGAAAACTGACTCGAATGATGTCTTGGATTAGGACATTTTGTTTCATCATGACATGCAGTAGTTTTCCTGATGGCTTGTTATGAGCGCTGCGTGAGGCACTAAAAACAATGATTTTAACCCTTGACCTCAATAATAAAGGTCAATATTTGGTCAATAGGGTCCTATTTTTATTTGTTATCTCCTTTTACTACAATTTGATCATTTTGACACCAAGATCAACCAAGCGCGACATTTAGTTGCTGCAATACATTTTTCAATTTTTGGAAAGGTCAATGACCTTTAACCCCGCAAAGTGCAACTTCCCCACTCCCTATTTTACATTGCTTTTTTATTTTGAATATCTTGACATGATTACCTACCAATTCAGTTGAAACCAGCGTCTTTAAAATTAGTTTTCATATAAACTTTAAATTTTGGTAAATAATATGCAATTTCGGGGATAAATCGCTACCTTTGTCCTTTGACCTAATTTTTGGAGGTCAAGATTTAATTCTTGGGATTTTTTTAACTTCTCCTCCTAGTATAATTTTAAGCATTTTGACACCAAGATCAACCATGTGTGACATTTAGTTGCCAAAATGCATTTTTTACAACTTTTGAAAAGGTCATTGACCTTTGACCCCCCAAAATGCAACTTCCCCATCCCCAAATTTCACCTTACTTTTTTTGGCATATGTTGACACCCAATCCTACCCAAATCAGTTGAAATCAGTTTCTTTAAAATTATTTCGCAGATTGGCCCTAAAATTGGTTAGTTTTAGGTTCTTACAAAACCTCAAACACTTTTGTGCCCCCAAATAGCACTTATAGTCTAGCAGATTTCAGTTATTCAAAATATTGTAATCATTAATATTTTTCTCTGTAAGCTTAAAACGGAAGTGACGAATATTCCTCGAACACTGAAGGGCCTACTGTCAGCTTTCGGGAATGTTCCCCCAAAACATTGCTGCCAAATTCGTCAATATAAATAGCGTGTATTTTGTTTCATGTGTACAAAATGACGTCAGCATGTTTACAATACGCTTTTGTTTAACTTGTCCTTTAGTCCCGTTATCTTATTACGGTGATAAAACATAACCTCCATCACGCTTTTTTTTGCACACGATAAACCACGCGGTCCACGATTGGTGGTTTTTCTGATGTTGATTTTTAAAATGCTATCCAATAGGGACGCAGAATTGTATATCTCAATACGGGAGTAGAACCATTCGAGACTACTGAAAGAGTAGCCGCGATCTGGGCGCTTGACCTCATCACTATTTTTATCCAATAAAAACGGGTGCATCACATTACGGGAAAAACTGTCCGTTTGTCTCATGAATATTTTGTATAGGCCCTCAAGATTTGAGAGCCAAGTGTGAAAACTATTGCACAATTGTGACCTGGGGGTTGTTGACGAAGTATTTTGGATGACGGGTCCCTGAAAGGTGGTGCTATTTGCTCAGAGGTGTAGGACCATTTTCAAGAGTGATGCTCGGACGTTTTGAAATTTATACAAGTTTTTGGGGTGTTTTTATTTGGTCGGAGAATAACTCGATGGGCCATGATGGGACAACACATGTCAAGTTGACCAGAGGGTGGAAGTTTAGCACGCCAATGAATAGTTTTCTTTTTATTGTAAAAAGCTTCGAGGCTTTTAAAGTACTTTTGAATATTTAGCATATGGCACTGTGTGCTATCGGTTTTTTTTTAGTGGGGTACACCCCAAATAGAACTCTATGAGTAATCCATGATGATGAGGTCACTGAGCAAGATTACGGCTATAGCAGTTACCCTTCAGAGTCCACCGCTTAAAACAGTCGTGGTCTTCCAGACTTGCTTGCTGGTAGACTGCTCCCCTTCCCCCCTCCAGTAAAAAAGGGGGGAGACCAACTCCAAAATTAACCAACACACCTTATAAGTACAATGTTTAATGTCCAATATTTACAGACACGGGCCTACTTAATTAAAGTTATGTCTGATACAGACGTCACCTTGACATGACGCGGCCTAATGTTAACCCGTGAACGGTTCCTCGACCCAGTGGTAAAGCCGAGGGGTTGGGGTAAAGGGTGGCAGCTTCCCCCTGTAGAACATCTTGCCCCCTGCTTTTCCCCCACTTGTCAGCCTCTGGACACCCTGAAATCTGCTATAATAAAGCAATTTTAACTGAACTTTTCCCCTCTACAAATAGTCTGCGCACCCCTGGTGACCCCCTGCAAAAAAAGATGCTGGCTACACCACTGACTCTATACCTTTCACCCATTGCCACCGAATTTAAGTTCAACAGGACGGCCTAACCATGGCCTAGTCAAGTTCCAGGAAAATAAACACTGCAGTGTAATAACAGTCTCACGACCACATCCCTGCGTCGAACGATGTTATACGTCAGACCTCCAATAAGCAAAATGGCTGACGTTGACGTCAGACCAACTGAGTGGTGCCATCTTCCGCTCTATATACTGGGACCGGAAAAGACTATTATATTAACAACATATTAAAAACGATAATTTATGGACCCTTTGTTTGTGTGTATACATTTTTCAGCACGTCGTAACCCCGACGTGTTTAAACATTGCACTCTTGTTCGTGGAAACAGTTTGAAGAAGTAATAAATCCACTCAAAGATTTGACTTTTAGTGACAAGAAAGCGGACACGCTGCGAATAGCAAAGAAAACATTGGTATTGCTCAAAACTTCTATTGTTCATTAATTTGATTCGACCAATGGAAGTAATAAATCCACTCAAAGATTTGACTTTCAGTGACAAGAAAACGGACACGCTGCGAATAGCAAAGAAAACATTGGTATTGCTCAAAACTTCTATTGTTCATTAATTTGATTCGACCAATGGAAGCCTATGATAGTCAAAAATGGTACTGAATAATATGGGAAACACATTTTAAAGCTGTCACTTTTCAGAAAATATAGTAGTATTTGCATTTGGTTTTGTTCCAAATAATACATAACAAATATACAAAAACGTAAGACGAACAAAAACACAGAACCGACAGGCCGTAGGATGTTTTCTCGAAGGAGTGAACAAAATCACTGTTTCATGCTACTTCGCTGCGCGCTCAATAAGTCTACGCATGATGAAAAACAGTTTCACATGACAACATCAGAAGGAACCACAAACAAATGAAATTCAATTCAAGAATCTTAATTCGTGATATGGGGCTGTATGCGCGATATGCAGATTGAAATAACAAAGTCGGGCTCATATACCTCGGAAAAAGACGACGAGAAAGAAAGATCTTGAGGAACGGACTGGAGGGAGGACCACGCGCCATAGGCCTACTGGGTATCTCACTGTGAGTGCAATTCTGACGCTTTTCAGCTAGTCGACAGAGAGATGTTCAGCGCCTTTTCTGTCGTGCTGGCAAACCTTGGCCCATTCGGCCTTGCTCCCGGCTGTCGGCTATTCTGATTTTCCCATTTCTTTCAGCAATTTCGTCTTTGGATTCCTGGACTGCTTCAATTGCCGTCTCGGTGTTGGATTTGCTCATTTAAATGCGACTTGGACTTTATCTGTTGTTATTTCTATAGCTTCCCACAAAAGTCGAATCGGGAAATATTGCCCAACTTTTAGTAAAACTCTTCTACTAGTTTGTTCTTTAGCCCAGTGGCGTAACTAACAGGGGGGAATCTTTGGTCAAACTTATAACACTTTTAAGCGTATTACTACATGATACAAGTTACAAGTTATTTTTTTATTGTATACTTGTTTTTTTTTATAGGGGTACCCCACTTTTGAACTTTCAATTGTGAAGTGCGTTTGAGGCGTGTGCATTTTTTGAAATTTTTATCAAGCAAAATATTCTTTCGACCCTAGCAGAGTCTTTCCCAGAGGTCTTTCTCTTTTTAGCCTTTGAGAAAGACTCTGTTAGGGTCAAAAACTGAGGCCATTAACCATTTTTTTTGCACATTTTGTACAACAGGTCCTTGTGGTTGTTGGTAAGCAGTTTGCAACAGTTAATTTTATTTGTTCATTTTTTTTATCATCATAGCATGGGGGTGCTTGCCCAGACAGTTATCAAATTTGATCATACGCATGTGACCCTCTTGGGAAAGGAGAAAATACCCACCTCAATCAGCTCATCCGTCTCAATATGCATGTAGATACGTGACTGGTCAAATTCTTGTTCTGGTTTTTCAAGTGGAACTCGAGTTCCAAACTCAAAAATCCGTCTTTTGCGGCTTTGTGTTCCGTGAAACACAAACCATTCTGTTTTGTGCTAGTTGTCCATGCACACTTCGAAAACAAAACACACATAAATTACAATTTTGGACTTATTTAACAAGTATAGTTTTCTTATTGATCCAACAAATGACAAATCTACAAACAGAATACACTCCTTCTTGGAAATAAACAAGATACGTTTCTTTTGAAGTTGTGGCTTATTATAGCCTACCGAATGCCGGTACCCTCTTGTCCCAAAAATGACTCATTTGTTTCAAACCACTACAGTCTTGCTAGGCAAAAGATAGATTACGCAGTGTGTTTTGGTATCAAATAATCGAGCCAGAAATGTCTGACTTAATTTACCAAACGGTAACCTCAACCACCTAGGATTGTATATTATCACAGTTAAACTTTGTTATCATTGAACTTTGGCTCCCGTCCACCCCCGCGCAAACAGGGAGCAAGGGTCGCTAAAAATGACATCCATACGGAAACAAGAATCCTACAAATAGGGCATAATTCTAACGCAGTGTCATCAGTGATCGTGAAGAACTCGGATGAGACACACTTTTTAAGCCACTATTTTTTTTAATGAAAACTTGAGCACCAAGTTGTCTTTTGTTAACTTGGTTTTTGCTTCACCGAGCCATCTGCAGTATGCGGTCGGGTGCAGCGGTTCTCTTGGCGGTTGCTGTTGCGGCAATCGTCGGTCAAAGCTTGGCGGTTAGTGTCGGTACAAGAGGCGAGCCTGGTAAGTTATTACTGTGTGTAGGCCCTACTGTCAGTTTGTTGTTTGTTGTTTAGTGCACATTAACAAAATAAAAACAAAAAACAAAAAGCAAAACAAAAAGCCAGACGAACATTATCTGCAAATATTTACTGAACGATATAATCTGCCTCTGAATAACATAATTAAGCTGTCGATGCACAAACGGCTAATTTTGAAGTTGTTAAATTTTCTTACTGCAAAATCTGTAAATACAATCCCGATCATAGAGGGACATTCTCTTTAAATTGCGTAAGTTGAAGTCACCTCATTTTCTCACTCTACAATTTGTTGGTTTCCTTTTACAGTTAACATTGTTTGTTACTCTATTTTGGTTTTGAACGACAATCTTCACATATCAGTATTTCAGACGGGGACAAATCTCGCGGTAGATTATGGTGACACGTATAAAATCGAAACTTACAAATCGTTCATTACAATTTGCGATTCCCGATTCCTGCCGATAATTCGGTTTTATACAGTCACAATAATGTAAAACAACATTAAATCAAATCAAATGAAGCGACTTTAGATTGGCAAGCTTGACCGAATCTGTTGCCCTCTTCGAAGGCTTCACATCTCAATCTTAAATGATATAGGCCTACCCAAATACAACAATGTTTAAGAAATTAGCTTACACACTTGCCAACTAACGGGTAAACATCTCTTTTTTGGTTGGCTAATGACATCAGGTTTCGACCCTATAGCAGAGTCGTTTTCAAAGGCTTTGAAACACTCTGTGCTTCATAATGGTCTAAACGTGAGGCCATTTATCCGTTGATTTGTTGCATTTATACCATGGGTCCTCTTGGTCTAAGCGTTTTGCAAAATCTACGTATTTTTCTCTGAATGAGTTGGTTCTGTGAAGAACCGGAACAGTTGACGTTTGGAGCAGCTACTCTGCTCGTCTTCAGGAAAAATGCAAAGTATAGTCATATGAACGTTGAAACTGTCTTAGTTTCGATTCTTTTCAGAACCACCATTTCTACCAAAAGAAAAATTTTTATTTTATTTTTTTTATTTACCCCGGAGTAGTTGTCACCTGAAATCTAACTTCAAAGCTTCAAATGCAATGCTTCAAATCTATACTTAATTAAAACGTTTTATCAGCGTGTCCGGTCTTTCTCCAGGCGATCGCCCGGGATTCGCAAGACCTCCTTCAGGGGAATGCCCTTGGTACCATTTAGTCTGCCGATTCCTCAACCCTTGCTGGTACAGGAAAGAATGCCAAGGATACCCAGATGCTGAATGCAGGTTGGTAGTTGTGAGTTGCCAGTATTATTATGACAACATTTTGTGTTCTTGATGTTTTGTTTACGTGTCCAATACGCAAAATGGTCTAACACATCCCATGATTATGTTTCTCTAGAAGACGAGCAGAGTATACTGTTCGAAACGTCGAGACCACACCGGCTCTTTCCAGAGCCACCACTCCTCGAGATTTGTACATGGTTGTACTCACAAATTTTACTAGTTAACTAGTTTTAGTTTCCTATGACAATTATTTTTAAAATCTAAATTGATTGAGGACTTTGGGTGGTTTTAAAGTCATTTGAAGCAATATTTACTGAGGCCACGAAGAAAACATCTCAAATAAACTG
This sequence comes from Marthasterias glacialis, assembly GCA_911728455.2. Lineage (NCBI taxonomy): Eukaryota > Metazoa > Echinodermata > Asteroidea > Forcipulatida > Asteriidae > Marthasterias > Marthasterias glacialis. The sequence goes on along the minus strand of OU452229.1, from coordinate 4,853,162 downwards.
ACGAATAATTGTTTGGGGGATAGCACCATTAAAAAAAAAACCTTTGTGTTTTCTCTATTACAGTTTGCCTCTAGGTCGGATGTATTATTGCTTCATGTGGAAAGGCCCTAGTATTATGATGTAAAGGGGCCTACTTTTTAGACAGAAGTAACGTTTCAATTGTTTTCCATTATTATTATTTGTTATTAAAAATATTATTATCAAAGCCATTGAAAATAAAACAAAATTAAAAAAAAAGTTTGCACAGTAAGTGCTGACGGTATTGTATACTCGATGAGATGGTGGTCTTTCTGCCTTTCCTATCTTTTGTGAAGTCGTTCCTAGGACATGTCATAAGTTAGGACGAGTTACTCGTCCTAACTCGAGTTAGGACGAGTCTTGACTCTGTGAAAAATCGGCTCCTGGTCTTATCGACTGCTCTCTCTTGTCGTGAACCTAATTTTTCGCCTTTGAGGGTTCTTGTATCTCTTACCGGTGCATGTTTGGCTTAATCGTGTTGAGGAGCAATGAGAATAACTTGCGTCTTGCTTCTGAGGAAGAACACAATCTTGTCAAGTCTGAAACAGTAGGACCTACATCCTATATAGGGGCAGCAATCAGACTTAATGGACACTTAAATATATAATTGCTTCAAATAGGGGAATCTTGAGACAGTTATGTTTGTCTCGCAACGGATTCATTTACCCCTCCCTGTTCTTAAGCTGTGCTGTGAAGAGACTTGCGTTATATCTCGCGCCATGTCTTGTTTCTGCGCCTTGGTGTGGGTTTCTATCCCTTCAAAAAGTAGCCCACACTTTAGAGTGGCCTTTGGACCTTGTGATGGGCGAATTGCATTACCAAAAAAATAAATAATTAAAAAACTAAAAATTCTTATCTTGCATCTGAGAGGGGGAAAATCTCTTTACAGTCTGAAACAGTAAGCCCAAAGTTTCCGGGTGGCAATACCCAAGCCGCGATACTTTAGCATTTCTTTTCACTACATTTAGCGGCATTTCTTTTTACTCTGCTGCTCAATCCGATCTCGGAAAAAAATGGGAAGGATGGGTTGATTTAGTGACAATTTTAATCCCTTATCAGATATTACACTAGGCTCTTTTTTATAATGTACTTGGACTACGATCTATGACACAGATTGATTTGCATTGCTAATTGGATCGGATCCAATTATTATTTTTAATCGCTCTCAACAATTTAATAAGTTATGTTTTCATTGACAGGCTCAATCGATGCAACTGTCGAGCTGAATATTACAATGGAGAGGAAAAGATCGACTGTCAAGAAGTTACCGGTAAAACTAAATGAGAATAACAGCAATTAGTGAGGACCTGGTCTTCTCTGCGTCTTATAATGGCCTTGGCTGGTGGCTTGCCGAGTGGCTGTCGGTGGACCTTGCTTTGATCCAAAATAACCATCAGCCGCCAACCCTGCAGTGCCACGCAGTGATGACTGGGTCCTCACACTGTTGTACGGTGGCTCATATCATCGCCAATTTCTAAACACTGTTTTTTACGGCGTTATATCGCCGTAGGATTGCGATATAACGCTGTTCTTGCGTTAATTGCCGTGTATTGCGTTATATAACAGATTTCGTCGTATTTTAACGCAAAGATATACGGCAATGTAACGCCGTAAAAAACAGTTCTTCAGGAATTGGCGAGTATTACTAATATTATTAGGCACGATAGTTGTTCCCTATAATTAATACTCTTAAAAAAAAAAATATTCCTTTTTCCTTGCCACAGAAATATGTTACCGGTATATTACTTTTGAACAGAATAACACTAAAAAGGGTCTGCAAGTAGTCATAATGGATAAAAATTAATGATGTTGGTTTTGACACCGGCATGTGTGTGAAAAGCATTGTATGCGCTTTGCTTTTCCGATGGGCGTGCACGGAGACAGTCCAACCAGGGCTACCTCCCCCTGCAAAGCAATTCCCCTTAGTTGTTGCCCCGCCCTGCCCTCCTCACATGCATGCCCTGGGACGCACTGCAGAAACGCCAATGTGCGAAGAGGCATATCATTTTTAGTAATTTTTATTCCAACCAGTAAAAACTAATAAGTAATTTGTTTTTTCAATAACCATTTCATTGCTATCATCGGAAACTTTGTTTAATTCACGGAGTGAATGTTTAGCGCCCTCAAGTGAGCTAACTTTACAATGTAAATAAATTCTCCCAAGAGCAGTTCACTGATAACGCCCAACTAAGTTATACTTCAAATGTTTTACTGCCAGATCTAAGTAAGTAATTTTTCACAAAAAGTAAGTGTATTATAGTCGTTTATATTATATACTGTTTGAATACATTCTATTAAAAGTACTACGGCTGTTTTGGTGCATGTGAAAACGCAAAATTTACACAATGTTTAATTGGGTTCCCAAACTGAACTTGGACAGGCTGGGTATCTCCGTGAAACCATGGAGGTAGAATGGTGAAACACATGAAGTGGATCACACTGAGCCTGAGGTTGACGGCCGGGAGAGAGAGGCTTTTAGTTAAACTTTTATAACTTGTTTCAGAATGTCAAAATTTTGTATATGAGGTAATTGTTAGGCCTACACTAGACCCAGTAACTGGGGCGCTGTACTCCTTTTTTGAGATTTTTGACATTATCTGTCGTACTACTACTTACTAGTACTTTAGTAGGCTAGCAGATAATGTCAAAAATCTCAAAAAAAGAGTACAGCGCCCCAGTTACTGGGTCTAGCTCCTGAACTGAGACTGAGACTGAGAGAGTGAGGAAAGGTCTCGTGTGATTGCCACATTTTTTTAATTTCATTTATTTTTCTAATATATATTAGTTTTTAGTATCACCCTCCGTACCACTACTCTGGTCCCTCAAAATACATATAAGTTGTAAGGGTGATCTTACTAAAATAGCGGCCAGCCGGCTGAGCGATGTGAAACTGAAATAGGCCTAAATAACTTGTGTATTAAAAGAAAATTCTCAAGAAGAGAAGATTCAAAACTTTCAAAAAAACTTAGCTAGCAGTCTTTTCATACAAACTCTGGTGGGTAGCTAGCGAAAGTTGTACCTGGAAATGACCAAGATTAGAGACCTTTTTTTGTCATGATGCGGCCATGTTGATTTTCTCCCATTCAAACCAATGTAAACCAAACCGAGGCTGGCAGGAGAAGTAGTCTGGTTCCTTTTTTGTACAATGAATATTAGCATTCTTTACTATTATTGGATACACATAACATGACCAAACAATAGTGGCAGCATGATTAATGGTCTATTGCAGCTAGCAAGTGAGTTGTAATGAATTGACCTGTTAAAATCCGCTGCCCCCGGTCCTATAGTGTCTCCAATCAGCCGTGCACACTTCTTGAACTTCTTTTACCAACCCCTTTTTGAAGTATAAAGAAATTGTTCGTCTTTATTTTGTTTTTGCCTGTAATTTTTACAGATTCACCCAGGTAATGACTTTCTTCTTTTATCCACTGTCTAGATCATGATGTACCGCAAGTCGAATCTACAAATGTTCAGAGCGGACAAGGTCAGTTAAAGAATGCAAAAAAAGAGAAAAGACTTTTTAAAAGTTGAAAATTAATATTTTGAAAGAAACTTATCGTACAGGTAATGATCCAATAAATGCAACCCTTCTACACCCCATGGATCCACCACTGGTAGTAACTTAGACCCAGTAACTGGGACGCTGTACTCCTTTTTTGAGATTTTGACATTATCGGTCGTAATAATGTCAAAATCTCAAAAAAAAAAGGAGTACAGCGCCCCAGAGTACTAGGTCTAGTTTTAACAAGTATTGGTTCCCATACTACAATTTGACTTTGATAGTACTAATAGTAACAGTCTTTTTCAGATAAGTTCTCTCCCAACCTTACCCCCGGACCCTACCCCCCCTCAAAAAAACAAAAAAAAGAAAACAATCAAACAAGAAAAGAAAGAATAAATAAATAAATTGTTTTTAAAGCAACACCCTCTTCACACCAATGTCTTTGCTCTATGTCCACACCAACCAACTGGCTCCAACAATTCAAGGATATAAAAAAACATTGAATAATTGAACTTGGCTGTCACACATATATAGTTGGACTTGGCTGACGCTAGCCTTTCGTCAAGGCCTTCGTGGCTTAGACATCTGTGTAGCCGCGAAGCCACTGCAGCGAAGACCAAGTCAGCGTGCACGACGTGGGGCGATCGTGCACGTTGACACGACGCAGGCCTCGACGAAAGGCTAGGTTGACGCATAATCACGTCCAGAATTAGCAGTTACGAGAACTGCCTTTGAATAATGAAAGGATATTTTGACAAAGCTCCCTCCTAAACGTATGCCAGCTTTTGAGGCCAAAAGTTGTAACAAATTTTAATGTGTGCGCCAGTGACAGATTGAGTTTTGAAGAGGTGGGCTGTGGTTACGACAGCTAGTTAGGCTTCATGTGATGTCTCTGATTTATATGTTTTTTCCATAACAGATTGTGAACCAGTGAGGTGCCGTTTATCCTGCCTGGATGGTTACGTCAAAGACAGTAATGGCTGCGATATATGTGAATGTATTGAACCAGGTAAAGGAAACTGAGCTACTTGAAAAAACATTTTCAAGAAAAATATGTAGCTGTTACAAGAAAATGTATGTGACACCCCATGCCAAAGTCGGACACTTCTCAGAAATAGTAAAATGCCATTAAAAGTGAAGACAGCCAAAAAATCAGCTGTCATGTGATGTCTGGAACATTCTATATGTTGAGAAATACTTACATTATAGGCCCTAATTAGGTTTTATTTGAAAGCTCTTATTCTGATCATGATAATATTTAAAAAAAAAAAAACAGTTTTGGCAGGAAGTGCCTGGTTTTGGCAAGGAGCGTCACATTATTCTCAAATTTGCACTCTAGGTACATGTCCATTGTTATTTTATTTATTTATTTACTTATCTTTTTATTTATTTATTTATTTATTTATTTATTTATTTATTTATTTATTTATTTATTTATTTATTTATTTATTTTTTTTTTTTTTTTTTTTTTTTTATTTTTTTTTTTTTTAAATTTTACTTCAGATTCTTAAATGCTTATTTGCTATTGCATATACCAGAATTTCTACTTTTGCTAGTATTTTAAAATGTTTTTGGACCTTTTAAACTTAATTTTGGTGTCATATTTTTTATATTGTGAGCCATGTTATTGCCCTTTATGTCTTTTAATGTTTGTCTGTTTTTAAATTGTGGCATTGGGAGATCAACTTGATAGTAATTAAGTTTACTTTTTTGAAATCCTTCAGGGGTGCTACTTTTTTAAGACCGTCTTTGTGCTTGCCTGTATCTGTCTTCTCACAGTAGTTTTTGTACACTTTGTTTGTTTTACCTGAGAAATTAATAAATGAAAAATGAAATGAAATGAAATTTGACAGAGTAATTTTTCTTTTTTTTTTCATTATAGTAGTAATGCATTTCTTTAAAAAGTTTAATCACTTTGTATGTTGTGCTTTTTCAACCTATCAGCTGACAGGCGTGGCGTGTGCCCAGATGTCAGGAGGGGCCAAGTTGGAACATGTGACATCCAGTGTTCAAGTGATGCAGGGTGTGGAGAAGGAGAGAAATGTTGCTCCAATGGGTGTGGTCGTGTCTGCGTCCCAGGTAGGCTCAAGTCTGAAATGGACTCGTGTTACAATGGTGACTCGCGTTACCTTGACCACGGGTATCAACGGTCAAGCGTTTGGAATGATTTCCATGACTCAAAACTTGTAACTTTTAACAAAGAGTGTCATGGTTGACCGCAACACAGTCAAGGTCTGATGGTTTAGACATTGGAGTATTGGCTTGAGTCTCGGTCGTGACACTTGTGTTATTGAGAAACACACTTAACTATAATTGCTTCTTAATTGATATTCAAACTTATTTGTGAACCAATTATCCAGCTTTGAGTTTGTAAAAAACGAGATCTCAAACAATTTTTTTCTCCTACAATGTGATCATTAGCTTGTCTGTACAGGAAAAGTACGTGTCAATGATTGATCATTTGTAGACTTGAGTTAATTTGTAATTTTCATAAATTGAGATTTTATTCAAATTTTTTTTTTGACAGCATGTTCAGGGATTCAGTGCCGGATCAACTGCAGGCCTTTTGGAGGGTTCGCCAGGGACGAGAACGGCTGTGAAGTCTGCCGTTGTGTTGGACTGCACATAGGTAAGTAAACTACCTCACATTCGAGGAGGCAGCGATACCGCCTCAAGGCACAATAATAATACAGAATTGGAAATCAAAACTTCTGGTTTCAGCACTTAGAATATTTTAAAATGGTTTTTAAAAGCATGACTGTTCTGCCCCGACTCAGGTTCCCACAAGGTTTGTCCAGCCATCAATGTAGAAAAAGGTGGCGTCTGTGTCAATAGCTGTAACGAGGACGGTGAATGTGTGAATGACGGTGAGAAATGTTGCAGCAATGGATGCGGGAAGACTTGCATAAAAGGTAGGCCATCATTCAAGTCCCCTTTGCCAAATCACTTTGTTTCTGTTTTGTAGACTTTGGTGAATGCAGCCACTGCGGTTTTGGATGATATCAAATAGTGAATGCACATACATAGTACACAAGTACACAATCAACCCTCCTACTGTCTGACCATTCAATCTCATCCACTGTTGCTATGAATGACATATGAACTATATCAGGCTGCTCTGTGATATCACGTAGGTAGTGCATAAAGGACACAAGTACACGGTCAACTCACATCATCCGTTTTCCTGGCTCGGAAAATATACATACACGTCATCTGGCGCCAACTGGTGAACAGATTTATGCTAAAAAGAACACGCAGGAAACAAATAACAAACCAGCAAACCAGTAGCGTAGCCAATGATGGGGGGCAAAGGGGAACAGCCCCCCCCCCCCAGAACATCTTAACCCCCACTTGACCCCTGTGAGCCTCTGTACACCGTGAAATTTTGTATAATCAGGCAATTTTAGCCTTGACCTCAACTGAAATTGCCCCCTCTACAAATGTCTGTACCCCCCCCCCCCTTTGCCCCCCCTGCAGAAAAGAAATGCTGGCTATGCCACTCTGTGTCACAAACATGACATGGTGTTTTGGCTGGTAACCTTTTTGTGTTAAGCTAATTTGTATTGTGCTTAGCTAAGCACCATGAAACACGAGGGTAAACCTTACCCAACCCAGTCTTTCTTGCAGTACCCCACCACCCGCTACTTATCCAGAAAGTGTATTCAATTTATTTTACAGTACTTTATATATAGTTTTTTTTTTTTTTTGACATTACTCTGCAGCTTGTGAGCCTGTTCGTTGTAGAATGTTCTGCGAGGCTGGCTTTGAAACAGACGAGAATGACTGTGAGATCTGCAAATGCAAAAGGCCCCCAGGTAAGCAGATCCCCTTGCTACTGAATGACTACCAGTCTTGTATCCCAGTCCTCAATCCTTGAGTCTGAGGCCCGAGGATTGAGTCCATTCAAAAGGGAAATTTCACTATTCACTGTTTTCACTAGTTACAAGAAATTGATATGTTTGAATAATTTGCTGTCAAATCCAGAGTCCCAAACATCGAGTCCATTGACCATCATAGTGTCAGCCACAACTTCAAAAGGCTAATAGTGAGTCCCTAGACATATTGTCTGTGTAGGCCATATCACACCAGGCAATTTACAGGCAATCAGTTCCAGGCAATCTCCAAAAAGAATAAAATAATCATCTTTCAAAATTTTAGATAGTTTTTGCAGGGACAGTAAGACACTGTTGGGAAATTGTCTACTGTGCAACCAAAGGGTTCCGATGGCATGCAGTACAGTTAGTTGTCTCAAAGCCTGCCTGTAAAAACCTGTGACAAGGCCCTCTGTCTATCTACTTATTATATTCAACAGGTTGTGAGGAAATCACTTGTCGCATGAGCTGTCCATATGGCTTCCAGCGTGACGACCAAGGCTGTGAGATATGTCGCTGCTTCGAACCTCGGAGGTCCTTCCTCCGAGGGGGCAGCAGACCAAGCCTCCCAGGTGTCTGTCCCTCGACGGAGGGAATGGCGGGAACATGCGTGTCGTCCTGCGCTGGGGATGAGGATTGTACGGAGGGGCAGAAATGCTGTAGTAACGGCTGTGGAATGGTGTGCACTTCGTGTAAGTACTTCCAAACCAACTGATTTAATCTGCGATAAAGATATAGACCTTATGCGTCTGACGTCATTAGTCTCATAGAGCTTTGTACAACAGCGCCCTCAATGAGGTCAAAATGGCCGTAACTTAACTGTAGGAAAATGGCTGTGCATACCCTCTATAGTATTATCTGTGAATCTCTGTTGAACTAGAAACAGGTCTTAACTCGGCGTGCTTTTTGAAAGAGTAATGAAAATTGTTGGGTTTGAATGTAATAAATATTTTAATATAAAATAAACTTTATTAAGACAAATTTTTACAAAATTAAGATTGATATATGATTTTACATTTTCAAAAGCTGAAATGAATTAAGTCAGGACATGGCAAATTAGCTACTTTTTATAGAAGTCGGCATATGATCCACTACTTATGCTACATAAATGTCTTGCTCAATTTTACAAAAAATATTGTGGACTGATTTTGTTATTGGAGGAACAAGACCAATCCACTTTCTCAAAGGATGACATATGTTTGTTTGAATTGCGTTTTTTATTTTAGCATGCCCTGCTGTGACGTGTAGAATGGCTTGTCCAGCTGGATATCTAAAGGACGGTAACGGGTGTGACATCTGCAGATGTAAATCACCTCTAGGTAAGTCCTTCGGATGGGACGTAAAGCCATAAGTAAATTTTGCACACAACACTGTACGCAAAGAACACACCATAGCGCTGTTGTATGTAAGATTTGAGAAGAGTTGACGCCGACACACAAAGCATGCATGCATGTGTGGGCCACAAACACCACACAAGTGTAGCCGTTTAAGTAAATAATCACACGGGTCAGGAATAACACAACACCTAAGGGAAAAACAGAGGGAGTGTGTGCGGACAACTGAGTGGTCCTGAACGACTGCTGATGTATGACAAAAAGCAGTGAATAAATGCGGGAAAGCAGTGATTCACCCGTGTGATGCAAAAACAACATCTGGAGCCAGAAGGGCGACAACAACACCCTCTTAACTTTTCTCAACACGCAGGTACCCCTCCCAATTCTCGAGATCCAGCCATTCCGGACATTATAATGCGTCAAACTTTTTAGACGGGCCTAAGGTTTTCTCTCTTATTACGTTATAATTTTGACTGAGTCCACTTTTTTTTTCTCTGTGGAATGCAGTGAAGTTTGGAAAGTGTCCTGCCGTGGCTGAAGATGCTGCTGGGATTTGCGTCAATAACTGTGAGTCCGACGGTGACTGTGAAGATCGTAGCAAGAAGTGTTGCTCCAACGGGTGTGGACGAACATGCCGGACGGGTAAGATATTTGAGCGATGTATATTTGGGGAAAGGACATTTGTCTTTGCGGCTCCAAAGTTGTGGAATTCTGCATGAGAAACCCTTAGATACCTACCACTATAGAAAAATTGCAAGACATTTTTAAATTTTGCATGTTCAATTTGTTTCTATTTATTTTTTTTTCTATTTATTTATTTATTGTATTTGTTTGTTTCTTGGGTTGTTGGGATGTTTGTTTGTTGGGTTGTTTCTTTTTGTTTTTTGTTTTTATTTAATTAGTTTAAAGAGAAAGTTAATTGCCATTTTCTTATTTTAAATAGACACATCATAATAAAGAACCTGGTCGCCTTTTATAGAAAACACAAAACGGCTCACGTTTTGTCCGGGATTTTGGACATGATCTCATCAGGCTTATTTTGATTGTGGCAATGGAAATAAGCATCAGTAGTTTGGGGGTCTTCAAATTTTTTATTTATTTTTTGGTCTATACTTTGACAGTACTTCATACTTCATAATAGTTCAGGCAAAACTATTTCTCTGGAGGAGTGGCACTGGTATAAAATTTATAATCAGTGAGCTTTCACATTAAAACTAACAAAAACCAATCTTGAAACTTAACCAATCTTGAACATTAGTTTTTAATTTATTTTTTCCTTTGCTGATTTTATTATGATTATTGTAATTCTTACTCTTATTCTTCTAATGTGTGCTAGAAAGGCTCCAGTAGTTATTATTTTTGTCATTATCATTAATATCAAAATCATTGATTGACAGCAAGGTCTTATTGTAAACACGCCTTGAGATGATGAACGATTAATTTGTTTTGGTTGCATGAATATTTATGAGTGGCTTGTCTTGTTCTTTCAGCTTGTACTCCAGTGATGTGTCGTATGGGTTGCCGATGGGGCTTTGCCAAAAACAGCGAGGGTTGTGAAATCTGCCAGTGCTTGCCAAGCCCGGGTAAGTAGCGCAAACGTTTGGGTCCAGGCAGTGGATCATGCAAGTCTCGCGTGCGTTCAAACATTTTGGGGAACCGTTTGGTCCGACCTACATTGCCTAATCGTGTGAAACTGCGCACTTTCAATGGGTCCCAGGGTTCAAATGTATTTCATTGGATAATTTGTATCAGTTTCAACTTTTTACCAAATAAAAACAAATCAATTTGTTGGACACTTTCTGATCATGTAATTGTGTCTTTAAATTAGAACATCTTTGGGTCAACAAAGAAAAAATTACTAAAACAGGATTTAAATCTGAGACCACAATAAATACATACCAGTGCTCTACCAACTGAGCTATCTAGTGTTGGCTGCCTCCCTGGTTTAATATCTTTGTTCGAGGGGTTGGGGGTTGGCTGCCAGTCAGAAGGGTTGTCGTAATGGTACCTTTCCTCGCCTTCCACCTCTAGGACCCCAGTTCGAATGTGGATTGGGTTTTCAGTCTCTCCCGGATTGCGTGGGTTTTCTCTTGAATAAAATCTCTGGGGTTTTCCCTTCCACATCTAAAACTGAAACTTCCTTCCTTGTTTTCTTTCCATGGGGTTCTTGGCTAGTATAGTGATTAAGTTCGCTTTTCTGTGAATACTTGGCTTCACAACCAGAATAAATAAATGAAATAATGAAATGAAAGAAGTCATAGAACTGTATACTGCCTTATAGCCAGGGTTCACACCCAGGTAGTTTTCCTTCTGGTTTTCGCTTAAAGTAGAGCGATGGACAATTTTGTTTGATAGATGTTAATATGTGCATCGGGGGAATGCATATAAATTTCAATTTGCCTTACACCGATGTGTGATAAGTATTGTATACTCAGTGCTTTCGAGTCCTGTGGAAAAAAATCCACAGGCAACTTGGGTGGGATTCGAACCCACGACTCCCGCATGACTAGAGCAGATGTCTTAACCACTAGACCACCGAGCACACCCGGTGACGAGGGGACAGTTCGAATCCAGTATTATTAGCGGCAGGTACCGCAACAAATAGATAGATGTTAATATTTGCATCGGGGGAATGAATATAAATTTCAGTTTTGTTTGAGTACTATTTATCAGATTATTATTATCAGCGATTATTTTATTGGATAACTCGTAACCCCTTATTGTGTCATTAAATTTTAGCAGCCAACAAACCTTTCAGACTAACAATATGCTAGCCATTGAAATCTTAAATCAGTAATCAGTGGAGGGTATGCACAGCCAGTTCCCTACAGTAAACTAACAGCCGTTTTGACCTCATTAAGGGCGCTGTTGTACATACCTCTATGGGACTCATGACGTCAGACGCACAAGGTCAATTGAAACAGATAATTTATTTTGATCCTGTCGTTGTGTAACAGCCAGCAAGCCAGGGGAATGTCCAGTAATTGAGGAGGTCGAGCTAGGTGGTATTTGCATTACAGAATGCGTAGACGATTCAACCTGCCCAAGCGATAAGAAATGCTGTAGTAACGGCTGTGGCAAAGTGTGCACCCCTGGTAAGCAATATCATGAATTGAATCTTTTAAGCACAGATTATAGATCACCGTAGGCGCAAGATGGGGAACGAACTCAGGCTGACATGTGAAATGAGCACTGGACGCCATTTTAGCAAGTAACTCTTTTGATGCAACAATGACCGTTGTTAACAAAACTTTTGCTTGCTGAAATGGCGCCAATGTGTATTTCACGTTCCAACAATAGATAGAGCTCCAGTAACCCATCTTGCGCCATCAGCGCTCTATAATCTTAGCCTTGTTTTACTTAGCCCGGTTTGTACTTTTCTCCTAATGTTTGGTTTGCTTTTTCCGTGTAAATTAGCACCTGCGTAAGCTAGCGCACCAACAGGCGTATGGCTATGAGCACAAAACGCACGTTCACAGCTCCGGCTATGTCTTTATCAGCCGTTTCAAACTGGTTTTAAACGGTCATGTGACTACCTTTCAACTAGGACTGCCTAAACTGTCTCTGGTTGGAATGAATGATAATTTAAAAAAAAAACCTGAAAAAATTTTCAACAAATATTTTTTCTCACCTCAAACGAAGCCCCTGTTTCTTCCTTCACAGTTTGTCCCATTTTCGAATGTCGACTGGGCTGCCGCTTCGGTTACGTGACTGACATCAATGGCTGCCGCACCTGTGAGTGCAATCCACCACCCCAAGGTAAATATCCTCATAAATATTCATGTATTCGTGGAGCTGATTGGTCGGTTTTTGCACATTTAGGTAGATGATAAACTCCGGGGACTTTTGAGGTCGGGACAAAATACATTGTCATATTCATTTTGTATGTCGATTTTTATCACAAAGGCCTGGGATCCATTCGTTTTCTGTGTGTTAAGTATGTATTTCAAAGGAAATTGTTTTGCGCGGTACCTGCAGATCAGAGGTCAAAGGGCAAGGAGAGGAACAATCAGGAGGGCTGTCTCAAACAGCCAACCAGCCATCTTGCTCCACGGCAGTTAGGGTGACTGTTCACCGCATCTGGGACCCTGTCGGACAGGGCGATCACACCAAAGATAGCCGGGTAGTCACCATACAAAAATAGGTTTGCAGCGGGATCCTAAGCCAAGATGGCACGCTTCAAATCTAAGATCCAAGATGGCGCGAGTTACGGCTTTAATAGTATAGATCTTTCTCTATTTACAACTTTTATTTGTCTCCTTTTGCTTGCCCAGATACTTCTACGGACAGCGAGGATTGTTCACTTATTACTTGCAGACTTAATTGCCCGTATGGCTTCAAGAGGGACAGTAATGGATGTGAGATATGTGAATGCAACGAAGAAGGTGAGCCTTAATGTAGGGTTTATGTCCCAGAACTGGTCTGACCCGGTTTAAACTGGTCTGACTTGGTCTGAAAAAAGTCAGACCCACCAATGCCTAGGACTTGTCTACATTAGTTTGAACTTGTCTGAACCATTCGGAACTTATAATGTGGCCTCCAGCGGGTCTCAGTAAATCAGACGGAACTCTTAATGTAGCATCTGAACTAGTCTTAACCCGTCAGAACTCATGACGTGCCACAGAACCAAACTGACCCAGTCAGAATTCATAATTTGGCCTAGAAACTGAACAAGTCAGAACTCTTAATGTGGCCTAAAACTGGTCTGAACCAGTCAGAACTCTAATTGCATCTAAGAAACTGGTCTGAACTAGTTTGAGCCAGTCAGAGGTCATAGTGTTGCCTAGAACATGTCTAAACTAGTCTGAATCAGCCAGAACTCATGACTGTCATATCATCTATGTTGTAAATATGAAACCTGTCATCAACTTTTTTTTAACCAACAGAGGTAAAGGCTGGTGTCTGTCCAGTCGTTCCTGTGGAAGTGGGAGGTATCTGTGTGGAGAGTTGTGGAGCTGACGGCGAGTGCCCAGATGACCAGAAATGCTGCTCAAACGGATGTGGACACGCTTGCAGGCCAGGTCTGTATATGTTTTCTCCAAAACGCGCAATGGGACAGAAGCTCTGTTTACAGACAAAGGTTCCACGAGGGGAGATGCTGTAACGCCAGGTGGCAGCAGGCTTCCACCATGTAAATTTCCATCGTCTACCCGGGGCTTTTTCCAAAACCTCAGCTTAGGCACCGTCTCCTGGCTCCACTGTGCAAAATGTACACTGCTCCAATAGTGGTGACAAAGCCCAAGCCAGAGCCATAGCCAGAGCCGGAGACCAAGCCGGGAATTGGAAAAGGCGCATATTTTAATAATAATAATAATAGTGTACATTTATAATGCGCCATGTCTGCCATAAATGACACTCCTGGCGTGGAAGTGTCAATTCTGGTGGAGATAGTTATGAATGATTTTATGAGATGAAGCAACCATAATATAACACCTTGAAAGGGATACAAGGTGAGGTGGCTCATATTGCTGCCAGACCGTCCGAGAAACACCAGGGGGAAACCCCTTCTCTTGACGATAAGTGTACTGGGTTCTTTTACGTGCATTCTCGTTCTAGAAACAACAAATCCTGGTGCTATGAAGAGAATCTTTGTTCTCTTGGCTTTGTCATGTCAAGATTTCTTTGTGCTAGCAAAGAAAATTGATTCCAGCAATTCCGAGAAAATAATCCTGTCGGGCTGGAGGGGAAAAAATGGCAAATCTCCGATGCGGACTGGTTAAGAAAATAAAAGAGCTTCATTTTCATTGTCTATTTTGAACTATGTTTTTTGTCCCCTGTTAACAGCATGCAGTGAGGTCCAGTGCCGTATGTCCTGCAGATATGGATTCCTGAAAGACGAAAAGACTAACTGTGAAAAATGTGAATGTGCTGATGCACCAGGTAACTTCAACTTTAAAAATGTTTAATTTGGGCTGTCTTTCCTGAAATTCGTTACAATTGCTTATTCTGGTGACCGGTATACATTCAAATATTGTCTGAGCCTGGAAACAGAGTATGCAGAGTATGATGGTGTTGATTTTTTGGCCAACTTTCACTCTTTATGCTGGGGTTATTGTGTAATCCCCGATTCCAGACATTTTGTCCTTTTGTTCCAAGAGGAGGATTACAAGACATCAAGAGGCTTACATCATTGTTTATTCGATGTATTCAATGGAGGCAAGTCAGAGTGAACCGAGTTTCCAGCCTTGGTTCCGGATTGAGGAACAACCCTCGGCCATAGCTCACGGCCGAGGTTCTGCAATTCACAGTGCATGAATTTGACATTTTCTCGATAGAGAAAAACAAAAATCCTGGGGCTTCAATTTTTTTTGGCTTTGTCAACTCCTGCAATTCTGACAAAATATTCTCGTCAGGCTGGGAAAAAAAATGGAAGATTCCCGGCAGGAACTGTTTAACCTTTTTTGATAAAATTCAAAGCTCAAACAATTCAAATTCATCACATTAAGGGGAGTAAGGACCTTCTAAATTCTTTTGAGCTGCTTAAGCACAAAAATGAGCAAAGCCCGAAATAATTTAGCTCATCAGAAAAGGGTTACCAGCCAAAATGCCATGTCATAATAAGTACCATTTGTGACTGGTTTCGTGCTTATTTTTGTTTAGCAGAAATTTGTTAAGCAATTTTTTTTCCCTGCTTAACCCCAATGCGGAATTTAATAAAGCCTGTAAGATACGAATACATCTTAGAGGTACACTTTGTAATTTTTATTATTATTTTTACGTCATGTAAGATCAGACCCTTGAAATTCAGATCCTTAAATTCCGCAAAATTTTAAATCTGACACATTCTAAACATTTCTCAAATCCGTCCGTCTTGCAGATTGCGAACCACTCCGCTGCCGTCTCGGCTGCCGCAATGGATACAGGAAGGACGAAAGAGGCTGTGACATCTGTGCCTGCCGCAACTTCCCCAACTCTTTCGGCCTGGCCAGGACAGGTGCACTGGGAGGAGGCTGGGGGTGGGGTATTCCCAAGGTTTGTCCCGTTGTTCAGGAAGGCTTCGGAGGGATCTGCGTCGAGGCATGTGACTATGGAGACAAAACGTGTCCGTCGGGGCAGATGTGCTGCTCAAACGGATGTGGTCATGTCTGTATGACAGGTATGGTTACTATATATTATACAAAAAAATTAAATGAATAATTGTTTTAGGAAAAATAGCCCAACACTTAAACTCTACCACCTAATATGCACTGTATAAGAAATACAATCAATCCTTCCCATTAAAATATGCAAATTGCACATCGCGCGTGAGCACTTACATTACCGGTTGGCAAAATGAGGGAACATCTCGCCTTTTTGCATGGGGCTGATGGTGGCGTCATGCAAACGTGTTAGTGCATCTGTCTAGTGCACATGGCTTCTTCTGCCCACTAGGGCCCAATTTCATGGCGCTGGTTACCAAAGAATTCTGTGCTTACGGCGCCCTGTAAAGCGCGTACTCCTATGGGCCGTGGCAGGGCGTAAGCGCAGAATTCCGCGGTTAGCAGAGCCATGAAATTGGGCCCAGTAGTGTCTGTATACATGCATGAATGTAACTAGCATATTTCATGGCTAGGGCTAATGGTTGTTAACATGTCTGATACTCCCCCTTCCCCTTTTGCAGGATGTGAACCGGTCATGTGTAGAATGCGTTGTCGGTATGGATGGGCAACCGATACAAACAACTGTGAAATCTGCGCCTGTAAAGATCCACCCACAGGTGAGTCCTGTAATCCGCAATGACAGTAAAATCATTTCCCCCATCCCCCACCAAAAAAAGGTCTCTTGTTTTGATTGCGGCAATTCTGATAAGGAAATGTGTCCGAGGTCTTCAACTGCTATTTTCTCTCTTTTGAGATCATTTTCAGACGTTAGTTAGAGTGAATGCTTGCTTTGTGGGCCCAATTTCATGAACCTGGTAAGTGCGCAATCATGCTAAGCACACACAAAGTTCGCTAAGCAGAAACAGGGTACCAGCCAAAATGCCATGTAGTTTAAGTTGGTGGGACCCGTGCACCGGTACTTTTTGCCAAGCAGGTTTTTCTGCATGACAGCTTTGAGAAATTGGGCCCCTACATCTTCCTGCATGCACGACGATTAAATTTCATAACTCTCGGACTATACCTTTGGAATGCAAAGAAAGAATTAATTTTCATTTTTCAACTTTTAACCAACAGATATTGTGAAGCCTGGTGTTTGTCCAGCTGTAACGGATGCTGGAGGCATTTGTGTGGAGAGTTGTGGAAAAGACAGAGATTGTTCAGAGGACCAGAAATGTTGCTCAAACGGATGTGGACATGTCTGCAAATCAGGTCTGGTTTTTTAAAACGACTATTTTGGCAAGTCAGGTTTATACTGTGCATGGAGTGTAAAGTAAAACAATTCTCAGAAGTTGTCGGACAAATGCATGGATGCAAATTAAAGGTTTGTGGGTTGGTCTTGGGATCCTCTAAAAGCCTTTTGCTTTTGGACTCCCTAGGTGAATTGTCAAAGGTTGTTACGGCTAAAATAAAAGAAATGTTGTCGAAGCGATAACTTGAGAAGAACTTGGCATATCAACTCCAAACTTGGTGTGTGGATTGGTCTTGGGATCCACCAGAAGCCTTTCGTTTTTGGACCCCCTGTGTCAAATGTCAAGGTTGTTATCTAGCTAAAACAAACTAAATGTTGTCTGAGCGATAACTCAAGAAGGACTTGGCGTATCAACTCCAAACTTGTTGTGTGGCTCGGATTTGAGGTCCCCAAAAAGCCTGTTGAAAAGCCCATTGGACCCCTTATGGGCTTGTCATAATGTGGCACCTTTCAACCATGAATCACTAATACAGTGAACATGTATACATGAATTAGTCTCAAAGAATGAGATTAATCTCAGCGGGGCATTTGCGTTTGTCACCACATCCTTCTTATTTCCAAAGGTATGTTGTGATTATTTTCAATCTTTTTAAAAACATTTGTTTTGTTTTGAGATGACAGTACTGTGTTGAGCAAACTTTTGTGCACAGCTTTCCAAGTAACAAAACGTTTACTTCGTACACAAACAATGATTCCTAATTTGAGTTGACCTGTCTTATGTTTCCAACCTTTGTTTTTGGAAAGTAACCAAAACAACTGCGCATATAATTTGGAAGGGTAATTTCATCCTCCAAACACTAAGCTAAACTTGTAACACACGAAAATAATCACAACGAAAGCTGTCTAAGGATTAGATCTGTGTACAGTAGAAAATCTTGTGAATTTCTGTGGTGCATTCAAGGGGTAAATGACTCGATGTTTAATTGCGCACAAGGGCTGAAGGGTAAAGCAACTGGTACAACAACAAAACGGGGGACTAACATAGTAATCTTCTTGTCCTTTCTTTTTAGCGTGCGGTGAAATCTTCTGCTTCATTTACTGTCAGAATGGCTACTTGAAAGATAAAAACGGCTGTGATAAGTGTGAATGTGCCCCTCCACAAGGTAAAGATGCAGAAAACGGTTTACACTTTGGGGAGGGCTTTTTGGTTCTCGTTCAAACGCTTGCCGATTTTGATCACCGCACTCGAAACAAGCAACAGTTAATTTGTCTGCAATTGCTGTGTTCACGAGTTTGACAGTCTTTCAGATGCAAATGTTTCTTTGAAGGACTGCTGCTGATATGAACTTTATAATCAGCAAGCTTTCAGATTCAAACTAATCTTGTTGTTTTTGTCATTGTTTGATTTGATTTGATTTGATTTGATTTGATTCGGATAAAAAACAGCAAGATACATGGTGGAGAACAATGCAAAAACGATAAACAATACAAAATAGAGAAATACTACATAGAGAAATTACAAAAGGAGACAGAAAAATTGCACAAAATTATCCAAGGATAGACCCCCCCAAAAGCCAATAACTCTGGCTTATTTCTATTGGGGTCCTTATCGTCATTGTTGTTGTTGTCGTTGTTGATGTTTTTGTTGTTATTGTTCTTAATAATTACCATTCTAAACTCAGCTTTAAATTGCTTGGCCAAGGAACGACAAATTTGTGGGAAAAGATGTTAATTAATTCTTTCTTCCAAAATTGATGATTACCCTCGGTTGTTTTCTGTGTTGATTTAACACTTTCTCCAGAACCGACATGTCCATCAGTCAAGCAAAATGTCGGAGGTATCTGTGTGGAGGCATGCGGACCAAGCAACCCGTGTGGTGAAGGAGACCTGTGTTGCTCTAATGGATGTGGTCATGTCTGTAAAGAAGGTATAAACAACATTGACTTTGTCATCAGTCTTTCAACAACCAAAAAGTTTTGTAATATTTAAGGAACCACAGTACCGTAATTTTCGGCCCATAAGCCGCGGCTTGGTGGTTGTTTTTCGCCCTCAAAAAGTTCCATGCGGCTTATGGGCCGGGCGGCTTATACGCCGACGTGTCAGTAACGGCCAAAAATCATTGTATAAATATTAAGAAAATTATTTCAGCGTGACAAGAAAATTGGCAATGTGAGATTGAGAAACAAAACTAACCACAAAACATCAAGGCTGTAGTTTAGTTGTAACGAATGTCGTTGATATTCAACCATGGACATGATGGAGGAAGGAATAATGATCCAACCAAGACATGCAAAGCCGACCGAGCTAGAGCTACAGAAAACACACACATCTCAAGTTGAGGAGACTGGGGCCCGTTCACTATACATAGTCTCCAGCCTAGCACGAGGGACGGGAGCCAGTCTAAGGAGGGATTTTATAAGATTAACAATGAGGGCGTTTGAAAACGTTTAGCCAACGTTTACCAAACACGTGCACTGTTCGCCATGATAAGCAACAAGCCCAGCAAACAAAACGATACGTATTGTTGTCGGCGTTTTGTGACTACAGAGACCTGTTGCGTGCGGGACGTATTGCACACCCATGAGCACGCAGCCTATTGGTTGAATTAACAGCAACAAGAGGCCGATCGACCAATTGAATGACAAATCCTTGTATTGTCCTGTAATTAAGTAGGCGGACCGTATTTGATGTTGCATTTCTTTAAAGTTTGTCGCTCCCGACTGAGGTTAGCTGGTGGCTTTTTTAGTGGTCTCCTTTCAAAGAAGATTTATTCCAAAGATTAACGTTGATGAGTTCTGTTTAGGAAACATTATTTTTGTTTTGACGAAAAATGCTATTCTGGGAAATTATTTATTACTTGTGGAGGCAGGGTGTTTATTTTATTACATATTTGGGACGGGAAAGACGTCTCTTTTTGGAAGATTTGGTAGCTCTGAAAAGAGCTGGTGGGTTTAGCTGGTGGGTCAGAAGGGTGCCTGTGCTATCGGCGCTAGTATTCCTATTAAGTATTAAAGAAAAAAGAGACAGGCCGACTTTCTTTCTGGACGTTTCCATTGGTTGAAAAGAAAAAGAGACGGACGTACTTGCTTTCTAGGCTTTTCATTGGTTCATTAACCAGCTGTAGTCAGACAGTGACCGCAGATACGCGGCCCCCTCTGTGTCTGAAGTGCCGGCGCTTCTCTGTAAGTGCGGTGAACCTGCTGCGGCTTATGCGGTATTGCGGCTTATGGGCCGACACCTAAATCTTGTTTTGGAAATTCTTGGGCACTGCGGCTAATGGGCCGGGCGGCTTATGGGCCGAAAATTACGGTATACATATTCTACAACACCTTAAATCAGTGTTGGTTGTTGTAAATCCACCTGGTACAATGCAGTGTCTTTGTCACTCTATGTGGGACACCAGCCACCAATCACATCCAGCCATCGTTGAGGGTTAGTGTATTGCATCTGTACATATGCACTGTTAAAAGGTGACATCGACCCGATCGATACTGCAACGGCCACAAGCGACTTGTATAATAAAAATACTCATAGCAATCGCAAATGGCTGCAAGAATTGACCTACTCAAGCAGCGATGTCAAAACCCATGTCCAAGTAAAGCGCATGTCCTGAGTACACTGTGCAAGTCTCTCAAGTATTCAATGTCAGGCCCCGTTAAAGAAACAGGTTTCCCCGAAATGCTTGAATACGTGCCTAACTTGCACAGTAAATTGCAATTTTTCAATGCGACAAGGTCTTTTGGGGTGAAATTGAATTAAAATATACAAAATAGTGCAAAGTGCCACTGCATTTATTATCTGTTTTCATATTTCTATCGGATCTTTTTTACTGCAGCTTGTCCAGCGATGTTCTGTCGACTCAGATGCCCCAACGGTCTAGCCAAGGACGGCAACGGCTGTGACATCTGTGCCTGTGCTGCCCCTCCCTTGGGTAGGTGAAACAATCTCTGTTTATGGACCTTGATCCTACAAGAAAATGACTGTGAGAATTCCATGGCATTTTCTGCCAGGCAAGATACTACTACTTTGTACCGTAACCTCCACAGAACACCAAATTTTTTTAATTAAAAATGAACTGGCATCGTACACTGCCATCATCAATCATTTTTTGTCTCCTTTTGAGCTGTTGTGCTTTACATCTCTCACTTAATTTTTTTTAGTGTTGACATGCCCGTCTGTCCAAGAAGGTGCCGGTGGTATCTGTCCAGAGGAATGTGGACCAAGCAACCCGTGTGGTGAAGGAGAACTGTGTTGCTCTAATGGATGTGGTCATGTCTGTAAACAAGGTTTGTGTTTACTCAATCAATCAATCAATAAATCAATCATTCAATCAATCAACCAATCAACCAATCAATCAATCAATCAATCAATCAATCAATCAATCAATCAATCAATCAATCAATCAATCAATCAATCAATCAATCAATCAATCAATCAATCAATCAGTCAGTCAGTCAGTCAGTCAGCCAGTCGATCGATCGATCGATCGATCAATCAATCAGTCAGTCAGTCAATCAATCAATTAATCAATCAATCAATCAAGCAAGCAAGCAATCAATCAAGCAATCTTTGTTAAAGATATTTTCTCCTACTAATGTATCCTTTTTAGGTTTTCTCTGTTTTTTGTAAATTCTGTATATTTTGTGATTGAATAAAGTAAAAATCAATTAATCAATCAATCAATCAATCAATCGTCCAATCAATCAATCACTCAATCGATCGATCACAGTGATGATTATACAGAAATGAATTGTTCCTAGGCGCTGAATTAAGTGACTTTAACATTGTGCCTTGGGGAGCGTTGCAAAGCACATTTCAGCACATCTCAAACAAATAGTCGTCTCTTCTTTTTTATGTTGCCAGGTTGTCGCCCGGTCTTGTGTTATTTGCACTGCAGACACGGTTGGGCAAAGGGTGAAGATGGATGTGACATATGCCAGTGTGCTGACCCCCCACTTGGTAATAAAGTTGAAGGTGGCCTGTTAGTCAGTTTAGACAAATATTTTGAATCTTTCAAGCACCACCCTATTGACCCAACACACCTGATTTTCATCACCCCTGATAAAAACTTTGTTGCCCCATTTTGGGAGTTCACATTGCAGGGTGGATAGTTTTTCAGCTCGATGTAATTTATATCTGACCTAGGAAGTAACTTTTACGAGTAAACTTGCAGGTACAACAATATGGAAATCGCTTAAAGGGAGAAGTCTGAAAAGAGCTGGTGTGTGGTCTCGACATTTCAAACAGTATACTCTTGAGTTTACTGTTTGAAGTGTCGATAGCATACCAACGGCTCTTTTTAGAGCCAACACTCCTCCTAAAAGAGATTTACACATGATTGTACCGGTAAGTTCCTGTTATAACTAAGACTCTCCCGAGGTGATCCCCGAAGCATTCTTTTTTGCCGAGGTGAAGCCGATGCAAAATGGAATGGTCCAGGGTCACTGAGGGAGTCATAGTTTTAACCATAGCACGACTAAAATCAGTCAATCTTTGTTTTATAAGACCTTATACGATACACTAACATAGACGTCTAGGTACCAAGAAGCTACCGTTGCTATGGGTATAGTAACACTTGTTGCTATGGGTAAAGTACATTGATTGCTGAGTATAGTACATTGGTTGCTTTGAGTATAGTACTCTGGTTGCTATGGGTATAGTTCATTGATTGTTGCGTATAGTACATTGGTTGCTTTGAGAATAGTACACTGGTTGCTATGGGTATAGTACATTGGTTACTGTGGGTATAGTACATTGGTTGCTGTGGGTATAGTACATTGGTTGCTGTGGGTATAGTACATTGGTTGCTATGGGTATAGTTCAGCGTTGCATCTGCTCAGTTTTCTAGTAAAAAAAACACATATCATGTGATGCACTCTAAACCAATCACAAGGCAGAATCTCAGTATTGGGTGTTATAATACTTCCTATTATCCACACCATGCAAAGCTTCAAACATCACTCAAATCTGACCTGTTCGAAGCCAGGCGTCTGATTTGTTTTCCTTTTTCTCAGATTTGTTTTCTCTCTTGGTTGCGTTTCAGCCGTGTGTCCTGTAGTCCCAAAACACGTCGGTGGGATCTGTGTGGAGGAGTGCAGTACCAATGGCCAGTGTGATGACGGCCAGCTGTGTTGCTCTAATGGGTGTGGTCATGTGTGTAAAGCAGGTAAACCAACCTGTTGGATTTGTGATGAAGTTTTAGTAAAGGCCAAAGTGGGTAACATGAAGGAGAGGAATGTGGATCTGAAGATTTCATGAAAACCGAGAAAAGTATATGAAAACAGCGATGAACACATTCTTGTAATTGCTAATAAATGACCACCAGGGCACCATGAACTGCAGTACATACTCTCTATGGACATTCCATCGTGATCAGTCAGTTAATAATAGATTTTCTTCAGGCATGCTTCTTTTTTCTGCTGATCAGCTGATTTCCCAATTTTTTTGTGAAAAATTTTGCTGTGCCTGGCACTTTCCTCTTTTTTTATTTTTGGAGGAACTTCAATTGCTTTCCTGATTCTTAAAACCATTTCCATTTGAATTTAAACTTGATTTTTCCAAATTAAAAAAAAAAAAGAAGCTTCATTTAGAAGGATTAATTTCTCGGAATTGCCGGAATCACTTTATTTTGAGAATATCGCTGGCACAAATAAACCGTGACTATATAAAGTCAAGAGAACAAAGATTCTCATTCGAGAAAATACCAGATACATCCAGCATAAATCGCAAAATCCAGGACGTGAGACATGGCCGATAATTGATTCCACTGCCAGAACCAAGGCTGGAATCTCGGATTACTCAGACTTACCTCCATTGAGCTGAAATACAATGATAAACAATGGTGGCAGCCTCTCAATGTCTCATAAACCTCTTATAACAAAAGGACAGAGGCCTGGCATCGAGATTACACAATAACCCCACATAAAGGGAGACTTTCAGCATTATTTCCAGTACCATCTGTTCTCTTTGTTTGGGTGAATGGAAGCATTGCAAGGTCTTCCGATTTCACACAAAAATTACAAAGTCACCCGATTTCTGGCAGGCAAAATATTGGCCTGTAAACAGGTTATCCAGCATTAACTGGTCAAAGAAAAACAAGATTTTTAACCCATAAAAATCTTGTTTGGTCTACTGATTTGTAAACCTCAAAAGTCCACAGAATGTCTCAAGGTTGTACACCATAAGGATATCTTTTGTTCTTGGGATCTCACTCGAGAAAAATAATAATGATATCGCTATCTAACAATTTTAAAAATGAATATAATTTGTTTGTCTTCCCAGGGTGTCCTCCAGTGCTTTGTCGCATGCGTTGTCGGCATGGCTGGGAAACTGATGGGCAAGGATGTGAGATATGTAAATGCAAGCGTCCAGGTAATAAATATTGTCAAACTCTTGCTGAGAACTTAAAAAAAGAAAAAACTGTCTCTGGTTTAAGTTTTGTCGTTTTGGAGTCTCCAGACATGTGTAAGACGTTGCGTTTCTTCTCGTTACAAAGGACATGCTATGATCAAAGTTACCGTAATACAAATCTCTGAGAATATAACATGTCAGCGTTTAGTTTTTGCGTAACTTTGCACCGAAATGTGACGCTCCATGCCCGAATCAGACACTTCTCGAAAGTAGTGTTAGGGCATTAAAGAGCAAGTTCCGTCAAGGACCAATGGTTAACTAGTGGTTGGTTAGTGACGTACGTAGTGCATGCGCACTGAAGTTGAAGTGCGAACGACTCTAGTCATGTCTTGTCAACCCGACCATGAGAAAATGACGAAACCAACGTTATCACTCATCACTGATAACTGGTCCCCTCTGCACTATGCTTATGAAACGGCTATTGGTAACCAGCGATGCGACCAACCTCGATAGGCTGGTTCCGAATAGTCGACTAGACTAGACCAACCATCGTCAACTAGCGTGGGTTCAATCAGATTTAGTCAAACTATGGTAAACTATGGTCCTTGGTTGAACTTGCTCAAAAGTGAAGACAACCGAAACACAAGCGAAGATGTTATGGGATGTCTTAATTAAACATTCTATATGTTGAGAAATACTTACATTATAGTCCCCAGTTATGCGTTATTTGAACACTCTTATTCTCATCAATTTGATGAGCAAGTAAATCCAGTTTTTAGTTTTCTAAAATATGCTTCGTGTGACAAGGCCCTCGTACCAAACTTTGACTTTATAGTTGATAACACCTTAATTGTTCTCTCCAGCGCTGATTTGTCCTTCAAGTTCAGATGACGTCGGTGGCATCTGTGCAGAGGAATGCCAGTCCGATAACGATTGTGATGGGGGTCAGATGTGTTGCTCAAACGGATGTGGTCATAGCTGTAGAGACGGTACGAATCAAATAGGAATCATATTCAAATGGGGGACCTCGGAACCCTAGGTGGCAGCAGACACTATGCAGTCACCAGCGGTAGTTTATGTCAGAACAATTCGGTAACGAAAGGATTAAATCTTGAAAGTTCATCTTTATATTTGAAGCCTGATTTGTGCTTTTTTTCCCCCTGTAATTTGTAACTGTTTTTAATCTTGACTTCCTGTGTGTAAACCTTGGTGTTACTGCAACCCGCCTTAATGTTGTCGAATTTGTAAAAGAACGACTTGTTTTCGGTTGTGTACCCAGGTTGTCATCCAGTCTTGTGCTACTTAGCCTGCAGACATGGATGGGCCAAAGGAAAAAATGGATGTGACATTTGCCAGTGTGCTGACCCCCCAATACGTAAGTTCAAATAAATAATATATATATATAAATATAAAAAAGTGTTAAATAATTCCTTTTGGCAAATAACTATTATATTTCCATGCTTTTACATTATCATTACAGTCTTCTCATTATAGCCCCCTCTCTATTATTCAATGTTTACACTTCTACTGCTATATTTAGGGAGATTACCCTTAATCACCTCCCTCATCTGAGTAGATTATCCTGTCCTTTCATGTCAGCCCCATTACCCACCATGCAGCTTTCCTCCTTTGTTCACTAATCTCCTTTTTGTACTGACCGACCACTGGACATCCTATTGTCCAGGATGCTGTATTTTGATTGGTCATCAACAATCTCTTTGTCTGTATTTAATTAACTTTGTTTGGTTATCTTTTTCCCGCTTATTCTGGATACTCTCCATCTATTTTAATAGGTTTTTCTATAAATGGATCCGTTTTTATGTTTGTGCTTGTTTTTGCCTCTGACGAAGGTCTGGTTTGGATCGAAAGCTAAGGCCATCAACCCTACTAGTTTTATAAATATAAAAATATATATAAATAATATATTTAAATAAATAGACCAAATAATAAAAATAATAATTTCACACATTTCTTGTATAGAGCTTTATCTATGCTCGACGGGCATCTCAAAATTTGAATCGATTTTTTTATGACGGATAGGAAGGGCTCTTGAATAATGAGACCCATTAGGGATCTTATCAAAACTATTCCTTAACAGATGATCTGAATAACTTCCTGCGATGTGGAATTTTTTTGGGGATCTCCATCGGATTCTTTTTCTATTGTTGACATAATTGTTTTCCTTGCTGAATGGAACGCAGTTCTCCAGTGCTTCCCGCTGATTTAAATTGTATTATACACAAACTTGTGGAGTGTTTGGGTTTGGAGTGAACTGGAAGGTTTTGGAGGTCATTGGTGTGTGGTGTAGTTACACCTGACTTTGAAACCGCAAATCAGCCTTGTGGATACCTCCCACATGTTGTCCAGTAGATAACGATCACAGTCACTGCGATTTGTTAACAATTGATCTCTTGGAGGGAAGCCAGGCGCTGCTAACTTCTCCCATGGTTTCTCCAATAATGCAAATTGCAAACAAGGTCAATCAGCAGCGGGTGGTAAAAACTAGTCCCGGACCGTTTTTACCCACTGGTTGTCCTGGACTAATTTTGACTAGGTCCCTTAATATAAAGCACCTTGTAAGGGTGTACGAAATGATTCAGCACAAACTGCAGCCAACCATCCCAGACGCACCTGGGCAAAACCCCCTTTTCTTTAAGATAAGTGAACGGTTCTTTTACATGCATCACACAATGCATGGGATTTAAGGCTGTACGCTCCATCCGAAGGACGAAGCAATGGGAAACTTTTGAGACGCTGGCAGCAGCAGACACAACGGTCCCTTTTTATAGTTCCGACCGTGCGCGCACATGCTCAGTATTGTGCACATAGTTCTGAGCACGGGTACTGCTGGTGAGAACTGCGAAAAAGGGACCGTCCAAAAGTCTCCCACTATGGTCAACTGACAACAGTAGAACTAAAGTCCAGTGCACTAGACCACTCGACAACGACACTCCTCATCGCCTTGGTAGAAGTTTTTTTATTTGTTTTTTTTTGTATAAAGATTTTTGTTTTACTTTTCCGTTATGAAGCCAGGGCGTATCTAAAAAAAGAAACAAGAACTGTGATGTTTGGAATTCTGAAATGAAAATGTTTAGGTTTTAGGATCTTTTGGCTGGATCTCCCCAATGTGAGTGTTTGATTAACTTTGATGGAAGGGAGTTCTTTTTTTTTCTCCCCTTCATGAACCCAGGGCATGTCGATGTGCAATCCGATTTTGTGGACAATCTGTGATGTCACTGTAAATTTAGGATGTTTCTTTGATGTTTTGTTCTATTTCAGAACCAGTCTGTCCGATATTACCAGCTGGTGGTCTCTGTGTCGAGCAGTGTGACACAAATACAAACCAGTGTGAAGGCGGTCAACTGTGTTGCTCTAATAGTTGTGGCCATGTCTGTGTGGAAGGTATGTATTGTAAGAGCTATTATTCTGGTTGATTTAATATTTAAAAGACAAATTAAAACATGTGGCCATTAGGCCAAAACTGTTTTAATGTACAATTAACCAGTTGCCGTCGGGATTCTTTTTAGTTGTTGTCCCGTCCCCCTGGCGGGATTCTTTTGGCGGAATTGCCGGAATCTTTTTTCTTTGGGGGTACCACTGGCACAAAGAAACCCTGTCTTGACAATGCCAAGAGAAGAAAGATTCTCTCTGTTGGATCGTCCGTTTTGTTTCTCGACCGAGAAAATGTCAAATTCACGCAGCGTGAATTGCAAAACATCGGCCGTCACCTACGGCACAGGAGTTGGCACTAAACACAGAGTGCTCGATTGCCGACTCACTCTGACTTACCTCCATTCAGCCGAAATACAATGAATGAACAATGGTGGATGTTGTATCACATCCACATGCATCGATCGCCTGAGGGTATGTTCCTATGTCTAGGTCACGAATTTGACCCCTTTTAGGGACTGCGAGTTCCACCCCTAATTTTAGTTTTTGTTTTTGTTGATATAAACCTATATATTTTGTACAAACTTGCATACTTTAAACACAGTGCATATTTTATAGTTTGAACTGTAAAAAAATGTCCACTTCACGGGACCTTGAAGGCTGTTTACAGGAAGTGTTCTGTTGTGATTCTGTCCATAATTCAAATTTCACACTTTGTACTCTCTTATGTTTTCGATCAGGCTGTGCCCCTGTATTGTGTCGCATGCGTTGTGAGCACGGCTGGGCCACTGACGGGCGAGGATGTGAGATTTGCGAGTGCAAACAACCCGATGGATCTGCCACTAGTGAGGTTGCTACAGCCGAAGGATCACCAAGTGAGTGTCCGGGCCGAGCGATCTAGTTCGCTGTATTGCCAGTTAATTAACCTCTGAGATAAAAACAAGATAACAAATTTTAAGGTGGTTAAACTTAATCCTCCCAGAAATACGCTAAAACACTCCATAAGAACTGCATATTATTATTATTATTATTATTATTATTAATCCACAAACTGGTTAACTTCTTTAAATTCTTCAACATGCAAAAGCTTCAAGTCTTACTTTAAGATAATATGTAAAACCTATACATATTAATGAGGTCAAAAAGCAGTGACACAATGTGTCTCTGTTACAGGTAACAGTGATCCCCAATGAGTAATGGATTCGTCCGGCAATTCTTCCACAAACATTTTGTTGAAACTCAATTTAAAAAAATGTAATCATACAACATTTCTTTCCTATTTCATGAATTGATTGATTGGTTTTCATGTATTTGTTTTGTATAGCCTGCCCTCCCCTAAGATGTCCACTCACCGGGTGTCGCTACGGCCACTCTTTCGATGATAACGGGTGTGAAACGTGTGGCTGCAGAGGCCCTCCTGGTAAGTGATTATCCCCATCCCTCCTTCCCAAACCTGAGCCCCTTGGAGTGAAAACAAAATCTTCCTAATCCACTGACCCTTTCCACTGAGTCCGTATACCAGACATACTCTTGAATTTGAAATAGGCTGGCGCCCTCGTTGGGTGTTAGTTGGTTAGGTTGTTAATACCCATCCTATGTTCCTATGTCACTCTTTACATCATTATTAAGCCGGACACTTCTATTGCTCTTCTGCAGACCAAACTATTAAGCCCCACTTACCTTAGCAACTGCCTAGCAACAGCACATGGTGTGACTTTCTTGCCACGATCGCAGCGGTGGTTCGGTTGGCCTTTTGAGGAGCAGGCCTTTCATGGCCTTTTGAGCAGTGACTTGAGTCCAAAGAACAATGCAAGACAGGAACACTGTTGAACCACTTTTACACGACTGTACAGGGACCACTGCTGTGGTATTTGCACCACCAGAAATACGAACAAATTGAAACAAAACAAAAGCTACTACAGTTGTGTGTGGTGTTGTATGTCAGAACAATGGCGGCGGTTTGTTTACTTACAAAGACAACCCCAATGCGCATTTATTGGTACAGAATCACACACAGAAAATCACGTGTTCCGCAGCCCCAAAACCAGTTGGAAAGCACTCTCACACTGTCAAGAATATTATGCATTACCCTGCAGGAGTAATTGTTACA
Organism: Marthasterias glacialis; assembly: GCA_911728455.2. Taxonomy (NCBI): domain Eukaryota; kingdom Metazoa; phylum Echinodermata; class Asteroidea; order Forcipulatida; family Asteriidae; genus Marthasterias; species Marthasterias glacialis. The sequence goes on along the minus strand of OU452229.1, from coordinate 4,823,318 downwards.
CGGATATTTTTTCTTTATGAGAACCCCTTTTTGCTTGTTTGCATGACATAGTTTTCCTTCCTGTGTTTTTCAGAACAATGTGAACCAGTCAGATGCAGAAAAATCTGCCGCTACGGCTTTCAGACGGTGAATGGCTGCGAAGTGTGCAAGTGTAACAAGCCAGCCAGAGGTAGGCATCTAAGGCAAGATCGTCTCGACTTTCAAATGCATTAACGGTCTCTGAGTGTGATTTGTTCTCGACCCTTTTTGTTAGATTCTATGGCTTCACTTGTGAATGATCCAGTAGAACATTTCAATGAGATTCAACTCATCAGACCGTTACGCGCTGCTCTTTAACCAGTTGCTGCCGGGATTCTTTTTTTTTTTTTTTTGTCCCGTCCCCCTGGCGGGATTCTTTTGGCGGAATCGCCGGAATGTTTTGTCTTTGAGGGTACCGCTGGCACAAAGAAACCCTGACTTGACAATGCCAACGCAAGAAAGATTCTCTTTGTTGGATCGTCCGTTTCATTTCTTGACCGAGAAAATGTCAAGTTCATGTAGCGTGAATTACAAAACATCAGCCGTTACCTACGGCATTGGAGTGGCACTGAACACGGAACGATGGCTCGATTGCCGACTCACTCTGACTTGCCTCCATTCAGCCGAAATACAATTAAATTAACAATGGTGGAAGCTTCTCGATGCCACGTAATCCCCTTCTTGAAACAAAAGGACAAAGGAAACGTCCGGTGTCAACTGGTTAAAGAATTGAGACCTAATTTGCTATGAGAACATAATGATTTAGTCTTGTACAAATTGTTACGGTCTAGTAACATATGTTGGCTACAAGACCCGTTCAGTGGAAATTTTGTTAGAATTTAAGCCGTTTGTGTGCCAAAGATTGAAGATTTTATAAAGTATAACGGATCACTTAATTTGAAAAACTGTTTGACCCTTTTGCGATTCCAGAGCTTTGTGAGCCTGTGAAGTGCAGGATGTATTGCACGTACGGATTCGCCGAAGATGAGAACGGCTGCGAGGTCTGCCGGTGTAACCCACCACCTGGTAAGTCAACAGCAGAGAAATGCCTTGAAATGCTTTAGATTAAAAAAATATGCACTGTCACTCAATGCTGTTTGATTTCCAGCAGGTGTCTGGCTAAGACATCTAGGCCGAATTTCACGGCGGAATTCTGCGCTTATGGTGCCCTGTAAAGCGCATGATTCTATCGGGCTGTAAGGGCAGAATACCGGGGTTAGTAGTGCCATGAAATTGGGCCCTGCTCTAAAATGCTGAAGGTCCTGGGTTAGAGTCCAAACCGAGGCCCTGAGGATGTTCTTTTAATTTTGTTTTTTAGTTGGAGGACCTCGGGAAAGCACAGACTGTTGAGTGCTGATCACACATCAGTGTATAGCAAAAGTAAACTATACTGTACTTTATTTAGAATACAAAGAATACACCAGTTAAAAGTTTCCCAGTTGTTGTTTTGTTTGTGAAATCTTTGCAATTGTCACAAATACTTAATGAAGATTTGCATTTATTTCAACTTTCTGGTTTGCATGTGGGCAGTCGACATGCACAATTGGAAACTTGAAACTTTAATTATAAATATACCAGAAGCCTCAACTTGATCTTATTTTCAGTGTTCACTACCGAAACATGAAATAAGGGTATAATTGTTACTCTTTGTACCTTTTGCAGATGTGGAGTGTAGAGATGGGAAGATTTACCAAGAGTGCGGGACAGCTTGCCCTATGACCTGTGAGAATGTCCGCAGCGATGAGCTGATTGGTTGTCCAGCCATGTGTGTTCAGGGCTGCTTTTGTCCACCAGGGTCCGTGCTGGACTCGGATGGGATGTGCGTCAAACAACGACAGTGTGGATGCCTGTATGACGCTGACGGCAATGGGCAGAAGGAGTACTATCAGGTAAGGAGACAAGGGGTTGGGCTGGGTAGGTTTGGGTTTGAGGGGAATGGATTTGGTTGTTTTTTTTGTGTGTTGGATGGGCTTGGGTTGGGTTGGGTTTGAATGGGTTGTGTGGGAATGGATTTCTTTTATCAGGTTGGGTGAGGTTTGGGTTGTGTTCTGTTGGGTTTCGTTGGGCTGGGTTTGGATGGGTTGGATTGGGTTTGGTCGTATTTGATGGGAATGGATTTGGTTGATTAGGTTGTGTTGTGTTGGGTTTGGATGGGTTTGAATGGGTTGGATTGGGTTTGGTCGTATTTGATGGGAATGGATTTGGTTTATTAGGTTGGGTGGGTTGGAGTAGGTTGGGTTGGTTATGCTTGTTGGATTGTGTTAAAGGGGCTGTGTCGTCATGATTATAACAGGTCTGTGGGCCGTGCATGGAAAGATGAACTCACACCCAGATACTGCACACACGCGCGCTTGCGATCAAATCACAAAGTGTGCCATCTTTGTCAAACTGTGATGTGACTGCCGGCGTGCACGTGCGCGGAGTAACTAGGTTATTCCATTCACTGCTATAATCATGACGACGCAACCCTTTAGATTAGGATGGGTTGTGTTGCATACTGAAATTTTCAGTGGAGCTTGTTTAGTTTTAATTGTGGGTTTTTAATTTTGTCTTGGTAGGGAAGGATAGAGAAGAATTGACCCTGAGATCAGATTGTGTTGGGTGGGTTTGGTTGAGTGTATCAGAGGTCTTATATTATGGTTTTCTTAGGCTGTGTAATTTGAGTTCAGATTTCCTGTGTTTGTAACAACTGAATCTGTTTCAGGAAAAATGGCCAATCAATGATTTTATTTATTTATTTTATTTTATTTTCATTAATTTTTTTTTTTTTTTTTTTTGTCAAATTTGGTCAGGTTAGGCTTGAAATGCAGTAGACCGATTATAGAGATATTTTTCTTGCTATTTGAGTGATTTTATAATCGGTACCAATTGTAACAAGATCTATTTCTTTGATTTTAAACAGCTTGGTGACTCTTTGGAGATTGGAATCCGCCACAAAGACCGGTGCCAGTGCCGCCGTGATGGAGAAGTGATGTGCACACGTAGAAAGCAAAAGCAGTGAATAAACGAGAAGTTGGAAAAGGAAAAGATTCTTTCTAGACATCAGCAAACAAAAACGCCCAAACAACTCAACTAGACGGTTGCCAATTGAGAGACTACAAGAAAATTCCATGGCAACTAGAAGTGTAGCTTTAGACATAGGGACTGATGACATAGGGACTGATTTGCCGTGTTGTTGCTTTTATACCACTCTTGTTTCTATTTCACAATCACAATATTGGGCTCTTTACCAGTTAACGCCGGATGACACACCAGTATTTTTTCCTGCCAGAAATCGGTTGACGTGGACGTTGTATTTTTTGTGTGAATTCGGAAGACCGGAACAAAGGTCGCCCTGACATTCCATGCCGGAGCGTGCACAGCGCATGCACTCACTCGTGCACCGCTTAAGTTCACCCACACAAAGAGGACAGATGGTACTGGAAATAATTCTGATATTCTCCCTTTGTGCGGGGTTATTGTGTAATCCCCAAGTCCAGACCTCAGTTCTTTTTGTTTAAAAAGAGGATTAAGGGATATCTAGAAGCTTTCACCACAGTTTATCATCGTATTTTGGCTCAAAGGAGGTAAGTCCGAGTAAACCGAGATTCTAGCCTTGGTTCCGGCCATGGGACAAATTATCGGCCGCCTCTCATGGCCGAGGTTTGTGATTAATGCTGAATAAATATATTTTCTAGAAAGAGAAGCAAAAACAAAAAAAACCTGTTTTTTGAAGCACCAGGGCCCTGGTGCTTCAAGGAGAGTCTTTGTTCTCTTGGCTTTGTTTTTTGAAGCACGGAAAAGTTTGGAAAACCCTAGCTTTAACTGGTTAAATACGGCACATCTCCTAGTAGCTTGATCAACGTGTTTTAAATACACCATTTCAACCCCCCTGCTTTACAAATGACACCACAAGACTTGCAAAGTCTATTAACAATCTGATTCACTGTATATGAAATATCGCAAATGGATTTTGGAAAATGATCGAAAAAAAAAGAATCAACATCTTTATGGGTTTTTTTCGTGTGTAGCTGAGCTCTTGATGAATTACTTTTAAATACTGCTGTCTACTTAACATAAGTCACTGCATTAAAGCTAAACGTCCTGAAGATCAATTTTGTAACAGTACTGTAGCAAGTGAGTCTTAGTTATACTGAAATTTAATTCACTGGAATACATTTTGAAACATATGTTTTTCCCTACTTTTTATTTCGTAGTGTCTTTTTATATGTTAATACAAAATACATTGTTATTGATTTACATTTTTTGAATAAAGAGAATTTTGCAAACGATTTTTGAATGTTTGATAAAACAGTTGTGGGTTATTTAACTGTTTAAGTCGTTAATAGATAAGTTATCCAGGTCGAGGCTTAGGACACCATGTAGGGTTCACTAAGAAAGAATTGTATGAAAGGTTCTTAACTGGAACCGTCATAGGAACTGGTTCTTATAAGAACTGTGTTGGTTCTTGCAATGTCTTCTTCGAACCTATGATCAATCCAACACCTAGCAAAGCCTCAATTGAAGACTTTTGGGGACGCTAGGTGGCAGCAGACTTACCAGGTAAATATAGACCTTTTCATTATTGATAAACAAACCACGCTGGTGGCATGGACGGCCAGATGTAGCAAAGCATTCAAAGTCTTGTTGACAGACGTGACCAAATTCATCGTTCTTGCAACTTTCTATTTAAAGAAAGTACATCCCATGATTGGTTGGTTTGTTTCCAACAAATTTTGAACAATTTTTGAATATTTGTGTAACATTTTTGCAAACTGTGATTAACTGTCTTTGCTGTGCATTCATGGCTCCCCGTAGTTTTTCCATCTTGGTTGGCAAAAAATTTGGGTGTGACGTTGCAAAAGAAAGGTCTATAAAAAATATTATTGTTCTCGGAAGTGTGCACATTCTCAGAACTACGCAAACAATGGAAATTTACCTCGTAAATCTGCTGCCACCTAGCGTTCCAAAGTCTCCCATTGTGCAGGTTGTCTTTGCATGTATCTGTGCCCCCAATATTAATGTCCGTGCCCCCTCCCCTGGGTGTCCCCCCTCCCCACCATTTGAAATCTGGACTTTTTAGCCAAAAAAAAAAACAACAACAACAACACCAGAGTAAAATGTCATATTTTGTAAGCTTTTAAGTAGTAATTTCAAAGGTGTTTTTTTTATAACAATTTTTATGTTTTTTTGAACTATTTTTCTATTTACACGCAGACACTGTATTTGTTTTACCTCCATGTCAGATTTATCTTACATAAAACAGTAAACGGCATAACAAGAGCGCTGAAAAGGGGAATGTTTATATAGGAAAAATGAACATTGTATTTTAACTGGCCAGAAATGCCCCCCCCCCCCTAGAAAAAATCGTGCACCCCCTTGTGCCCTAAACACTATACCCTAGTTTCGCCGCTGAAATAATGGGAGAACACAGAGAAATCCTTGATTTACAGGCGTCGACAATAAACAGGTGCATGTGTGACTTTGACCTTCTGTGCTCAGGGAAGCGGGAAATGCTAAGCACCACTGCCAGGAAATCGTTACATTTAACAACATAGTAAGCATACAAACTTAAGGTTAAAAAAATAATAATAATATTATATCTTACGCTCAGTCAGGACCGTTTTGTCTTTCTTTTTGTTCTTATGTTTTACTTTACGGCGTCCAAAGGGGCCACATAGTGCGCCCTCCAATCTGTACAAGTTCTGTATCGCATTTTATAAAACTTGCCACAAATGTTCATTTCACCATGGAGGTAGAAAATAATTGTCTACCTCCATGATTTCACCAAGTTCAACATGATGACGTAAACAAAAATAAAATTAGAAATAAAAAATAAATACAAAATTCTCCACCAGGGGCCATTTTGGGTAAAAATCTTTATTTTATGTGAGTCGTGTGGGTGTGTGACAAAGCGCGCTTTTTGTTTTATGTGACGTCCTGCACAGAGTGTCTGGCCTTATTTCATCCGTTGCATCCTCAGCTTGCAATGTAAGGAACCACATCATTCTAGGGCCGGTGATGGTGCTTGCATCGAGAACCAACAGGACCAACTTTTCACTTTCTTTTCACTTTCTTTATGGCGCTTGCCGACTAAGGCTACCCCCTCCCCATAATACCCTCTTCCCTCCCCATAGAACCCCCTCCCCCACCCATAGTACCGGCCAAAAGATTCACAGCTGGCCACTTGGTCACAGCCGATGATTCTAAAATTAAACGAATAGAATGAAGTTTAATTGGAATTCTACTGAGTCTATCACCGACACTGAAGGACTTACATGGTATAAAAGCCCCACCACGCCCAGTGCTCCCCAATACATTTTTCACCAAGGAACATTGTGCCCGGCGAAATGGGGTGGGTCAACTAATTGAAGTTGCAACCTATGTGGAGGGAATGTAAGTCCTTCAGTGTCGGTGATAGACTCAGTAGAATTCCAATTAAACTTCATTCTATTCGTTTAATTTTAGAATTCCACCTCGTCATCACCTCCACTTCGGACTTACATGAGATTTTAGAGCACAGAGACGGGCAACATGCAATAAAAAACATGATTGTGTATACGACTTAATGGTTTATCACAATTTATTAAATGTTCTATAGCTCTGAACTCTTTAACTGTTGTAAACATAGTAAGCAAGAGAAAATCGTGTATTAACATAACAAATTACATTTGCATTTCTTAAGAAATGACCAACCTACTTGGTTGTACCAGCCAAAACTGCGTTTGCAAAGCTGTGATCTGTTTGCTCTACTGGTTTGTTATAAAATTTAGCAAAAGTACTATTTCTTGCCCAATGGGCAGTACTTAAAATAATGTTCAGTGGTACTCCATTCTTAAAAGCAGCACTGCATGCAGCAGATCGAGTACTATGTGCTGTGAACTTGGCTGTGTCGATGCCAGCCTTATGCAACGTGTTCTTTATCCAGCGAGAAATTGTCTCTGACCTTACTTGTTTGTGGGGTGATGTATAGCTTACAAACAAACACCGTTGTTTACCCCTCAGGGATTTCGTCTTAATTAAATACTGTTTTAGCGTCGTCATGACACAAAGTTGGTCATCATGAGGATACCTCGGTAACACCAAACTAACAGGCGGTTTGCCAATCTTGCTGGTTTTCGTCAACTTAGATACAACAAAGATAATTTTTGTAGCTGTAACTTCAGCGTCGTCTAAATTAAGTAGCGACAAAGTTTGGCATCTTTGTCCTGAAATCATTGCAACAAGCATAACTAGCTTCATAGTGAGTTCTTTTAAGAACAACTTATTAGACGGACCCAAATTTTTTAAGTATTGTAACACAGTATTAACGTCCCATGTACAAGTATATCTGGGCATTGCAGGTCTCATGTTGAAGACACCTGTCATGAACCTTTTTATCAGCGGGAGAGACCCAATTGGTGTCCCATCTATAGGGGCTAGTATTGCTGACAATGCACTACGTAGTGTGTTCAGTGTGCTGTAACTACTACCCTTGTCAAATTCCTCTGCTAAGCAGTCTAAGATCACCGCTACAGTCGCTCGAAGTGGATCACTCTTTGTTCGAGCACAGAACAGAACCCATTTTTGGATCGCTGATCGGTAAGACTTCTTGGTTGAAGTCCGCCAGGATGAGATAATAATGTCGGCAGCGTGCTGCGAAATTCCCTGGCTCTGTAAATTTTCCCTGACAAATGGCATGCCATCAGTTGCAGCCGATCTCGCAATGGGTGTAGTCTACCTGAGGAAGGGAGTGAGAGTAAATTAGTTCTTTTTGGCAAAATAATTGGTTTGTTCACCAACAGTTTAAGCATCTTAGGAAACCATGCCTGTGTATTCCAAAGTGGAGCAACAAGTATGGCTGTTGACTCCTCATATTCGATCTTTGTCAATACTTTCCCAATAAGGCAGAACGGGGGAAACGCGTAGACCTTATAGTTTGCCCAGTCTAGCGTGAATGCATCATTGAAAAATGCGTTTGGGTCAGGTTTCCACGATACATAAGGTTGAATCTGATGGTTCAATCTTGACGCAAACATGTCAATGTTTGGCGTCATAAAGATATCGATAATCTTCCGGAAAACTTCTGGGTGTAACTTCCATTCGATATCTTCATGGAAGTGACGTGATGCAAAATCAGCACTCACATTTTCAATACCCGGCAAGAAAGAAACGGACAGCCATATTTTCCTATTCAAACACCAAAGCCAGATTTCCCTGGCCAGTTCATTTAACTGAGCGGAGTGTGTGCCGCCAAAAAACTTTATGTATGATACGGCAGTTGTATTGTCCGATTTAAGTTGCACGTGAATGTCCTTATGTTTACTGAAAAGGGACTGTAAGGCAAAAAAGCAAGCTTTAAGCTCAAGGTAGTTAATATGCCATGCAGCTTCTTCAGCTGACCATTGTCCACCTAACATATGCCCATTGCAATTCGCACCCCAGCCATTGAGAGACGCGTCAGTTTCAACAATGAAATCGGGCTTGTTTCTGTGAATGGGGGCACTAGCATACTGTAGGTTAGTAAGCCACCAGTTTAAGTCTGCCTTAGCTTGGTCAGACAATGACATTCTTGCATCAAAATCCTCATGGTTTGCAGTCAATGCTGCGTTTTTCTCAGATTCAATAGATCTTCTGAATAATGTACCGTACGGTACGGCAATATCACAAGAGACTAAAAAGCCCACTACTTGGGCAACGTCCCTAATTTTGGGAAGATTGGCAACAATAATGTTATGAATAGCCGCTTCAATTTTCCTCTTTTTTGCTGGAGGAATAGCAATTGTCATGTTTTCTGAATTTATTGTAAAACCCAAAAACACAATGGTCTTCGTGGGTTTCATGACAGATTTCCCAGTATTGACTATAAATCCTAACTCTTGGGTGAGGGCAACTCGAGCTTTAACATTGGTTATGCACTCTTCTTTTGTTGCACCTATCAACAAAGCGTCGTCAATGTAGTCACAAGATTCGTGTCCCATTAGTCTTAAAGAGGCTATCAAAGGTTTCATTATCTTTGTAAATACCCTTGGTGCACAAGCTAAACCGAAAGGCAGACAGGTAACTTCGAACAATTTGTTCTGCCACATAAAACGCAAATATTTGCGGTGGTTTTTGGCAATCGGTACTGTGAAGTACGCATCTTTAAGATCAATTGATGCCATAAAGCAGTGTGGTCGGATTAACTGCAGTGCAAAATGAATTGTTTCCATTTTAAAATGGACATAGGCCACTGATTTGTTCAACTGGCGAAGGTTGATAATTGGGCGAAAAGTCCCGTCTTTCTTTGGACGGATGAAAATGTTTGATACAAACTCACCATATTCATGGGTAGCATGTGTAATTGCTCCTTTTTGGAGCAGTTTATCAATTTCCTTCGAGATAATTTCAACTTCATTGGGAACAAATTTAATTTGTTTAGGGGGAAACGATTGAAAGGGTCGTTTCCCAAATTCTATTTCATAGTGCTTTATAGCATCTAGAACCCACTTATCTGAAGTTATTTCTTGCCATTTTGTAACAAATTGTGCTAGTCTACCTGCAATTTTGCTAGATTTAATGCATGTTGTACTTACCAGTGTGGTTGTACTTGTAGGGACATGCCGAATTACTTTGCTGTTTCCACATCTTGTCGTGGCTTGGCATTCCACCGAGTGTCTCGGTGTCTGTTGTGGCGCTGATAGTTTAAATGACCACCTCTTCTGAACTGGCTGGTGCAGGTCGAATTACCCCTGTGGTTGTGCATGGGTCGTTTCCGATCATATCTGTCGTTTCCTCTGAAAGTTGACCAGCCAACTTTGCTCCCAATTTTGTTGGTCTGCTGTATGTCCTTGCACTGTTGGGGCAAGTCATCACCAAATAAAAACCCTGTTACGGGCACATGTGGCGAGCAAAGACCAGAAAATTGTTTGTTAAGATCGGGCTTAATCAAATCCCGTCTTCGCACATTCAGTTCCTGGTTGGCGTGTCCAATAATGGCCACCGCATCCAATAGCTTGGTGATTTCACCCTTGAAATCAGGGTTTACCTGAGTGGGCGGGTCAGTAGCAGCGGGTCTGGACATAAGTGAGTTTATTACCCCAACTACGGGTATAATTCCTTTAAGAAGTGCCTGTTGCACCTTCTGGAATTTTATGTCCTGAGAGCGGGTCTTTGGCTTTAGTGAGCTCCATATCTCGGGGTTAACCCGAGTGCACTCCAAATTTTTGACGTTGGTCGGTCTTTGGATGGTCTTGAGCTTTTCCACGGCCTTGTCTTCCGGCAATTTATGGCGGACCATTTTATCCACTACCTTAGCCAATTTGTCATTGACCGCATCGGCAGTCGGTGCATCCTCCGCATATAGTTGCTCAAAATTGTCCAACAACTGGTCATCTTGGCATAAGGTTTTTGACCCCTGCTGGCTCTCTTGAAGGAGCTCGTCTATGGCCTTTGAGGCACTCTCCGTATCAGATTCTGAATCCGATGACAGTCTAGGCCGCTTGGCGGGTCGACTGAGAATCACTGTTTGCATGTTTTCGATGGCTTCGGCCATACATGCAAGTTTCCCTGAAACATCCGCAAATTCTTGCCGGGAAACCGTGTCTGATGACGGGGCCGTTGAGCGCTTAGGCTTTCGGCCTTTAACTTTCGGTTTGCCCGAAGCTAAGCCAATTGATGAATTGTCATCTTGTCCCAATCCCGGGTCTTCCTGGGTATCAATTGCACCCGATGGGCCAGCCATCAACTCAAGGAAATCTGGTTCGTCGCAGCTGTCCATGGTGCAAAGTGCCAACATATACCCGTAATTGTACGAAGTATAGAAATTCGATGTACACACTCCGGCACAGAAAAATGTATTGGGGAGCACTGGGCGTGGTGGGGCTTTTATACCATGTAAGTCCGAAGTGGAGGTGATGACGAGGTGGAATCTCATATCATAGCTCATGTAAGACCTGATCGAGATTGCATAAGAAATTACACACCATAGGCCTACGCATGACCGAGTGGCTTAATCGATAGCCCCGGTGTATTGACATTTTAGAGCAAAAGAATGTTTGCCATTCAAACCATGATCTTTGTTAAAACATCAGCGTAATGAAAACAGGATGACAGAAGAGGCAAAAGGATTCACGCAGTACAGTAGGTCAATACGGGTGTGAGTTGAGTTCCGAACATAATCTTCTGTTCCGAGTCGGCTTCGTGGGTTTCACGCAACAGTGGTCTGTTGTTGCGTCAAAAGAGTTGCTTATACCAAGCTTATTTCATTTTTCAGCCCGAGTAGCCCATCTTGCGCCTTGCGGCCCTCCACGATCTTTGAATTCACGGCCTCTTCTTCTCCTTTCAGTTTGTCGGTTCGGTTTAAAAAAAACTTAAAACGGAAAACGAATTTGACAAACAGAAGAACTTTGGCCTAATTCACACTATTTTGTTTGTCATTCCATGGAGGAAGAATGTTCGGCTTACATGGATTCTTAACATGGGCTTTACCAAAGCTCTATATTGTGTGTTGTGAGAATTCAGATTGGGGACTGGATTTTAATTTTCAAATTCTTTGTTTTATGAAGAAAAAAAATCTTTAATATAAAGTCTCGTGCTGCAAATTATTTGCTTTATGGACTTGGCTTAGAGATAATTATGCTGTAAAGAGAACTCCATCCACTAAATTTGAACTTCTATACGCACTTCGAAATCACTATGTTTAAATCACAAAGTTTCCCCATGGGCTAGAAATTAAAATATCCCGATCCACAAATTGTGACAGTTCTAGTGGGACTTTTCTTCCTACCTGGTGTACAAAGCCTAGACTACTTTTAAAATCAGAGACCGTTCTAACGGCTCGTTAGACTGGCCCCGGTACACACGTTTTCAGAAATCCTTGCTTAAGTTCTAGGTCCCCCCCCCCCGCCTTCCCAGGTTTAACATTAATTACCCATCATCACAGAGTAATCTATGAGTCACAAAGCCACGTTGTGACGGGGAAGTGGCACGGTCGTGGGTAACATGCGCACGGTCACATGCACGCCGTACGACAGAGTTCTCGGTCTCAAAGATCATCACTCGGACGAAAGTTGGGGGGGGGGGGCACTGGGCGAGTTCAGACTCACTGGAGAACGAAACCCCGGGCATACACGCTCCAAACATAGAGCAAAGATCTTTGCTATGTACTTCAAATAAAACGATAATTCCATTGCGTCCGTTGCCTTCCAATGAGAAACTTGCAAGGTTTGATGACACGGTGTGGCTTGATAAATACATTTTAAAAAGAATTCCAGGTTATTGTTATTGTCTGAACATACTGCAATCGGCCAAAACAGAGGTAAAAAAAAGTTGGCTTAACGCGTTTTAAAAACGCATCTCTCCAGTCTGTGATTTCGGTTGACAATATAGGCAAATCATCCTATGACCAAATACAAGTGAAACCAGTAACCCGTACATTTCTTCCTCAATGATGCAACCCAGTCGCCATATATACACGTGTTTCTTTTATTTTGGCTATATATAGGCCTTGTGCATCTAGTCTTTAAATGTTAAAACTATTTTTTGTGTGTACTGGTTTATAAAAAAAAAATGCACTTAGCCAAGTGCTAAATTTGAGACAATGTATATCGGGGCTTAAATTAAAATAGAAACTGTTAAACTACAATCGCACACTATGAAATAATTAAAAGACATCAATCACATTAACAAAATCATAAAAATAATAAATGACGCAGAACTGTTGTCATTTAATATTTTTTACAGAAAAACAAAATCATGGATTTGTTTTTAAAACGATTGGGCAATATCCGACGATCAGTGATCACTCATCAGTTTCGTCTTCGTGTGCCAGGAGTTTCGTAATATTCATGGCGGGACCTATACGCCTTTCTGATCCCGACACACATTCTAGCATTGCATCATACAGTGTGTATAATAGAACGAGATCGATTTATTACTCAGATGGATAAAATCAATTATAGGGTAAAGGTGCCAGCAAGTACGATGTGACCTCCAGAACTCCGAAGGTCAAACTCTGAACGCTTTACTACCACTATACCGACCAACAGACCGTTGGTTGGTCAATCAACCAAAACTGTTTGGTGGGCAAACCTTTACAAATTTATAACAAAAAAGGGACTATAATGCCCCCTCAACATGCTTCATTGGTTTTTTTTATTGGGAACGTATTGGCAATTTCCATGTTTATGTAATCTATAATCTATATTAATATTATGAGGTTTTCATCTGAGCTCAATCCTGCCTCCTGGACAAGACTCTTGATGGGTTGTTTTTTCATGGAAAGTTTTAGGCTTATAATTATAATGACCTCGTAATACTTCATTGTTTTTTGAAGAGTTTATTATTATTATTCTAATTATATCTTTCTGGTAATAACCAAGGGACCCTCAAAAGTGACTTGCACTGTAACGCGTATAGGCCTGAAGATACCTGTGAAGAGAAGATGGTGAAGAAAATGTCAGCGAAAATCATTTCACTCGTCAAGTTTTTAATAAACAACCTTCACGGACTCATTATTTATCGGTGGTCTGCTAGAGGTCACCGTGAACTAAGTGAAATCATTGTCATATTTTGCCACTGAGTATGTGTATGTTCATCCATAATGGGCCCTATTAAATAGCATTATGTTACTGCGGAACCATTTGTGCTTACGACCCATGGAATCACGCGCTTAGATGGCATTGTAAGCACAGAATTCTGGTAAGCAGCCTAGCCCTGTGAAATATCGCCTTTCAATTACGTTTCTTCTGAGTCCACGGTAGTTACGTAATAACAATTGTGACGCGTTTGGTTTTGGCCAATGGCCACTTCTATAGCTACGTCACTGTGTGCTCCCGTCACATATTAATTTGTGTGTGATAGGTCGTTCAGTTTATAGGATTCAATTATATTCCGAATGACTAGACTTCTGAGTTTGCATTATTAATGAGGACACTTCGCGTGGATTATAATTGATATTCTTTGCATGCCTTCTTGTGTTTTTCCCAGTGCCGGGAATCGACGACAAAACGACAAACAATCTATGCTGGGAATTACTATCGTAAATTAAATGCGGTGAGAGAAACTGATTTGAAACTCGGAAGCACAATTTGTTTCAGGCCCACGTAATAAAGTACCCAGTTGAAAGGGAAAAAAGGGAAAGAAAAAAGAAAAGAGAGAGAAAAATTGTGTGGCTGGATGGACTGAAACAGAAATCCATGTAGTTTAGTCGCTTCAGTATTTCCAATAGGCCTATCATAGATTAGGAAACAACGGTTCATTGAGAAATATATTCCGAACCATTGAGTGACGCACGAAACGAAAGTAAAACAACAATAAAGCATTTTGGGCGTGGCTTTATATAGTAGCACCAGAGCATGACTGTTTGTAATGGGGTTATAATTTTATGCATTTGATATTAAAAATCGTTTAGGCCGATGATGATAAAACAGTATCTCATGTGTCGCGGTCGCCAGTAATGTATAGTTTATTAAAACCACTTAAACAAACAAATTTAATAAATATACTGTTCAAACTTGAATGGCATGATGATCCGCGTATGTTGTGGTGGTTTTGATAGTTTCGACTGCGTGCCTCTAACCTGCGGTTTTTGGGCAGCAGTACAACATGTATACCAGCTCCTTCCTCAATACATACTTGAATCAGTGTCAGGTTTAGGCGGGGGGGGGGGGTATTCGACCCTCCCCGCTTGCCCCCCCCCCCTCCTCCCGCCTGCCCGGCGGTCAGCCGTCTGTGATGGACACCGTGAAATCAAATTTGCTATAATCATAACAATTATGTTTATCTTAGTATTACATTATTATTAGAAGTAGTATTTCTATTTTTTATTTATTTATTGTCTTTAGTATTTTTTATTTTTGGGGATGTGGGGTGACAAATGTTATTACTATTTTTTAAGAAGCCAACGGGCACATTATTTTCAAGTTACAGGGGTGTATAACATTTGCAAATTCTTCAAACAGGGGTGGATGCCCGCCGTATCTTGTAGCCTACTTGGAGTCTCAACTGAAATTGCCCCCTCTACAATATTATGTCTGTTCCCCGCTCGCCCCTGAAAAAAAACCCCAAAGAGAAGTGCTGGCTACGCGGCCACTGGGACATGTACACTAACGTGTAGGGGACTTCAGTGAGTCGGCCCCAATGGACCGTACAGTCCTTGTTTTATTATTGACAAAATGTCAAAGTCCTAAACTTTAGTGCAAACCATCTTGGCACTATACTTTAAGCACCATAAAATAATACTGTCGTTGACCAAGAGGCAAGGCCCGTAAAAAAAGTCTGACCTTTCAAATGCCTCTTAATGTCAAAGGCACGGCTGCTGTGAGCGCCCGGGCAACTTCTCTAGCAGATCACGGAGTCATCACTGACGGCGGTGGGCCCAATGTCTTAATGTTTTGTCTTAATCGACGTATGCAAGGGTAAACATTATCATTGCGCAAAGTACAATCCCAAAGCCGAGAAGATCAAAAACACATTGTTCGCATTCTACTCAGTGACGGGCAAGCACTACGAACCGCACCCGCCGACTCAAGCGGGTGACAAAACTTGGATGGGTTTTCCATGAAATTTAACGATAAAATCGCATCACTATAACAAACATCAAAATATTTGTATTTTTTTTTAAATTTATATTGAGACTTTCATCTTCGTGGACGTGGATGGGTGTAAAAGTGATGTCTCAAATACACGGGCAGTTATGTCTAAAGGCGTTTGGGCGATCGGAGCTCCACATCGGTCAATCATGGGATCTTTGCCCACAAGTTTCCACATTATTAGCTTTTTGAAAAAGTTAACATTTTATTCAATATTTGTCCTATTCTTTTTTTTCTTTTCCTTTTTATTTCAACCATAATGTATGTTAAACCGTTTTAAAAAGACCAATGATTTGTTTTTGCCGGTGGTTGCCGAAATGCAGGTAGCCTAGTCCTAATTCTACCTCAGCTATGGGTATGACACCGCGGTTTTCTTGAACCAGTGCCAATCTGTACGACCTTGCCTTTTTGAACAAGTATAGTGTCGGCCTAGGCCTATAATACCCTTCCGATGTTTTTGTTAATACGATTTTATCTTAACTTATTGAAAAAAAGATAGTTATTTGGGTTTACAATCTGCCTATTCTTTGCCTTGTTTCGCCAAAGACTATTATTTTAACCAATCATTATACTTTCATTCCATGGTCGACAGCCTTCCTCTCGTAAAATTACAGATCCGGTTGTCGTATGTGTACATTACATGTATCGTACAGATAGTTGGTGATGGGCATAAGGTCTATTTTGTCTGCGCACACAGACATTCTTTTTATTGTCGGCTCCCCCTGTAAAGAATGCAAAGAAAAAAATGCCAATCTTATTAAGAAAGATATTTCATCAAATTAATAGTTTATTGAATAATTTGTTTCTTTAAATTTTGATTGATAATTTGCAAAATTCTTTATTCACCGGTGATATATTTTAAAATGCTAAATTTGTGCAATTGCGTGTACCGCACGTACACTAAATCCAAGAGCGTTGTTGCAGAAACTGACCAATAAGGAAATAGCGCCGAGAGGGGGTCTATCAATTGACGCAACCTACCCGCCATGCATGTAAATGAAGTATGCATTTTTGTGTGTGTTTATCTGTGACGTTGTGCCTATGTACGTACGTACGTGGTAAAGTACAGGGTAGAATAGGACGATTTGCATGTAAAACACAGTACCATGCATTACGTTCAATCAACGATAGATCAATGAAGAAAAGAGCCGCCATTTTAGCCAAGCCTTTCGCTCTAATTTGCTGCCAGGTCTCGGCGCAATTCAACACGGAATTGCCGTCTGTACATTCTGAGAGGCGAGGGTTACCCTCATTTCTTCCTACATTTGTATTCGGAGGAGGAAAATTCTCGAAAAAAGGTCAGCAAAGTCGACAAATTTAAGGGTGGTTCCACGATTCCGGGTTTGGCGAGACGTGTTTGCAGAAGGAACGTGGCCTACCCCTGGTCACGTGGTAATTCTTCGCTTCTGCGGTTTTGCGATGATCACGACGAACGGTGCAAACTTCTCTGTGTTTCCAGTGAAATTTCCGGAACCTCAAGCCTCGGCATTCGACTCATTTGCCTTCGAAAGGTCTGTTTCTGAAGAAAGGAATATATCTCCGTAATTATCAACATCCAAATGTTCTCATTAAATGACGGGTTTACGCGGGAAAAATGCTCAGGAAGTTGTGTATGTCACGTGCATGAATTACACACATTCACAACACTGGCCAGTTTCGGTGTTTTATGATGTTTATGAAGTGACGTATCGGTTATGAATGTGACCATTTCGCCAATAGGCTGGAAAGTCCAGTGCAAAAACTACAACACTAAACAAGGCAATGCCAGTCAGAACTTTGGAAAAAATGTGAAGAAGGCACAAAGAGTAGAAAGAAATGGCCCAGCTCTTTTTATAAATAAACAACAGACAACAAGCTGACCATCAAGGCCAGAGAGCTCAACTCGAACTAGGCTACACGTACAATCTATTCTAGGTCACATTAATATTACTCATTATTATTGGTGCAACATCATTAATGTTGTATCATTGGATTTTGTAGAAGATTTTCTTGTCTGAATGGCTGACTCATGGAAGTAAAATCTGTGGGATATAGGCCCTGGCCCAATTTTTGGCAAGAAGTTCGAAGACAAAACCAAATAAATATTTTAAAGAGTTTAGTTTTTTTAGTGATTTTTTTGGGGGTAACATTATGATGTTGTGTGTGCGCACATTTTTTATCTTTGATCTTAAAAAATTGGACTTTGATTCAATATATTCATGGTTTTAGCTTACCTTGTGAAAACCGATTTTTCACTTCATCCATGATATTGCTTTAAAGTTAATACAAACGTATTGTATTGACAATCACAAACAAATCAGTTATGACTAGTAATAGTATGAGTTTGACTGCGACTTAACATGCTTAAGTTCATTAAACGTTTTTAAATTTATTTCTTTTAATTGTGTCTCGGTGCCAATGATTTTGACATTTCTAGTTTACTAATGATGTCTGCCATGCTTTCCAGACATCAATTTATGCAAAGAGTAAACCTCTTGTGTCTGAAAGAAAAAACTGTTTTTGAGAAATTTGTTCAGTTCACAGGTATTGTACTTTGCCTATGAACATATTGTTGAGTATTTTAAAGCCTAATGTTGGCAACAGGCCAACTTTAAATGTCGCTTGCCACTTGAAGTGTTATCAGTAAATGGATAACGTTTTGAAATAGGAATGTTGTTTATCATCTGTTAAATACTGTAATTTTATATTTACAATTTATTATTATTTTTTTTACATTTGTCATATAGTGTTCCATTATCATGAATCCCATGTTTTGGACATTTTGTGTGTCACAAAACTGCTGTAATTCTAGTATAAAAAATGTAAAAAATTATCAAATTGGTGGGAGCCCATTTGTTCAAATTGGGCTTCATTCAGAAAGGTGTACCAAGTATTCCATCTAAGGTTCTGGAGAAGTAGATCGCAAAACATTACTTTTGAGGGGAAGACAAATAATCACAGGAAATTCTAACATTTATATTGTAACCAATTTTTGTTTACATGTTTTGTGTGTGCGTTAAACAAATAGGTGACAATTTCATTAGGTGTCAGAAAAACTTTGTCTTCATTTTTTCTCCCCCAGAAGAAATGACAGTAGAATAAGGCAGACTTGTATTAGAAATTTTAGTCCAAAGATTCTCTTGTGTTTTTCTTTTTTCAGTAAAGACTCCAAGCAAATAAACTCCATTGATCTTTGAAATAATTTTTTTTTTTTTTTTCTTTGCTTGATGATTTGGCACAGCATCAATTAATATTTTCTTTTGATTTTTTCCCCTCTACATGTAAAGTCTCCATGCCTTGGTGGTGTGACAGCCATCCCCAGGCTATGCTGCATGGCTGCGATGGCTCCAGCATTGACCGATGCTTCTGCCCATCCTTCTAGTTTCAAGTTGCCGGTCTCTCCTGCGGATCCTGGACAAGCTGGCTTCGAAGCTACTCCAAGCGATCCGACTAGCCCAGGGTTACCCAACGGTCACTCAAATTCCAATCACACGCACATTGACTCTGATCAAGCCATCCAGGACTCGGGGTTTGAGCGGGACCCATTGTCGAAGCCAGGTAGCCAGAATAAATCAGGGTTCAATAACCACAGGTCAAAGGTCAGGCTTTTCAAAACAAACTCACAGAGAGGTAGAACTCCTGCGAACTCTAAACTTCTTGGGAAGTTGGAGAGAGGAAAGGCAGTGGGAACTGGCACCTACCCCCTGTCAGCCAGGGGTCCTAGGCTGAACAACGGGGGAGAGGCCGTGGTGAACAACATTAAAAAAATGAGTCATTCAACTGTCTCTGGAGCAAATGATAAGCAGCAACCTTGTCAGACAAGTGCCCATGTAGCTACCACCATGCCTCCAGAAACGTCATCTCTCTCGTTAGCGAATAAAACTGATGCGACAGGTAGTAGTTCCACGGCCACTGCAGACTCTTCAGAAGCCGAAGATGATACGCTGGGTGGTGAAATTAAGATCCACTCTTTTGATAGAACGGACAATGTTGCTGATCGGGATATGATTGTAAACTATGGAAAAGTTAGTAGTCTAGGACAAATGCTGCAAGTAGATGCAGTAACCAGTGATTCATCATCACCTAAACTCTTTGCACCAGACCAAATACAATACGCCATCGATCAGAGCTCACAATTAGCACAGCGGGCAAGACAGCTCGTTCAAAAACTCAGAAGATTGCAGGCAAATCAAATCAGCACCCACAGTCAGCGGCAGATCCAAAGCTTTGTCCAAGAGCAGCACAAGAATCTAGAAGAAAAGGCAGCGGAGGCTGATGCGGAAGGTTGTCCAGAGTGTAAACGGAACTTTTCGTCGTCATCAAATCTAGCAGATGTTAATGCTGCGTCTGCATCACAGAAGGAGCCGGCTGGTAGCACAGACCTAGATACCACCATCGGGGACAGCCACCTCCCTCGAACTTGTAACCATAAGCGGAAGCTTTTGCCGACGAGACCGACAGACGTTGATGTATCAGGAAACACTGCAGTGAAGACGGCAGCCAGACAGCTCCAATCTAAATTGAATCATGTGGAGAGTTGGATGGACGATGATGAAACGGAGAGCAGCTCTGGAGGAGAGAGCTGTGATGAGGGGGATGATACTCTCCCATCTTACGCACAAACTCGACAAAAGCATAAAATACCATTGTAAGTGGTTGCTCTTCATTTGCTCAGGCGGAAAGCCTGGTTTCTTCAGATTATGTAACACAAGTGGGAATCATAATACAACTCTGATTTTGAACTTGAGGAATTTGTGCAATCATTCCACTCGAGAGGCACAGAAGTGTCAAACAAATACAAAATATTTTTATTTGGAAAAAGTCATGAATATATTTTGGGTAACTATAAATATATTTTTTTTACAAAATTGCCTTTGGTGAAAAAAAAAATCGACCAACTAGTAAGATGCGGGCCTGTGAATTGTCAGCATTGTTTTCTTCTTATTCCTTGAAAGACTTGAACATTCAATCAAAAGGAGGAAAAAAAGACAAGCACACGTGTCCAAACTTTTTGTTTTTTCCATTTGTGCTGATGCAGAGAGAATCTGTGAAAATGTAACACCTTTGAAGATTGGGGGGCTTAATCCCTACAAGAGGAGACCGCTACCCATTTTTTTCAAGAGTTTTAATTTGTTTACAGTCGCAAGTTTTAATTGTTTTTCAAAAGGAAGATGTCGCCACTTTTTGTAATAATTTTTCTGTATTCCAACTTTTAAAGTAGACGAGTAATTTTTTCTACTTCCACTAAGTGATTGTTTTGTTCATATTTGCAGGCATAGACGAGCTGTATGGAAATGGGCAGTGGAGAGAGCTTCTATCGCCAATCGCTGGACATGGCTTCAAGCTCAGGTATCGGATTTAGAATATCGCATCAGACAACAGAGTGACATTTATCGCCAGACACGGGCCAGTAAAGGCGTTGCCGTCTTGGGCGAGCCGTCCTCAACAGAGGAACTTCTGAAAGTACGCGTCATGACGTCAACTAAAACCAATCGGAAGCTTTCTCCAATCGAAGCAAAGATTGCACGGCTAGGCGGATCCCAGGACATGTCCCCATCAAATCTGTCGTCCCTGCTGAGCAACGTCGACCGGCAGACAGCAAGGCTGAAGAAATCGCTCCAGAACTGTGTATCTCCCATGTCTGGGCTTCCACTGCCTCCAACGGCATCCAGCACACCAACAGCTGCTGGGAAGACGCCCTACACAAAACCTATGAATGGGATCGTAGGCAACTCATCCACGTATGGGAGTCCGGTGTTAAACAGCAAATCAGCTTCACCGATCGGCTCCCACAGACAACAGGAGACGAACTCATTCCCTTCTCCATCATCCATCAACCCGGAGGAACATTACTGTGCAAGGACGCGTCCCGTGTGGTACTTTCGCAAGCGGAAGCTAATCCGAACGATGAACATGCATCATTACAGCCGCAAAAGTCAGAAGTTGTCGTCGGTTCGGTGCGGTTGCTGCCCACCTCTTATGCCATGTGTGATGTGCGGAGGTCGGTTTAATCATGTTGAAAAGCCAAAGGAACCAGATATGGCACCACTGAATGAGAGAGTGGCTCAGTTAGATTACTCCTTCCATCCAGTCTTGTCTTTCCCACAAGGTAAATTCTATGCTTTGGTAGCCCCTACTAAAATTTGACCCAAAAAAGTACTGATTTGTCATAAGTTTGTTTAAGAAATAATTTCTTGGTGGAGACGTGTCTGATTATTATTCTGATTGTTATTTTTACCGCCCACCTCATCTCCATCGGGGGCGAGAGTGTTTTTTGCATCATGGCATGGTGCCAGCTCATTCATGTCTGGGTCTAACATAGCTGCTCGTTAAAAACTTCCAGGTAAATGCCAGGAGTAAAAAACAGCTATTGGGCTGTGGTTCATGCAACTGCTGTCGGAAAAGTTTCCATATCCGGCTGCCACTTTCTAATGTTTTGTTTTAGATTTTTTAATGGATGTTGCAGGCCTTGATCTTAACCGAGGCCATTGGTCTCATGCCCTGTGGAGTAGGCCATCATGCCCTTCAGAAAAATTGCACTGTCACTACCAAGTTGGCCAGCATGCCCTTGTACAATTTCTCTGATTTGGCCTGCAAAGGCCTGCCCCCGTTTTTCTTAAGATCGAGGCCTGATGTTTGGCTTTATTTCCCGTTTTTTAATATTCCTCTTGAGGAGTTGTTAGCAAAAACAGTAATTGTTGACCTTAAAAAAAGAAAAGCAAGTGGACATTTCATCGCGTGTCTGAAAATGGCGTTTAGTGAATAGCATTGTCAATCCTCACGTATGTAGATGTGAAAATGGCTCGTTTTTTATGATTTCAACACTTCGTCATCGTTCATAGTGCCTGTTCCTCTCTGTATACATTCTGTCAACCTTTCTGGACAGGTAAGGATATAATTTGACCTAAATTAACAGAGATAAAGTGGCAGCCAGATACAGCATTTTTGCCCTGCTGTCTTTGAAATCTACTAGAGTATCTAAAGCATTTATCCCAACAGCAACAGCCCCAAATTGTCCAAGATCTGCCCATGAAGCTATTCAGGAAGTTGTCTGACATTGTAGAATGTGGTAATGCGGGACCAAACAAAAATACTTGTCAGTGGGCCAGGCACTCCGAATTTATCCTAGTCCAAACATTTAGGTGTGAAGCTATCGTAGAGTGGAGGATTGTTGAGGAGCTCTATGGGTGTAATGGTGGACTGACCTGGGGCCAGTTTAAGAAATGCTGTTTACCGGTAAGCACATTTTGTGTGCTTACTGTAGCAGAAAAACATGCTTAAGCAAAAGTGTATTTCATAAACAATCAAGAAGATTTGATGGCGCATGTGTGTGGCTTGACATTTGGCCCTTGAAAAAAAATGAAAATTTTATTGAGTAGAAGGGCTTACCTACATATGTACATATGGTATAGGCTTTTGAGACTTTACAGGCTATTTAACAACAATTTTACTGATTTTTCCGAGTGCGAAACAAATCGGAAATCAGACTAAAGTACATGTAGGAAGAATATCATGCCTGGTTACAGTGGATTTGCATTGTTGCGTCACTAGTCTGCTTACTGAAACCACTGGCAAATTCGCTTGCCTTTTGCTTTGCTTTATGGTTAGCTGCATTTGTAGAATAGAAATTCTGCTAAACGCTGTTTTGTAAGCAGAAAATGTCTGCTTACAGTCTTTATGATGTTGGGCCTCATCCCAAACGTCTTACCTGAGCAAAACCTCTGTTTGCTTGACTTTGATGGATCACTGTGTGCCTAAACAGTTTTGCCTTGCCGGGCATGCAAGCTATCCATTGATTTGAGTGTTGAATTATCAGTTGCCGAAGGGAGCTTATTCTGACTTAATTTTGTTTACATTAATTTGTTCCACAGAAAACTAATTTTTGATTGGTAAGTTTGATATTATATTCTAATCAACTTTTCCCCACACCATCTTCTTGTAGATATTCCACTTTCACTACAGTTTGAAGGAATGATGAAGAGCAACGAGTGGCAACGTAAACCACCACCATCAAAAATGTCCAACATGAAAAAGTAAGTTTTGTGTTGTCAATTCGTCACTCTTTTTGTTTGTTATTAGTCAAAGCAACTGAGTGGCTTGAATTAAAGAGAGTAAATGTTCTTTGTGCAGTCATTTTGCGAACTAACCCAAATGTTGTACCTGGCCATCAAGAATGTTGGGAAAAATATCATTGTGAATATCATTGCGAGAGCGGCGTGTGTAATCTACTTTCTATGAGGAGTATGTAGTTCTGAAAAAAACTTCTCCTGCAAATTTATCTATTGCTACTGAATACTCACACTGGCTCATCCATATTCATTACTTACATTATGTGTGGCTTGTGATTGGTCCGAAATTGTTCATTGAGGTACATTCAGCTAGTTTTCACTCGGCTGGTGAACGTGTACCAAGCCATGCAAGCCGAGTCAAGCTAAACTTTTTTTTTGAATACGGATATTTATCAACAACCAATTACAGGGTTGGTTAGCTTGGACTTTGTACTTGCTGTATATGTAATGTACTGTGCTTGCATGTACGCACGATATACTGTATTATGTGCATGTGGACGACCCTTGCGTGTATGGTGGCATACAAAAATGAGTTGCCATGTTTTTTTGTGTATGTGTGGTTGTAGTGACTAGTGAAACGATCGCAGGCATATCAAATCTCGCAAATATAAAGACTTGTCAAACCATTTTACGAACTTGAAAATAATCTCTCTATGAGATTTTACCAAAGTACTCCTTATTTACTGTGACAAGAAACACTGCTTTGACTCGCTTAGCGGACTATGAAAGGAAAAGTTTTGACACGCCCGCCGCTGCTTTCACTTGCATATGGCGCCTGCGACCCATAATTTCCAACCCTGAATTCCTGTACATGTTCTAAATCGCTGTGTCGGGCCGATGTTACTGCGTTGTGTGTGCTCCAGACACAAGGACGGGGACGTTCATATAGTCTGAACAGTTGCAAAAGTAGTTGCGTCTGCTAGTCGAGTAGTTGCGATTGATTGATGCGCAAGTAGTGAATTTCACTGGTCACCCAGGACTGTTCTATTCAATGGGAGACGTTTACAAGAAATTTCCTTGATCAATTATTCTATTCGCTGCAGGTTTTTTTTTCAGAACTAGAGTAACCTAAAGCCAAAATTTGTATTCATACTCCAAGTAATGCCTCCAATTCTATAATTCTTATTTTAGGAACAGTGTCTATTTGAATAAGACAAAAGTGGCTTAAAATGTTATCACCACACATTTCACTTAACAGGAAGCGCCGGCCGAGTACACCCACAGAAGGCAAAGAAGGACGGAAGACCACACGGAAGTACGAGAGGAAGGATAAAGACAAGACGAAGCGACGGCAGAATGCCGGCGAGGAGAAGTCCCTCAAAATGCTTCGCAAACTGGCTGCTCAGAGTAAGTTTTAAATTGCTGCCTCCATGTGCTGTGAACACATGAGCTGAATATTTCTGACCTTTTACATAGGTTTTGGTTCCAAAGGTCTCAACGTTTTCCCAAGTTTTGCCCGAGTTTGACGGATTCAACACTTCAAAACTACTCCTTGCATTGTTTTTTTTAAATAATGCAGGTTTTGGCTTGATTGATTTTGAGCCAGTTGTCAGAAAACTAAGGGGGAAAGATTATAATGAATAGGATTCAAAACGTTGTTTGGATGAACCTATGAACCTATTCAGAAAAAAATTGAAGGTGCCAAGCTTCAGCTGCAGTTTTTCTATAATTTTGATTATGTGGCTTGCATATTAGTATTTTATACAAATGTTCAACTGTCTCCTTCCATCGTGTGGTGTTACAGAAACATCTGTCAATGTTTCCACCTGTTAAAATTAATGGCTGTTCAGAGGAAAAGGATATTTTCTCCGGTCACAAATTGTACTCACAAGTGTTTTTTATAAAGCATCAACCAAGAGCATGTGGTGCTTTCAAAGTTTGGAAAATAAACATATTGGCTTCTGACTGGCACCCCCAAACAAAGAAATTGACAAAATGGGGAGACTGCCAACATTAGGGCTGGATAGCTCAGTTGGCAAAGCGCTGGTACATTAATCGGGGGTTTGCTGGTTCAAATCCTGCTCCAGTTAATTTGTCTTTGTTCACCCCAAAATTATAATAAAGTACCTGTAAAATTCTGTTAAAGTTTGCAGTTAATGAACATTTGCCATTAACCAGTTCTCGCCGGGAATCTGGCCTTTTTCCCTTCCAGCCTAACAGAGAGTACTGCTGGCTCAAAGAAACCTTGACTTGACGAAGCCAAGAAAACAGATTCTCTTTGAAGCAACAGGATTTTTGCTTCTTCATCGAGAAAATGTCAAATTCACGCACCATGATTTGCAAAATCTTGGCCATAGCTCATTGTTCCTCAATTTGGAACTAAGTCTAGAAACTCAATTCATTCTGACATACCTCCATTGAGCCGAAATCAATGAATGAACAGTGGTGGGAGCCTCTCGATGTCTCGTAATCCTCTTCTTGGGACATAAGAACAAAGGTCTGGAATCGGGTATTACACAATAAAAAACCCTGCATACTGGCGAAAATCGGCACATTATTCAACACCATATCTTAGTGTGGGTGAAAGGAAGCATTGCACAGTGAGTACATACTCTGTGCATGCTCTGAAACAAAATGTCAGCGCGAGCTTTATTCCGGTATTCCGATTTTTACACTCATTTACACACAGTGTACACAACCTCTGTTTGCTGGCTCGGACATTATTTGCGAGTGTACAGGTCATCCGGCATCAACTGGTTTATAAGTGCTCAGTGTGGAAACTTTCCCACAAAACAAAACTGTATAAAAAAAAAAGCAAAAGGTGTTCAAGTTAAGAAAAAATTATCATTTTGCAGGTCAAAGGGAGTTATACTTCGACCAGAGAATTACATAATGTAAAGTGCTAAGGGAGTTAAAATGCAAAAGTAAACAAGCGGTAACTCTCATTGACCTTTTTTTTAACCGTAGGATATTCTAAAGTACAATGAGGTTACTGCAGGTTTAAACTCCAAGTTACCGCTTATTTAATTTTGCATTTCTCAAGAGAGATGCAGAGGCTGAAAATACAAAATGCTTCAAATCACCAGTACTATTTTCCAATTTATCAACTCAATCAGATTTGTTTGTTAATTTTCCTGAAGCAATGAAAGACATGAGGCATGGGAGAGGGGACGGAAAGATCATGAAACGACCTCGGTCCAAAGCCAACTCCCTTCCAGGGACGCCCAAGAACCTGCTGACAGACGAGATCAACAGGCGGTGTCGCACAGACATCAAAAAGAGGCGGGCTGCACAGTTAGCCATAGGTAAGTAGAGGAACCCTAAATCAATCTAAACAGGAAGTTCAATCCAACATCAGATTTTGCTAGATTCTGTTTTATTGAATACTGTACTGCCCATCACAAATGCTTGCAGAAAAAAAGTACCATCCATTAGATTTCGAGCTGAAATCAAGTTTGGCAGATTTTTGCCCATTTATTTAGGGACGTCCGTCGATATATCGATAATACTAAAACACTGAAATACTCAATACTAATGTGATATCGATATCACCGATATCACTTTTTTAATCATAATGAAATATTGACAATTTTAGTGTTAATATCAAAAATAACAAACAAGATGTCACATTATCAAGAATATTAAGCTCCATTTTTTTATATTTGCACCTTGTAACTTTTTAAGTTTCACACAACGCACAAATGCGCATCTGAGCACGCCGACAAACACAAACAGTCCCATCATTCCGAATCATTGGACTGTTAGTCTTAGTTAAGTCACTCTTTTTGCATGTTACGATATTTGCAAGAACCATCAAATGCTAGCAGGCACTTTCACAAAATCTGACATCGACGGACGTTATTTTTAACAGTGTAAATGTTTGTCGTTATGGATAAATGTGTGAATTTAATTTTTCCTCCGTTAAATCTTTGGTACAAAAAATCAACATTCTATTCACTTTTAAAGTATTACACAGGCTCCGACCCCCCCCCCCCTCTCACAGTCGTACACTTTTTACGACCGTGAAAATGTTGAACAATTTTTGATGGCCCCTGAAATTAATACAAAAATTATTGCCTTTTTTCAATGTATCAATTTATGTGGAAGATGACAGCATCATAAAGATTTTTACATCAGCAACACCCACAGCTTCAAAGACGTTACCGTGCATTGATAGATTCAGTACAGCTCGGCCAATTTGGCTCTGCCGGACTCATGGTCTAGCCTTTCTTAGTTTAAAATATTTTTCTGATTTTATAAGTACTTAACCAGTAGCCGCAGGGATTTTCTCAACCGGTTGCTGGCCTTGCTGCAGGATTATTTTGAGTGAAAAGTTGAAAAAACTTTTAGCGGTGACATATTAGTGTTATGTCCATAAAACCATGATGAAACTAAGTGAGGACACTAGGTGACCTTAGCTTTGGGAGTTATTGCTTTCCTTTGAAAATTTTGCATGGAGGCCCTCTTCAGCGCAACATGACTCGCTAATCTGTGTGCCACTACCGATAACGCCCATGGCACTTCATGTAGCCTCATACTCAACTTGGTGCCGAGAACAATGGAAACGATCGGGGCCACCATTCGGTCTTTCGAAATCCTGGTATGTCAGACAAAAGAGCAAAGGTCTGGAAGAAGGGATTACATCAGTATCCCTTTTAAAAAAGGAACTCGTTCTGTGATTCCAGTGCCTTTTGTCCCCGATGTCTTGACCATCCAGGCGTGAAACTCGGAGCTCATGCTCCACACAACCTTCGGGAGTGAGTCAACATGGCACCCGTCTGTTGAGCTCGCTGCATGTAAGGTAGTACTAATGTGACGCCTTTCCCTGTCAACCGCCCACACACACAACCAGAAAAAGTGTTTACCCATTCTCTTGTGCGGGAAATCTGTGTGTTTGGGTGTGTGTGTGTGTGAGTTTGTTTAGGCATTCAAACCGGGGACTTATAACAAAAGAGGACAATAGGGTCCCCGGTTGGAAAAGGTCCCCAGTTGGAAATCGTGTTCAAAACCATTGGGAGCTGTTGCTAAAAAGTTAAAGTACAAACAAAAGAGGGATAATAGAAGGTCCCCTATTGGAGGTAAAAACACACTTGTGTGTGTGTGTGTGTACAGGTATTCCAGCGTCAAGTGGTTAAAGGGTTTCGGTTTGAATCCATACAAGTAACACCCATCAATAACTTCTTTCACACAGCTGCTCTGAAGAAGACCAGAGCTAGGAGTCTCTCCCTCCCAAACATCGAGGATCACATGTGCTTCAGCAGCAGCATGTCCAGCACCCCGGGAACAACGACCTTAGGTGATGGGACGGCAAGTGGTGGTCTCTCCCACTCAATGCCTTCCGCGTCCCTGCAAAACTTCCTGAAGCCCAGACGCCCTGGCGGGAACTCTGACCAGTACGATATCGACAACATCGTCATCCCGTACTCGATGCTGGCATCGACGAGGGTGGAGAAGCTGGAGTACAAGGAGATCATGACGCCCAAGTGGAGGAGACTAAGTGAAGGGGAGAAGCTTGCCGCTTGTTTGAATCATCACCTGCAGGAACAACAGCTCATTCAGGTAGCTTCCTGTTCAGTTAATTATAGCAATAGTTCCCTACAAGGTGTTAGCCATGATCTATAAATAAGGTTTTAGAATAGATTGTCCGGATTGTTCACTTCCAGTAGTTTTGCATGAAATAGGGGTGAGAAATTTTACTCTCTGCCTGATGAAAATATTAGCCTTTATTTTCTTCAGATCTAAAGAAATGATGCTATGTACCTATTCCACCAATTTCTAACAGCAGGTTTTGTTTTATTTTGTTGGACTGGGGACTGCATGAGTAAACTGATTATCAAAGATGCAACTTTCAGATTTCTTTCAGATTTCCGATTCATTTTTTTTTTGTTACCCCCAAATTCTGATTTTTGTGATTATATCCGAAAAATTCGGAAAACACTATTACAAAATAATAATCCTGTCTGTGACGCATCGTTAGCCTCTTCTACCAGCCGTCGGTACACACTTTCTCCAATAAAAGCACCATTTCCAGATCCGGGTAAAGCATTTTACGGCTGGAAGTAATTTACGCATTGACCTATGACCTGGCAGAAATTTCGGGATTGTGTGTGTCCGACGCACTTGTGTGGAGATCGATTCATCGACATTTGCAGATTATTTTCTTATACTTTTCTAAAGTGCTACAGTCTTTTAAACTCTCAAGATAATCTTGAAGATACTAAAAAGTGTTTGAAGAACAAGTTTTAATGGTTAATGGGTCACAACGCTTATCACAGGTGAAGAAAAATATTAAAAACTTCTAACGTGACCGATGCATGGATAATGGATTACAAATTTGGAAGATCATTTACATTAATGCGAGCTTTTATATGGTTTTAATTTCATCATTTTTTTTCATTGAGTATTTTCCTCCCATTTACACTAGCGGCAGGGTTCACACTGAGTGCGGCACCGACCGTGTGTCACATTGCCCACATTCTGGACATGTATTTTTTTTTTCAATAGCCAGTTGCACCTCTGGATTATGCTTTACATGGGTTTAGGCATGCCACCATAATCAGAGTACCACAGTTTGGATGTTGAGTTGCCATATGGTGTTGGATCCCAGTAAAGCACTCAAGGGAGCTAGGGTTAATGGTGTTTGTATTTTTGTAGTGTTTTTGTATTTGTATTTTTCTAGAATGTCCAATTTAAATGGTTGATTTATTTGGTTGTTTGTGTAGAAATTGGCGGAAAAGGAAGAGGAACTAGTGGAAGAAGAGGAAGGAGAAGAGAACTTGTCGGATACTGAGATCGCTGAGCGCCATGCCAAATGTGAGGTCACTGAGCGTCAGAAATACCTGACGATCCTAGCCAACCAGACACATACACACCACCGCCGTGGGGCACGTCGATCCCGCAACAACAGTCAGGGCGGCACGCCAGAGCCTTACTCTCCGGATGCGAATCTATTTGAGCAGAGCCTTCCTTCCAGTGTGAACTCCTCTAACGCCCCATCCCCGCTAACCACCCAGGATGCATTGAGCCCGAGTGGTGCCCCCTCCTTGAGCAGCAGCAGTGGCGCCCATCGTATGAGAACTAGTTCATGGGAGAAGCGTAGATCGTCGAGCGCGAGTGAGACCAACCTCGAGAACTCAATGGTGGGCAGCTTTGAAGAGCTGGGCCATGTGGAAAACCCATGGCCCCACCGGAAGTTCCCCTTGGATGAATTTGATGTTGCGGAGCTGGGTTCGGTTGAAGAGGTTTCGGAGGAAAAAGAGATGGACAATTCGACAACAGAGGACGTTGCCGAGGTTGCCAAGAATGCAGTGAACAACATCAAACTGGAGAGTGGATCGTCAAGAAACAGCCCTCTGGAGATGCTGGAGGAATCGTCGGGTCCAGAGGAGATTGATGACCCCAACGATCCCGAATGGACGGTGGTGTCCCCGGACAAACAGCGCAGCTCAATAGTCTTACGATTAGCGAAAAGGTGAGGGTTGCTCATGAGGGATTTACTCTCAAGTAGTTTCTCTCTACTACGACAAAAATAGACCTTTATCATGCCACCACCATCTTGGTCATGTTCTCTGCATCCAATAACAGTAATAGATGCTCATATTCATTGTACTGAAAGGAACCAGACTATTTGCCCCTCCAGCCTCTGTTTGGTTACATTGGTTTGAATGGGAGAAAATCAAGATGGCCGCACCATGATAAAGGTCTATAGCCCTCCACCCCAGCCATGGTATGTTTTACTGTTGTGTACTGCACCAAAACATTTCCCGGACAATTTAACAAGTCTGTGATTTGAAAGAAGACACACAAAAATAAAAATTTAAAAAACTAAAAATTTATTAACTAAAAATTAAATAAGCAGGATGTTGATTACGAAAAAAAAAAAAAAAAAATCAAGGCTCAAGTTTGAACAAAATTTGTTTCTTGATTTGTTGAATTACTGTTTCAATTACACTTTGAAGTTGATATTATCAAATTAAATTTGTTCACCGTCAGTGCCCTTTAAACCTTTACTCTATTTAAAAGTGTACAACTTGCACGCTAGAGTTACTCCTATGCATTAGTGGAACTTGATATTTCATTTTGTAGTGGCCACCAAAACCTCGATGGAGTGCGGTTATTTCCACTGAAAAAAATCACCTCTTTTTGAAAGTACATGCATCTGTCTGTTATTGCCTTACGACATGTTGCATAAAGACTTCACACTATTAGACCTTTATCATGCTGAAACCATCTTTGTCAAGTCCCCTGTGTGCAATGTTAATCATGCATACCGATTCAAATCTATACCACAAATGGACCAGACTAGTTGCCCTTTCAGCCTCGCTTTGGTTACACTGATTTTAAATGGGAGAAATACAAGATGGATGTCCCATGTTAAAGGTCTATACTTAATCCAACACATTACATTTCACTTCAGTATTGGGTGTGAGTGTGTGTATAAGTAACCCATTTGTATGGCAATGTCTTTTGTGTGGTGGGGGTGGGGGGAATCAGAGCTAAACAATCCTATGCTTGTGTAAAAACTAAAACTTCATTGGTAAGTACTCTAATTGAGTCATGGTTTGCATGCATAGTAGATATTAAGGGTTGCTGCAGGTGGTGCTGTACTTCTGAACTAAGAAAGCAGAAACTGTTGACATACATGTAGTGAGCTTCGTCTTCAACTGTACACGTAATCTGTGTCATGATAAAAGGCCCTGTTTTATAGTCGCCTTTCTGCAGAGCTTATGTTTCAGTAAACGTTCCAGTTCCACCGGGCATCGCTGGACCAGAACATTTTCCTAAATTTTTTGATATTTGCTGAACTGTTATGATAACAAAGAAATAAATAATACAGAGCGTGTTGTACAGCACTATCAAAGAAGAGCGCTTGACATAAAACAAGAAAAAATAAACAAAAACAGAACCCTACAAATTTGGATTGATCTTGGAACAAGGGTGTCTTGAGGAGTCTTTTGAATACAGGCATCGAGATCTCTTCTCTCCTACTCTCAGACGGGCAGGGAGCTCATTTCACAGTCATGGGGCAGCCACGGTGAAGGTTATGAGATGGAATTAGTGTGTAACAATCGGTCAACCTTAAAAGTGTGCATTCAGGAGAAACACCAGACTGCAGGACTTGCCCGGTTGTAGGGTGACTGGCCCAATTTAATATTACTGGACACTGGCCAGTGGTCAGTGGATATTTCGAGGCCTGCCCTGACTTACATGATAGCAGAGAATGAAACAATCATGTATTGAAATGACTCAATATAATGACTTATATGGGGTTTTCAATCTCTACACGTACCGTTCTGAGTGCACATTTTTTTTTTTACGACTAAACCATCTGCTGCAGTGTAGTTCTATTGCAACTGTAGCTCTGCATACTGCAGACATGTGAGACGACATGTAATACGCCATACCAATTCTGCATCTTTACCAAACCTGCATTAGCCTAGTGCAGATGTTTACAAAGCCAACTACTGTACATGTCATCCACACCACACAGTATTGTCAGCACTGAATTGATCATCAGATAATGTTCCTTTGTAAACATTTCTGTCAGATACAGTTTTGTTTTTCTTCTTCTTTCGGATTGGTTTTAGCACGATGATCATATTTTTATATTTGTATGAGTGTTAGATTTAAAAAGGAAAAAAAAAAAAAAGCATCCCCCATCTTAATGACATGTGATGTTCCAAGTAATGTTGATAAAGTTTGACTTTTAGCCTGTGGGTTTAGCATTGTGCAGCTGTTTTTCTATAATCATAAACAACAACAAAATATCCTAAACTATTATTACATTTATATAATGATTAAAGCAATTCCACTTGTTTGGTTTTTTGGAAGGTTTTTTTTGTGGTAGTACCACCTGCACCATATTAATGTTTGGTGCCCTTGTCAGTTTTCACTGTAAGATTGTGACGGGGGAAAAAATTTAACCACAAAGGCGACTTGTGGTGTTAGATTATGTCGGGGGTAAATATTCAATTTCCAGACAGGTGTTGGGATAGTCGGTCGGGAATTTGTAGCAGACTAGCTTTCCCTTACAGATTTTGAAATGACAACTTATTGAATGAATTTTGTCCCGTTGGTTTCGGCAGTAATCTTTTCCCCTTTGTCACCCGTGTACCGGTAAAATTAATAACTTCCTTGTACTTTTATTCTACACCATGATTGTAGTGTACGGCGATTTAATTTTATTTATGTAACACTGTAGGCAAAACAGATGCTGGTGTAGTTGTTTACATTTGTAGCCGCGTTCACTTTCTATTTGGTCATTTTATAGAGTTTTGAAAACAACATATGCAGAGTTTCAAGATTTAGCAAAATCTTCACAGAAAACACTCACGATGTAATATTGATGAAAAAAAAAACAACTGTAGCAGAGTTTACTAAACTTTGTTCTGTATCACATTTGTCAGGTTTTCTATTTAAAAACAAATTTGTTTTTATATTAAATTACTTATCAGAAAAGTCAATAGTAATTCATTCCAAATAGTCCTAGATTTAACCAGAACAAAAGTCCTCTTTGGTTTGTGCAGATTATAACATGGTTGATATCTACATGTGCTTAGATTGTGTAGGACCCATTTCAAGTAAAAAAAAAAAATTCTTTTGCCGCAAAACATCCTACAAATACATTTAGAGTATTGGGGATACATTAAAAAACAAATTCAATATATTAAAAAAAATAAGTTGTACATAGGTGTATATAGGATGTACATTACAAAAGGATGTGTACATGATTCAGATTGTTGGTAAACAATTGATTTTTCCACATGATTACAAATGTTGACTTGTGTTACACGTGTAATACATGCCTTTTTTTTTTAATGACTGCATTTGGTGTGCACGTCTGTTACAATTAATGGCAGACTACAATCTAAAATTATATTTCAACCCTGAACAGACATCTCATAGGCACTCTGTTAAATGCAAAGCAGAAAAACGACCAGCCTGCCCGCTGCAGCACAACTGGGCCCATTTTCACGGCTCTGCTTACCGTGGAGTTCTGCGCTTACGCCCTGCCACGGCTCATAGGAGTACGCGCTCTACAGGGCGCTGTAAGTGCAGACTTCTTTGGTAAGCAGCGCGTTGAAGTTGGGCCCTGCTAGACAACAGGATTTTATTTTCTCTCGCAAATTGAAGAACTAGCATGGCAAAGATAAGTTAATCGTTATGTGTACATCAAGTAATTATCTCAGTTTGAAGAGGACGACGTGAGCATACCTGTGCAGGCCTGACACTTCATGGAGGCTACGGAGGCAAATGACTCCATGCCCCTTGGTCATTGCCTTGGTGCCCCCTTGAAAATGTTCCTGTACAAATTTCCCTCGTAGTCATAGGGGTGCCCGTTGCTGAAAGGGAAAAATGCCGTGGCCCTTACAAGAACGGAATATCCGGCCTGCATCAAGTCAAGGCATGGTGGATACATCAACTTGCTTTTGTTTTTTGAACCACCACAGACCACCCGCCTCTTCAAAAAGATTATTATACGATGAATCTGTAGGATTAACCGACACATGCAAAAGCTTGTATTTTTGCACCTAAGCAAGGTTTAGGTTAAGCGGTCAGTTTCCCAGCATTTTACAACCCTTGTTCAATACATAGCCACAGGGAAAATTCCCAAGGGAAACACTTTGTAATCAATTATTACAGTCCTTAAATACACTCTTCTGAAACTTCTTGTTTAGGAAGAAACATTTACTCACCACTATTCGGCATCTTAGGAATAAAATAACAGTCCAACCTTAAAGAGTTTTTTTTTATTAAGAGTGTAGCAACTAACACTGATTGTACATTTCTAAGGTTGCTGGTTGCCATTGTATATATATAAGGTATGATTTGGAAAGATTCTGACATACAAGTTGTGTGTCACATAACCTGATGCAGAAACACTGTTATTACTCTCGACTGGTTTAACGGTACCATCTCTACTATTTTGTATTAATAGTTAGGGTCTGAGAGAGTGTAAGGGAACTGCCCCATTCTTTTTCCCATGGAGAACCATTAAAATGTGTGTATTGCACACACATCTTCCTTGTAAAATAATCTTTTGTTGTTACTACTTTTGTTGGATGTTTTTGTGGATGTGAGTGATCCCAGTACTGCCGCTTTCAAGATGCCCTATTTCATAGCGCTTCCTAAGCAGAAAATATTGCTTAAAACTTTCTTGCTAATAGCAAAAAGATAAGAAATAAACTAAATAAATAAAAATAAGCAGGACACCAGTCACATCAAATGATATGGTATTTTGGCTGGTAACTTTATTCTGGCAAGCATAATTTCGTTGTGGCTTAGCAGCGTTTTATGCTTAAGCAGCTCTATGAGGGCCCTGTGGGTTGAAGGCGTGGGAAACCTCGTTGTACGGCAGATCAAGGTTTGAATGGCTTCTGTCTGACTGGCAACCCGAAGGAAGACATTGACAAAATAGGGAGTGCACCAACCAGATGGCTAGATAGCTCAGTTGAGTGGTAGAGAGCTGGTGTCATCACAGGTGATTCTGTCATTTCCAAAGACCTTTCTTTTGCAATGTCACAGCTGTGAGTTTTGTCAACCATGGGTGGCAAAAGTGCGGGCGGCCTTCACTGCAAAAAAATCCGAAAAGTTTATTTGACCATTGTTATAAAATTAGTACCAGTACTAATATTAACGAAAAATAAAATTTACTATCCAAACAAACAGTAAACTTACACTTTATAAAAATAAGTTTTAATTTAATACAAAGGGCATATTTGTTGCCAAGCCAGTTTATGTGATACTCAAGGCCTCCCATTCAAAACGGTGGGTCAATGTTTGTAAACAATTTGTCTGATAGCGCCCTCTTTTGACTCAACTTCCTCAGCCCATGAGGACACACTACTCACCATTGCAATGTAAGAAGTCAAGGTATTTGTTGCAAGTGCAAGCTAAAAATTGTCACATTATACGCGTTATATGAATAATACATAATACGTATGTATTCTCGTCAGGGCAAAAATGTAAATGATTCTTATCTGGGCGCCGTTTACAGCTTTGTGTTCTTATGTCACGCATGGGTGCCTGGCTTGTACTTGGCAGTTGGCTGTCTTTAGACTCCCATTTATATCCATTTTCGTGGTTATAAAATTCTCCAAAATTTAAACAAGGAGGTTCAGTGTCTTTATATCCTCATGACCCTGAGGCATGCAACCTAAGATTTTTTGTGTTGCGCTTGTGAATATAGCTTGGTACTGAATATAAAGGGTTAAACTCCATGAACGTTGATACCGCACGTGGGGACGAACGAGCGTGTAGAGAGATAAGAACGAGGACGGAAACATGAAAATGAGTTGTCTAATCTGCCGAACGGGGGCGCTGTTCAAGATCTGTGGGAGGGATTCGCTATAAACACAGACGTGAAGCGCTGTGCTTGTTGGATGTGCCGACGTGTCTGTGTGCTGCGCAGATGGACATAATTAATTCCACAGCAACGTAAAGCCAGTACAGAGTGCTCAATTATCTTTTTAGGTGTCATCTTTTCAATGTCCATCCCATATAACATATAGGCCGATATAGGCCAGCTTCCATCATGCGGAAGGGTACACTATACGCTTGTGAATGAAACTTTGTCAGGGCCTGTTTCGACGGGGGCCCAATGAGGTAGATTGTCATTCTGAACAGCGCGACTCAAAACGAAGCATACGGTGGAGACATAATTGCGAAAAGAAGCTGCTAGCCCCCCCCCCACCTCAGCCTTATTAATAGTCCTGCAACCACAAAATAAACCTTTGGCCCGTGCGCGGGACAGGTCCTTTATGCCAATAAAAACGACGACCAAGCAACCATACTCCCAGGTGTCTTCAAAGTAAGTGTTCAGCGGGATTTTTGTACACAAAGCTGTCTGAGAGAAACAAACACGAAATTCGAACGGTCAAATCACCCTTCAAAATCAATTTTATGGATTTGCAAAGTGCTTTTTTCAGGTCAAAGGCCCCCTAAAAGAAGAAAAATAGTAGATTAAATGTTAATTTTAGTACCCAAAATTACTTTTCATTTTCTGTCCTCAAGCATGGATATATGATAAAAAATGTATTTCAAAAAAATTAAACTTCATGGGCCCTTTAACCTTGAAAAGTGCTGAGATTAAAAAAAATTCTGTCGCTCAAAATGTGTTCGAGTGAGGCTTATAATGCACTACAGAGCATCAAGCCTCACAAAATGTTCATGTCTTGGACTGGCAACCCCTGGTAGAATCATATTTGTACGTGCCTGCTGTCCATGATTGGAAAGCAGTGTTGGATCAAAGGCATTGACCCTCAAAGCCAAGTAAAGGCCCTCTGGTATAAAACTACAACTAATATAAATTATGTCACATTATAACGAATTGCTCGTATAAGAATAAAACAAAAACTTTTTTGCCTGTGTTTGCAATCAAAGTATTCACGTACAATGATATAACTTAGTAGCAGTACTGCTGAGTAGAAAGTTCATGTCTTCGCGGATACGATGACAAAAAGAATGATTTGCTTCCATACTGGTGCTCATTAATCAAAACTGAGAATAACAAAAGGGGGAATCTGAGAACCGCTGCTTTTTAACTGATGTTAACTCATTATTATGTAACATGGGAAGAGAGTATTTTTTATTTATTTATTTATTTATTTTTTTTGGGGGGGGGGGGCAAACACGGTTAGAAATCTATTCAGTTTTGCGGATACACCATGTAATTATCTCTAATGAGTTGGTGTGATTCTGAAAAGAACCGATGGTATAACAACTCGACTTTTCGATCAGTATACTCTGATCGTCTTCAGGAGAATGCCGGTGTGGAAGGAGATTCTGTCCAGCAGGAGATTCTGTCCGAGCATACGGCGAATTGTGTGCTAACTCCTTCGGATAGCGCCCTCTTTTGAATAAACTCCTGCAGCCCACGTCAATTTAGCGTATGGTGGACACATTACCCTGGGACAGAATATCCTATGACACCGGACTCTGATGCTGCATGCTGCTAAGTAAGGTGGATGTGGAAAGTTGACTGATGCATGAAGGCGGGAACTGGATGCGATGATGCACTTAATCTTGTTCTGGGTCGTACTGGGAGTGGGTGGGAAGTGTGTGCTCACTGAGCCGAGTCAGTTGTAACGGTTAGAAATAACATTAGCATTACCTAAAACAGTTACATGCAAATCCTTAGCAGTTATCAGGGCAACACATAAAACTAATCAGATTGACCCATCATAAAAGTAGACTTTGTGTGGTTTTACTTAATATATAATCCTCAACAAATATCTCAAATGACTGAATAAAGACCCATAATTTGACCTTCTCATTGGCATAAATAATATCAGTCCTTGAGGGCAGTATACTCAAGGGCATGATCAGTAGTCCAGAGCTAGCACAGATCAGATGATGGTTTATCCACTCCATAAAACAGTGTATGCAAGTCAAGTATAACATTTTTGGTGTAACTAGAGCTCAATGGGAGACTTTGGTAGACAGTAGGTGGCAGCAGACTTACCAGGTGAATCCATTGTTCTCGGATTATGTGCACATGTTCAGAACTACACAAACAATAGAAAATTTACCTGGTAAGTCTGCTGCCACTTTGCGTTCCAAACTCTCCCATTGTATTCATGAACGAATGCCCAGCTGTTTCGCTATTTTCATCCCAAATGTGTTTGAAATTAGACAAATTTCCCTTTTGAGTATTACATGAGTTGAAACTTTAATCTTCCTGAAGCAAAACTACTTTATAAACCTCTGTGCAAGATGACGTAAAAACAATTGCATACCATTGCTGGTTTTGAACTTCCAGTTCAAATCGGAAATAATGTCAAAAGTTCATGCGATATGATAATGAACAACAATTCAATACCTGATGGTGTCATGATGATGTAACTTGTTTTGTTGACTATTATGAAGTCATAATCTACAAATGTCCAGATGTGACAATTGGAAACAATACAATTGTAATGCATCATATTTTTTTATTAATCTGTCACCAAGTTAGATCTCACCAAGGGTGTATTTGAGCAGTTATGTAAGGTCTGTCGCTTTAAAGCTAGCTGTTTTTCACAAGTACATGGCTGCTTTAAAAATGCTTTGTTCTTACAAATGATTAAGCCATCCTGGCTGTATCCAAACGACAACAAAAATTCTCTGAACAAGAACTCCCTCCAACAACAACAACAGGACAATTAAACAGACGGGAAAAGCCCATGACTCAATTTCGCTTTATACTTTGTCCAAATTGACTCTTTGCAAGGTTTCCCATGTTGAAATAGTTTACTCTCTACACTTCTTAAGCTCAAAAATTATTTATGTTTCTTATCATTCTTCCAGACAGTGGGATAAAATTATGTTAAAAAACGATCAATATTAGTCCTGTCTGATCGTAGGCTGACAGTGACGATTAAAAAGCAATTAAATGGTCCATAAAGGCAGCCCTACACCATGGTCGATTGCCCGGTGTTTCATGACATTTTCTTCGAAACACGGTAGTGGGGGTTTGTGTTTCCCCTCCCCCGCTTCGCTGCCTACTCTTCCCGGTGCCTCCCCGGAGATCACATGTGCTTTCGTCAAAAGTCACTTATGAAACACAACGACTGCTCCCGGTCCGTTGCCTATGGTTTAATTGAAACCTGATGGGGACCGTAATTTATAACATTGGTCGTATAGATAACTCCCATTAGAAACATTGCCCTATAATTATACGCAATACATCTCACAATAGAGATTTTTTTCAAATACGGTGGGGGAGGGGGTCAAATTCGTCTTTTTCCGAGACGTAGGCCTACTGCATATATTTTTCCAGTAGGATAGTGATTTTTATCCTCTATAAGTCTTTGAAGAAACATTTTTATATTTGTAATTTTTTTATTACTTCCTGTTGCGGGGCTTGACAGGGTTTTTAAGTTACAATTTATAATAGGCATATACCCATGCGCTGCTCCAATGATCTGTCTATATATCTCTAAACTGACAAAATGGTATAAATTCAAAATAAGGTTTTTTATAGATGACGATTTTTTTTCGTAAAAAAAACCCACACACACTTAACATTCAGTTTTTGTGACATCACAAAAGCTGGGTAATCGGGAACAAGTATCGAAATGTTTGTAAACATCGACGAGTTAACACACAAATAAATACGAAAAACCGGGTTACATTGTTGTATTTGTAGTAGCATTTTTAAAGCTTTTTACCAGAGGATGCTGTTTAATAATGTAATGACGTCATAAGCTCAAGAATAACTTATGTTTCTTATCACCAGACAGTGGGATAAAATTATGTTAAAAAAACGATCAATATTAGTCCTGTCTGATCGTAGGCTTACAGTGACAATTAAAAAAAAAAAAATGGTCCATAAAGGCAGCCCTACACCATGGTCGATTGCCCGGTGTTTCATGACATTTTCTTCGAAACACAGTAGTGGGGGTTTGTGTTCCCCCTTCCCCCTCTTCCCTGCCTACTCTTCCCGGTGCCTCCCCGGAGATCACATGTGCTTTCGTCAAAAGTCACTTATGAAACACAACGACTGCTCCCGGTCCGTTGCCTATGGTTTAATTGAAACCTGATGGGGACCGTAATTTATAACATTGGTCGTATAGATAACTCCCATTAGAAACATTGCCCTATAATTATACGCAATACATCTCACAATAGAGATTTTTTTCAAATACGGTGGGGGAGGGGGTCAAATTCGTCTTTTTCCGAGACGTAGGCCTACTGCATATATTTTTCCAGTAGGATAGTGATTTTTATCCTCTATAAGTCTTTGAAGAAACATTTTTATATATGTGATTTTTTTTTTATTACTTCCTGTTGCGGGGCTTGACAGGGTTTTTAAGTTACAATTTATAATAGGCATATACCCATGCGCTGCTCCAATGATCTGTCTATATATCTCTAAACTGACAAAATGGTATAAATTCAAAATAAGGTTTTTTATAGATGACGATTTTTTTTTCGTAAAAAAAACCCACACACACTTAACATTCAGTTTTTGTGACATCACAAAAGCTGGGTAATCGGGAACAAGTATCGAAATGCTTGTAAACATCGACGAGTTAACACACAAATAAATACGAAAAACCGGGTTACATTGTTGTATTTGTAGTAGCATTTTTAAAGCTTTTTACCAGAGGATGCTGTTTAATAATGTAATGACGTCATAAGCTCAAGAATAATTTATGTTTCTTATCACCAGACAGTGGGATAAAATTATGTTAAAAAAACGATCAATATTAGTCCTGTCTGATCGTAGGCTTACAGTGACAATTAAAAAAAAAAAAAAAAATGGTCCATAAAGGCAGCCCTACACCATGGTCGATTGCCCGGTGTTTCATGACATTTTCTTCGAAACACGGTAGTGGGGGGTTTGTGTTTCCCCTCCCCCGCTTCGCTGCCTACTCTTCCCGGTGCCTCCCCGGAGATCACATTTGCTTTCGTCAAAAGTCAGTTATAAAACACTACAACTCCTCCCGGTCCGTTGCCTATGATTTAATTGAAACCTTATGGGGACCGTAATTTATAACATTGGTCGTATAGATAACTCCCATTAGAAACATTGCCCTATATACGCAATACATCTCACAATAGAGATTGATCATCTTTTTTTTTTCAATTACGGGGGGGGGGGGGGGGGGGTCAAATTCGTCTTTTTCCGAGTCGTAGGCCTACTTTATATATTTTCCCAGTAGGATAGTGATTTTTATCCTCTAAGAGTCTTTGAAGAAACATTTTTATATATGTGAATTTTTTTATTACTTTCTGTTGCGGGGCTTGACAGGGTTTTTAAGTTACAATTTATAATAGGCATATACCCATGCGCTGCTCCAATAATCTGTCTATATATCTCTAAACTGACAAAATGGTATAAATTCAAAATAAGGTTTTTTATAGATGACGATTTTTTTTTCGTAAAAAAAACCCCACACACACTTAACATTCAGTTTTTGTGACATCACAAAAGCTGGGTAATCGGGAACAAGTATCGAAATGCTTGTAAACATCGATGAGTTAACATACAAATAAATACGAAAAACCGGGTTACATTGTTGTATTTGTAGTAGCATTTTTAAAGCTTTTTACCAGGGGTGCTGTTTAATAATGTAACGACGTCATCAGTTTTAGACTAAAACACACAGGGTCAATAAAATAGCTCACTCGTTGAAACCGTGGCAAGTCCAATTTCTCTTTCACGTTGACTGCAGAGCTGAAATTACGACTTTTGATCACTTTTTACATCAACTTCCAGTTTGAACCGGATGACAAGGTCAAATTGGGTAATTTCTGTAAGACATTTAATAAGTTTTCCAAGACCTTTCCGATGATGTATAGATTTAAAAAATCCATTGTGTAGATCAGCAAGAGTTATGATATTTTTTATTTAACTGTGATTAATTTTAACTCTGATTTATTTTAACCCGATGACGTCATCGTGACGTCATTGTTCAAGTTGCGTCTCCATGTTGAGTTTTAAGTATAAGCCAAGTTTCAAGGTTCAATTCGGTTTCAACCTTAAATTCTCTATTGAGAAGAGTGTAGGAATATAACATTAAAACGTAACACAATGGTCTCTACGGAAAGCGATTTCCCCCCTTTAAACGACGCAATAAATCCATTGTGTACTTCAGGAGATATGTGATTCCTGTTAAATACTAAAAAAACCAAAATAATTTAGATTGACTGTAAATCGACACCCGAAGACGTCATGATAACGTAATCCTTATTGTACGATCTGCATGTTGATATTTTATTGCATGTCAACTTTCAATGCCATGTGAATTTTCGTAATTGAGATTTATTATAGGAAATGAGTCCGTCGGAAACAGGAGACAAAAGAAAAACCGAAAAAAGCCAAAACAACAACGCAGGAGCAATTACAATAGCTGTTTGGCTTTTAGGCCAAACACCTAAAACAACCTAAAAAAAAAAAAAAAAAAAAAAAAAAGCAGGGGGTGATTACCAAAAAGCTCTTCGGGCATACTCTTCCGAAGCGTATTTTGGCTCTTAAGAAATAATATTAGATATTAAATATTTTGTCAATTTGGGCCTACCTCCAGCCATTTTATTCTCGCACTAGAATAATTTAAAGTAAAGCATCCAGGATTGAGACTTTTATCAAAGTTTCTATAATCTTTTCTTTTACTCAACAAGTCATTCCGTACAATGGACTGGGGTTTTCCTGTGGAATGTCACCTGTTAATAAGATCTTCACTGTTATGCAAATCACGAGTTTTGCGTTGTGTTCGAGGTAGGCCTCCTCATTGTGCCTAATTCCGCGCACGACATTCAGAGTGGGACTGTTGCAGAAGACTGGAGGGCAACATGGACGTATCTCTCGGCTCTAACTTGGGGTTTGAACGTCGCGTTTTCGGACGAACTCTACTGGTAAATTCATCAAAATTCTTACCATGGCCACTCATATGCATTCAGAAATGTTTCGGCAATACGATGTAACTGTTGCACTTTTAGAACCAACTGTGATATTCTTTATGAAAGGCTTGGCCAAGATTTGAAGTAGGTCTACAAGAACTTGAGAAGCAAACCTTGTGCATTTTTGTCACTGGCCAGAAAGTTTTCACTAAATCTGCAGTATATATTGAAGTCACAATTCACTGTTGAGCCCTTTAGTACATATCGTGAGTTCCACGAAGTTCTCTAGTTCCGACAACAGACTTTACTTCGGTGTTGAGCTTGCAAGTGGCTGGAGAGAGCTCCGGTGAATTGCCGTACACTGCAGAGTCAAACTTCACGACCGAAGCCGAACACATCGTTCCAACGAACGACATATTGCCGAGGCTGGCTGAGGTAAAGCTTGTGAGCAACTTTAA
This sequence comes from Marthasterias glacialis, assembly GCA_911728455.2. NCBI lineage: Eukaryota > Metazoa > Echinodermata > Asteroidea > Forcipulatida > Asteriidae > Marthasterias > Marthasterias glacialis. The sequence continues at coordinate 4,778,999 of OU452229.1, read as the reverse complement.
CCACAATCATAGACTTGAAATGTTCGCTCAATTCAATTCAGTTCAATTCAATTCAATTTAATTTATTTATTTCATCCCAGTTTACAAATCAAAAATAGGGAATTGAAAACTAACTAACACAAAATAAAAATAGAAAGTGAATTAAAAAGATGAATAGCACGGTGTAAAAAAAGATAGCCAGAACCAGTTTGTACGAGTTGAAAGAGAACGATAACCTTCCTGGTGGTTAATACGCGATTTTTGTCTACGATTATAAACGTGTTTCACTTAAAAACCAACTTGCTTGCAACCTTGGTGATACAATCCATTTTTCTGATTTTTTACGGTTAGATTATTATACAATCTTGTTGTTTTTGTACCAAACAATAGCTAAAAAGTAATTACAGACTGAATAATACTTTGGTAAAACAAATGTAAATTTGAATCACAAGCATTAAAATACCCTCATTTCCTGAGAAAATAAGGCCTCTGGTTTATATTTTATTGTATTTTTTTTATTCCAATTCAGCTATGATTGTTCTCAGATTGTCCCAAAATTACCCCCCTTTGCACTGCAGCTGTAAGCGGTAAACCAAGACGGGAACAACTTGAGGTAGACCCAGCAGCCAGCAACAAGCTCCCGTCTAGCCAAGCTTCAAGAGACATCGATGGGACTGACTCTGAAGAGACTGTGACCAGATGGGAGATCTAAGTGGTCTGTGGGTGTGTTTTGTCTATGGATCTAGACGTACATTGGAGTCGTCAACGGATCAAGGTAATGAGAACTGCCAAATCCGATCTCCACTTAAGTTCGCTTAATTGCGATTTACCTCTTTGAGAAACGTTAGAATATTTTTATTTTGTTATTTTAAATCTTTCTAGCAACTTTTATAGCATGGAAAAGAATTCTTTATTTCGCCGCATGAAAACAAACATAAATAAATAAATAATTGTGTTCCATTGCTAATGTGAAACGGTGAAACCAACCAAATCAAATACTTTATGATAATTATAAACCACAATAACTAAAAAAAAAAGAAGAAAATAAATGCCCATTATATAACAAAATAAAATAATTGAATAATTTATTGGCAGTAAATACGTTAAATATTGAGCTTCCTAAAAAAACGAAAACAAGAAAAAAAAAAGTTTATATGTGGAGGTCGGATAACGCAAGTTGGCATTCAAGATAAAGACAAGAGTGAGAAGACCAAAAGGAAGGTAAATATAAGATCTAACCCGTTCTCTTACAGAGTCCCTCCCCTTTTGTACCCCCCCTCCAAACGATGTTCAGCGATCTTGTTGATGTTGTCCTTGCTTGTTTAGCTTTCAAGGTGACTTCACAATGTCTCGGCATTTCTTGATTGGCATATTGGTCAAAGCCAATGATGCTTTTTAATTAGGAGACTATAGTCTTAACTGGAATTTTCTGTCAGGGTCGTTTCTTCAAGTCGTCAGTTGTCATGTTTATTTATAATTGCCGTGATTTAATTTTTCAAATAGCGTAATGTTGATAAAGGAAGAGTGCGTACCCCAACTAAAACTTTATTTGTAATAATTTTCAATAAATTCTTCAGAAAGAAATTGTTTTTTGAGCAAATTAGCAAAACAAAATTAAATAAAATAGATTGTGCACGTTTCCTCTCTGCTGCCGCGCTTTTACTGTTAGCAAAAAAGTAGTCTCACAAACATGCAGTTATAATTATATTAAAGTCCAATTACCATTCATTTGATGATTAATGTTTGATTTAGGAGTATTAAATAGATAATTTAGACAAGCTAAATGAATATTTACATATTCCTAACATCAGCATTACATCAGTATGAATAACATTAAATCTTTGAAAATCAAAAGATAATAAGACGATAGTAAACAACGAAACTATAACCCTTGCTCATTTAGATCAAAGTTCAAATAAGAGAAAACATGTGGAAAAATAAACTTGTAGCAAACACAAGTTTTTTAAATTGTTTAGTCCTGAAATGCAAATCTATTGTATGAAAGCTTAATTAAGGCTCATTACAACAATCTTCCCTAAAACACCTATTAGTGAGCGCTGCGAAAAACAAAGCAGAAGAAATGAATAAGGATAGAAAAACAGAAGAAGAAAACAAGACCGAAGACGACGAAAGAGAAGGAAGGAGTGGTAAAAAGAGCAGACCCATGTGGGAAAGACGTCAGTGGTGATTAGGTACGTATGAATGGTAAGACAGTAAAGGCCTAGAGTTATGTGTTGGCCTACAGATAAGACTAACTCTCTACTCTTTCAGCAGGTTCACTGGCAATAGGTAATGTATAAGGTGTGACTGGTGTAGTACTTAATTTTGATTCTAAGATGCTTATTCACATTTCCTTTGCTGGAACACAATACATGTACTTCCACATTAATTATGGACAGTAAAAACAACTTCCTTAACGAATAAAAGAATGTCTTGAGTCAAGACTAAGTACTACTCCATCATCAGTAAACGCAGAACTTGTGATGTTCCTGATGAGTCACCCTATAGTCACCCGTGGAATGAGCTCAGGTGTTTGCCGCAAAGGTTAAGTATCAGGTATAAGTATCAGGTATACGTACTGGGTAAGTGTGGAAGAAACTGAATAACCTTTCCCCCCTTAGCTTCTAACCTATCCTCGACAGCTTCTAACGTTTTGCTTTCTCACTCTAACCTAGCCTAAACAGGCTACAATCTGTTTTTGTTTTCCAGGTGTTTGCAGCAAAGGTTAAGTAACTGGTGAAGTATTAGGTAAAGTATAAGGGAGACTGAAAAAATAACCTTTTTTTCTCCGCAGCCACTAATCTCTACCACTTCCCTCTGCAGGCTACAACACTGTTTTTGTTTTCCACAGCACAGCCTGCAACCTGTTTTTCCCAAAGTAAAGTAGATGACGTGGGAAACAATTGTGCACTGATGGCAGCTCTGGGACACCGTAGATAACGTTGGTTTAGTTAAGTATTGGGGTTATCTCAGGTAATGTGTTTGGTAAACCTGACTTTGGCTATATTGATGTGAGCCCAAGAAGCTAACCTTTCTAGATATTTCTTTCTTCCGAAAAGCAGATCATATTTTCTTTTTGAAGATGAGGTAGTTGAGCGCTGACACCTTCACTGAGCTGAGGTGATGTCTACCAGCAGGAACTGGGGTCATGCAAGAGATTTGGTAATGTATCGGTACGTTTTGAGGATCCGTGAACAAATCTAAACATCAGTTTGTCGATAACTTTGGAAGAAAAAACAAAACATGCACAATATTTGAATCTCAAATTTCTTAAGTAGTAAAGACACTTATAACCAGCAGTCAAGATTCTAGTATCACTTTGATACAACAGCAAGCATGAACGACCAGCCATGCCAAACGCCGTAAAACAACTTTAAAAAAAAACCCAGTTAACTTGCTTTAAGAAAATTCTGCTTGTACAATCCCATAGAATTAGAATCCTTCCTGAAACAATAGTCTATGGCTCTTCTTCCAATTTATCACAGAGATGTGTAAATACATAAAGATTGTCTGGGGCTACTAAATTTTCTCCTCAGTTTAGCCATCTCTTTTGCAGTGGTGGTTACAACCGGACCTGTTGGGATGAGCATTGGTGGAGGATACTGGTGGTACGTGTCAACAACAGACCGCATGGTAAGTTTGTAAAAATTCATTGTAAAATTTTCCTTTGAAGATCAGGCTTATCCCACAAATCTGGTAATGGAGTTTATGTCTCAGAATTAGCACCTTTGAAGGTTTGAAACCGTCAATTTGAAAGAATACATTCCTTCCCATCCTCTATTGCAATAAACACACCATACAACCAACTGGTGGACACTTCATTAAAATAGGTCAAGTTTTTCAGAAACAGATTAAAAAAAAACACAAAAAGAAAAACAAGCTGGAGTATTGTCATGATGTGTGTGCATGGTCAAAGAGTTGAAGAACTGATTGGAACTGGAGGAGAATCATCTTCCACACGACTACGTTCAGACCTAAGTATTTCTCAGAACAACTGATATATGCATTAATAAAATAAATGATCAAAGTTAACCTTTGATAATCGTTTATTTTCTGCTGCAGATTGACACGTTGACACTGGTGATGACGTACATCCAACCTTGAGGCTAAACAATGCTATTTGGACCGTGTGCCACCATGCTGAAGGAATACGTCAAGTCTAGCCAGATGACTCTCCGCTACAAGTTCAACCGTGAAAGCGAGGTCACGATGTTGAGGCTATCAAATGCTTCTTGGACTGTGTGCCACCAACTGCAGGATTATGTTAAGTCTAGCCAGATGACTCTCTGCTACACGTTCAACCGTTCAAGTGACGGGATGTTGATGCTAACCGAAGCTTCTTGGACTGTGTGCCACCAACTGCAGGACTGTATCAAGTCGATCTAACCAGATGACTCTCTGCCACAAGTTCAACTGTTCGAGGTTAACCAACGCCTTTTTAGGACTGTGTGCCCCCAGCTCAGGAACTGCGTCGAGTGTGATACATTTGCAACCATTGCATTTTGGACTGTCACCAACTGAAGGAAGACTGTGTCAAGTCTAGCCACACGATTTTCCATAATATGCCTTTTTGCAGCTCAATGGTTTCACTTAAGCAAGCCGGACAATGATGGTGCCTTACTGTATGAAGACACTGAAAGACACAGTCTGAATTCGCTGCTGCGGCTATGGCTGTGGCTGATGCTTAAAGGGTGCTGGTTTGGGCCTCATGATATGCTTTAATGCATGCTCACGTGACGATCAAGCCGCAGCCGCAATCGCAGCCACAAATTCAGATATTGGTCTTGGTTTAATGTTTACTCAATAGGCTTTTCTTGAAATCATCAAACTCCAATATGTAATGTAGCTCGGTTGATTGGATGAAATTGGCTCGCCATGCAAAGCATGGGTTCATAATGTCAGGTTCATAATGTCATGGAAAATCAATTTGATTAAATTCAGGTACAATACCCTTTGTATTTTGATGGATTCAGAGTAGTTAGGAAAAAAAATCTTTAAAAGATGGTATCAGCTTTTGTGAAGAGAAACAAGCAATCTTAATATGAGGCCCCAAAAGGTCTGTAGTGTAATCTCAGCACAATTGACTTGTGTGAAGCTTTTTTGCTTGCCGAAATATTTTGATTAAAAATGAGCGCAAATGTCAAAGTAAAAAAAAGTTAAAGACAAAGGAAGATTAGTCACATTCTTTGCAACAGGAGAATTAACGTTTATGCATATACTCCAGAAAATTATAGCTGCACCACCATGTAAAATAATTGCCAACTAAGGAGCCCAGTGCTTAAAGATTTACGTTCTTGTCATCGGCAAACTTGAAGTCACACGGCGAGAAATATTCAAGTTATATCATTTTCAGTTATGAAAAAAAACTTGTAAAATAATTTGTTTTATGAAGGTAGACAACCGAACAAAATTGTTCCCAAGCTTGTTTTTGGACTGACATAATTATGATTTTTATAACTGTCAAGGTATGAGTTTTAGGTAATTCAGTTCATTGTGTGTAAGATTAAGTTCATTTGGAATGGGAGACTTTTGAGACGTTAGCGGGTGCCCCAGTAACCGGTCCTTTTCTATAGAGAGGTTGCATGACCCCGAGAAAAGTTCGTTTCGCAGCCATGTTGGGTACGACCATGTAAAAACTCAATGGATGGCGCGTCGCCTGCTGAATGAGTTCCAGCGTCTGTTTGTACACACGGCATTAGGAAAAGGTATCGGGTGACGTCACGTAAAACCTCTGGTTTCACGTGACGTCACCGAAAACCTTTTTCTAATGCTGCGTGCACAAACGCACGCTGGAAATCATTCAGCAGACGACGCGCCAGACATTGAGTTTGTACATGGCATTACCCAACATGGTTGCGAAACGAACTTTTCCCGGTGTCATGCAACCTCTCTATTGCTCTCATAATAGAAAAGGACCGGTTACTGGGGCGCCCGCTAACGTCTCAAAAGTCTCCCATTGTTCTAGGCCCTTCATTTAGACTAAGTATTTCAAAGATGTGTGGGAAAGTCAAAGCGTATACACTAATTAACCGCAAATAGATAGAATGCATGTTTAAGTCGAGAAATTTGCGAGCAAAACTCTGTTGCAATACAAACACAAACCATGGCCACAATCACACCACGAGAGGCCTCGGATTCACAAATAGCTAAGACTGATCATCAATCTTAATTGTTAGCCAAGTGTGATGTCACAATACAAATCACTATGTATGGTAATATTGACGACTCATCATAAGATGAATCTTTGTGTTTTGTGAAATCGAGCCCAGTACTCCTCACCCTCACATTGAACTAAAACTTCACACTTTAACTTAACCCTCACTAAAACCATAAAAACATCACTCGTTTCATCATCAACACCTCACCCTCAGCACCAACCATTCAATCTGCGCAGTGTATAACAAAATAATACAGCGTAATTTTATAAAACATGCGTTTTGTCCATACTACCGCTCAGAAACATTTTTAGATATAATAGTAGACAATTATAATTTATTGTCATTTTCGTAGTGTTAGTTTATCTGAAGTAGTGATACCGTAGCAAAGCCCAAGTAAACAATGGGCCTTTTTGTGTATTTTAATCATCGTCGGATTTTCACAAGTTTACTTGACTGTTACTGTTATGAATTCCTAACCCTACAGTCATGTAAGTGCTTTGCTTTTCTCAAGAACCTAATACTTATCGTTAAGAGGGGCTCGCATAAATGTTTTCTGATGTGTGCCGGTGTGAAAGGAGATTCTGTCCGGCAGGAGATTCTGTCCGAGCATATGGCGAATTGTGTACTAACTCTTTCTGATAGCGCCCTCTTTTGAATAAATTCCTCCAGCCCACGTTAATTTACCGTATGGTGTACACATTACCCGAAGGACAGAATACCCTATGACACCGGCTGCTTTGATCAATTAATGGGTGTCACAATTGTTTATAGCAAGTACTTTGAGGTGCCAATTGATAAAGCGCTAAGTAAGACAATTTCTATTATTATTATTATTATTATTATCATCATCATCATCAATTATCTTTGAAAATACAAAACTGGTAAATTTTATTGATTTAATATTTGATTACTACAGATGTACATGCTAGCCAGAAGCAGTAAGCAAATGAAAAATGTAAATAATATTGGTGTATCTAAATGTTTGCTGAATCTAACAAGTCTAACAATCTTAACAAATGTTTGTTACAATGGTCTCGTTATGAAGAGCAAGAAATAAGCTTTCTATTATCATGCAACATTGACATAAACAAGTCACTAAAATAACCGAAATAATAGATAATTGAAAAAAAAATCTAAACTTTTTTGACGAGTTGATTTCCATGTAAACCTAATTTTAGATTATAGGTTATATAAATCAAATACTGGAACTAACTTTATATTGTTACGGAAGTTTTTCTTTGCTAGACTTCAGAGTTGTCACCGTCATGTGCCCCCTGTGTGCATTAGAAATCACCGGATACTGTTTTTCATTATTTTAAAAGGTATCAGACTATACTGTCTTCTAGTCTCGGCTTATGTAAAAAAAAAAAATAAATAAATAAAAAATAAGGCCGTGTCCAAATTGACGGCTCTGGCAGTGGCTACGGCCGGATTGATGAAAACGCCCAGTCCTCAACATTGTCTCTGCTGCCATTAACCATAGCCGTAGCCGAAGTCACTTGATTCAGGCATTTGGCCTTGCAAAACAGACAAAACAAGATGGCCACTCCATTATGAAAAAGGTCTATGGCAATGTCAGTAATTAAAAAAAGCTTTAGATTTACGATAACGATGAAACACTTACTGTAGTTTTAACTTGTAATGTTTATATTAAAGTTATGCTGCAGGGAACAATTTCAGCAGGCAAATTTGCATATTATAGCAATTATATCTAGATTGAACATGTTTTGTGCACACTGAAAACATAACACCAAGTTAGGAAAATGGTGATTTTTGAGTAGCAACTGATACATTTTGTGTATAGCATTTTGCTATGATATAGAGGGGGAAATTGTTCACTGTGGTGTGTAGTGCATTATTTTATAAGTAGTGTGATGTGGCCGAATGGTCTATTTCTACCTCCATGGTCTGAGTCACCTGACTGTGGGCTTCAGTCGCCAGTCAAAGATGGTACATGTGACATAGTACTTTGGCTGGTAACCTTATTCTGGTAAGCAACATTTTGTTTGAGCTTAGCTGATTTCCGTGCCTAAGAACACATGTAACATGTAACTAGTTGCCTCTCATCACCCAGGAGTAAGTGGGTACTGCTAGGGTGAATGATTGGCAATGTGACACCGATTTAGTGCTGCATGCCAAGAAAGAATCGAGATGGTTTCAGGAATGCTTAAGGCCCAATGCACAGCTCTATACGTGTACGTGTAGATTGTTTGGCACTTTGATACAATGTTTAAGCACCTAATGCCTATGTGCAACTTATGTGTAATCATAATAATTGTTTATTAGTTTTAAGTTGTTTAATAAGGCAGATATATTCCCTCCGAAAAAAAATAAGATGAAGGCATGTGTTCATGTTCAATTTGTACACTTAATGATGGATTATATCATTTTGTCCTCTGAGCCTCACTTTGGTTACACTGGGCTGAATAAAAACAATACAAGATGGCTGCCAGGGTTTGCTCTTATATTTTTCTACATGTATGACCAGCATGAGAAGTTAGCTTGGCTGTCATTTCACTAGCCCATAAACAATTTCACCAGTCCATAATATTTTATATTTTAAATAGGGATGCTTTTCAACACTGAACATCACATTATTTTGTAGCTATAGCCGGACCACTTTGATTGGGGAGAATTTTGACTGGTCTTCGGCCGGGGTGTTTTAAAGTTCTATCATTTGGCCTGTGGACCATGCTAACTGGCTGCACTTTTCTTGGAGTACTTTATGTGATAATTTTATCACAATTATGAATTCATTGTGTGAGAAAAATTAAAAGAACAAACAAATACAGAAGAATTACAATAAACAGAATAATAAATGGGTCGCACCGTATCCCCATGCCTAGCGGGCGTGGTGACCAGCCCCAATCTTCTGACTCTTGTTGTATTACGTACTTTAAAATACTTAAATTAATGAGATATCCCACCCAATAATGATAATCTTTACAAGAGGTTGGGGCGGGGCCATGTGGGTAATTAAAATACAAACTAGTACACTAGCCTACAGGATTTTGCAGCTAATAAGGAGACTTTGCAACGATGGGTGGCAACAATCACTTTCACCGTTTGGTATTTAAAATTAAACTGACTTCGGCAGCTTGTTAACAGAGGGCGCTTTTTAATAATGTAATGACGTCATCATTTTTAAATTTGAAGAAGCAAAAGGGGCAATTCACATACTTAAACCATGTCCAAAACTCCTTTATATTGACCGTAGAGCTGAAATGATGGCTTTTTAACAGTTTTCACTTCAACTTTTGGTTTGAACCGGAAGTTAAGGTAAAATTGAGGCTCAACTTAATGTCAATCTTAAGTATCTTTTAGGGGAAGAGTTTGGAAGAATAAAACACTAAAACGCAACAGGTGCTTTTTCGAGCGCACGAAAACGACACCTTTTCACCACAACTTATGTCTGACATGGCCGGGGTTTTTTTCTTTAAATTTCAGAAATTTGTTGTTATTCATATTATCTAGTATCGAAATTTTAACAGTTATTTGGTTTAACAATTTTTGAGTTTAAAAAATAGTTTATTTTAAACCTGTCGCCGTATAGTTCGTTCAAATGCGATGACGTCATTGTGTTATTATTTTTTTTTAAAAATGAGCAAAACTGCATTTCATACACTGAAACCATGTCCAAATTCTTTAATGTTGGCTGCAGAGTTTTAAACACATTTTCACTTTAACTTTCGAATTTGAAACAAAAGACAATGTCAAATCGGAAAAAAAACTATGTGAGGCATTTTATTAATTTCCAAAGACCTTTCCGATGATTGATTGTACATAGTACAATATCCATATATTACTGTGCATCAGGAGTTGTGATTTAAAAACAACAACTTTGGTTTAATGTTATACGACACCTGATGATGTCATGCCAAAAAATAACATAAATTCGCCAATCAGGCCTTATCATTGCTTCCTGGGCCCTGTGCGGTGGCCATATTGATTTTCTAAGTGCAAAAAAACAACAACGTAGAAACACACTAATCCCCAAAAAATAACATAAATTCGCCAATCAGGCCTTATCATTGCTTCCTGGGCCCTGTGCGGTGGCCATATTGATTTTCTAAGTGCAAAAAAACAACAACGTAGAAACACTAATCCCCAAAATGAGATAAATTAATGGATTATAGCGCCCCCAATGGTGACTCAAGATATGAAATTAGGTTGTAATTATTGTATTGATCGTAATTATTAAAATGAACAAGTTTGCCAAGTTTGAAAACATTTTGACAAAAAATACAGAAATTATGACGAATGATGTTTGACCACAAATGGGCAAACAAATCAAAAACACCCTCTAGAGACGATTTTCATTTATAACTCGGTGAAACGTGTGGTAAGTTTCATGAAAATCGGTCTTAAACTTATCTTCTTTTTGTTTGGGGGAGCTACAAAAAGCCCCCCCCCCCCCTCCAGTAGAACCGCGCCTGATCTTGTATAAAGATGAATTACTACATAATAAATAATGCAGTTCCCCTTCCTTGATGATTCTACACTTCGGCTGTTAGTTTCTTATCATGATGATAACAAGCTGAAAACCTTAATGTTATACGTTGATGTTATAATGTTATATGCTTTACATTTTTTTATTTAAGAATACAGCCAAGAGCCACCGGGCGCTTTAACAATCATTGTCCATCTGCCCGGGCCCCCTCTCTTCATAACGGTGCACCACGTGGAGCTGATGAAAAACAACAGCGCCCTCAATTTTTGTTTGTTGCCTTAACACATAAAAACATTTTGACAGATCCCTTGACAAGCCTACAACAGATACATCAATATATACATGCATGCAAACACACATATTTTTTTTAAAAATCCGATACTGTTTCTCTACATATAAGAATTCGGTTTGAGCGGACTTTGTCTCGCGCGTAATTGTACACTCTAATGGTGGGAACCGTGCTTTTGCACGTTTTTCCCCCTTTATAATGTGTGAAAGAAACGAAATTGCGCACTTTAAAGTGCCCAACGTTTGAATATCAGCGAGACTTGACCAGTCTATTATAACAAGACTTACACACATTTTCAACATCATCATTTTATTTCATTCCCATTGTTGTTCTTCATGCTGTTACTCACAAACGAAGTGAGCTCGTTGAAAATGATGCGAGGACGGCAATTATTTCTATTGAATTCGGCAGTCATGCGTGTCCATGGTGACTTTTTAAAGCTCATAAATCATTGCGAGCGAATGTAAAAGTAATTTGCATGTGGTTCTATGTCTACGGTAAATTCCCGGTTTGACAATTCCATGGTTTGAATTGTGATCAGAATGACGTTTCTTGATTAGTACAAGGTTATTATGAAGAGATGCACATACTTGTCCGGTTTATGAGTCACTTTGACACAGTAGGGGTCATGATGACCCTAAATTGGTCTGACCCCGTGAGACCAAATATCCGTGTCTATTCGGACACAAAAACACCAAACACCAAGCCCCAAGAAAGGGGAGGCGGGCCGACGGAACTGCCCCATCAGTTAGTTGTTGCAGCATTTCCGTAATACATACACGGGAGGATGAAATGTAATGACACTTCAGTCAAATGATTTTGTTGTGGTGGTCATCATTCGTGTATGTAAAATACTCGTGTCTTTGAGACATACATTCCACACGATTTCCTCGCTTACTGCACTCTGATATCAACGGTTCCTTGGCCGCTCGAATAACCGTTTGCTCCATGCTCTTTGGAACAGCATTTACAAAAGACCTTTCTTGCCGAGAACTTCTCCAAATCGAAACTGAAGAAACCGTACACGATGGGGTTGACGGTGACACTGACTGCGTTAACGGCTAACAGTAGCATCTCAAAAGATGTCCGATCGAGTCTCCCCTCAGCGAAGTAATGCATTACGATCTGTACGGCATGGGTTGAATCAAATATGAAGACAACCAGGGTGGTGATGGCCAACTTGATCACAACTCGCCGCTGTACGGTAGCCGATAACAACGGGCGTTTACACAGTCTCCCGATGGTACAGCCATACAAGACGATGTTTGTAACGAGGAACACCACACATAAGACGAGAACTATGATCATCAAACTGTACGGACTCTTGAAGAAAACCAAGACGCAGAGCTTGATCAGCCCCCCGCTGGCTAGTGCCACCAACCAGGAACCAGCGCAAACCTTTGCCAAACGGCGTCTGTCACTGCAAATCGACGAGAGTTGTGTAGAAGTGGCAAGAAGGCGTTCTGTGGCAACGATTGTTATGAATAAACCAGATGCAACATAGCATATGATAAACAGGAAACAGAAAACGACTTTTAAGGTCTCCTTTTTGTCACTGACATACATATAAGGCACAGAGACAAGAAGGAAGAAGACACCAGCTGCAGCAAGGTTGCACAAGATGATGTTGAAGGGCGTACGCAACGACTTAACGCGCACCACAAAAAACAAAAAGAGGGCGTTGGTTAGGAGACCGACTGGGCCCACTGCAAAGACGAACATTTCCGCTGCATGAAACATGTTGTTACTCCTATTGCGCTTCAAACGCAATTCGTTTGGGTCTACATGTAAATGTAACTATCAGTGTCGAGTGTTGAGTAAAGTATTTTGCCAGATTATAACATGGACTCCCATTCTCATCCAAATGTCGCAGTCAATGTTCAGTCATCTTCTTCAACAGTATGTTTCAACTCACCTTCCTTCCCAGACTGTTCTGCTTAATTGTCAGCGAACAAAATGGCACCTTCTTTCATAGGGCGCGAGTGAAACAAAAAGCTATATCGGACACTCAAGGCAATTAATTTACGAGCTCATACCCGCCATTTGACATTTAGTTGTTTGAGTCGCGGTTGGGCGGTTTTTTTTTTATTAGATGCAAAAATAATGGCGACCAGCAAAGCTTTATATTCAGAGAGACACTTGTTTATTATTTCATTTTTTGACAATGCCATTCGCTTTTACAGTTTAAAATCGTATGTCAGTCAAACGACTGAAGAGGCAAATGAACTCTTTAATTACATTTTTAATAAATAATTATTAACCCTGCAATGCACCATTCCGTTATTAAAGAGCAAGCTGACAAACAATATAAACACCCAAATGACGCAAAACGAAACATCAAAACATCACTGACGCATATGAGGATTTTGTTCCAAGAATAATAACGAGATGGACAAAATTTCACTTAACAGTAAGTATTCATACTTGGCTTGCATATTGAGCTATTATTTTCTCATAGAGGGAACAAAATTAATCAAATTGGAGCGTCGTGGTCGGCTGGTCGCTGTATGAGATGTCTCTATCATTTATCTCCATCAATTTAAGTGAGTTCGAGGAAGAGTAAAATGTACCCTGATGTTGCGCAAAAATCCATTATAGCAGTGCAGCAATGAATCGTGACGCAGATAGACGTGGCAGTGAGTATGCTTGTTTACTGTTTGCTACAAATAACAACATGATGTTTTTCAGCGAACATCCCGGACTTAAAGGTAAAATACAGGACTGGTAAAGCTGCATGATTATGCGGTGTTATTACTTAGTGGGATTCATTGTATACATGAAAAAAGAAGAAGAAAAAAAAAAACACCTGTTAAAAGTTAGGAGCGAGCCATCATCCGAGTCAGGAGAAAACAGTGAAAACCGTGCACACTTTTTAGGGTGTAAACACATTGTCTTTAAATTTTTATTGTTACAATCGGAATTAAAATCGGGGTCTTCAAATTCTATTTTCTGGACTTTGACAGTGTTTCAGAAATTCAGACAGAAATGTCTCTATAGAAAATTGGTACTTGTATGAACTTATAATCAGTAAGCTTTCAGACTGATACTAAAAAAAGGTTGATGAATACCTATTCAGTATTCTACCTATAAATATTTTAACATCAGTTTTCTTGTAACGTTTTTCGACTAAACATTCTTTTCTCGACAGAATGTGAAACTTGGCCCATAAGTCTCTAAGCTATTGAAGAGTTAATTTTTGTGTCCGCATTTTGGAGAAAAGTTCTTTAAAGGGCATGAAGAGCACACTTTTTGAAATACATTTTTTATCATATATCCATGATTAAGGACAGTTTAAAGAAAATTGAAAACAATTTTCTGTACTAAAATTAAGATTTAATGTACTAATTTAATTTTCAAAAATGACCTGTCTTGAACTGGACACATGAGGGCGCTGTTGTGTGACTCATAAAAGGAACAAAGTCTCACAGCAGCAGTAAAAATGTACAAAATCAAGATCCCAAATTTTCAAAAAGAAAACAGCGGTCACCTCAAATTATGTATTGACAAGTCTAAACACTCATCAAGACAACAACTAAAACGGAAAAAAATCTGTAATTTTTGTACACAAACCAACTATGATGTTGCAGCTTTGCCTTCGATGACATCACATATTTGTTCATGAATATGCCAAATTCAATTTGCATAAAACACAAAATTCAGAAAAATTGTCAAAACACCCAAAATTCGGCAGAAAAAGGTGAAATTATTTTTTCAGAATAAACACAGAGTTGTTTCAATTAATAAAAAAAATCTATCTCATAGGCCCTTTAAGAAGATAATGCATTATTACATGTATAGTGCAAGCCTATGGGTTCAATTATTTAGCACTTCGGCTGTTACGGTAACAGAACAAAACGTGCGTACAGTTGAAGAAACTGTACTTACAGGCTTTATGAAGATGGCCCTGATTGCTTTTAGAGCGATTGCTATAATAATTTATTCGGATGCTTTAAGATAGTCTCTTAGATAGTATCCCCGTAATAGTAGGGGACCAGTCCGTAACATGATGTCGTCCCTTCTTATTTTGATGGTTCCTATTTCCGACAGACCACGTGTTTGACTTCCGACCGCAAAATATACAGCAACAGCGGTTCTGTTGAAACCTCTCAGCTCGTATACACTGTAGGCAACCAAAGATATCCACAAACCACATATTCCGATACTCGAGCACTGTGACCTGGGGTAGATTTCACAAAACTATAGTCCTAACTTATGACTAGTCATATAAGTCAGGACTAGTTACTCGTCCTAACTCGAGATAAGACTAGTCCTAGCGCTTTGTGAACACCCCCTGATCACTTGACCTTTTTTCACCCCCAAACAATCCCAACTTTTCTTTCCCCAAGGGCAACCACTCAACCGAGTGACAAGTTCAATGTCATTTCCAACTGGGAGTAAATATCCGGAAACATTTACATATAACTCACCACCGTGACCTTGACCTGTGACCTTTCACCTGAAACATTCCCAACTTTCCTTTCCCCAAGGGTAGCCCCCAAACCCAAGTTACAAGTCCAAATGTCACTTCTAACTGAAGTTGCGGTCTGGAAACGAAAGTGCCTGGACGAGGGACAGACGCCGTTGGCAATGACAATACCCCCTTCAGCGTATGGGGTTGAGGGGTAAAAACAATTACTTTTTTTTCAAACAATTACTTCAGTTTCAATTTCGTGCTTTCAGTCCGGTATGGAATTCTATCTCTGCCATTTCAACGTCACATGTATGGTGGTGATTGTAGTGTCCCTCGCCGCTTGCGCCGTCAACGGCGCATTGCCGCGTCGTGCCGTCGCATTGTCGCGTCGTGCCGTCGCGTAGTACCGTCGCATAGTTTTGTACACGTTGCATAGTGCCGTCGCATTGTCGCGTCGTGCTGTCGCATTGTCGCATCGTGCCGTCGCATTGTCGTATTGTCACCCGGAAGCAGTTTTACTGCATTATTCAGCATTTGAAGTGCGTCCTCTTTTGTCAAGCACTGAATAATACAGTAAAACTGCTTCCGGCGACAATGCGACAATGCGACAGCACGACGCGACAATGCGACGCGACCATGCGACGGCACGACGCGACTATGCGACGGCACGACGCGACATTCCATAGTACGGGGCTTCACACGGGCGGACGGGAGGCGAAGCTGTTGCTTCGAAAACGGCCTGTATCATTGTGCCGGTGTGCACTGTAAGTTTCGAGTGGCCATGAAGTCATACTAGTGGCTAATCCGAGTCAGCCACCACTGCCCTTCTCGTAAAGCGGGGTATAATATTGGAGGAATATTGAGCTTAGTGACGTCATATTGATAAAAAAAATAAACACATTTTTTTAAACGGCGACACTCACCAGCATAAAAAAAAATCGAAAAAATAGGTAGTAAACAATTTTTTGAAATGGTACTTTTAATATGACAGGTAGTGTCACAGTCACTTTTATTTTAAAATTGGCGTCTGGTCATGTATATTATATAATACAATAAATAAATAAATACATTTTTTTAAATCTTGTTTTAACAAGAGTTTAAAAACAATGAAAATTCAGTAACAGTTGAACATTCACCTTTAAAATTCAACGGACCCAATTGTAGTAATAACCTTTTTCAAAAGTAAAATAGAAACAAAACAAATTTTGTTTGTACACAGATACTCAAATATTGTGAAAATTTGTTGTGCAATTCTAGCCGATCTGACGTTTTTGGCCGCATGCATCATCCATGGCGGCCTCCAAGCGGTCGTAACTTTTTAGCACTAAAACTAGTTCAGTGAACTCGGTTTGTGATCGAAGTTTTTTTTTTTTTTTTTACAAATGTTTACAGCCAGAAACAATTATTGTCTTGGGACTACATAAAATAAAAAAAATACCATAATTCTTAGAGTGTGTACTTGGTTTCATTTCATTTGTCTTTTCTAGAGTAATGCAATTTTTGAAGTCGAACTTAATACAATATTAAAATGGTAATGGATGATGACCCATCTAGCACCTGCGGTTACGCCCAATACATTTACTCCAGTGAAAGCCGTTTCATAATGATCATCAGTAAAACACAGTCACATATATATTGCGTCTCGTTATCATCCAAAGAATCTACACCGATGTCTAAACCAACATACTGCACCTGACTTTATACAAAGTCCGGTGCGTTTCTCTACGATGACTGTGTGTATTGCTACGTTTATAAATAGGTCCGTAGCAACGGGAGATTTGAGCTTGAGATCTATGTGAACACAAAAGATTATGCAAAAACTTTCCCTTTTGTCTGGCCTCACCCCTCCTGACATCGGCATGACTTTTCAATGGAACATTATGCAACAACTTTAACAATAGATTGTGTCACTTTCTCGTCACAGTGTTTGTCTATGGGGCGCAGTTGCCTTGCTCGTTGCTTGCTGCGATGTCTCAGGGTGGGACCCGAATTGTTTTTTTGGAAAGTTCGTTGGCTCAATTAGTGACGTCAATGTCTACTACAGCGGTCACCCAGTTTTTAGAAACTTGTGTCAGATGGTGTTTTGAAAATTGACAGCCCACTAGTGTTCAGCAATGGCGCTGGCACCCGTCAACAGAATATTGTGGTTTTTAGCCATCACTACATTTGGAAATTTGATCAGTCAGTCTCCAGTACAAGGTAGGCCGAACTTAGCAGATTTTCAGGGACAATGTTACTATTTAACCGCAGGAAAATAATGTTACTGTTCAACCACAGTTTGCAATGTGATTGTTAAAGATTATGACCGTACATGATTGCAGAATCCTGATGGTAATAAAAAAATTTCTAAGTAAGAAGACGTAAAGATGCTATGTCTTGTGAGCGCAACATCTGTTTAGGTCGAGATCGACGATTTTTTCCGCAATAAATTAGGCTCGACGATTGCATGGTAATATATTCTGCAAAGGCTAATTATCCAATAGGCTCAATAAGCGTTCATTAATATTGCGAAGGGACAATGTCAATTTTTGTTTCTTTAAAATGTCCCATAACATTAAGCCGATGAAAGGCAAATGAAAGGAGGGAAAACATGAACTCAATAAGAACATAGATAAGGGAAGAGATGATCTGAAATTAAATTAGATTCTTTTTAACTACAGCGGCGATGAGGCTACTTGTCATATCAGAGGATTTTTAAGGAAGTGCAGTTGTCCTCAATGGACACGTGTTTCGTGCGTGATGGCTAATTACAAAATCGCTTGGCTGCACAGTAAAGTTTGTGAACAGGAAGGAAGAAAGGGAAGGGGGAAAGGGAAGGAGGTTGCACTTAGTTTACCGGGAGTCGTGTTTAATGTGACACACTCAAACGAGTAACCCTTCATTCATCAAACAAACATTTTTTTATAAATATACTCTCTTAATGTAAAAGAGTGAGAAAAAAACACTCTTTTTGTCCGCCATACCACTCTTGCAAGGAGCCATACGACGGACAACTCTTTTTAGAGTGAAAACATGTATTTTCACTAGATTCAGAGTGAAAGTCACTCCACTTTCACTCAAAAAAGAGTGGTGAAGAGTGAGTTTCACTCTCAAAAGAGCCAAACTGACACCACTCTGGCATGCCAGTGAAATTTTCACTCTTTTACATTTAGAGAGTACCAAAGGCAAGTTTAACCAACAAAAACAATTTAAAAGTAGACACAAATACATAAATCACAAGAGTGACGTGTGACTGATTTTTAAAATGGAAAATAATAATAATAGTACGAGACATAGCTCGTAATGCAGGAGCCTCTATGCGCAATTAACACAGAACATAAAACAAAAAATAATACATAAATTAAAGTTACGAAAATGTAGATTCAAACAAGTTAGTCTTTAAAAGTCCTAACAGAGTCAGCTTGACGAATATGAAGTGGTATAAAGTCATTCCACAATGAAGGTGAAGGCTTTTTGACCATAGAATTTTTGAAGAAACAGTAGTTTGCGTCAGTAAGGATTGGCCAGCAGAACGAAGAGGACCAACATGAATATAGTTGTGCAGAAGTTCAGATATATAGTCAGGAGATAATCCATGAAGAGCTTTGAAATTGAGAAATACGCATTCTAATAAAATCGGGAGCCAGTGGAGTTCTTGTAAGACGGATGTTACATGTTGAGATCGAGGCGGGCGTGAGAGGAGGCGAGCAGCGGTGTTTTGAACTCGTTGGATCTGGCAAATGCCTTCTAAAGAATTAGTCAGTTTCGATAAAATGCATTGTTGAGTAACAATGTGTGAGGTTAGTCTGTGCTTAATTGGTATAAAGCCGTTGCTCACATAATCACAAGGAAGATGTCCTTCAAAACGGCTGCCAATTGAGAAAATATATAGCTGCGGAAAAAGGTGATGTAATTATAAGCAACTGTTGGGTTTTACCTTGCAAGATTAATTTTACAATTAATTGGCATAAAGCTAGTGCTTTTATCCAACTGAGTATCCAAAAGGTTGTAGTTTTAGACTTAAATTTTGTAACGTAAAATGTTAATCCGCGAGCTGTATAGTTGCAATAAATTCGGTGTCATCTGTGGATGGAACATGTCCATCCAAAAGGCTGCCAAATGAGTAAATCTCTCTTTCTGCCTATAGCCCGGCAACATAACTGCAAAAGGTAATGCAAAGTTATATGGGAAAACGAAATTATTTAAATTTTAATCTACGAATTTTATCTGCAAGGTTAGATATGAGTCTGATCCTAAAATATACTGCCCGCTTATTCTCGTCAAAAAATAAAAACAAATGAAAACGCCACAACAACGGTTTGTTAGTTTGCTGTTATAGACCAATTAGGACAAAACATTATGACAAGGGAGTTTTTGCTGAAATCTTATTACATACTTGAGAGGAAACAATGGCAAGCTGTTTATAAGGTACGCATAATTTCATCAAATGCAAGTAGCCGCCGGTCGTTTTCAAATTAAAAAAATAACAACAATAAGAGCATTGAACATTTTGTGCATCTCAATGAATAAAAGACTGTTTTCTAATGTTTGTATAGATGATTGACCTGATGAATATTACCATGTCTGCACGACCATTGCTAAATACACAAAAGTGTATTATTGGTGACTTAAAAATAACTCTAGCAGACCAGCACAAAGTCACGTTTCACGCACCTCAACTCAAAATACCGACGTGACTCCACTTCATTTCACATAGATTGGGATAGTTTAAATGTGGCTCGAGCAATTAACGGAGGCAAAAACATAGATGATGCATAACACGCAAGCTTGGCTCCATTTTAAGAATTAAGATTTTGACAGTATCGTGTGCGAGACCAAAAAAAAAAAAGAAAAAAAAAAGAAAAAAGAAGGAAAAAAGAAGAAATAAAAGAAAAAACCGGTTATTGAACGCCCAGTTACATGGAAAGTACATCACTGTTTTGGATAGGTAGATTAAATCCCAGCCCCTCGTTTGCAATAAACACACTATACACCAAACATCGAAACTTTCATCAAAATTCGGTTGTCACATTTCAGTGAAAACAAAACAAAAATGGTTGCTTTGTGGTGTTTTGTGCATGTTGATACTGCGCCATTTAATTTGCGGTAATCGATGTTGGCATTGGGCCCTATTTGAGCTCAAATCATGTCTCTGGAGGATTGGTACTGGTGATGATTTTCAGTTATCTTTCAGATTGAAACTATTCATTTTAATTTCCGATCACAGCCCACCCAATCCATTTTTATTTAAAGCCCCAGCTCAACATTGGTGAGAAGAAAAACATAAATTTTCACAGATTTACATTTATACCTTACATGGTATAAAGATAACGAGGGTAGAAAACTTTCCTCGAAATATTTCTGCCTGAAGTGTTATTGTTTTTAAACAATAAATGAAATAAGATCCAAAATTAGTTTTCGTCTCAGTGAGACGAAAACTCTGCCTTCATAGGAATGTGTACAGAAAATGCTAAATGCATTTGTTACCAATTTCTCGCAAATGAAACAACGAAATGAGCTGACATTTTCACAGGTTGGTTTTATTGCAAATATCTTGATTTGTGAAGAGAATGGAATCATTTACAGTCGGTTTCCAAATGTTGAGCTGGGGCTTTAAGAAGAGGCTGTCATGAGAATCAGTGTGTGTTCATTCAAATATTTCATAAAGTTAGTGTTGTATATTATGTTTGAATTGCAGATACCAGAAAGCTGTAGGCCTATTCTTATACTTGGAAACCTATTTCATGTATTTTACTGGCCAAGAAAGGGAAACAAGGCGATATGACTACTTACTTTTCTGTATTGACCCCTTGCACGCACGTCACACGCGCCGACTGTGCCACGCTCACCATTTTGGTGGTCAATAGGTTTACGTGTAAACGCCGCGCTGCCTGTAAAATACGCACTTCTCTGAATAACACAGTCCCATTGCCCACCGAAATGGCGCAACCAAGATTATTGTGATGATGACGTCAGGTGAATTGGGTCAATACGGGGACTTTCGCGCCTACAATATTCGCACCTTTTGCTTAATATGCTACCGAGAAACTTTCGTTTAATACTCAGACGGAATGCAAATGCACGATCGAGTCTCCTCCGGTGATTGCTTTTTGTTTTCTTGAGTTTTGTTTGCGAAATTCAACCAGAGAAACGTCAGTCGCTGAAGAGTACACCTCTTGCCTACATTAGGTGCTCATTTCCTCATTCCATCTACGCAAAACAGCTTATCCCCCTGCAATATACCATGGCCGATATGTGGCAGAGGGAGCCCCCCACCCCCAAATGTTCCCATTCTCTAGCACACTCTTCCCCTCTTGTACAGAAGCACCCCCCTTAAAATCCTCAAAAGAATTCCTGAGATTCTCAGAACACATGAAGAGACGCAATAGGAAGGGGGGGAGGTACACCCTGCCACATATCGAGCACCAAATGCCCTGCAAGGGGCAAATTGAAAGGAATGCTGTTGGTCTCGTTGACTCCAAGGATGAAAGAGGCCAGACTGCTTATTTTTAAGTGTGTGCACAAAAGGGGAGTAACGGACGAGGAAGCGAGTTTTATTCATCCAGCGGTGTTTACAGAGACAAGCCTTAAAAAACAAATATCCATGTATTGTAGTGTCGAGTTGCATAAGCTACAAGTACACATTGTGTTGTACGGCTCCCTTTTTAATCCATGGAGTGCTAAACCCGTAGGAAAAAAAAGTACCCTGGCCCTCTGACGTTGTGATAATTTCAACGCCGCCTACCCTAATTTTCCGTCTAAAATCCCAAACTTTCTCCCATCTTATTAAAGACGCCCACTCGTCAACGCGCGACAAACAAAATTCGTGCCACGACAGATCACCTTAGACCGGTGCACATGTTGCACGTACATGATCGTTTTGTGTCACAGAAATAGTCGTCGGGTAAAGGTGACGAGCGGGCGTCTTTAAACATTAAGTGGCTTTTGGTAAGCAATGCATAATCACAGCAGAAATGTTTCACACGTATGGTGCCTTGAATTAATTTGATGATTCATTGCGCGTATGTGTGTGAGAGGTCAGTCGGGGTGCTGTTTGTTTTGTTTTCTTCTTATTTATTTCATTTAATTTTTAATTTTTGGTAATAGTTATTAGTAGGCTACTAGTATATTATTTTTTATTATACTACTAATAAATATTGTTAAAATTCTATACTACTGCTAAGAAGAAGAATAACAGATCATATACAAAATTTGTCATAGTTTTTTATATTGTAAGATGTTATACTTCCAGTCGATTGTCCCGATTGAACATTTTCCTTTGCTAATAATCTTTGTATTTTAACTATCCTATAGCTCAGTCATGCAGCACGCCTGTCGCCACGCCCAATCTATCCCTTGCACCCGACAGTGTGTCGTATAATAGCGGGGATACGGTCGCTTTCGATTGTGCATTGGGCTTTAGCTTAATTGGGGCACCCAGTGCTACATGTGTCGACGGCGACTGGAACTACCCTGTCCCAACGTGTGTCAGTAAGTACATTAACAACCGTGTATCTTTCAAAGAATTAAGTTAATAGTCGTCCTACTTAATCCAACTGAACTAAAACTCCTTAGACATAAATTATGTACATCGTCGAAGAAGTGGAAGAAATTCTATGCCCGAATCCGGGTCTAAATGAGTTAGAAGATTTCGAGTTTGTGTTGATCTTCGTCATTAAGATTACAGATGGCCTTTTACTTTTGTGTTAATACTGGAACAAAATAGCCGGAATCTAATTTTGAGTTTATTACTAATATTACTACGACCCAAAGTACGTTGTCTTTAATTAATTTCAAGATTTGTGAAGTTCCTCTCTCACACTGTACAAAACCAATGCACTGCTATACAGTAATTGGTTTAAATAGTGACAAACTTTCCGTTTTCTTCCATTATGTGATGAAACACTTATGGGGACTGGAATGCACAAACTGTCTGTTTAAAAGCTATTAAAGCCACGCTTACGTGATGCGTGCTTTGATGTCGTTTTGGTACAAATTACCTGTTACACTATCCGCCCTATTCATGAGATATCCATTGCATGTTTTATTCCCTGCTGAATGCGAAAGTTTTGTAATCATGAAATTTATTGTCGATCAGACTAATTTGGATAATTTCCCACAGGGGCTATCGCACTTTCAAAAATGTCAAAACTTGTTGAATTAAATTAAACGGCTGCGTCCACTTCTTTGTTGAGGTTAATCTTTCTCGTTTTTGACGATATAACCCAGGGATATACGTGAGTTTATTTATTTTTTCCCTTATGGACAAATTAATAGCTTCAACTTTGAAACAAAGTATGGGGGTGGTGCGGTTAAAAATCCCCAGATATTTCCATCGGAGTTGGCTCTGTATACCACATTCAGCGCCGTAACTATAGGGTAAGATTCTGGTGCACAAGGGGTGCACCATTTTTCCTAAGGAGGCACTTTTGGCCCCAAACTTTCCGTTTGTACTTTCCCCTAAACAAGCCCCCTTTCAGCGCTCTTCTGACGTGTTGAAAACAAAATACATTCAGTATGAAAAGAATAAAAAAAAAAATAGTTTTAAAAACATTGCAATTACCGGTACTACATAAAAGCTCATAAAGTGTAACATTTTTTCTGGTGATGTTTAAGCTCAAAAGTCCAGATGTCAAATGGGGTTGGGGGTACCCGGGGGGCATGGACATCATTTTGGGGCACGTGACCGCCGTGCCCCCCCCCCCCACACCAGTGACGCTACTGGCCACATTTGACTGTTTTCATTTTAGCCGTCTTCAAATAGTCGGATATTACTTTATATACAACGAACATAATTCTAACTTTCACTTACTCGCATTGCACTGAATGACTTATGAATTGCATTCGGAAAAGCAGGATTATTTTGAGCATTACGTTTTTTGACAAAGTGTTAAAACTAAAACCAACACCTTGTTGGTATAGCTTTGGTGCAACCAGCGCCACTCCGAAGTTTATGTGACTGTGTAGACTCTATCCCAAGGTGCTCATTCCAGACAGATCAATAATAGTCGGGGTTTCTTATTAACTTCACCTGAGACGTAATCGTAGGTTTTCCATCACTTTCAGCAACATTGTTCACCATGCACTTTCCCCTAACTTCAGAGAAGCAGTATATGAGCTAAATTGAAAGTAGTAATAATAATAATAAATAAATAAATAAATAGATAACAAAATATAAAATACATGAACTGTCAGATGTCGTTTCTTTTTTAATAAGCTTGAAGTGATGTGACGCATTGGTTATTTATTGTACAGTGGCAAATTATGAGTTACCTGCAGTTTCTATGAAATTATTATGAGTGAACTCATGCAATTCGCTATTAAAGCTGACATCTTTCAGCAGTCAGCAGATAACCTGAGCGTGACCAGCATTCAGCAATCAAGACCATTCATTTCGGTCGTATATTCAGCCGGTCGCTGCTTTGAAATTGGGCCCACTGCTAATGGTTAAAAAATACATATATACAGAGTTTGTATTAGACGGACGGTTGAGTGGTCTGTCTGCTAAAACAAAATTCAGTCCCGAGGCGTGAATTTTAGGGTCTTTTTCGATATCACAGACCGACTTGTGCCCCGTTTCTTCTTTTCTGTATTCACATTCTTAGAATACAGGTCTTCAAAACCATCTTAAGTTATACAACCTAAAGGAAAGTGACATAAACCCACTGCAAATCACCAGGGGCGGATCCGGGGGGGGGGGCGTACGCCCCCTATTTTTCCTTCCGAAAAAAAAAATCAAGATATCATCCCGCCCACTTGCAATGAGAAATAAACTTTCGACATTATACTACAATGTTCACTGTGATGTCAAACAATAAGAGGCGGGTAAAAAACGATGTTCATGCTTTTCAGGACATTTTGAGGGTAAGGGACATTAATTGAGGGCCCCGGACCCCACGCTGTTAGGGCTTCGCGCTAGGCGCTTGCAGTCGCCATAACTTGCCTTCAATCATCATTTGCTGCCTGATCGGTAAATTTCACGCCGAAATTTCAATTTTGAACCTTAAACCTTGACCCTTGAATCTTGAAATGACAACCCCGAAAAGCAGGAAATATTTCCGCGCCATTTGTAAAATATTTTTGCAATAAAATTTATTACAGCCGATTGTTCCGATCCGGGATCTCCAACTGATGGGTCCCAGACAGGTGCGCCGACGTTCAAAGCGTACACCACCGTCACTTTTGAGTGTGACGAGGGCTTTAGTTTGATTGGTGCTCCCGTTATTACATGCATTGACGGATCCTGGACCTTGTCCAATCCAACTTGTTCAGGTGAGCTTGGTTGTCGTTGGGTTTTGTTTTGTTTTTGTATGTTTCATTATATGCTGTGTTTAATTAGTTTGTGGTATTAAGTTTGTATGTAGGCTAATCATTCTGTAATGGGGAGGGGGGGGGGGGTCTGAACAAACACTTTGCATGACTTGTGAAGTAAAATATTAACTCATGGCAAACCTATCTCTCGCTCCATAATAGTGTGCTGTTTTGTATTAGTCTGTACATGATTGTTGTATTTAACCATGAAGAGTTGTAAAATAGGTTGTAGTTGCAAATGAAAAGAGAAAAGAAAAAAAAACTGTTCTCATTTAGAATTGGTAAAAAGTATTAAATAAATTGTTGATTTTGAAGGTCGTACAAGTGGTGAAGTATTCATCATAATAGCGTCACACAAACTTGATCACCACCGTGGAGCATCTGTTAGTTTTCCCTTTCTTGCTGTTGTTGAACCCTAAGTTGATTTTCCCATCGTGCAACGCGAACCTCCTAAAAAATATTGTAATCATGCCATTCAAGGTTTCAAATCCCACCATCAAATTCTACAAAGCTCAGACGGTCTTTTTTTAATCGTGCTTTTTTGTTTTTCATAATTTCCATTTCGCCCCTGAGCAGCCGACTGCAGCGACCCTGGGACACCTGCCTCAGGTTCCCAAGTGGGTACCCCGTCCTATTTACTGGGTACCACTGTGAACTTCGAATGTGACAGTGAATATGATCTGATTGGTGCCTCCGTCATCAGCTGCGAAGGGGGGTCGTGGAGCCGTGATGTTCCTACCTGTCTAGGTTTGTATAGTCTATTTCTGTATTATTTAAATTGCATCTAGTATATACCGGGTAATAAAAACAACTGTGTGAGCACGATGAAACCATAGATTTAAACAAAATGAAGAAGAAAAGTCTATGGCTCGTCGACAGGTTCTTTAATTTAGGATCTTATTTTATATTATTTAAAAACGATAACACATCAGGCAGAAATATTTCAAGGGTGGTTTTCTATACCATCATTGTCTTTATACCATGTAAGGTATAAGTAAATCTGTGAACATTTATGTTTTTCTTCTACCAATGTTGGGCTGGGGCTTTCAAGGTTTTTGTCACAAACCTATCACTCAGACATCCTCAATATGGCTAAATCATGAAGGACACCATGACAGTGAATACTTAAGTTTGGACTAAAACTCTAACAAGCTCAGCCCGTGTCAAGTCTGGATTTGTCACATCATAAATTTAAATTAAAACCTTGTCATTTCCTGCAGCTAACTGCGTTGATCCTGGTACCCCTGAAAATGGTGCCCAGTCGGGCTCGTATGGCAACGGCGGCGTGGTGACATTCACGTGCGATTCAGATTTTAGTCTGGTTGGGGCTAGTGCAATAACGTGTGCCGATGGTGTTTGGAGTAATAGCGTGCCGATCTGTGAAGGTAAAACAAAAGGAGAATAACAGCTCAGAAATGTTGTCGTAAAAAAACAAAAAGGTTCAAACTTGTTTTTAATCATGACTCATCATGTGTCATGCTATTACCTATTGGTTCTTAAATCAGAACAAACAAAACAAAGATTTTTTTTTTGTAATTTATGCACTTCATACATTTTCGGCTAAAATCTGAACTGATGTCCAAAATAGATATTGCGCAACCTTGCGCAATCTTTTGATTGCGCACTTTATGTGTTGGTTTGGTGTAGAAATAGGATGATCAAATTCCCCAATCAGATCAAAGGTTTTCCCTCCCACTCAAGGTATAAAGTCTCACCCAAACTCCCTCTTTTCATGTTAAGAATCAAATAATAAACTGCAACCACTTATTATCACTATGGTACAAATTAATGAAATCAATTAAAACAAAAGCTGTTGAGAAGGAAACCTTTCAAGCTAAAAAAATAACACTTTTGCTACTAAATTCCCCACCACCACCAGCGGACTGCACCGACCCCGGTTCTGTGGTAAATGGCCGAAAGTTTGGTGGCTATAACAATGGAGACACGCTGTCGTTTGAATGCGATGCTGGTTATTCTCTCGTGGGAGCTCAAAACATAACCTGTCGGAGTGGTGCATTTGATGGTGTTCTGCCGGCATGTTACGGTACGTAAAAAGGGTAGGAAAGGAGTAAGCAAATATATCTATCAATCATTATCAATAACTGTAGTGTTACAGCCTTTGGAATAGAACTAACTCGAAAACACAAGTTAAACTTTCATATGATGATGATGCAGTGACGTTGACGCAGGCTCAGATATTCGATTTAGGAGGAAATGCAACAAACAAAGGCTGTAATCTCCTATACAATCCTCTTTGTCCACATTTTTTTCAAATCCTATTTGATAGATTCTGGATCTACAAATACCCTCGCTAATCATGCCCAAGGTACCACCAGAGTGCGTTTATGCTACTGCTAGCACTTAGCAACTGGCAGTAGCACCAAATGATTTGGTTGGATTTATTTCTTTAAGCTTTATTTCTTGGCAGTGAAGAAATGCTTCTTATAATAAACAGACGAGGGGGATTAACTTGTCACATTAATGCTTAAACCTTTTAAAGAATTATTTTGTAGATTTCAACAACAACAACAAAATCCCCCCTCCCCCCACAAAAAAATAAATAAATAAATAAAAATAAACCGCAGCCTTGGGTAAGCCTTTTTTCTCTAGTCAACTTAAATTTTTGTATAGTTAACTAAAACTAGAATCAGTAAAGGCCATTCACCCTACCTGCCCCAATTACTGCACAAAGGTTACCCTCAAGCCCCTTCACCAGACCCTTAATTGGATTATTTGTTCAATTATTTGTTTGTACTTGACAACTTGGTGCACATGAGGGTCTTGAACAGGACACACCCGTCCATAATAAAGATGGTTGATATAGGTTACAACAAATCCTGCCTATCCACAAACCAAAAGATATGATGAAACCTTTTCTCTATGTATTTTTTTTTTCTTCAGCTGATTGTGTTGATCCTGGTACACCAGAGTCTGGTGGTCAGTCCGGTACATACGGGCATGCAGACATCGTGACATTCTCATGTATTGCGGGTTTTGAGCTTCTCGGTGCATCACAGATAACATGTGATGATGGCTCATGGAGTAACGGTCTACCTACCTGTTTGGGTAAATAAGTGATTGTGTTTTGATATCTCAACTATATTGATGGCACCAGGACAGGTTGTTTTCCCATGCTTTTCAGTTCTTACAAAAGTCTGTGTCCCCCCCCCCATGACTATTCGAGAGCACAGCAACAAGTCCTGTTCGTGCCTTGCACCTGTATCCCCGTTAGTCCTCTATTTCCTTGGAGTACCAACTGTTCTACTTCACTTTGTGAGTCGCTATAGCATGCGACCCTTATCAATCTTGAAAGGGTGAAAGAAAAAACCAACAACAAACAAACAAACAAACAAACAAACAAACAAGCAAAACAACAAGAGCAAAACCCACATTCAGTGTCTTGACCAGGGCCCCAATGGCTATCTTTTACAGAGCTGAGCCATCATCCCATCATTTTAATGGGAAAAGATTTCTTCTTGATTATAAAGGATACTTTCTATAGATTATAGCATGCATCGGCTTGTGAAAGCACTGATCCGTAAGGGCAAAAACAAAATTAACTTAAAACATTTCCCCCATGCAGCAATAAGCCAACACACTTAAATTTCATACTTTTTCTTGCAGCCAACTGTACTGATCCAGGAACTCCAGAATTTGGAAGCCAAACTGGAAACTACGGAAATTCCGAAGTTCTCTTCTTCAATTGTTCAGATGGCTATACCCTAGTCGGTGCCGACCAAATAACATGTGTCAATGGTGACTGGAGTAACAATGTGCCAGTCTGCAAAGGTAATACTAATATTAAGCTGCCACCTTTAATTTTATGTTTTTAATACTTTTGACCCTGTACACATCGAAAAATACTTCCGGCAAAGCATCCAATGAGGGTACTGTCTAAAACTCACTCACCGCTAACACCTAGCAGCATCTTCAGTTGTTTTTGATGATTTTGTTTTTCAAGTTATAAAATATTTAAAGGAGATTTCTTTTTCATAGTCAACCCATGCCTCTCTCTCCAAAAGCCCTGATTCTGAGTATGCTTACTGAGTATAACCACAAGTCCTGAAAGTATTGAGGTTTCAAAACCTAAGTTGGGCAAGTATGGAGAGCGGGCTCCTTCTCTCACAGGTCAAAAAAACATTGACATTAGTTTTTAATGCTGTTTGAAATAATGTGTCCAAAAAGGAGACGGGTAATGTAATTCGCAAGTTAAGAATATTAGTGTTCATTACTTCTATAGAACACAGAACCTGAAAGAAGGTATTGAACATTTCCAAAGGTATTTGTCTGATAAAGCGATAGATTTTGGAAGCATATCTAGCCCCATCAGAGCACCTTATATTTAAGTAGGTTGTGAAGGGGTTTACATTCAAATGCCTTTCTTTATATCTTTTTGATCTCAGCTAACTGCGTTGACCCCGGCACGCCAGCATTTGGAAGTCAAACAGGGACATACAAACATTCGGATATTCTTTTCTTCAACTGTACGGAAGGCTATGACCTGATTGGAGCTGATCAATTAACTTGTAACAATGGTGAATGGACCAACGACATACCGACCTGCCAATGTAAGACAAAGCCCTCAAGTACAACACACCAACCTTGATGCATAAACGCAATGATGACACAAATGTGTTTATAAACGAGGACCTAAAGGTCTTCCCTGTCAAGCAGATTTCCACATTATTATTATCATGGCACACAGCGCAGTAAGATAAACTATCATCTGTTTGAGTTCTTCTTTAACTCTTCACTCAGGTTTCATTTGCATTGTTAAACAACACATTTATCAGATGACTCTAACCATTTTTACAGTGCTGTCTCAAGATGTACTTATAAAAATATGGAGGTTGCAGTTTCAAACGACTTAAATGCACTCTACATCTTCATTGTTACAACTAAACCTCAGTCAATTAAGTATACTGAAATATTATAACAAAGCTATTAAAACTGACATTCCTATAACTTAACATTTTCTTCTGACTAGTGATTGACGTGCCAGAACCAAATGTGCCAACAGTATCTCCAACATCTGCCGTTGATGAATTGACTACCATTGACAGTCAGACCACTTCCGTAATAGAAGTTGACTCAACTACAACAGAAGAACAACAGGAGTCAACAACTCTGGCGACAGAAGTTGAAGTTACAACAGCAGTCCCTGAACAAGAGTCAACTACTCTCGAAACAGAACTTGACTCGACTACTGCTGCAGAAGAAATGGAGTCAACGACCCTAGAAACTGAAGTTGAAGTCACTACAGCAGTCCCTGAACAAGAGTCAACTACTCTTGATGCAGAAGAACAAGAGTCAACTACTCCCGAAACAGAACCTGACTCGACTACTGCTGCAGAAGAAATGGAGTCAACAACCCTAGAAACTGAAGTTGAAGTCACTACAGCAGTCCCTGAACAAGAGTCAACTACTCTTGATGCAGAAGAACAAGAGTCAACTACTCCCGAAACAGAACCTGACTCGACTACTGCTGCAGAAGAAATGGAGTCAACAACCCTAGAAACTGAAGTTGAAGTCACTACAGCAGTCCCTGAACAAGAGTCAACTACTCTTGATGCAGAAGAACAAGAGTCAACTACTCTCGAAACAGAACTTGACTCGACTACTGCTGCAGAAGAAATGGAGTCAACAACCCTAGAAACTGAAGTTGAAGTCACTACAGCAGTCCCTGAACAAGAGTCAACTACTCTTGATGCAGAAGAACAAGAGTCAACTACTCCCGAAACAGAACCTGACTTGACTACTGCTGCAGAAGAAAAGGAGTCAACAACCCAAGAAACTGAACCTGAAGTCACAACAGAAGTCTCTGAACAAGAGTCAACTACTATTGAAACAGAAATTGACTCAACTACTACAGCAGTGGACCAAGATTCAACAACTCTGGAAACAGAAATTGAAGTAACTACAGCAGTAGAACAAGAATCAACAACCGTTGAAGTAGAGGATGATTCAACTACCGACACTGATAGGGAGAACTTCACACCAACTGAAAATCCATCGGATGATATCACAACTGAGGCAGACTTCACCGTTCCCCCTGATCACATGTTCACAACAGATTCAGTTACAGATGTGACAACTAAAAGTCCAATGTCAACTACCAGACCAACAAGACCACCATTGTTATTTTGCCCACCACTGTGGCTCCATGTGCAGGGCATGAATAAAAAAAAATACAAACAAGGAGACAAGGTCAGCTTCTCTTGCAAGCCTGGTTTTACAGTTGTGGGCCCAAAGTGGATTGTCTGTTTTGATGGGGAGTGGAGTGGTCCAATACCTGAATGCAGACGTAAGTAACATTTCATTCTAGAAAGCTGTATTTTATTAGTTTGCTAAACCGTTAAAGGTTACATGTAGTTTGTTATATCGACAAAATTTGAGACTTTTAATTTTAGCTTTAATATAGAAAAAAACAAATACGTACCCTACTCACTTTAATTTTCTATTCCATTCATTGTTTATTCCTAAATACAGTTCAATCATGTGTGTTTTTTTACAGCTTCTTGTGAACATATTCCTCCTGCTCCTGAATATGGAGAGAGTTATTTCATACCATCGGCACGTAATCCTTGGGACGGCTTCAATTGGGAGGACTTTCCACCACCAATTGACCATAACCCGTGGGGCGATTTATTTCCAGACTTGGACCTTACTTGGAGTCGAAACTTACTTCACCTCTTTCTAAGCTTGCAAGATGGTAGACTCACATGGGTTGAGATATTCAAGCTGTTCTTGAATGGAATTCATATCAGGAATGAACACTGGCCATGGAGTGCTGAGACACCATCAGATCTTCCCAACATTCCATGGGTAGAGATGTACCAGTTGATGCCCAACGGAATTCCACTGGGAGATGGTAATCACTTCGGATGGACTGAAATGTTTCAACAATTCCCAAATGGGTTTCCCATTGGAGGTAACACCCTTCCATGGATGATGCCTGGGAATGGGGGTCAAGGTGGAATGGGGCCGGAATCCGAAGATCCGAGTGGTGTGATGCCTGGAAATGAACATTATGAGAATGTTGGTTCGATTCCTTCTGGTAGCGAGCTTCCATGGGAAAATATGCTTCAGATGTTCTTCCAGTGGCTTTCAGCTGAAGTAAGTGATGGAGCAGGTGATGGTGTGACACCTGGTGATGATGATAGCTCAAACAACCCCACAACTATTGGAATAGCAGCACTCCTTGGACTTATGAATGGGCAAATACCATCGATAGATGTTGGATATATTCCATGGCAGCAACTGATTAGTCTGTTTCCCGATGGGTTATCATTTGCAGACGGACAGTTTTCATGGGACCTAATTCTCCAGATGTTTAACCTTTTGGTCCCCGCAAACGGGACTGGTGGCGGAGTGGGAAGTCCTGGGAATGTGGTTCCTTGGAGTGGTGTAGTACCTGCTGGTTTCTTCAATACTGGAGGTGCCGTTTTGACATGGGAAGACCTGTACCAAGCAACTCAACAAGGTCTTCCATTAGGAGGTACTACAATTCCATGGGAGGTCCTTTTTACAATGTTTCCAAACGGTCCGCCATCTCCCGAAATTTGGTCACAGTTCATACCAGTAGGCGGATTTGACCTGCCCGGTGGCGAATCCAGTTATGGTGACATAACTCCCTGGAGTGGTGTAATACCTGTAGGTTACCTAGGGGTTGGAGACGGCAGTCTTACATGGGAAGACATATATCGATACTTACCAGATGGAATTCCAGTAGGAGAAAAAACTGTACCATGGGGAAAGGTATTTGAAGAGTTTCCAAATGGACCCCCAGCAATGGAAACTTTATACATCTTTCTAGCCTCAGCTGTAGATGATAGTGTTATGAATCCTGGAGATGACAGCGATGAAGTCCCAGTAAGTCCTTGGAGTGGTGTATTACCTGTAGGTTACCTAGAGGTTGGAGACGGCAGTCTTACGTGGGAAGACGTGTATCGATACTTACCAGATGGAATTCCAGTAGGAGAAAAAACTGTACCATGGGGAAAGGTATTTGAAGAGTTTCCAAATGGGCCCCCAGCAATGGAAACTTTATATATCTTTCTAGCCTCAGCTGTAGATGATAGTGTTATGAATCCTGGAGATGACAGCGATGAAGTCCCAGTAAGTCCTTGGAGTGGTGTATTACCTGTAGGTTACCTAGAGGTTGGAGACGGCAGTCTTACGTGGGAAGACGTGTATCGATACTTACCAGATGGAATTCCAGTAGGAGAAAAAACTGTACCATGGGGAAAGGTATTTGAAGAGTTTCCAAATGGACCCCCAGCAATGGAAACTTTATACATCTTTCTAGCCTCAGCTGTAGATGATAGTGTTATGAATCCTGGAGATGACAGCGATGAAGTCCCAGTAAGTCCTTGGAGTGGTGTATTACCTGTAGGTTACCTAGAGGTTGGAGACGGCAGTCTTACGTGGGAAGACGTGTATCGATACTTACCAGATGGAATTCCAGTAGGAGAAAAAACTGTACCATGGGGAAAGGTATTTGAAGAGTTTCCAAATGGGCCCCCAGCAATGGAAACTTTATATATCTTTCTAGCCTCAGCTGTAGATGATAGTGTTATGAATCCTGGAGATGACAGCGATGAAGTCCCAGTAAGTCCTTGGAGTGGTGTATTACCTGTAGGTTACCTAGAGGTTGGAGACGGCAGTCTTACGTGGGAAGACGTGTATCGATACTTACCAGATGGAATTCCAGTAGGAGAAAAAACTGTACCATGGGGAAAGGTATTTGAAGAGTTTCCAAATGGGCCCCCAGCAATGGAAACTTTATATATCTTTCTAGCCTCAGCTGTAGATGATAGTGTTATGAATCCTGGAGATGATAGCGATGAAGTCCCAGTAAGTCCTTGGAGTGGTGTATTACCTGTAGGTTACCTAGAGGTTGGAGACGGCAGTCTTACGTGGGAAGACGTGTATCGATACTTACCAGATGGAATTCCAGTAGGAGAAAAAACTGTACCATGGGGAAAGGTATTTGAAGAGTTTCCAAATGGGCCCCCAGCAATGGAAACTTTATACATCTTTCTAGCCTCAGCTGTAGATGATAGTGTTATGAATCCTGGAGATGACAGCGATGAAGTCCCAATAAGTCCCTGGAGTGGTGTAATACCTATAGGTTACCTGCGTATCGGGGACGGCAATACAACATGGGAAGACTTATACCAAAGAATACCAGACGGCCTTCCATTTGGAAACTTAACAGTCCCATGGAAAAGATTGTTTAGAGCGTTTCCAAATGGCCCGCCACCAGTTGAGGATTTATTGACCTTCCTAAGGATGATTCGTGAAGGCAGTGGTATGAATCCTGAAGAAGGCAGTGGTGAAGTCCCAATAAGTCCCTGGAGTGGTATAATACCTGTAGGTTACCTGCGTATCGGGGACGGCAATACAACATGGGAAGACTTATACCAAAGAATACCAGAGGGCCTTCCATTTGGAAACTTTACAGTCCCATGGAAAAGGTTGTTTAGAGTGTTTCCTGATGGCCCGCCACCAGTTGAGGATTTGTTGACCTTCCTAAGGATGATTCGTGAAGGCAGTGGTATGAATCCTGAAGAAGGCAGTGGGGAAGGCCCAATAAGTCCCTGGAGTGGTATAATACCTGTAGGTTACCTGCGTATAGGGGACGGCAATATAACATGGGAAATGCTGTACCAACGAATACCAAATGGCTATCCATTTAGAAATGAAACCGTCCAGTGGGGGAAAATATTTAAAGTATTTCCAGATGGCCCTCCACCACTTGAAGATTTGTTGGTCTTTTTCAGGATGACTCTAGTAGGTAATGGTATGAATCCAGAAGATGGCAGTGGTGAAGTCCAAGTACGTCCATGGAGTGGTGTAATACCTGTAGGTTACCTGCGTATAGGGGACGGCAATACAACATGGGAAGACTTGTACCAAAGAATACCAGAGGGCCTTCCATATGGAAACTTTACAGTCCCATGGAAAAGATTGTTTAGAGTGTTTCCTGATGGCCCGCCACCAGTTGAGGATTTGTTGACCTTCCTAAGGATGATTCGTGAAGGCAGTGGTATGAATCCTGAAGAAGGCGGTGATGAAGTCCCAGTACGTCCATGGAGTGGTGTAATACCTGTAGGTTACCTGCGTATCGGGGATGGTAATGTAACATGGGAGGACCTCTACCAAGAGATGCCAAATGGCCTTCCATTTGGAAACCTTACAGTCCCATGGGAAAAGTTGTTCAAAGCATTTCCAGATGGCCCGCCACAAGTGGGAGATTTGTTGATCTTTTTCAGGATGGCTCATCAAGAAGGCAATAGTATAAATCCTGACGAAGAGGGGAGCGTTGAAGCTCCAGTAATTCCTTGGAGTGGTTTAATACCTGTAGGTTACCTGGATATTGGGAATGGCAGCTTAACATGGGAAAGACTCTACCAGCAGCTACCAAATGGCCTTCCATTTGGCAACTACACCATCTCATGGGAAAGACTATTCCTAGCATTTCCAGATGGGCCTCCATCTGTTCAAGAGTTGGTCAGACTGATTATGAGGAGCCAGAGTAGAATGAATCCTGGTGAAGATGCTGATGGTGAAGAAATGCAGAACTCCTGGAGTGGCATCATTCCTCAGGGCTTGTTGAATTTAGGTGATGGGAGATTAACATGGGAAGAGATTTATCAGGTAATGCCAGAGGGTATTCCACTTGGAAATAATACCATTCCCTGGAAAGTGTTATTTATAATGTTTCCAGATGGACCCCCACCTCCAGAGGCTTGGTTAGAACTTGTACAGGAAGGGAGCTTTGGTCAAGTTGCTTCAAATGATGAGGATATGGATCATCAACAGAATGAAGAACAAAGCAACAGCGCTATGTTCCATGGATTGGCACTATCCCTCAAGGCTTACTCAGTATTGGAGATGGGAGTATTACATGGGAAGATCTGGCTCAACTGATGCCAGACGGTCTTCAGTTTGGGGACAACAACATTGCATGGGAAGTGCTGTATATGATGTTTCCAAATGGACCTCCACTGGATGCTGCAGATTGGTCAGGATTCTCACCAGTTAGTCAGGGTGGTAATAATCCTCTGCAAGAAGTGATAGAGCATGTTGAATCATTTCCATGGAGCCAACTACTGGATGTAGTTGTACCTTGGTTGCCATTTGGAGATATTTTACCTGCCGGAAATGGCCAAAGTGGTGGTGATGATGAGACTCCAGGGGACCAGGGGAGTAACGGAATGATGGAACCTTGGACAGGAGTTATTCCATCAGGCCTTTTTAGTTTAGGAGATGATTTGACTTGGGAACAGCTGATAGAGAATATGCCAAATGGTATACCATTTGCTGGTGGACAAATTACATGGGAGGCTTTGTTTGAACTCTTTCCATCTGGGATACCTTCTGAACTTCAAGAGTGGCCATGGTCATTCGAAATGGTGCCCCAGAGTGGTAGTGAAGTGCCTGACAGTATCAGCAGTGGATCTGAAAATCCAAATCAATTAGCGGTAGTAATTCAACCACTTCTCGACCATTTATGGAGCGGCCAAATAGTGATTGATTTGATATCACACTTTGGAGAAGGCGAAGTACCTTGGGAACCATTAGCCTTGTTATTCCCAAATGGCATTTCTTTTGGAGAGGGGACGTTGTCATGGGAAGAACTGAGAGAATTGTACGAGAGCAGTATTTCATCAGGAATTGGTGGAATGAGGCCTGGAAGTGGAAGCGGAAGTGCCATGAGACCAGACACTGGAGATGAAGGTGGTATGATGCCTGAAAGTGGAAGTAGTATGAGGCCTGGAAGTGGAGGTGGTGATGATACAAGACCTGGAGGTAGTATGAGACCTGGCAACGGAAGTGGCATGTTGCCAGAGAGTGGAAACAGTATGAGGCCTGGAAATGATGAGGGTATGAGACCTGGCAATGGAAGTGGTGGCATGTTGCCAGAAAACGGAAGTAGCATGAGGCCTGGAAACCATGAGGGAATGATGCCAAACTTTTGTGTCAGACTTCCCTTTGGTGATTTTTTACCATCACGACTCAACGAAGGAGGTGGCATGATGCAAGATGGTGGAAGTGGCATGAGACCAGAAGTTGGAAGTGGCATGAGACCAGGAACTGATAGTGGG
The DNA here is from genome assembly GCA_911728455.2 of Marthasterias glacialis. NCBI lineage: Eukaryota > Metazoa > Echinodermata > Asteroidea > Forcipulatida > Asteriidae > Marthasterias > Marthasterias glacialis. The sequence goes on along the minus strand of OU452229.1, from coordinate 4,741,309 downwards.
AGTGACATGAGACCAGGAAACGGTAGTGGTAGTGGCATGATGCCAGAAGGTGGTAGTGGCATGAGACCAGGAAACGATAGCGGTAGTGGCATGATGCCAGAAGGTGGGAGTGGCATGAGACCAGGAAACGATAGTGGTAGTGGCATGATGCCAGAAGGTGGTAGTGGCATGAGACCAGGAAACGATAGTGGTAGTGGCATGATGCCAGAAGGTGGGAGTGGCATGAGACCAGGAAACGATAGTGGTAGTGGCATGATGCCAGAAGGTGGTAGTGGCATAAGACCAGGAAACGATAGCGGTAGTGGCATGATGCCAGAAGGTGGGAGTGGCATGAGACCAGGAAACGATAGTGGTAGTGGCATGATGCCAGAAGGTGGTAGTGGCATGAGACCAGGAAACGATAGTGGTAATGGCATGATGCCAGAAGGTGGGAGTGGAATGAGACCAGGAAACGATGGTGGGAGTGGCATGAGACCAGGAAATGATGGTGGCAGTGGCATGATGCCAGAAGGTGGTAGTGGCATGAGACCAGGAAACGATGGTGGCAGTGGCATGAGACCTGAAAGCGGTACTCCCTGGGGAAGACCCCCTGCAGAAGGTGATTCTGTGAAATTCTCCTGTTCGCCTGGCTTTGTGATTGTCGGATCACCCTTGCTAACCTGCACATGTAATGGAGTCTGGGATAATCTACCTCCAATGTGTAAAGGTATCTATCTAACCTGTTTACACTAATGTTTGCGTTTACTTAAATAGTTATGGAAGATTATAGTTAGTTTGTCAGAAATATGTGTAATTTGTAATATATCATAATTTTAAACAAAACATGTTTTATGCCTAAACAGGGTGCAACTTTTATTGACTCGTCTTTCAGAAAGCTTAAGTGATATATATTTATTTACCAAATTTGAATTCCACATTGATCATTTTGAGAAGAAACTAGTTTTACCAGATTATCAAACTATACTAAACATTAATCGACTTGTATGTGAATTATTCCTTGTAGAAGTGTTCACCACTACTACCCCCGATTATACCAGACCATTTGCAGAGCTGACAACGATAGATACACCAAAAGGTAGGCTTTGACATTTTAATCCAAGTAACTTTCACAAAACAGACATTTAAGACATCTAACCCTTCAGCCATCATGCTGAATTCCTGTTTTCTCTTTCGTGCATCGACTGAGAAACATTGGATTCACTTTTGTGTGCAAAGTACTCCAGGTTTTTTATATCAGCCGACGGCTGATATTTTGTGTTCCTGCTTTTTTTTTTATTTAAAGTCATATTTAATGAGGGTAAACCCCAATCAGTACATACATAGAATATAAAAATATTATACAAAAATATCATACAAAGCAAATAAGAAATATAGGCCTAAAAAATAAGAAATCGTATTAGCGAAAAAATAAAAGGTAAGAAATTAAAAAAATGAAATGTATCATCTTCTTTTTTTCTCACGAACTCTCGTGATCAACATGAAAATGGCTGTAACTTGCAAACGCTTCAAGCCAATTGTAACAAAACTTAAACACAATGACAACCGATCAAAGCTTGTACTAGGTATTGGCTCAAAGGTCACCTACAGGTCACATAGAGGTCATTTAAATGAAATAAGAGAAAAAAGCTCTTTTTCCACAATCCTGCCAAATGTAGCCATGTTTTTTATGCATCTTGATCAGAGCCCAACGTTAGGTCGGCTGATAGTTGTGCTTTGTGAAGCACAAACATTGTGCTCTTATTTTGTTTAATTGTTGTTATTGTTGTTGTTTTGTTTTGTTGTTTTCTTTTTCTAAATAACCCAGTCATTAAGCGTCAATAGAGAAGCTGTGGATGAAAGTGTGTGTACATGTACTTTGGTTGGATGGTACACTGTATGTTATGACCATGATCAATATGGATAAAAGTTACACACACAGGAACCCAACTGTTTAAATCAAATGGTGCTTTCAGATGCTTGCTGGATGATGTCATATAATTATGTACATTTCTAATGTGATTGAGCCAATGAAAGAATATCTTAAGGCAATTATTTGTGCATGGTTGTTTAAATATCGCCGTATTAACAATTTAATATCCTCATTTCTGTTCTCAGACCCATGCTTTTCAAGCCCGTGCGCCGAGAAAGCAAACAGTAAATGCATTTCGGCAGGGGATGATTCTTTCACATGTTCCTGCTTACCATCTTTCTCCGAGTCCGAAGGCCAGTGTGTTGGTGAGTAAAGCTTTTTTTTTTCCTTACAGCTTTTTGAACAGTTATTAAAAAGGCAGAGTCGTCATGATTATGGCTGTAAATGGAATGACCCAGTTAATACGTACGCATGTGCGCCGGTGGTCACATCACTGTTTGACAAAGACAGAACCCTTTGTGTTTTGACAGCAAGCGCGCACATGTGCAGTATAGGTGAGAGTTCATCTTTCCATGCACAGCAACCGGCCTGCTATAATCGTGAGGACACATCCCCTTTTAGAGGGATTGTTGGGCAGTGGTATGTTCCTTTACATCTTGTCCATGTTACACTCCGTGACTTGTACACTAAGCCAGGGATTTTCCTATCCGGGAAAAGCTTGTGGAATTTTTACAGTTTGGATCAGGCTTTTGAATCCATTTTAATTTGAAGTATGTTCACTGGTTTCAGTAAATGGAGATTGGCATACGACAACACTTTGACTGGCTCCAATGGTTATTATAGAAGCCATCGAGGACATGCATGTTTAGCAGAATTTTACAAGAGTGACTCAAAATATTGTTGAAATAATAAACCTTTGACCTGAAAAATTTTGTTGATCTCAAATGATAAACAAGATAATTTGGAGGTAGATTACATAATATCGATTGCAAGATTAGAGCAATAAGTAGCAAAGAACCTTGGTGTGCAAATTGGAATGACTTTGTTTTGTTGTTTGTGTACATAACTAATCTGTCGTAAATATGTCTTATTGCAGAATCGTCGTCATTCAGTGGAAATCTCAGAGTGACTGGGATTGGCAGTCGGCCCGTTGAGTTTACTCCAGATCTGACTGATCCATCCTCCCAGGCTTTTCAGATGCTGGCTCAGGGCATGGAATTCATAGTAAGACATTTTCAAGATTGATCAAAGAATATTGACATTTTAAAAAAGATTATACAATAAGTATAATCTTTTTAAAATTTCAACATACCAATATACACCGTGATAATTTAATGTGATGTTTGAAATCTCTGAATGTTTCCTTGGTTTCATTCCAAAATCGAAGCAATTTGCTCATTTTTTAAAATAATATTAAAGCATTCGGATGAAGCATGAGTTGAGGATGGCATTGCAATTTTTAGTTTTACAATAAAATCTGGCAGAGTATATTTTGCAAATAGCATACTTTGCAACTATTTGGCAAATGGCCAAATATAAAATGCTTTGTGGCAGCCTGGTTCTCATCACTTGGACTCCAAAATGTGGGGATGCCCAGAATTATTTAAACAATGAAAATGTACCAGTAAGTTAATTGCTACCTTCCATCACAAAACCTCCTTTGCATTTTTTGTCTTATCACACATGATATTTTTGTCTTTTTTTTTTAGATTGATGGAATATACAAGGAGAGCAGTGTGTCAGACCAGTATCTTGGAAGCACGGTCACTGGTTTTTCAAATGGCTCAATTGTCGTTGGTTACATTGCCAAATTCGCCGAAGGAAATGGCCAATCAACCAACTCAAGTGCAGTAGATTCTGCTTTCAAAGCATCTTACATGGAAAGTGTCAACAGCGGAAAACTCAATGTCACAGTAGATGTTGCAGCCAGTGGAGTTACAGGTATAAAGTCAGTTGAAGGACAAAGTACAGGATTGGGAATCATTTTTAACATGTGAATAATTGTCACGGTACCCGCTACTAATAGGATTCAAACTGCCCCTAGCTGTGGCAATCTTCGGTAGTCTAGTCATGCTAGTTGGTTAGATATCTGCTCTAGAATTGGCAGGGGTCGTGGGTATGAATCCCACCTGAGGATTATGCCTGTGGGCAATCTCGGTAGTCTAGTTGGTAAGACATCTGCTGTAGAATTGGCAGGGGTTGTGGGTACGAATCCCACTCGAGGATTATGCCTGTGGGCAATCACTGTAGTCTAGTTGGTAAGACATCTTCTCTAGAGTTGGCAGGGGTTGTGGGCTCGAATCCCACCCGAGGATTATGCCTGTGAATTTTCTCACAGGACTCGGGGGGAAAGTACTGAGCATCCAAATAACATAAATGAAATAGTTTCATTTTGAAGCTCACTGATCTTATAGCTCAAACCTCTCTGGAGGAACATTTCTGCCTCAAATACTGTCGAATGTGAGTAACTACCATTTAGAGACCCGAAAGATTTGCAGTTTAAACATCATGTACTTGAGACTACACATGCATATGATATGTATGTACCAGAGAGGAGCCAAGTTAGATGCAGGAGAAAATAGCAAAGGTACTCACATTGTGTCATGCGTTTGTCTCACTAGATCTTGATGAGTGTTTATCAATCAATACCAATGACTGCTCTTTGGAAGCTCTGTGTATCAACGTAGAAGGTTCATTCACCTGTGAGTGCCGATTTGGATTCGTCGATAAAGCCCCAGGAAAACCAGGACGATTCTGTGGTAAGATGAGAGTTGACATTTGACCTGAAACGATTTCATTTTTTTTCAGCAGTAGATAAGAAAGTAAGAGTTCTCTGTACTCAAATATTATTGTAACATCTTACTATCTATTGGTTGGTTGGTTTATTTAGTTTCCACTCAATTTAAAACAAATAATAAGAAACAAAAATAATAATGAATGAAAAGCTGAGTGGGGGACCATCAGGAAAACCATAGGGCTTGTGTATTGATGGCCCCTGAACTTGCCAATGGTAGGGTAGGCAAATTGGAATTTTGACTGAAAGAAAAAAATAATCTCCAGAATAGAAAGCCAAAACAAAAGACACGTTTTGAATAGCGAAAATAATTAATGAGCATTTCCAATCCCACCATTGGCAAGTACCAATATTTCTGTAATGTGAAGATGGTAGTATCTTGTACTGTTATTATTATTCAAACTGTGTTGATTTTTCCTTTCAGAATTAGTCACCACAACAAAGCCCTCGTACACAAGGTCGTACGTTGAATTCACGACAGATGATACTGTTGATGAAGAATTCAAATTGACGACAATGACCAACTTGCAAGAAACAACAGAGGATTTTGAGGAGGCAACCATCCTTGATGAAATGTTTTTCTCGACAACAATTGCTGTTGACGAGTCCACTGACGGTGTAACTGAGCGTCCGGAGATGGTACAGACAACAAAGGTCAAGCCAGAAGTAACAAAAGAATCGGAATCTTGGACAAAGCCTGCCGATGAGTCAGAGTCGACAACTCTAGAAGACCTTCCAGGTGCCGAGTCAACTGAAGGAGTAACTGAAAGTCCAGAATCGACAACTCAAGAAGACCTTCCAGATGCTGAGTCGACTGAAGGAGTAAGTGAACGTCCAGAGTTGGAAAAGACAACAGAAGGCGAGCCTGAAGTGACACGTGAATCTGAATCTCAGACAGAACCTGTGGCTGAAGCCACTGAAGGTGCCACTGATATACCAAAGGTGGAGAGGACGACTGAAGGCAGGCCTGAAGTCACATCTCCGACAAAACCTTCCAGCAAGTCAGAAACAGCAACTCAACCCACTGAGAAAACCGAATCAACAAACACTACAGTGCCAACAAGTATACCTGCGGAAAAAGAAAATGCCACTAGAGCAATACCACCGGTTTCACCAAAAGCGCCTGGAGCTACAGCCCAAGTGAACACAACAGCACCGACAAACGGTAAACAATCGATGCAACAACATTTTTCTGTAACAACAAAAATAATGTCAATTTGTATCCGTCAACTAAATAATGCTCAGGGTACTTAGCAAATATAACAACCACACTGGTATCTTTGTGGAGTGTCATGGCCGAGTGGTTAAGATCACCGGACTCAAGTACTGGTGTTGTTGACAGCAGAGTGTGGGTTCAAATCCCGGTCGCGGCACTTGTGTCCTTGAGCAAGACACTTTACCATAATTGCTTTGTCCTTCGGATGGGACATTAAGCCGTAGGTCCCGTGTACTAGGATAGGTAGTGCATGTAAAAGAACCCAGAACACTTATCGTGGAAGAGTAGGGGTTAACCCCGGTGTTGCTGTTTCACATGGCAAGCACCCTTGTCTACAGGTTTCCTCGGGCTTGAGAGCTACAGTGATTAAGTTCACTTATGAGGCATCCTTGGTTTCATTACCAGAAATATATAATAATAATAATAACATGAAAAAGCAAAGTAAATTGACAAAAGAAGTTCATAAATACAGTTCAGAATCATCCTTGAACAAGAACGTTTTTAAGCTATTCTGGAAACTTGGCAAAGATGGAGAAAGACGCACAGCAAAAGTTTCACGAGGTGGCTGCAGCAAATCAAAAAGATCGTTCTCCCAAGTGATTGCGTGATTGGTGCTCAGCTAGAAGCAGTTGGTTTAAAGATCTTAGACCACTGCGTCCTGCAGTGATAGAATGCTGGTTTTCTACCAATGCCAGGATGTCGGCAGAATCTGATATTAAGAAACATGCACTTGGTAACAAAATCTTAGTATATCCATTTTCAAACTTCCCTTAAAAAAGTATATCCGGAGGCGCTTACTGCACAAAATCTCAAACTGTCTTTTCACCGTGCTCCACTATCCTGTAATCACTCCCAGGAGAATGTTCTTGTCACATGGAATAAAGCGTCTAACCAACTTCCTCATGCAACAGATTTCATAAAAACAAAGGCATGGCTTAAACTTAAAGTTACTTGTGATCTGGATTAAACAAAAACAATTTTTTTCTCCATTATTTTGCAGATGCGTGTTTCTCAAGTCCGTGCAGCAGCAAAGCAAACAGTGAATGTGTACCCCAGGGTGATGAGTCGTACACTTGTTCTTGCATAGCCCTTTTCTTTGATTCAAACGGCCAGTGTGTGGGTAAGAACACTGAATATTTTTGTAATATGCCTTGCAATATTTTCTTATTTCTTGATGTTTGTACATATTATGCTGCTGTTGTTTTTGCCTTGTGTCATGTATACCATGGCAATGACGACTAATGCATACAGCTTGAGAAAAAGGAACTGACTGTTTTTCCAACTAACTTCAGTTTGGTTGTGGTCTTTATGGAATGGGGGGAAAGCAGGATGGCTGTAAAACTATACGGATCTACAACCAAAATGATTTGTAATGACAACAAAAACGTACCCCTCTGCTTTTCTTCTGACAACTTTTATCAAGCTTGGTGGAAGAAATGAACTTTGAAATCAGGCTGTCACTAATGCTGTACTTAGCTGGGCATCATTGTGTTTCTTTCTTTGGTGTATATTTCAGCGTCTTCATCATTCAGTGGAAATCTTCGACTGACACAGATCCAAAGCCAGCAAGCAGAATACACTGAGGAACTAGCCGACCCATCATCCCAGGCTTTCCAGTCACTGGCCGATGACATGACATCAGTGGTAAGTCATTTTTTTTATCGTTCTTTCATTCATGATAAAATATCTTGTCCTTAGCGATGAGCAAAATGATTAGGCTACATCCCATTGTGTACTCACAGTTAGGAGCTGAGCGAGCCATGACCCATGTTACACGTCAGTCACTCACACAGATCTGGGACCATGAACAAATTTATTTTGGGTCACACTAGCAATAAGTTTTACATATCTGGGCTAGTATGTTGTAAAAAATTGATACTTGTAGCCATCCACGTCCCTTGACTACCGTTAGCGGTTTCATTTGGCAGGTGGCTGTCACTTTTGTTACAGTAACGCAAGACCTCTGTATGTCAAGTTACCGTGTAGTAGAGTGCACAAAACACAAGCTCTACTTTTAAGGCACGAGGGTTTGAGCCTGACATGGCCAGTCCAGGGCCCAATTTCATAGAGCTGCTTATAAGCAGAAATGTTTCACAATTTTCCACCAAGCAATAATAACCAGAATACCAGTCATAGATGGCACATGTGACAAAGTATTTTGGCTGGTAACCATATTCCGGCAAGCCTAGTTTATGCTGAGCTACTTTTTGTGCTTAAGCAGCTCTTTGAAATTGGGCCCCCGTAAATTATTCTGTACGTTGTAAAACTCACATCCCTTTGCAGAACTATATTCTGTGTTATGTGACTTTGGTGGTTTTTATAGGCCCTAAGGACATTTTTGTAAAGCAACGCTTATAAAAGTGTAATATATTTTCAGATTGATAGTATATACATGGAGAGCAGTGTGTCCGACCGGTATCTTGGTAGCACCATCTTTGGATTTTCGAGCGGTTCAATCATTGTCGATTACATTGCTCACATTGAGGATGCCAGCGCCGAAACGACCAACTCAAGCGTGGTGGAGTCTGCATTCACAGAGTCTTACATGCACAGTGTCAACACTGGCAGACTTAATGTCACTGTTGATGTCGCAGCTAGTAGAGTTACAGGTACCGACATTGCTTTGTACACTTACTGCTTGTTTGAATAGTTGTATGGTTACCGGTTTAAGTTTGAGACTCATCTGGGTAATGTACGTGTTTGCACTAAAGAGTAAGTCTTGTAAGTGTGATATTTTGCATGTTTTGGTTGTGGATTTGTTTTAGACTAGTATTGATCTTACCATTACGGATTCACCTGCTCTTTGTCAGAAAACTGACAGGAGAATATGAACTCAATTGTCATTGTTTTTTTCAATTGCAAATCATGTGATCCGCCTTAAAAAAAAAAGGTCCTGTGCCACTCGGATACAAATGAATGTTTGGTCATCTGTCTAATGATCTAAACCTTTAACAATAAACTACTTTGGTTATTTGCACTGGATCGCTGGGCTACTGAGCAGCAAGCCCCCCCCCCCCTCCCCACCCAGCTAGCAGGTCCCCTCTGCAACATCGATATCTATGTTCCTCATAAGACCGTCTTTGTCATTGATACTCTGGAACTCACATTGACTCCATCTCCATTTGCCACACTTCATCTAGATTTCAATGAGTGCCTGTCCACCACGACCAATGATTGCTCAGTCAATGCCAGCTGCATCAACGTCGAGGGATCGTTCACTTGTGAGTGCCACTCTGGACTCATTGATTTGGCCCCACAAAAACCAGGACGATTCTGCATCGGTGAGACCTTATCTTATCTTTTTCAAGTAGAGTAGATAATAATATTCTGCTCAGCTGACTTAAACCAACAGTTTTTTGGCATAAAAATTTTAAGTTAACCATTGGCTGCATACCTATACACTAATGTGAGTAGCTCGTTCAAGGTGGTTTACACCAATGCAGTTATGGCCGCCACACGCACGCACAACGCTACAATAGTGTGTCAGCTGTGCATATGTACCAATCAGCGTGGAGGATTTGTAGTGTGAGTGCGTCGATGTGCGTGGGCGGCGGCCATAGCTGCAATGGTGCAAACCCCCATGGACGAGCTGCTCGGATTAGTGTATAAGGAGTTGAGAGGGTTTGTGGTATATGCCCTCTAGCAATGACCAGGGGTAAAACTAATGCAAGGTATACTTTGATACATGGTTTGAAAGTTCTTTATCAATGATGTTACAGTCAACTACACTATTTCAGAGAGATTTCACGAGTTGTCATGAGTTTGTACATGGCTGGACCCAACATGGCTGCGAAACGAACTTTTCCCGGGGTCACGCAACCTCTCTCTATTTCGACTTAGTATAACTGTGTTATATGTTTTCGCTCTAGCTCCCCTGCCTGAAGTATGTGACAATAAAGTTGACATAGACTGCTCACCCAACGCTGCCTGCTACGACACTGACACACGCCCCGAGGGTTACAGCTGTCAGTGCCTGTCTGGATTCCGCGATCAATCCCCCGACATCAGCCTTATGCCAGGTCGAGTCTGTGAAGGTAAAATTCAGTAGTTTTTAGAAGCGTCTTCAGCTTTGACTTTGGCCATTGGCTTCTGAAGGCAGGATGTAAAGGTCAAGGAAGCCTTATCGCTTTTAATAATAATAATAATAACTAGTTCTTATGTGGTGCATTTCACAATAGCATCTCAATTGCGCTTTACATTCCTGTAATCTTTCTCAGCTCCCTGGGGAGTATACAGCCCCGAGCTGCCGTGGTGCTCCGAAGGCTTTTTCAAACACAACATCAACCTCTACCCTTCGCAGTATACCCCTGGGTGAAGACTGAAGAGAAGCATTTTATAGTAAAGCGTCTTGCTCAAGGACACAAGTGTCATGACCGGGTCTCGAACCCACACCCCGATGGCTTAACCACCAGAACTTGAGTCCGGTGCACTAAATCGCTCAGCCAAAACACGGCACGCTTTTGGCTCCGAATTTAATCAGGACCATTTTTTTTATATTTCATATTACATATTTAATGAGCTTTTAAGAATGGGTCTTGAAAGCAAACAAAATCTATTATTTAACTCTTAAAATGTATGTGTTTTGAGAAAACCAGTTAATATTGTGGGTATGCATGTAGGGACTGAACGCTAAGGTTACTGGATTTAGTCTAGGGGGTCCAGATGGTATTCTTTAAGGCCCTGATAGAGTGGCAGGAGCCGAATCCAGAGCTGTTACCGTAAACATGGCCAATCTTGTTCCTTTTTAAATGAAAAAAAGGTTTCAGTTTAGTTTAAATGAGTTTTATATGAACACTACAGGCTGACGTCTGCCAAGGAATCATTAGAGAGGCTTGTAAACAATATACTAACAGAAATTATTTTTGATCAAAGGAAAAAGGAAGAGTGTGGAAGGGTTCTGATATTAAAAAAAACAGCAGTATATTCTAAACATTTCCTACCAGGAATAAAAGCAAGGAAATCTTGAATTGAAATTTGTTTATTTTCACGAACAACTGAATTTTATATTGATAAAATATCATTAGTACTCAATTGTTTCTGTCTTCAGAAATTTGCCCATCAACCAACTGTTTCAATGGTGGTTCCTGTGTCACTGTCTATGCGACTGGGGAAACAATATGCAGGTTTGTCAATCATTTCAAGTTTTTAAAGTAAGGGACAGAACAGTTTTGTTTTAAAACACCCGAATGTTTTCTCATAATTCAGCGCAGTTTCTTTGCTTGTGTTTATACTAAAACTTGGGTTCCTCTTTCACTAACATTGTTGCAGTTGACCAGCTCCTCGGTATCCAGTATTGTGAGAAAAAAACTATTTTTTCAACCGCCCCTTGGTTGTTAATCAAGCCAAAGACCTTCATATTACAGATATCTCTAGAATTGGGGAAGCTCCTGAGCTTGCATTCCCACTGGAGGAACTTATGCAGTTTTTTTTTCTCGGTGGATGTCGACTTTCAAATCACAGCCTTCTACTTTCTAAACTAAATCATTCAAAAGGCAAAAGGTCATGGTTTTGAATGCCACATGAAGCATCTCTGTATTTTTATAACTGTTACTGGGCTTGTGACTGAGTATAAAAACAGCTTTGCTTTTCACTTCACACTTGTTACTTCTTAAAGCCCCAGCTCAACATTGGTAAGAAGAAAAACAAAAATGTTCACATATTTACATATACCTTACATTGTATAAAGATAATGATGGTTAAAAACTTTCCTTGAAATATTTCTGCCTGAAGTGGTATAACTTCTAAGTAATAAATGAAATAAAGGAATGCTAAAGGAATGCGTACAAAAATGTTGAATGCATTTTTTACCGTTTTCTCACAAATGAAACAACGAAATGAGCTGACATTTTCACAGGTTGGTTTTATTACAGATATCTTGATTTGTGCAAAGAATGGAAGCATTTACAGTCAGTTTGCCAATGTTAAGCTGGGGCTGTCAGAGGTTAAATACCAAAATCGTGTATTAAAATTCCCAAAGTAAACTCGACATTCTGTTTATGTTTTTATTCCACAGATGTCCAGAAGGCTTCACTGGGAACAAATGTGAGAATGTTGTTGAGACAGGTAAATGAGCAGTCAAAATGTAATAAAAAAAATGTTTAAATCTATCTTCATTAACTATTAACTGGAGATTTATTTGAGAAGAATGTGAAAAGAGAGTGACCAAAACAAGTCTTTTATTTTGTACATGTATTACGTGCGTACATCTTGTTTTGTAGATAATTAATTTGTGCCTCAATGAAATTGAAGCTCAAAATAAAAATCTATAAAGACACATGTACTGTCTGAACTCTACAGAGCTTTTAATTAAAGGGGCATGGGTGAAAAACCATTTTGGAAAAAAATATCAGTTTGAACGAAAAAATTCTGCGTTCAAATTAAAATAATCTTCGTTTAAATGAAAAAAATCTGTGTTCGAAGATTAATCTTCGTTCGACTGCAAAAAATGTCCCTTCAAAAGCTCTGTAGACCTCTAATATAAACCAAACAAATATTGAAGAAGCTCACCCTTCTTATTGCATGATAGGTTTGTCAGACACCCTTATCTTAGTCATTAGCCTCATCTCAGTCGCCAGTCTCATCCTAATTGGGGTCGCCCTCCTCCTCTGCTTCACCTTCTATCATCGCCATACCAAGGAGAGCATCAAGAAGCTGTCCTTAAGGTCACCAGCCACAAGGAGGGAAACGTCTCGCTTCTTGCAGGATGTCGACGTCTGGGATCCAATCATCTTGGATGATAGATCCAGTAATAGTCACCAGTCGATCAGAGAGGTTGGTAAATAGACTAAACAAAATGGGTTACACACCTATGTTCCGACACCCGTATGCTCCATCACCCCGGTGTTAAGACACCCCTGTGTTCCGACGCCCCTACAAAAGTGTGTTCCTAATCCTTACCCTAACCCTAGCGTGTAGATCACGAGGTGGTTATCGGAACATAGGGGTGTCCGAACAATAATCTTGGCTGTGCCATTTTGGGAGTCAAAGTGCCTATTTGAAATACTGCAGTGTAACAAGAAAATTGTCCCGAAAACACTAAATTTCTTATTTTCATTTGTCAAAATCAAGAAAAAAACCCAGATATATGGACATGCACGAACTATTTTACAAAACTCTTTTTCCATAATTTGTAACAAATTCAACTCGAGAATTGAAGCAAAGGAATTTTACAACATTGTAAAATAATGTGATTGTAAAAACACCGAGTATAAAGATGCAATATTAAAGGTTACACTATCGAATATTGGAAGAGTAAATTTATAAATTCAAATCCTCTGGCTTAGAATTATATGCTACAAAAGTAAGTTGCAAAAACTTTCTTGACGTAAATGCTTGTATTTTGAAGATAACTCTTGTTTTGTGATTTGTTCTGAAGTTAGTACATATTATACTCAAAAGTGTAAGTATTTCAAGCAGAATTGATTTTCAGGGTGAATGACGATAGTAATTTTACATGTAAGCATTTGAAATTTCATTTTAGAAATAAGGAACTTAGTCTGTACTTACTCAAGTTTATATTATACGTATTTGAGCATGAAAGATACTCAGCTGGATGGAACTTTGTTTTCTTTCTCAGCCTCGACGAAACGAGCATATGACAACTTTCTCTGAGCCAGTACGTCATGACAGCGACGACGTTGGTATCCACAACCTGGATTTCATCGATGAGGAAGTGGAATCCTTGGCCAGGACAGTCACAAGTGCCATGAGCAAACTGCCAGAGGTCGAGGTAAATCACCGATTCTGGACCGAGCACACATCAGATGAATTTTGCGGCATGTAGTTAAACGGCCAGTGCTGTTTTCACGATACAAAATCACATGAATGATATACAATGTAGAATCTTGCTGCCATACACAATAACATGATTAATATAGAATAATCAGTAAAAGACAAAGAATTGGTAATTATTTACAAATACTTGTAATACTTTCATTTTAAAATCTTACTCAGTATAAAGCTTGTACCATTAGTAATCCTCCTGAGAAATACTTCGCCTAAGTCCGAAGAAAAGAGCACGAAATTGCTGCAATCTAGAAAAGCGTTTACATGCATGTATGACCTGCACAAAATCCCTGAAAAACAAACATACTCAGTTATTCGTTTCATTGTTTCCACTAAAAGGTGGCCAGGGGTTTTTGTTTTTTAAACTAAAGGATGGAATCTAATTAACTTTTCGAAAAAACCAATGAAGTGTTATACCTTAAGTGTAGGACTTGGGAGTTTGCCTAATCCAAATTCCAATTTGATTGGTCAAAGATTCACATTTGCATAAAGGTCAGCCCTGCAGCCCAAAAAGGAGGCTTGCCTTGGTGGCTTACATTTAACTAATGGGCCGTCACCAAGGCTAGTCTAACCACAAACATTGCACATCAACCGGAGGGGCAGAGGGCGATATAAAGAAAAAGGCTGAGCCGTGTATATTACATTACGGCTCTCATGACTTGGGGGTCCTCCGCAGTGAATAATGTATTTTATTGTTTATGCGATAACATGAATAATAGGGTTTGGGCCAAGTAACAACTCAAACTTTACATGTAACTGTAACACAGTAATACCATCAAATTATCTTGATGTGTTTTTGCAGAGGAGAATGCGAAAGGAAGTACCGTCTCTTGGTAACTACTCCCAGGCACCCGATGTCGGTTCAAACTTTGTCCGTCCATACATGGCTCCGGAGACAATCCCACTGGACAGCTATTTACAGGTACAGTTTTTTTAAGTGTCATGAACATCTCTCCTTATCTGTGCTTGTTGAAAGGTTTGTTTTCATACTCAGAAGTAGATTTAGCTTTTTGGGTAACACCCCGGGTCATAATTATATACAACTTGCATGGGAACTACGGAAATTCAAACAGCTTGTTTTGTTGAGTTTTAACGGCATTTCAACTGGATTTGCTAAGTCTGAATATATCATAACGAATTCATCCAGTGAGGGCGCCTTATAGCGTATGTTTTGGTATTGGGTCACCCCTGTGATCGATCACGATGGGTCGATGTGCGAAACCTGGGAATCCAGGGGCTGCACACGCGCAACATTTGTGTATGACTTGTGGAAGGTTCCCGCCGGAGAAAGTCAGTGCTAAATTAGACATCTGCGAGGGCACATCAAATAAAGTTATCAAACTAAAACAGCTCCTTCCGTATTCCAATGATGTCAGTAATAATGATTAAGAGTTGAAGAGTTGAAATATCAGAGATTTAACCAGTGCTCTAGCACTCAAACCTTTGTTTTCTGTTTCCCATTTTGTCTGTATATAAATTATTGTTCGTTCAGTCAGAGTTTAACTCGCATAGTTTTTACACAAGTCCATGACAGCAACGGCTTGTTACACTATTCAAACTTCAAAACACATTTGATTTTTTTTCAAGAGTCCCAGTCACAACCTCACTCTCAACTGAGTACGTAATGATTACATGATTGTTTTTTTTCTTTCTAATTACCCCTATTCTATTTTTTAATTATTTCTAATTGAAGGATCCACGGCGCTACTCTGCTGCCTACGCTGAAGATTCCCGTGGCTACGGCTATGGCCGACCCTCAAGGTCAAGTACTGAGCCTCACTATCACCATGGTAACATGAACCTCCAGCAGGATCTACGAGCCGATAGAATGTACCTTCCCGCCAATGACCCCACAATGATGGAGCCAGGTTTACAGAGGGAGCCCAGCCAACAAAGTGCACAGCATCCCCCAGCATCTCGTGTGTACATTCCGGCAGCTCCAAGTGAGAACCCCCCTCCCCCACCCCCACCACCACCTCCAATACAGGGACACAACCGGAACTACTAAGGCCAGGCTTTTTTTCAGGTACAGCCCATGCAAAAGGTACTCAGTATGGCCAATAAATATACATTATGCATCAGGCCTGAGGTTTAAAATATAGAATAATCAGGGGGCATGTGCCCCCACAATTTTCAAGTGCCCCCCCCCCCAGGTGCTGCCAATGACAAAATACAGATATCTATGTAATGCATTAAAAAAACATGACCCCTGGCCCCCCACCCCCCTCTGAAAAGCAATTCCCGCTGTGCCCCCCACACCCCCACCCCCATTGAAATCTAGACTAAGCCGCTACAATGCGTCATTGTCTTGGCCATGGTTGTGGCGTCCCTTTTAAAAAGAATTCCTGACGATTTTCTGTATAGAAGTGCCTCTTTGTCAGAGTGGTAAAACATCCGGCCTGAAAAGTTGACCTCATGCAAGAGTTGGTAACTCTTACCCCCATGCGTTAACAGCTATCAACCCTGTAGTCAAAATTTTCAAACATCAATCAGCGCGCCAATAATCTGTGCATTATGGAATTTCTGAATTAAACCTAACCCCGGCAACCAGTCCTGACAAACCCTTATAGCTGGATTCTGGTGGTCTGGAGCATGGGGGGGGGGGGGTCGATTTCACTGAGCAATAAGATTTATCTTGAGGTTAGTTTACACTATCACCATAGTAATTTATACTGCGACAATTACTTAGCAATTATTCATTTATGTCACTTAAGACTGATGTCAGTGCTTGGTGAAATCAAGCCCATGGATGGTTAAGAATATTTAAGACTCCATACTGAAAACAGCAAATAATTGAACATTATCTGCAGGCAATAAGTATTCCAACAGACCTTATGCGTCTGTCGTCATGAGTCCCATAGAAATATGTACAACAGCGCCCTCAATGAGGTCAAAACGGCCAGAAGTTCACTGTAGGAAAACGGCTGTGCGTACCCTCTATACGAGGACACTTTTTTTGTTCAAACAAAACAGGGCCACTTCTTTTTTTCCGTCCTTTAGGTACATTAGTTTGCCAAGCATCAACCAGACATTTTAATTCGTTGTTGATTTTGCCAGATTTGGTCCAAACACCTAATGTTTTTAAATGTATACATTTATTGATGCTTCAAGCGTGTGTGATATTATTAGGTATACTGTTAGTAAGTCATTACTTTACATGCGTGTGCATCTGCTGCATGCCCAAAGTTTTCGCTGACATACAATACTGTGTTAGTTTACTGAAAAACACTCATTCCTTCAATTCCAAGACATTTCTTATGAAAGAAACTGATACTTCTGCTAAGACCTGGAATCTTTGCAAGACACACGTAAAAGGCAAGTCCAGAAGTTATTCTTGCATAAATCATCAAAGCATTTCCTATGGCCTGATAATTCTCAGCGGCAAGGGAGGCATTTGCCTCCGTTGCCCCCCTGGTCATTGCCTTGGTGCCCCTTGAAATGTTCCAATAGAAATTTACAATTTTTCCTCGTAATAAGGTGCCCTTTACCATGGAGAAAATGCCTTGGTGCCCTTGCCCTTCCAAGAACTAAGCAAACAGGCCCGGGCTTCTGGCAATCGATGGAGCCAGTTTGTATGAAGTGGGCGTGGCTTACAGTGGAATTACCTCACACTTAATAATCACAGGATACATCCTTTTTTTTCAAGTCAAACTTGCTTACATATTTAGTTACTTATCAACTAGTTCTAAGCCAAGATTTAATCATATAAATTGTGTTTGGTAATCTTTTTAATATCGCTTCTCCGTTAAAATTTGTCTATATGTAGAATGCATTAATGCAAATCATTTTTAATGAGTTTTCATCAATTCAAACCATTTTATTTTTTAGTAATATACATATATCTTGTTTTGCACAGTATGTAAATGTTGCACACCTTTTTTAATCCATATCCCTTATTATATTTATCGAATTTTATAAAGCTTTTGTCAGTGGTCAAAATACACACTTTGCAATCGGCCTTATTTTTGACTGCAGGAGGGCACCCCTTTGGGGTAGATTCCCCAATCTAACCATAGAAATAGTGTGGTAAACCAGATGCAATTAGACTTCTAATAAAGCAGTAAGGTATTTTCTCTTTTTAATTGACAGTTGTACAATGTAATCATTGTACGATATCTTCTTGGCATATTTGTATTTTTAATGTTTTGAACTATTTGTGTACTTTCAAAATGGAATTAGTATCGTGCCCTCTTGCTGCCAAAAATACGGCCTATTGGTTCAATGCATGAAGTTCATATCTCGGCTAATGTTTTTTGTGTGCATTTATACGCACGTGTTTTTGAGAGATACAACTGACATGTATCTGCAGTTACAAAAAAACACATGTTGTGCTGTTGACCCAAATCACCCCCGTGACATCACATGACTGATCTTGTTTGCGTCACTTTGGGAGTCGGAGTGCCTCCCGTGTCTCACTCCCGTGTTACTGTATAGGTGACACGCATGCAGTCAGACGGGCACCATATCTTTACATGAAGTTTGGCTCTCGTAATGGCTGACCGTGGGCAGACAGTAGCCATGTGTGATGTCAGTGCAAGAAGTCAGTACCTCGTCACACGACATTGTCGCCCCAAGACTGAATGGCTAGTTCAGTACAGACCTTATGCATTGATGTCATCCTGATGAAACAATGAGAAGAAGGAAAACCCGCACATCGACATGTATGTGCACACCACGTAAGTTGGGCCAACGAGCAACCTTCTATTGACCTCTATGGGAGGGCGCCCTATTCTCGTGAGATCACATACTTTTTTATTGAAATATTGTGTGACCATACGGTGATTGTTGACAGCAGTTTTGGGTGCTCCGATTATAGAAGGCTAGTCCTTCTCTGGATGTAACCCCCATTCATACTTTAATTGTGTACTAGTTATTCAAGGTTATGTTTTTTTTTAACTTGTATTGCACCATGTTTGGGTTTTACCAAACGGTGTTTATGTATGTACATGTGTGAATGGAAATAAACAAACAAACAAACAAACAAACATGCACAACGACTTTATACAATTGTCAATTAGTTACGGTGTGATACAGATTTGCACCAGTGAACATTAACCATGAATGAAGTTAACAAACATTTTGATGGCACGATTTGAAGAATGTATTCATGAACTAGCTGGGAGATGATTTTGTGTATTTGTAGTATTTACTGATAAGAAATATAGTGGAAATAGAATAGTGTTGAGGCTCTGTTTGAATTATATTAACATGTATTTAAAAAGCAAAGAATTATATTTCTTAATAGTGCATTTAGAGACTGACAATCAGTGTAAGAAAAAAATATGTTCATTTATTGTACTGACTTAAAAAAGCAAACAAATTTTTAATACTCTATGAAATCTTTTTATCTACATATTTCTTTTCTTGATAATAAAATCTATAAAGTTTCAAATGTCATTACATGTATTTGTTTAACATGGGAGTTGATTTTTTGTGTCTGGCAAGGAGCAAGGTCGATTAAGGACCAATGGTTAACTAGTAGTTGGTTAGTGACGTACGTAGCGCCTGTGCCCTGAAGTTGGAAGTGTAAACGACTCTAGTCATGTCACGTCCATGCGACCATGAGAAAACAGCAAAATCAACGTTATCACTTTTCTGATAACCGGTCCCGCTTATTCACGACCAGCCTCTCGAGGTTGGTTTCAGTGCTGGTTACCCAAAAAGGTAACCAGCGCTGCGACCAACCTCGATAGGCTGGTCGTGAATAGTCGACTAGACTAGTCCAACCATCGTTGACTAGCGTGAGTTCAATCAGAGTTAGTCAAACTATGGTTAACTATGGTCCTTGATCGAACTTGCTCAAGGTTTTTGTTTACCACATTTCACTGTTAGATTTTAATGTCTGACGTCTGAGTTCTGATGTTTCACCAGCTAGTTTGTTTAAAGTCCTTCCTTTTTTATTTTTATTCAACACATACTAATATGGGTAAAACAGAAAACTGACATACCGTTTCTTGATAATATACTATGGCTTTATTTCCAATGAAGTTAATTTGCTTTCAGTCATATCACAAAGTACTGAGTATAAAATATAATTTGATGACTGGTAACTGAAAAAATAACGTCTTCTTTTATAAAGTGGATAACAGTACAAATCGTCCTGAGAAATATTCACATCTGAAATACTTCAATCTGCAAGAAGATGATCCTGCAGAACTTGGTTCTATGCCAATTCTAAATTAAATCATATGTCCATGAACAATATCTCCCCCAAAAGGTTGTTGTGACCGCCTCATTTGATGAGTTTCACAGATTGATTATATTGAGAACTAGAGGACGAGAATAACATTGTACACTTAAAAAAAAAAAAAAACAGGTACTTCCAAAACACCATTTTTTACAGATGTTGATAAAGGACCAGCTTTCAAGTTCAATTCATGAAACCAAAGTTCTTCATCATATTTCAATTTTCTTAAACCACTTAACAAACCTCCTATTTAGGAATTGTGTCTTAAACACTTTTGACCTAAACTTCATTACTACAAGAGAGCTGGAAAGCACCCATGTTACGGCACAAAGTTACCTAGGTTTGCAGATCCGGCCCAATGATAAGCAACAGTTAATCTTGACCAGGAATTTGGGAGATTTGTGACGGTCAGGGCTAATCAGCAAATACTTTCAACGTTAAATTCTTGATAAACAACTTTATCGAACTTACACAAAAACAAATTTAATATTAAACCGATTTAACAACAAGTATAAACTGTATTAATTGTCTTTGTTTGTTTTGTTTACCAAACACCGATGTGTGATAAGCTTTCCAGAGTCTTCTACAACTCCACAGACAAACTACCCAGATAGGATTCGAACCCTCTACCACTAGACAACTCAGCGTGCCCAGTGACAAGAGGCCAGTTCGAATCCTGTAATTAGCAGTGGGTGCTGCAACAAATATAACCTAGTTCTGAACAGTATTTCAATGACAAAAGATCCATAGCGTTATACATGTATTTAAGAACTAGAACAAGCACATAACTCTGCCGACACCTCATGGTGAATTGCATACCAATATCCACTTGGAAAATGCTTGCTGTGTAAACTGATGAGTGACCAGTGTAATATGATTGGCCAGTGCGCTTGTCTCAAGTCAATGGGCAAAAATGCTTCTTGTCGGTCCATGTCGCATGGTTATGTATGCCCTCTAGTTCTTATATACAACTCTATTCCCAGATCTCAGTGCAGCCGTCTTGGTTTATTCCATTCCAAGCAATGTGACAAAACAGAGGGCAAGGTACTTTGGTCTCTGTTAATTAAAACTGCAGGGAACCTGATGAGTAAAGATGACTGCAGTGTGGAAAGGCTCTATAATGTATATCAAGGTGGGAAATCCGTGTAAACTGAATAAAAAAATACTTTCAAAAATATTCTTTTTTTAAGAATTTGAAAATGTCTTGGGCTTTCTCATTCAATGACACTTTCTCTTTATTTAAAGCACCCCAGAAAACATAAACAAAATTTGTCTACATGATATAGTTAGTCATGAAACGTTGGACAAGATATTAATCCTGATCTAGATATTCTGTCGGGTGTTCAAACTTGGTGATCCCACCAAATTTGGCAGAAATTTATCCCCTCTTGCCTGTGGTGCTAAGTTATAAAAATACTGTAATACAAATCAAGATAAATCAGGCTGTCCAAAATGAAAACGGACAATCCTCTGGCTAAAACTTTAAGGCACAGATAATTATTTCATAAACTCCTGTTACAGTTATGACAATCCTATGGGAAAGAACATGTGGAATGAACTACTCCAAATCAACAGAGCAACAACATATTGTTTGTGTTTTACCCATACACCAACGTGTGTATACTCAGTACTTTCCCGAATCCATATTCATATTCAGCTGCAATGACCACACTCTTCTTGAGAGTGGGGAGGCATTTAGGTTGAGTCTAGATATAGGGACATTATCCCTTCTGGCATCCCATAGATCTGTCTGTGACGGTAAGTTATAGACCTTTCTTTTGCAACGTCACAGCCCGAGTTTTTGCCAACCAAGATGGAGAAACTACGGGGAGCCATCAATGCAAAGCAAAAACAGATAATCACGGTTTGCATAAATGTCACACAAATATTCACAAATTGTTTAGAATTTGTTGGAAACAAATCAACCAATCATAGGATGTATTTTCTTCAAACAGAAAGTTTGCAAAAATGTTGAATTTGGTCACAACGTCTCTCAACAAGACTTGAATGTTTTGCTACATTTGGCCGTCCATGCCAACCAGCGCGGTTTGTTTATCAACAACAAAAAGGTCTATAAAGTCCTGTGGTAATTCATGCATCAATACAAGTCCCACCTGATGTTGCTTCCGTTGAACCTTCCCAGTCAAACACTCCAGGGTTCCCCCCTGACTGATTTCTCAAACCTCTTCTTGCTGTTGAAACTCCACCAATGTTGAGTTATCCACACCAATTGACAGAAACTCCACACCATCCAATCCCTTGGGAATGAAATATAACAAACAAATGCAGCACTTGCAAAATTAACGTAATTTATGAAAAATACTTGGACTTCTTAAGCTTATGTCTTGTATAAAGAGTTATGATGTACCATTCGCACGCACATCATACACTTCCGATGCTCTACATTACTACGGTCCTCGTCTTTGGAATTGGGTTGACCATTCGATCAAAGCCTTATCCTCTGTGGCTAGGTTTAAAAAATCTTTAAAAAAAGTTCCTTACTTCCCAGTATGTGACTTAGTTTCTATATCGTTCTTCTCTTTTAAGTTTTGCTTACTTTGTCATTGTCATTTTCTCCAGCAGCTTGTTCTTCTGTCTGTCTGTTTTGCCTGTCTGTTTGTTTTGTCATCGTTTTGTTCCAAACATGTTCCTTTAGTTTATGTATTTTGTTATGCTAAAGGCAGGCCACTGCAAGCCATCAGGCTAATCTTTGACCTTGCCTCCATGCGCTTTCCCCATTAGTTAATTCTTATCTTGTCTTTAACATTACCCATTGTTTGTAGCTCTTTAACTTGTGGAAATGTGTGTGGAAATAAATGTGAATTGCATTGAAAAATTGAATTGAGATGCATAGCATAAAGTACCATGCATTTTGGAGCACAAATAGGCCAGTCAGTGTCACAGTCAGTTTTTGTTTCTTTGGCGGGGTCTCAGAAACCCATTCTTTCCCCCATACTGTCAGTAAGAAAGAGACGGGTGGCAAGTAAGGAGCAAACGTTTTGATGGGATGGAGACAGCATATAGGTTGGGCAAGAGATCAGTCAATCTTGGCGGGGCCCACGAGAACAACAAATTGGAAAGGCCAGGGGTTGCAACTGAACGAGGGTGAAACCCCTTCCCCCTTCAGCCGCAAGGAGCCTTTGATCTTTTCAGGGCTTACCTTTTTGGATCTGATCAGTTTATGATCTCTGAATTCAGTCAATTGAGCTCGTAGAGTCAGTTCACTGTTGACAAGAAATGCTTCTCGACACTTTTGATACAAGTCTTGAAAGGAGAGTCCTATAAAAAATGGGGGGAAAGCAATTTTGTTCAAATATGTTCATGCCTTCTTAAATCAGTAGATAACCTGTATACACGCAAATATTGTCCGAGGCAGCAAACGGAGGTCGTGTAAACACGCCATTGTGTAAAATCGGAATACCGGAACAAAGGTCAAGCGGACATTTTGTTTTCGTGCGCGCACAGAGTATGCACTCACCATGCAACGCTTCATTTCACCCACACCAAGGGGACGGATGGTATTGAATTTTTTGCAGATTTGTGCCTATTATGCAGGGCTTATTGTGTAATTCCCGATTTCAAACCTTTGTCATTTTGTTCCAAGAAGAGGATTACGAGACATCGAGAGGCTTCCATCGTTGTTTGTTCATTGTATTTCGGCTCAACAGAGGTAAGTAAGAGTGGACTGAGTGACCAGCCTTGGTTCCAAACTGAGGAACAATCCTCGGATGGCCAAGGTTTTGCATTTCACAATGTGTGAAGTTGACATTTTCTCGGTCGAGAAAAAAAAATAAATAAAATTCTCAAGAACGAAGATGCTGTGATACAAATATCCTTTCAAAAAGATGAACGTCTTAAAACAAGCCATGAAAGGGCAGACTGACCTTGGTATGTTGAATCGTCTTGATGAGCTAACTGATACTCCACTAAGAGATTGAAGATACCTCTGTTCAAATAAAAAAAAACGTGCAAAGATACAGATAAAAAGAGAGGTTTCGCAAGCGGCTAGATATATGGAATTGTATACCACAACACTTTGTGTGTTCACCTGACGTTTAGCCCGCCAAATTGTTCACAACATCCAACAAAAAGACAAACGCACAAGAATGCAAATCAATAATTATGAAACTTATATCAATTGATGCATACACAAAATATTTGAAACAAAAGGGGATGTGATCCATTTTTTAACAACGAGTATATTACAAATCATCAATGTTGACTTTGTTATACACCAACTGCCATTATCATTGGATAATTGCATTGCATTGGAAACAAGAATAATACTTTTGATTTCGCCTTAAAATTGGAACGGAGTGAATGTGTCTCATAGTTGAACTACTTTTCCTTATTACCGAAGACGGTGTAGTCCGGTACACTCACCTTGCATTAGGTGTCAGGCTTCTTAGTACGTGAGTCAGAGAACTAAGGGCAAGGACACCAGACTGCTGGACCAGGAGAGAGTTCTCATAAGAAGTCTCCTCTGTGTAAGGTTCAAAGGTCGTGACTTCGTACCACACCCAGTAGAAACTGCTGGATTTTGACTGGTCCCAAACTGTGTAGGTTAAGAAAATTCACCGCTGAGTAACTGTTATGTAAACAAATTTTCTGGAGAAAAAACCTTTGACAGCTGAACTTGGCTGCATGCATGTTCCTGCAAACATGCTTAGTGCTTGGTATCAACTTCATCAAACACCACAGTATTCCAGGCATAATTACTTCTCAAGACATTTTCGTACTCTGGTGTAAAGTTTGTAAAAAGTATTTAATCTCACATTAAAATTCACAAATCTATTTTTTACAATTACCGCACATACAACATGCCTTCAGAAAAATCTTTAGGGCAACAAAACAACAGTAATTATTTAGCTTTGCTAAATTTCTGTACAATAACTGAAGGTATCAAAATGGGAGACCTTTGAGGACACTAGGTGGCAGCAGACTTACCAGGTACGTCCATTGTTCTCGGAAATGTACATATGCTCGGAACTACGCTAACAATGAAAATGTACCGGTTAAGTCTGCTGCCACCTAGTGTTCCAAAGTCTCCAATTGAAAAACTCTAGAAATGCAATAGAATCATTTAATAGTACTTACTGAGTGGTGCATTAATGTGATCTATTGTCCCAATGACATGTACTGATGACAACTGAGATAACGATGCCAGAGTAGTCTGTGACTTATAACCTCTCAGCATCATACCATCTATGTTGTGAATAATCAAGAACAGTGGCTCTGAAAAAAAGAAAGGAAGAAAAAATACTATTAAGTTTTTACCCATACACTGATGTGTGTTAAGCACTGTATACTTGGTACTTTCCCCAGAGTCCTGTGATAAAAAATCCACAGGCATATTGCTCGGGTGGGATTCGAACCCACGACCCCCGTCATTCTAGAGCAGATGTCTTACCGAGATTGCCCGGCAGCTAGAGGCAGTTCGAATCCTACTAGCAGTGGGTACCGTAACCATTATAATAGACGTTAATTTTTTTTTGCATTGGGGATGAAGAATATTATTTGTGTTTTTTACCCATACACCGATGTGTGTTAAGAACTATACAGCACCGTACTTTCCAGAGTCCTGTGAAAAAAATCCTCATGCATATTCCTCGGGTGGGATTCGAACCCACGACCCCCGCCATTCTAGACATCTACATCTAAATAAGACATCTGCTCTATTATAAAGAAAACTTTGTTGAGAACTTTCTTCAGGTATGAGATGTGAATATGTGAAAATTCCTGAAACATGGCTTGCGGGGCCTGGGTTCCCCCCTTATTCTAGACCTCGAACCTCCCACATCTTACAATTCAGGAGTTTTACAGACTCTGTGCATCACAAGATATTACAAAACTAAAGGTTTGGACACAATGAGATGGTTTCAGGAATATTTTGGCATGATGAAGGGTATTAGCATGAGGCGCTGTAGAACTTGATTTAAAAGAGCCAAAACAAATGCCTGTAATTTCTTATTACCCAGTCATTTCCTACCTTCTCGTTCCTCTAGAGTGTCATGGATGAACTCGGTCTGTTCAGCGAGGCTGCGAAATCCTGCCTGATGCCCCAGTACATCATCAGTAATGCTGTTCAGAATCTACAAAGGAGGGACGTAAAATGTTTCATTCATCAACCCTTACAGTCCCTATTCCCTATTCGTTGGACTGAGGACTGCATGAGTAAACTGATTATGCTTTACATGGGTTCAGGCATACCACCATAATCAGAGTACCACAGTTTGGGTGTTGAGTTACCCATATGGTGTTGGAATGTTTTAGAGTGGGGACGGACCCTAGTAAATCACTCAAGGGAGTTTAGGGTTAAAACAATCAAGGTAGCGTTACACTCACAAGATTTAGCAGGGATGGGCATTTCCAGACCTACATTAGGTGGTTGTCACAGCAATTTATACTGTAAAGATGTGTGACCCGATTTTATTTTCAACTTTGATGGTAACAAAATCGTTTTAAAGACTAGAACATTATATTCATTTGCATTGCTCACAGCAGCGTGGCTATGATTTTTTTAATGTGGGGGCACAGAGGGCCTTGCTTTTCATTGGGGGGGGGGGGGGGGCAGGGACCATGGTTTTTAATGAACTACATGTATCTGGATTGTTTTCATGGGGGCAGCTGAGGGGGGCACTGAGAATTTATAGGGGGGCATGTGCCACCCCAGACCCCCCCTCCCCAAGGAAAAGCAAGGCCCCCCCGCATTAAAAAAAATCATAGCTATGCTCCCTAACTACGCTCCCCCCCACCCCCGGCTACGCCACTGATTGCTCAGCAGCTTTATGAAACCATAGTTGGACCACAGACCTCGCTGGCTCGCCAAATGCGAGTGAAAAAGTGGCAGGCAAGTCAAAACAATCTCATCTGTAGTGTGCCGGGCAACATAAACCATGTGATCTCACACTCTGATAATTTTGTGCAGCTTACTGCACCAGCTTGGTAGTGCTATTAGAACTAGTTGTGTTTGTTTGAAAGAAAGAACAAGAGATTTGAATGATCAACTCTTGCAAATAGCTGCGGCCTAGTGAAAAGGCTTGCAGACTATTCAAAAGTCCCGTTCACTCGTCCGGCCCGCAAGTGAAAAAAAAAATTTTTAAGAGAAACCCCTGGAAACTATACATATAGGTGTAGGTCCCACGCTTACACTCTTGATTGTTAGACCCGGGAAGAATCCATTGACCACCACATGGCTGTAGGTGCTCAGCATCTCTGCCCGGAACTTATCTAGAAGACAGCGCTTGGAACCAAGCCCATACAGCATCAGATTGAAACCATTGCTGCAAAAAAAAAAAAACAAGAGGAGAAAAGCAATTTGGTATACATGCATTCCACATTAAAAAAATAATGTTTGGGTCAGTTCAGAATGAAAACAGAAGTTTACTTGCCACGAGTGAGATGGAAGAACGTGTGTAGTTGTTAGTACCACTGCAACAACCAAAGTCCAGAAGTATTACTTATAATACTGCTAAACAAAAGATACTACAAATCCAAGATCTAGGACACTCTATTCAGAAACATGAAATGCAAAATTGGTGCGCCCGCTGTCGTTTGGGAGGTAAAACCAAAGATCGTTTGTGCAATAAGTAGGGCCTACTAAATGTAAAATCTTAAGCAAAACGATCCCACCAACTAAAAAAAGGTGAAGGCAGATCAAAAATTTGGTGTTCGACAATAAATTATGTAAATAATCCTTGCAAAATTGACACATGGGGAAGGGCGCCATCACGCGGTTGGTAGGTATAAAGGCATTACATCTGCTACCGTGCAAAACGGCACAAGTGTCGTATCTTGTGTTTCTAGTATCTTTGGCTAAACTCACACCCAATCCTAGCCCGAGGGAAAAATTGACAAAGAAAACAGGAAAACCTGTCCTTATTTAAAAAGAAAAGAAAAGAAAGATGATTCTGAGAATACAGAAGCTAATGATCTTTATGTCTTTGTTTCATGATAACCCCAAGAAGTATCTGAACAAAAAGCCTGACATACCTCAGCTCATACATCCACTTGTTAAACAAGCCTCGGTATTCCTGGTACAGCTCTGCTATCTGTGCGTGGTGACTACTGGCGGCACTACTCAGCGCCTTATTAACCTGCTGTTGATCCATCTGAGGCACAGCCAGTCTGGATAGGGTGTGGTCAGAGGTGAGGGACACGCCTGCGTGGGCGGAGAAGTACTCTTCGGCCAAGTTTGGCTGTGAAATGGAGAATACAAAATGCAGCGACCATTATTTTTACCAACAAAAAAAATAAAACAAAAACGAATCCAGAAGTGCCTTAATACCGTCTTCTTTTATTTTAGCACGAGCATCAATTTTATTACAACTATCCCTTAGAATCCAAAAGCTTATACCTCAATACCCAAGCCGACGTGAGAAGTTCCTAACAAAAATCATGGCTAGTTTCACTTTCAAGTCCACCAGAATCGAGCAAAACCTACGTGTGGTCACAGTGAAAGTGAAAAAAATACAAGACCCTTCTTCTTGAGCAAGTCGTCTGGTATTGTAAAACCTAATTTGAATCTTACAATATCTATTTCTCCTCTGGTCTTCCTTTTAGAGTTCTCTGATGTGGATCCCCTGGGTGTCTTGCCCCCTTTAGCTCCCCCTCTGATGCCCCTGGTTGATCTGTGCGTTGACGACACGCTGTCTTTACTGTGGGTGCTGCTATTGTCGTCATCTCCTTGGTCATCAGAAGTGGAACTATCGGAGGTGTCACTGTCATCCACCAAGTCAGGTAAAGCTCCTGAAAATATCACAATTTCACAAAAGTGGTTTCAAGGATGAGATTTGAGGAATGTGAACATTCCTGAAACATGGCTAACTGGGGACTAGGTTCCCCCTTCTTCTCAACATGGAACCTCCCAGATCATGCAATTCAGGAGGTTTACAGACTCAGCACATCACCAGAAATACAAAAGTACAGGATGGGACACACTGTGGACTAGTCCTTTCTGCCTCTGGTGACTGCTTAATACTTCTTTTCAAGAAAATTTAAAGGCTCAAGGAGATTTGAGACAATCCTGAAATCAGAAAAAATCCTGAGGAATCACACGCCTGTGGTTTATTGTTCTCTTAGAACTTCTCACAGTCGCCTACCTCCAAATCCAAAGTAAAGCATCTTCATTTGAGTGTGAAATGAGCTTACGTCTACTGCTTCTTCTTGTCACTCTCCTGACGGGTTCTGTCTGCTTTGGGGTAGGTACAGGTAGTTCCTTCTGTCGTTTCTTGGTGGAAACAGGTGTTGCGCATTGTCTGGCAAGCTGCGCCATCTGACCAGCTCTTTTGTTCTTCTTAAATTGATACACATCAGCCCCTTTGACACCTTCTTCATCAAGCAGTACTGCAACAGGACAATAAAATAATATCACAAGAAAGTCTCTAGGTGTCGGTAAGTTTTCATTTCAAGCACTTACGAGGAAAAACTTATCTTTTTAAATATTTTGTTGTTTCTCATAGTTCCTTAAAGTTTTGGCATGTGGCAACATCACTAAGGGGTGTTCGAGACACAAAAATAACCAGTTTAAAAGCAACCAGACAAGGCCATCTAATTTCTTCAATGAGGATGAAACTGTAAAACAAAATAGCTGAAATGACTGAACGCTTAAGAGTACCTAAATTTCAGATATAAAATGAAAAACAAGCTGAAGATGCTATCTAAAGTTATTTTAAGTTTAAAGTTTATTTGCAAAGATTGTGTCCCACATTTTCCCAATAATTTTAAACAGTTGATGCCGAAATACAACTAATATTTGTACGAGCGAGCAAACGGAGGTCATGTTAGCAAGCCATTGTATAAAATCGGAATACCAGAACAAAGGTCTCGTGGGCATTTTGTTTTGTCAAAGCTCACGACAGAGGTTTTGCAATTGTGAGTGAATTTGACATTTTCTCGATTGAGAAAACAAACATCCCAGTGCTATAAAGAGAATCTTTGTTCTCTGGGCTTTGTAAAGTCAAGGTTTCTTTGTGCCAGCAGTACTCTCCAAGAAAAATCATCCGGCAATGCCGAGAAAATAATCCCGCAGGCTGGACAGGAAAAAATGGAAGATTCTCGGCAGCAACTGGTTAAACACCACTGGGTAAACGCTGTCAAACGACAAACTCTGTGATGAGTTTATGCACCTTCTGGTGTTTTATTCAAATTGTCCTCTTCATCAGTCTCTTCTCCTTCCTCACTTGCGTCATCATCGGATGTGTCTGAGTCTGAGTCCTGCCTGTTCAAACCCAAGAGAGTTTCGCTGTAATTGACTTTCTTTCTGGAGGCCCGGACTGGCCGCTGGGCTGAGGGTGTTTCTACGAGTGTCTGCACTTTGGAGATTCTTGGTTTCTTTGCTGGAGAAAGCAAGTTGAAGATGGTTAATTATTTCACACACCATGTACAGAATGTGCAGTCATTGTCATCAAGGATGGCTGATTTTTCCCATTGTTGACATCATGTGCAACCATCTATTTCTATTACCATTATATGGAATCTAGTTTGTTGTATCAATAAATTTGGGTGACTATGAAAGTTTCTGACACTTGACCAGGTTGCCATGGTTGTCACTGTCAAAGGGATGTCAACTCAGTGAGTGACAATGACACTGCACATTCAACATACACGTGGTTGCTCCAGTTTAGCCATTATTTCAGAAATATGAAAGTGAAAATCTTCAAAATTAATTTTGAAACACTTGTCAGAAAAATGTTTACATTTGAATAAAGGTGTATTAACACTTCAAAATGGAAACTCTATTTCACATATCATCACCATGGAATAAGGAGTCTCACTCTGGTTAATTCCTCTGGCATGTCTGGTGGATGAGTTGGCTGGACTTAGCTGGTTGTCATGGTTGTCACTGTCAGAGGGATGTCAACTCAATATCCTGTTTTATGGACTCTGGTTTATGGGGTTCGATTTTTGTTGTTTGACTTTAGACCCAGCAGTAACTGGGGCGCTGTACTCCTTTTTTGAGATTTTGACATTATCGGTCGTACTACCGATAATGTCAAAATCTCAAACATGTCAAAAAAGGAGTACAGCGCCCCAGTTTACTGGGTCTAGTTTGACTTTAAAACATTCACAGATTGCTTGTAATTTTAATAATAAGAGTAACGGTGAAGTAATTTAATAATACCATATAACAACAAACAGACAAGGTGAAAATTGAAACTAAATCATAGTAATGGGGCGATTTGGTTTCGGGTGTCTAATAATATATGACAGGGGGCGAAACGCATTACTCCCGCGCCCGACAGTTTTTTGTTGTTGTGAAAAGAGCAAAACTTTTGACAGCTTATTTGTTTTGTGACCGACTATGTCACGCTTCACAAAAAATGGTTTGCAAATAAATTATACCTGAAACTTCATCAAGGCTCACAATGTGCTTAACAACCTCATCGTTCCCAACGAACTCCAACGACACATTTCTCTGTCTTGCGGAAGCCGCCATCTTTAATTTACTCCAGTAATTAATACGTCGTCTGCAGTTTTGTTTTGACAACACATATTTCAATACAATTCCATTTCGGAAAGTTTTTTTCATTCGATCATGTTTATTTGTAAAAAATAAATTATGCGTTCCACAAATTACCTTTTAAAATCTAATTTATACAAATATATTTTGCTGAAGGTCATGATTATTTGAGTTAAATTGTATTGATGTTTCCGCACAAACAACCAAACAAAGGAAACCACTTTCAAAGATGGCGTCCTCCGGTAAGACAAAAGTTGATCTACGGGATTTAATGAAGAAACAACGCGCCGAGAGCAAATCCACAGCGACGAGGATAAACTCACCTTTGGCAAAATATCCTTTGTATGATGCGAGCCTAAATTTAGTGTAGTAGTAGTACTGATTTTAAATAAATGAGCCAAGATCAAATCATGTAAACTGTTTTATTTTTTAAACTTTATTTTAACTTATTATTATTAATTTTTTATTTTTGTACAGTTTCGCTTCAGTGACAGTGTCCCCAGTGATGATTAGACCCCACTGGCACTGCTGGTCCCATAACTGGGCATGGGGCGCAGCTGTACTGCTTGCCTGAATGTCATGAAAAATGTTATTCATTCGTCAGTTCGTACTGTAGAATGCTGTACTCCTTTTTTTTGAAAATTTGGCTTGGACGGTCATTACAATAGTACTGTTCCGTCCCAACTTGACAATCGCCCCGACTATAGTTGGGACTGGTCCCAACTTGAGTATTACAGTTGGGGCGCCCCAACTATAGTTGGGATCGCCCATGCCCTCTACTACATACACGAAAGCGGAGCCGGAGCCAGACGAGGTTTGGAAAATGCCCTTTGGTTGATAGTAGTATCGGTCTTTTAGGCCGCCAACTCGTCATAATTAATTATGTACATAACATGTGGGTTACAAGTGTCTTTTTTAGAGGGTTCTGATGGCGGACACATATGACAGGTAACGTTTTCAGTCTTCAAAGTACGGATTTCGGAAACCAAAATTATGATTCGTCTCAAATGTTATCAAGTAGAATAAAGTGGTCTTAATAACTTCATACTATTATTATTTTATTTTTCATTCTTGTCTATTTCGTTTAAAATAATTGAAGAAATGAACATTGTCATTAACACTTTCAGTATTGTGTAGCCGTTTGTGCGGACATATCACATTCTGTGGGGAGAGGGTGGGGGGGGGGGGATACTGGCTCCGATGGCACTCTGTATTTACTGCAATCCCAACTATAGTTGGGGCGCCCCAACTGTAACACTCAAGCTGGGACCAGTCCCAACTATAGTTGGGGCGATTATCAAGTTGGGACGGAACAGTACAACTAGCGCCCCAGGGAAGCATAGGCAGGGTTACACTGTGTGATGAAGGCAATTTGCTATGATGGTGTGAACTGTGATACCCTATTCCTAAAAATTGCCCAAATTACGATAATGAGTCAACAAAATAGCTGAAAATCACCTACTGGCTTCTCAAGATATCAAAGATGAAATCACAGGTACTTAATTGTAGCCTACTCACACGGCCATTTTCTGTCCTCTGAATCAATGTATTTTAGGCCCAAAACAAAACCAGTGCCAAGCCATGCAGCCGTTACATCCAATTGACACTTTGCATTGGATCGGGATTTTCATCTTTGTTTGATATCTTGAGAACCTAATAGGCTATATTTCAGCTATTTTGTTGAGGCTGTGTCATAATTTGGGCAATCTTTTGGAACAGGGTATCACACCAGCGATCATAGCAAATTGCCTTCATCACAGCATATACCCTCATGCTTCCCTGGGGCCCTAAAGTAGTATGACCATCCAAGTCAAAATTTCAAAAAAAGGAGTACAGCGCCCCAGTTACTGCGTCTACTGTAGAACGTTAGTTTAGAATACAAATGGTAATAAAAATCGACTTAAAATCTTGCAAAATGCCAGTGTTGCCGTTAGCAGACATTGATGTACTTTAATTTTTTGATAAAATTTTGTGTAACCCTTTTTGGGCCATGGATTAGAACCAAGTGAGGAGGATACTGTCACTTCACCAAGTGTGGTGTAGCGACAGCATAAACCTCAACCTCAAAATTTTAGGATAGTTGTATTCTTCACAAACCAATGGCATACATGCCTTTATCTTTAACTGGCTACACGTATAACAGTATTGGTCAGCTTGTTTGCGTTATTTGTAATGCACAAGTGAAAAGTGAGATTCTCTGGCCAGCACACCTCCAAGGGAAGAAGCACAAAGAGGTAAGGATGACCTTGTTAATCATTTGGGTGGCACGGGTGTCATGGGTGGCGTGTGCGCAAAGCACTGGCCTCTCACCAATGTGTCCCTGGTTCGAGTCCTGGTGGCTAGGGCCATATGTGAGTAGCATTGTGCGTTGGTTCTCTCCTGTGCCATAAAGGTTTTTCTCCAGGCCATCTGGTTTTCGTTCGTCCGGAAAAAAACAAACACTTTCGATCTCAGGCTGTGCTCCGTGTTCATATATGGGTTGATTTGGCTGGCTGCCGAAGGCGCCCTTGAATGCCTGCAGCTCGAACACGTTGTAGCCGCGTCCTTCGCAATTCAGCTTCTCAGCTGCCAGTAAGGATGACGAACCTCCCAAATTTTTACAATTCTCAAACTGGAGTAAATGTTCCAACATAAGTCAAGCCTATCTAAGCTTCAGTACTCTCAAGTAAGGCTGGCCCCCATTTATACTGTAGTTAAGGACACAAAATATTCTGAATTGTTTAACTCTGACGTATGCATCTTTTACTTTGGGTTTGTAGAATTTAGCTGCACTTAAACACGGCGGTACACCGAAAACGGTACAACAGAAACAGTCCACCCCCAGCCCTCATGTCACATCACAAACGACAGCAAAGAGGAAAGGGGATAATGATGTAACATCAACAACACCATCTGCGAAGAAACCAAGAGAAAGTGGACAGCCTAGTGCTACAAAGGGGTAAGTGGCAAGTCATGAACACAGGGTTAACAGACGTCACACTGCTCTTATTTCCTTTTTCATTAGCAAACAAGTAGGTACATTGCTTCTCTCCATCCAAGAGGTGTGTGTAAATGTAATTTGGTAACTGTTTTAATGTCATGACAAATTTATGACAAATGTGACAGAGCCTACATGTTTTCCCTATGTAGCAGAGATTGTTCTAAAAAGGGGGGAAAAAAAGTAGCATAAAGTCAAACATAAGACACGTTTCGTGGCCGAGTGGTCAAGCGCACTTGACTCGAGCTCTGGTGTTGCTGATCAGCAGAGTGTGGGCTCGAGTCCCAGTCTTGACACTTGTGTCCTTAATAAGCACGACACTGAACCATTATCGCTTCGTTCTTTGGATTGGACGTAAAGCCGAAGGTCTCATGCGTTGTGTAATGCACATATACGAAAAAGAACCCAGTTGCATTTATCGCTAAGAGAAGGGGTTTGCCCTGATGTTTCTGGCAGTGACGGCTGAATGCGCTGCAGCTTCTTGTAAACCCTTGCAAGGTGCTACATAAATGGGTCTCATAATTCAAAAACTTAAAAGAAATAATAAGCGCCTTGAGTACCTAATTGTTGGTAGATACGTGAATAAGACTATATAAGACTCTGGTATTGTATTACTATTTTTATTATACATTAATAATAGCTGAAATAGGTACTTGATAATGTCCGCAGATGATCCCAAGAGTTATTAATGTAAAGAATCATCGGGAAACATCCAGAAAACTAAAGACGAGTTGTACAGTCCTTAAATGAGCATAAACTTTTCAAAAGGATCAACAGAACAGATTTAAAATGTACTTTCAAATGAGCGCCAATAAATTGAAAATCGTCTTTAGTCTTGACCATCTTCATTCTTTATTTCTTAATTTCTTATTTAATCTTTCAGACTGCCTGCTGGATTTTTTGACAGCGAGATCCAGAGCCCACCCTCCATCGATGTATCAGAGAAATCTAATTCTGGAAGAAAGACGGCAGCATCATCGTCTTTACCAGCAGGTTTTAATTTATGTTAAACTTGTGGTACTGTCAATACTTTTTACGTCCAATATTTGTAAGGAAGCATTATTCACTTTCAAAATGAGCAGCAAGCAAGCAATAATCGACCAAGAAAATAGTACTATCGTCAGCAAAAGTTTCACGTACATGTAGTAGTAGTTGGTGACAATATGAGACATAGTTGTGGGTATTCAATTTGAAGTAAGGGCCTGATTCATTTTTTTTTTTCTTTTTTTTTTCAGACTTCTTCAGTCCGGAATCATCAGCCGCCAAAGCTACACCAGAAATAACTTCATCGCAGGAAGTAAGCTCATCAAAACCATCAAATGAAGATGCCAAAGAAAGGTACTCCAGTCAGGAAGTTGTCAAACAAATTAAGAAGTACTGACACAAGTTTAACATCCTGAGATTTATTTGTAGTGTGTGTGTACATCTGCACTGATTTCATTGTATTTTGTTAAAATAATTTAGTTGCGAGGAGTTTCCCCTTAAAAAGTCTATTGAAGACATGATAGTGGAAATAATCAGAAAAAACAAACAGCCGATATTTGAAAGCTTTCTGAGTATTTCTCCTGTACTGCTACCGAGAGGTTGTCTAAAGTGTTTTAATTTTTCAAGAAAACTGTGTTTGAATCCATTCATACTCAAACTGCAAGGCCAGACAATTTGAATAAACATTACATGTACACTGTACATACATGACGTGTACAAACAAATTTGTGGTCTTTAAAGAATGTTTTTCACCAATTTCAGTAAACCTGTTACTGGTTAATGTTATAATTGCTCTCTTGGAAACTAAAGGAATCAGAATGAACATTTTGTTTCGCAAACCAGTGATGTACCACTCTTTCAAATAATGTCTCGGATGTGTGTTATCATCATCATCTCTTTGCAACTTTCTCTTGATTAAAAAAAGTGCTATGCACTTGTGACAGGCATGTGATTTGTCAGGATTTTTCACCGATCTCCCCCCATCTTCAGATTTTCTTGAAAGAGGCGAAATTGCCGTCAAAGAGATGAAAAAGATTTGGCCTTTGTAATGACCAGACCTTGAGGTACCCATTTGAAATAATGTAGAGAGTCTGGTAAACCTCTACAATGTAACAATCTGTACATTCAGGGAACTTCATTTCTACACCAAGAGGAAATTAATATTCAATTTTCGGGATGATGTATTTTCATACAACCTCATCCCCGGTGTGAGGATTTCCTAGTTTCATTACCGTTTCTTGTGTTGACAGGAAGCCATCCAGCTCTGCTGAGGCCATACCAGAGGGGTTCTTTGATGATCCAGTGATGGATGCAAAGGTACATAAAAAACCCAATGATTTTAACCTTTGTTTTGTCCCCTTGGGATTTTGTGTGCTTCATTAACCATGTGTATGTTGACCTGTGAAGCCATTTTTTAATTTTTGTCATCAACAAATAATGTCAAGTTTGGTAGATGGGGTGCTTGATGTGTGAATGCTTACTCTTTCATGATAAATGGTGTGGGTTCTTTTATGTGAGCTACCTATTGTGAAAAATTAAACCATTGGCTTTATGTTTCACCGGAGGGGGAATAAATGGGAGACTTTTGAGACGATAGCGGGCGTCCCACAGACTGGTCCTTTTTCCATTGTTTTCATCGCTGAGAACAATGGAAAAGGACCGGTCTGTGGGACTCCCATTGATGCAAGGTGTCTTGCTCTAGGAAACAAGGGCCTTGGCTGGCCAGGGATCTTTTGGACATTTTGCAATTGTGCACGGTCATTCAACGTCCTAAGTTAAGTAACTTGACTGTATTGACTTTAACTTTTGCTCTGTTTTTTTTTATATATTTTTGTATTATTATTAATAAAACACTGTGCTGGCCTGTGCTGACTAGGTTCGTAAAGTGGAAGTGAAGAACACCATGGAAGAAGAATGGAGCAAATTCCAAAAGGAAATGGTGGAGCAAAACCAGGTAAAATAATAAGACCTAGAATAGATTTGACATGACCCAAGTGTCTGTAATAATTTTCTCCCCGAATATAAGATAACAAAATCATCATATTTTTTTATTTTTAATTTTTTTTATGGAAGTCGCCAGACACACAAGGCCAGTTAGCCACTCGAGGTGTGGGCTGGAAATCCACTGTTTTTTCCAGGGGCCGTTGCCACCTATTCCTGGGGCTGAAACAGGGTAACCCCCTTTACAGTCCGTAAGGATGTAGGCTTGGGTATCATCCATCAGAAGCCTGGCTGGTAGAGCAGAAGGCTCTACCACCCCCCCCCCAACTTTTACGGAGCAATTATGGTTAAGTGCCTTGTTCAAGGACACAAGTGTCATGACCGGGACTCG
This sequence comes from Marthasterias glacialis, assembly GCA_911728455.2. Lineage (NCBI taxonomy): Eukaryota > Metazoa > Echinodermata > Asteroidea > Forcipulatida > Asteriidae > Marthasterias > Marthasterias glacialis. The sequence continues at coordinate 4,703,724 of OU452229.1, read as the reverse complement.
AACCCACACTCCAATGAGCTTGAGTCCGACGCACTAACCACTCGGCTAGGACACGCCACGAATACAACTGTATTTAGAATTTGCCCAGGATTGATTCTTATCGTTTGTTTTGCAGGTGTCTGAAAACCTCCAAGAGGAGGACCAAGAGGCAGCTCAGGTGGACAGAAATATCGATGAGATCGATGAACAAATGTGAGTCGGATTTGTCATCAATAAACAACGGGAGACTCTCAGGGAAGATACAACCACGGACAAAATTGTTTGGAATGTGTATATCACACCCCCATACCCAATGCTCAAGCAGCTGTACTCAATGCCCAAGTAACTGCGATCAATGCTCAAGCAACTGTTGCTCAAGGAACATTAAACCGGGGTGTGGAGAGTACCCCATAGGAATTTTTCTTCGGATTGTAGGTGATAGCACACCTACCAGCCCGCGAGAAAGTACCCGTCATGTCCTCACCAAGTAAAAGTAGACTTGACTCACTAAAAATTAAACTCTCGTTTCATGTGCATTGGGAGTTGTGTGTGTTTCCTTAATTTGCTCCCCTCAAGAACATTGCACTATTAAACTATGTCTTATTATATTTAATGTATTTTAACCAATCAATTTTTTTGCAGCCACTGCTTTGCCAAGGTAGAGGCTCTACGAGATAAGCAGGACCACATCAAATCTGAGATGAAAGTGAAGAGATCACAGCATCAAGAAAGAGGCAAGGTGGACCAGGATGAGGAAGAGGGTAGTGGCAGTGCCGACGAAGCCGAATTTGGAGAATTCTTGGACTGGAGGTCAAAAGGAGCATGGAAATGAAGGACAAAATATTATACATTGACCAAGTCGAAGCTGCAAACCAAACTTCTTTTTTTAGAACGGACTTGTTACTCGACAGACATTGATTGTTTTTTTGTTGATTTGTATGTGGAGGTATCATCCCATAGGGAACGTACAACCTGCACAAACATTGGAAAAACTGAGCATCAATTTTGGTTAGTTACCAGTCGAATACAGTACTTCACTGTCCAAGCCAATCACCACAACTAGCCCAAGGTACTCAATGGAGTTTTGCCATTCACTAAAGCAATGTAAATGTACATCCGAGTCCTGCCAAAATCAGTGACCTTTGCATTCCTGAGCAGCAGATTTAACTGCAAGACCTCTGAACTTGCTTGGATTAAGTTCACCTTAATTTCCAAAAGCAACCTCCACATTCCATCGCATGGTTCTGCACGAAGTCCAAAAGTCTTTGGATATAATAAATTAATGCTGGAAGGCTTTGATGGACTTGGAAAAGAATAACCAGGTATTAGGTTTAATAAAGAAGCATAAGTTGCATAACTAAGGCAAGTGATTGTTTTATACACGTAAAATTGTAAATTGCAAGAGTGACTTCAGTTTATGTAATACACCAAGAAATGTTGACTTGGTCGATACAGCAGAGAGACTAACTTTGTAATGATTCACTTCCACACATCATTTTAGATGTTAAGTAGCCCCCCCCCCCACCTTGGGGCATCCATTCAAATGTAAGGTAATCTGGCGAACTATTTTTAGTGGCTGCCTCCCCTTTTCTTTTGCCAATATCACTACTCTGAAAATTGACCTTGGAGGTTATATTTTGCACGAATTGGAAAGTACAAATTATTGCCCATCCTCTTGTTTATATTATTAGACAAGATTAAAAGTAATATTTGTCTGGTTTTGTTTTCAATAATAACCAATCCTGTACTTTGTCGTTAAATTTATTTAAGATAATTTAACTTTTTGTTTTCACCTCCTCACTCTGCTCATAAGCCAGAGGAAAACACTGGTGAACATTATGCAAGGAGGAAGACTAAGGATGTGAAATTCCAACTTTGAGGTTCATGATGTACATGAACTTCCCTGCATATAATCAGCATTGACTATAGAAGACTTTGTTATTTATTATCAGTTTCTGGTAATGAATCCAAGGATGCCTCAAAAGCGAAGTTAATCACTGTAGCTCAGAAGCCCTGTAGATAAGGGTGCTTGCTATCTGAACCAGAAACACCACCCTACTCTTCCACGATAAGTGTTCTGGGTTCTTTTACGTGCACTACCTATCCTAGTACACAGGACCTACAGATTAATGTCCCTTGGGAAGGACAAAGCAATTATGGTAAAGAGTCTTGCTTAAGGAAACAAGTGTTGCAACTAGCCAGGCCGGGATTCGAACCCACATTCTATAAACTACAGAACTTAAGTTTGGCGGACACTCCACAATTGAGAGGGGGTAAGAACAATTGGTTCTTGCTCCAGGGCATTTAAATGCTATATGGAGATTACTTTGCATTGCTGTGATATTTGTAAATAAATGTACATAAAGGTAAAATAAACCAAGAAAAAGCAACATAACATTGTTCATCTCCTTTTATTGAAAAAAAAAATACTCAAAGGTTTATAATTATTGCGTCAATCATCTCAAAGATTATTAATGACAAATTTAACGTTCAGTGAATTTTGCATGCCATCATAGGAAAACTTTGTCTCAATGGATCAAACTGTGTTGACCTTAAGCCAGTCTCCTCATCCCACATAATTCGGTGAGAAAAATTATTAACAATTTATTTCAGTGTCACAAACGAAGAAAACTTAGGATAATGGTGCTCTAAGCTATTCTAAAATCATTGAATTTCTCGCGTCTCACAATAAATATTGCTTTTCAATTTGTTAATACTGGAACATCACCTGTTCATTTTTAAATAAAAGTTTTCAAAATAATTGGAACCATTTTGTTTTTAGTTGACTAAATAGAAATTAAAGTAAGGTCTGTAAAATTATCTCTTATAAAAACAATATATCATATATTATGTTTACAATAAAAAATCGGGTTTCATCTGTAAAACTTTAAATAGTGAATACATAGAAGGGCAATTTTGGGCACCACAATTTGGTCCCCTCAGCTATTCATATATTTAGTGGAATGAAGTGGTAAAAACAGCACCTGTAATGAACTTGAATTATTTTTAAAAAGTACATTTTTTTATCATGATCTTTATCATAATTATTATTATTATTGTTATTATTATTATACATTTCTGGTAATGAAACCAAGGATGCCTCATAACTAAGTGAACTTAATCACTGTAGCTCTCAAGCCTGAAGAAACCTGTAGATAAGGGTGCTTGCCATGTGAACCAGAAACACCGGGGTAAACCCCTACTCTTCCACGATAAGTGTTCTGGGTTCTTTTACGTGCACTACCTTTCCTAGTACACGGGACCTACGGCTTAATGTCCCATCCGAAGGACAAAGCAATTATGGTAAAGTATCTTGCTCAAGGACACAAGTGCCGCAACCAGGATTCGAACCCACACACTGCTGCCAACAACACCAGAACTTGAGTCCGGTGATCTTAACTACTCGGCCACAACACTCCACAAATTTCTAATCAAATAATTTATTAATATATTATATACTCTGATTCTTCTAGTTCCCTTTCTATCGAAAAATACATACATTTACTTTTCATGATTATTGACATTTATTATGCACTTTTAAATGCAATTTCAACACGCCTTACAAAGCTTGTTCATCAGGCCTTGAGCATTTCTGAAACCATTTCAACATCTTGGGACTACTCAGCATGGGTGACCAACACAGGTTTCTTATTGATGTTCTTCCTACTTTAATCTGTTTTTCTGGTGGTTTTTTTTGATATCTTTTATTTTGCCCTCAGAAAAATCAGCAAAATTGTTATTGAAATAGCCCAAAAAGCATATCAAAGCCTACACCAGCTGTTCCTACTTTTTTCCAAGGGTCAAATATGTCTGCTTAGCAGTAACATTAACAATCTCTGCCCTCGCAGGCACCCAGTTGACGTACTTTCCCTTTCAAATAAACACACTCAAGAGGTTTTCTTTAGCACCTGTGTGAAAATATGTCTTCAAGACATCTACAGTGTCTGAAAGATTGCAACCCAAAAGCTAGAAAGGTGATACTACTAGTGCCAGTTTGAACTGTATGTAACCAATAATTCGTCATTCACATCTGGCACTGTCTCCATGTGTAAGCTGCTGATCGTACACATTTGCCACAGCCAACTCTTTGGACCCAGATGCTCCATACAGGAAGACATTGCTTGGGATAATTTTTATTCAAATTTTTTTTTCTCACAGATTCTGTTACAAATTTTTCCAGGTTCGACACAATTTTAAAAAATGCCACTGTTGGATGCTATTTTCACATCACAAAGTGGCTACTAAGCAAGCTGATCAGGCTGTAGAATTGATACTCTGTCACCAACACAGAGCGTTGAACTCGTGGACGCTGTGTCATCATGCAGCAAGAGGATGCCAAATGGTATCTGAAAATTGAATCGTACAAAATTGGAAAGCACTTGAAGCAGATAATCACACCGACTGACAAAATAATGGGAGAATGAAGAATTCTCCCCATGATTTTTTGTAACTTTCTTGCGATGGAACAGTTGATTTTATGACGGTTAGGCTCACTCTTGCAAATGAGATTTATGAGAGTAAAAAAAAAAACAACATTGCAGATGTGTATTTCACAAACAAATTTCTAACACTTTGAAAAACAAGTATCGAATTAGTCTTTGTTATTGGTTATATAGGCATTACAAAATAACCGCATTTCTTTTTCACAAAAAAAAGAGACAGATTTTCAAATGAAAATGTATCTTAAGTAGAATGATAACTTAATGATATTCATGTCCAGCAAGCTTTAGTATTTTGAAACAAAACGCTGAAACCTCCTTTTCCAATATGTGCCAAGATTGTTTTGTTATATATTCGGTTGCTGGGGATGATGTTGCAACACTGCCACCCCCCCCCCCCCCCCCGTCACTAGCTGTTGTTGTTCCTGTTTTTATTGTTACTGTTGTTTACCTTCTTCCCTCTGAGTGAAGAGAGGGTGAGTAGAGGCTCTTTGCTTCTGATTGCAGTACTCTGATCGACACACACCATCTGACAGCGAATACACTTCCCAGCCACCTATCATCACATCAGACAGAGGATATTACATCATTACAAAACCGCTTCCTCGCCCAAGCTCACATGAGGTAGGAAATTTAAACAGAACAAATAGAACAGTAAAGCTCAACTGCTGATAACTTACTGGAAATGTGTGGTCCCCAATTTGTATCTTCTCCCACTGGTCCTCATCAAAGGCCTCCCAGCCATCTATCACCAGGTTGCCACGGAACCGACCAATCAGTTCTTCTATGTGAACGTCAGACCACCCCCGTTCCTCCTCCCGCCATGGATAGTTTGCCCTGATTGGTTCTGAGGAATCATTGGGGTGCTGGAGGGGCTTTGTGACTGACTGGATACCGGTGGTGGTGCAAATTCGCTCTCTGATGGCACTGAGGAGAGCCTGGGCACTGGGTCTGCACAGCAGTGTAAACGGGGACGTATTGACCAAAGACAGACTATGGTGACCGGCAGCATCATATTCTGCAATACCTAGATGTTGAAATATTGTCAACAACATTAATCACAACATCATTGTAAACAACTGATGTTAAGTAATTCAATATCTTAAATTGTATAGGCTGGTAGAAACTGATGTTTCATACAAAGTTTTCTTTAACTAACAGCTAATAATCATTATTTCCATTATAACTTAGAAAAGTAATGGCAAAATTTATTGAAAAGATGCAATTCATAGTTGACATGCTCCATCAAATTTCATTAAAAAAAACTTGTCAAGTCATAGCATTTGAATATGAAAATTTTCAGATTTCAGTAATTTTGATTACTTTGGGATGCAAGTTTCAATTACCCACTGTTTACATTGTCAGTCAGATTCACTAAGAGAATAAAATATTTATAACTTAATGTGTGTGATACATTTACAGGTGAGGAAGTTACCAAAGTCACAAATACCCAATAACTCCGACAAGGATTATTAATGCTTTCAGCCAGGTTTTAATTTGTTCATGCAATGTTAGTCTCATACAGTAACAGCGCTTACCTTTTAGCTGACAGTTTCTCTCGAAGTCAGGATTTTGCTGGAGCAGTCGGCAATCCTTTCCGAGAGCAGATGACAACCACTTTGCCACTGCCTCTCCACAATCCAGGGTTTTTACTCTAAAGGTTATGATAAGAATATAACAAATTGAATGAAAATATTTTGGGAAGGTTTATGTTGAGGCTTATATTTGAAACCAAACCAAATTCGTTATCACACACGCTCTCATGGAATACGAGAAAATATAGCGCTTCTGCGTGGCGTGGCGTGGTCGAGCGGATAAAAACAGTGTGGGTTCAAGTCCCAGTCGTGACACTTGTGTCCTTAAGGAAGACACTTAACCATTATTGCTGCATCCTTCGGATGGGATGTAAAGCCGCAGGTCCCGTGAGTTGTGTAATGCACGTAAAACAACCCAGCGCACTTATCCAAAAGAAAAGGGGTTTGCCCCAGTGTTCCTGGTTTGATCGGCTGTAGATTGCGCCACAGCACCTTGTAAACCATTATATGGTGCTATGTAAAGAAACAGGTCTCATACTTCAAAAACATAACTAATTATACCTTATAGGAAAAAAAATACTGAGCGCTTGGTGTATTATTATTATTACTATTATTGCGTCCCATATCCAACGAGGCCGGTATTCCACTCACGCTTGTGTGATAACTAACACTATGTGTTACATATGGATACTGTTTTTGCAACCTTGTTGCTGCTTCCAAAACACCTTTACTACGAGGTGATGGTAGGCAGTTAAAATTTGACCCAGAGAACCATTGAGTTAAACAAGTCTTTTTGATACATAGAGGAAATAAATCATTCATGGCAGATAATAAACCTATTTACTTCCTTTATGGCACATCTTTGAAGCAACACAGTAACTAAAAAAAATATGTAATCAACACAGCCACTGAATGGAATGAAGACAGCCATTCAGGCCTGATACTTCACGGAGGCAATAGAGGCCTCAATGCCCCTAGTCATTGCCCTGGTGCCCTTGAAATGTTCCAATAGTAATTTTCAATTTCCTCATAGAGGTGCCCTTAATCAAGAAGAAAATGCCTTGATGCCCTTGCCCTTTTCAAGAACAAAGCAATCATGGCTGGCCATCTCACAAACAATGTAAGGGCAGGGGGTAATATTTACCTGTCTGAGCACACTTTACTCTGAGCGTGATTCTTGGACAAAGTTTGACCAGCCTCGGTAGAAACATCAAGGGGGACACTTATGGGAGAGAAACCTGAGATTATATATTTAAAGAAAAAAAAATGCTGTAAACATTGTCATAGCAGGTAAAGTCATTCTGATGTTCATTAAAACCTGTGCTATTATGACTAATATTTTATTGCTATTGAGCTTGTTCCTTCTGTTTTACCATTGACTCAACTTATTTTTTGACAAAAAAATCTGCTATGGTCGAAACGTGAGGCCATTAAAAATAGTTCGCATTCAATAACGTTCAACTTATTTTTAATGCAGTTTTTTTTGCCATTAGAGCAGGTGTGTAGCCAAAAGTGTTTCATTGGAAGATGGAATGGGGATGAAGACTATGCTGTGAGATGGGTAAACACCCCTTAAAGGGGCTGTGTAGTCATGGTTATTGCAGGTCTGTGGCTGTGCATGGAAAGATGAACTCTCACCCAGATACTGCACACGTGCGCGCTTGCGGTCAAATCACAAAAGGTGCCTTCTTTGTCAAACTGTGATGTGACCTCCGGCGCTCACATGCGCATAGTAACTGGGTTGGTCCATTTACTACTATAATCATGATGACACATCCCCTTTAAAGTTTTAAGTAAACAACATTTTGGGTTACCTTTCTCTTTTTCATTGCTTTCTTTCTAAATATAAAATGTGGTTGGGTGTGTGCGGGGGGTTGTCTAAACAGTCACCTCCAATTGGAGATTTTTGAGGACACTAGGTGGCAGCAGACTTACCAGGTAAATCCATTGTTTTCGGAAATGTGGGCATGCTCAGAACTACACAAGCAATGGAAATTTACCTGGTAAGTCTGCTGCCACCTAGCGTTCCAAAGTCTACCAATGTTTACAATAACGCACAATGGTTAGCTTGCAGGGATATGGAAAACAATACCTTGGTACTGAAGCCAAAGACACTTTTTCTTGAGATCAATGGAGGGCTTGATGAGGCTGAGGCGCTCCTCTCGTTTCTGACTGAGACACACTCCGTTGCTATTGACGACCATCCAGTGTCTGTCGTACAGCAATCCACTGGGGCCTATCTCCCATTCACTCACCTGGCATCAATGGAAATCAGACGTTATTATCAGGGGTGTGTTTGGCAAAAATACAAGGTACTGAATTGGCCTCTTTAAAGCAGATTGAAGCGAACAGTAAATGCTACCTCAACTTTTGAGAAATGCATAAATACAAGCAGGTTTGAGATGTTTCTTAAAATGTAACAGTTTCTGAATGCAGTCATCAAAGGCTAGGTGCATAGGAAAACAAGTTGTTCGCATCTGCATTTATTGAAAAGTTAACACAAGTTCAAAACAAATAGTTGTAAAAACTATTGCAAAGTGTAAGTTTCATATTTCGATTTTGCTAAAAATAAAAAATGAAAAATTAAATAATTAAATAAAAAATTGAATAAATAATTGAATATAGATGAATGCACATACTAACCTCAAATGCACTGCATGATTTTACTGGATACAAATATATATTTGTCAGCACCTTGCCACCGGGAGGTGGTCTGATCTCTGCCTCACAGCCATTCATGTCGACGGTATATTTTGAGTCTGGTTCTACAGTCTCTTTGTTTTCAACCAGTCGTTGCAAGCTAGACTCACACATTTGGCTTAATGTTGCATCTTGATAAACACCCACCATCGGGTCTTCCCCAACACCATTGGTCTTGACGGAATCTGTCTCGAGATTTAAATGTTTCACGTCGTCTTTTATTGACAGGTTTTTGATCTTTCCTGAGGGCGAAATAATGTTCTTTGCTTCTGTTAATCGGTTAGCTTCCTCAATGAAGCACTCCTCGATAAGGTTTAAAAAAGTGTTGGCATCGGCAAGAGTGGACATGTAGCCGAAGGAGATTCGAACGGAGCCTGTTGGACGACCATTGATCAGATCCATTTCATCACCGCAAACATGGCCTGCCTGTAATCAAAGACCAAAGAGGAAATTCCGTTTTAGGGGAGACATTTCATGCTTTGTAGCAGTGCTAATGACTCTGATTAAAAATCTGGAATCGATTTTGGTGATCATCACCGACAACTTTAACCAGTAGGTGCCGGATGACATTGGAACATGCAAATGTTTCCTCCACCTGGAAACGGAAGCCGTCTTAAGATGCCATTTGTGTCATTTCATAATACCGGAGCAAAGCTCACCCGGACATTCCACTGCTGAGCATGCACAGACCGCACATACGCTGTCTAACGCTCCGTTTCACCAACACACAAAGACCGAAAAAAGGTACTGAATAATTTGGAGTTTTCTCACTATTGAGAGGTGGTTTTTGTGTAACCCCTGATTCCAGACCTTTGTCCTTTTGTTCCACGAAGAGGATTACGTGGCATCGAGAGGCTTCCACCATTGTTTATTCATTGTATTTCGGCTCGATGGAGGTAAGTCAGAGTGAGCCGGGAATCGAGTGTGTAAAGGTAAGGGTCGAAGCTAAGCACTGCACCGTAACACACAATAATTTGGCTCCTGAAATGGTGCTACCAATATTTATGGCGATGACACCAGGTTTATGGTGATGACGCCAGGTGAATTGGGTCAATATATACGTGCTTTTAAACCAAGTACTACCCCCGTATTCACTGAGCCAAAAGCAACCCTGAAGCATCTCAACCCCTTAGGAGTATGCAGCACCGGTAATCAAATTGGTTGCAAATGCAGCCAAACAATCACAGTCACTAACACTGTAGGTACCCATTTATAAAAATACTCCTAGGTGATCAGATGCAAAATGCACATTACTATAGGATACCAAGTGTGACCTACAGCGACCGGGATTAAAACACACACTTCGAGGTCTCGGCTACTGGAAGGCCTTACCTGAAAGTTGACGATAATTTCTTCGTCCTTCAAGCCAACGTGTTGCTGACAAGCTCCCGTATTACAAAAGCAACCTGTACGAAGATGTATGCCATGCAACGAAGCCAGCCTCTCAACCTGCCAGTACAAAGACACAGAAGCAATCAAACTATGAAATTTAATGTAAAACGTCTTTGTGAAATGAAATCACACAATCCCAAAGGTTACAATGGAGGAGCAACTAGTTTTCAGACAATCAGGTGCTTACAGTTAATTTGCAATCACCACATGCTTACTATAGGCAATGGACCTAATGCAGTGTCGTCATCACGCCGACATCTTAGAGGTAAAATGATGATGAAACAATGGAAAATGCACACTATGTACGCACAGTGCTCACGATCAGCCAATGAGCTACCTTCTTTTGACCTCCAGCCGGGGGCGCCCTACTCAAACGACATCATGTGTGTTAAGGTCTATGTCGATTAATCAGACACAAATTAATGGGGAAATAATTGTAACTCCTCTGATTCTGTGCCCTTTCCCTCCCCTTGAAGCGTGCATATATGTACCTGAGCATATCCCACATAATCTCCTGTTGACCTGAGCAGATTGAAGTTAACAATGGGTCCCTGGTTGTAGTTACTCTCAAAGTTACCGTGGCAGTAAAGCTTGGCAACAGGGGTGCCGTTGCTGTGACGATAAGATACCAACTTGTGGTGGACGTACCTCGCCAGACAGAAAGTGTGGTCTGAGATGTTACTCATGCTTCCTGCGGGGAGAACACAAAAGCACCATGATGAAAGAAACTTATTGAATTGTCTTTTCTATCAAATTTTAAAAACAGAAAATTCGTTGCAGCACTTAAATAACTAACTTAAGAGAAAACTGCATAAGCTTTCATAGCAACAACTACTTCATCAGGTGCAATGAAGATGCTACTTCATCAAATGCAACGGTTATAGCTTTGATTCTTCCCCTCCCTTTGTTCAGTTATGCTTGACTGACCATCGCCGGTATTTAACTCTTGTTGATGATATTTTTTCTTCCTTGCATCTGATAAAGTAGTTGTTGCTACGAAAGCTTATGCAGTTTTCTGTTAAGTCAGTTATTTAAGTGCTACAATTAATTTTCTATTTTGATTATTGCCTGACTTACACGGCTGCCCACCGCTTATCAAATTTTAGTTAGTAAAAAAATAACAGCAAACTAGTCACAAAAAGGTTGTAAAGACTGTAAGCATTAACGTCCACCCGCGGCCATCTTAGAGGTAAATTGATGATGACGCAATGGAAACACAAAGCATTGTATGCGTGGCACACAGAATGGGCCAATGAGCTTTCTTATTTTGACCACTTTCACAGGGCGCCCTAAGACAAGTTCCATCAAATGGTTACCTAGTGGTTAATTAGTGACATACATAGTGCAAGTTGAACAACTCTGGTCATATCACATCAAGGCCACCATAACAAAACAGCAAAATCAACAGTATCACTTTCCTGATAACTGGTCCCCTCTGCACTGTGCTTATAAAACGCTTATTGGTAACCAGCGATACGACCAGTCTCGATAGGCTGGTCGCGACTAGACTAGTCCAGCAATCGTTGACTAGCGTGAGTTCAATCAGAGATAGTCGAACTATGGTTAACTGTGGTCCTTGATCGAACTTGCTCCCAGACTGACAACATCATATGTATGAGGTCTATTGCACTCTGGTTGACGACTTGCTTCTGCTCAGAAGTCTTTCTGGGATTGGCCAATTTTTGTGCAATATAAGAAGCTCTCTGAACGGGAGACTTTTGAGGACACTAGGTGGCAGCAGACTTACCAGGTAAATCCATTCTTCTCGGGAATGTGCGCAAACAATGGACTATTACCTGGTAAGTCTGCTGCCACCAAGCGTTCCAAAGTCTCTCATTGTCTCTGCCTGTAACAAACATCCATACCTGCAAGTCTTTCTAAAGTGTCAAATCCGTGCTTCAGTGCAATAATGTCGAGGAAAGGTAGCGTTCCATCCTCAAATCTGTAATGAATGTAAACAAATGATTAAGAAAATACATTTAAAACTCAGCACCTGAACTTATGTTATTTGAATGTGGAATCATTAAATCTTATACAACATACATCATGAAAAGATTACTCTAATTGTAACAAAATATTTTATTTCCCATTTCCAAATTTGTACCGGTATTTTAGGAAGACTCAAATATTGATTTCTGAATGTAAACTTACCTGTCTGAAATATTCGGTTTTGGGGCATGAAACTGACTTTTGGCAAGGTAAGCCTGAACAGTTCCACCACCAAAGTACGTCTTGTGGAGCAGCCATGCGGCATCATTCCTGATGATCAAAGCACCGATGCCAGTTGGAAATCCAAAGATCTTGTAGAAGGAGATGGAAACAAAGTCTGCCTTGCACTCTCTCAAATCGAGTGGTGAGGTACCAACGAGCGATGCGGCGTCCAGTAGGATAGCCCAATGGTCCAGACCAATTGAACAATTTTGTGTAAATGGAAGACTTTCAATGTTAGCATTGACGAAGTGATATTTAGCACCGGAGAAATTTGACTGAGCAGGATACGCAAAGAGGCAGTTTCTAGACTTCTGTTTGTCTTGCATATAACTTGAATTCTGGGCATCCTTGCTGGCTTTTACAGGTTCAGGATGCTTTGAGTTCTGATGCTTTGAGTTCTGATCGGGACTGTTCTCAAAGACATTCTGGATATCTTGATATGTAACACACTGGACATCGGCTCCTTGCATTCTGGCGATTTCCCGCATTCCGACGACAGATGTGTGGTTGTCCATCAGGTAACAGAAGAGCCCTGGTCTACCACAGGCTGTTTTTTCGGAAGGTAAGCTGCCATTCAGAGAGTTCGTACCAAGTGGAGCAGAATCCCTCTCAGGATGAAGTTGTGAGGCACAGGAATGTTGAGACCCGTTTGAAGTGTTTCCAGTTTGGTTCTGCACCTTTGGGGAATTTCTAGAAGCCCAGTCAAAGTTTTCTGTAAGCAGCTTCAGAGCTGCAGTGCATCCAGCTGTGAAGATAACCGAGTGATGCTCTGATGAAGTGTTGAAATGCTGCAGTATTCTGGGGGTAAAACAACACAGAGAAAATTCCTATAGGAAGTGATGCACATTGTTGATGATCATAGTATTTGTTTTTCATTCATTCAAAAACTAGAGTGATCAAGCACAGGTACTTCATGGTGTTTTAATCGAGTCTACTGCTACTCATGAACTACAAGTTAAGTTCTATGTGGTCCTTAGTTCTCACCTACATGTATAGCGCACCTGCTCAATAGTGTCTGTGCTGAGTTTACTGCTAACATAAAGACCAAGGTGTGGTCCCCAGTACTCACCTATAGCGCACCTGCTCAATAGTGTCTGTACTGAGTTTACTGCTAACATAAAGACCAAGGTGTGGTCCCCAGTACTCACCTATAGCGCACCTGCTCAATAGTAGTGTCTGTACTGAGTTTACTGCTAACATAAAGACCAAGGTGTGGTCCCCAGTACTCACCTATAGCGCACCTGCTCAATAGTGTCTGTACTGAGTTTACTGCTGGCACATGGACTGTGTGGATTGCCGTACACATTTCCCAACAGATCCCGTTGGAATGCCTCTAGTTGACTTTGTGCATAGACAGTTGCTCCAGCATGATCCAAGTATGTGTCATCTGTTGAATTCATTAGGAAAATAATTCTAGTGAAAATCTGCATACAGCTCATCGGTAAAATTTGGATAGCCTTGAGTTTCTTAAAACTTATTTTCATCATGAGTAAAATGATTTACATTCCTTACTTACCCATTAACCTGGAGAACTCTTTCTTCTTGATACTTTCAATGCTTTTGTTGTAGCCTTCCATTTTTGGCTTCAAAGAAAGATCAAATTATAACAGGTGACTTGTTAAAATTGCGCTACGTGTACATGATGTGTGTTACTGTACGCAATAAATTAAAGCACAGTGGCTTAGATGTATATGGCTTAGATGCCAGGCTATTATTAATAAAAGTTAAAACTAAGTAAAAGTCACATAATACTATTACTAATAGTTTTTTGTAATTAATAAATAACTAGGCCTACCACATGACTACCTCGTCTTTAATAGTCTTACTCTTCTTAGTCTTCACTTAGTCTTATCTGTCTTACTCTTTTGTCTCGACTTAATTAGTTCTCAGTTTAGGCCTGCCTAATAAGTATAATCTCTATACCATATTCTAAAATTTCCCCCAAATCACGCTCACATAAACAGTATGCAGTTATATTACCTGTTGTACTTATGTCATGGTTTTAGAACAGCAGTCAGCAGGTCACTACTCGCCACTACCCTAGCGCCCCTCACCCTTCAATGTGCCAGAGTCTTCCGTACTGAAGTTGGCACTGAACCTGGAAGAAGAAGACGACGACGAAGAAGAAGGTCGGCGAGGACAACGATCCGAGTTTCACACAGCTGTTGTTGTGTTGGATAACTCTGTGTAGAGACGGACGGAAGGACGGATGAGGAGTCGATGGAGAGGGAGGAGACTGTGAAGGGCATGCATTACAGTGTCAACTGAGGGCGCTGTTCACCTTTTCCACAGGAGGATTAATCAAGGATCAGGGATGACACGGAATGATTTCATGAAACACCGACCGTGATACAGTCATATATTGAGCACCTTTTTGCCGATATTGAATCGTATATAGTAATTTATTTCATAGGGAACATATTTGCCGTTCTTCTTTTCAATCGAAATGATTAAAGCAATTTTAGTATTCAACAATCATGGGAAACCGAGGCTGTCGAAGTTCTTCACCCATTATGTAAGTAACGTTACATTTATAAAAATCACTGTAAACTTGCCTCTGTTGGTCATCTCGACCTTTAGTTTTTTTTAATGCTGACTCGCCAATATTTTGAATTTGTAACTTCACTTGAAAATTGCTTCCTTTGGAAAAATTCCCATATCCAACTGCCACTTTCTAGGGGATTTTTTAGGTTTAAGTTTGATGGTTGTTGGACTTTATTTTTAATTTTTTTTTTAATTATTCTTCTTATCTTAATCTTTCTTATTTAAAAAATTAATAAGTTATTACAATTTACCATGTCGTGCATATGTAGGCCTATTTAGTATTAATTAGGCTAAATCTTATTCTTAAGTTCTTGTCTTTGGACTTGGACTTGGTTGGTTGCACTCTTCTCTTGCCAGCTGGGCTTGGCTCATCTTGTGGGTGCGTGTGTGTGTGTGTGTGGGGGGGGGGGGCGGGGCTCGCCGGAGCCAGCGAGCGCTGCATGAGTACATGGTGAAAGCGTGGTGTGCTGTTTTTAAGACTGTCAGTGTCAGGCGGCTTGGGTTGCGTCCCATTCAAGCGGCTGGGGGTTCATGTTTAGTTACTAAGCCTAGCCATCGCACAGGCAGTCTTGAGATCAAGCCAAGTATTAGTACGTATGTGAAAATATGAGACTGACAGCCCAACCTATAAACTTGTATATTGCTCACCTATATTAAAGTTACAAACTATTTGTCTTTTCAGAATGAAGATATGGAGCAACAGATTATCCGTGAAACATTTCATCTGGTTTCCAAGAGGGACGATAATGTCTGCAATTTTTTAGAAGGCGGAACGTAAGTTTGGAGGCTGTAAAAAACCCAGTACATCATCATGTATTCCAAAAAGAAGTTATAACTTGAAGAGTTTGAATTGCTTTTTCAATTACTTTATACATGATATGTTTACATTGTATTGCAGGAGAAGATACTGTAACCATAGAGCAAGGTCCTTGCTCTTTGCTGTAACAATAAGTGTACTGTACAAAATATTATTTTTCGTGTTCAAGATGAAAATAAAAAGTGGGGCGGGTGATTATCTCAAATCAAACCCTATACAGGAAGTTAACTTGCTCTAGTATGTAACAGTTCCAAGTACTTTGGCAGGATTACCAATAGGTCTTATTTTTACTGCAAGAGGGCACACGTTTGCGGCAGATTGGGGGTCAAACCATGGAAATAAATATACAGCTTATTGCCTAAATCTTTGCACTCGGAAGGCCCCATACCTTCATGTTGGGGTCAAAATCGAACACGAGAAAAACAAACAACTTTATTTACCAACTACAGGTTAATAGGTGGATCCGATTACAAGCTGGTCTACAGACACTATGCCACACTGTACTTTGTCTTCTGTGTGGACTCATCAGAGAGTGAACTTGGCATCCTAGACTTAATACAGGTGAGTCACGGTTAATGTCATGGCAGTATTTTTGTGGAGTTTTTTTTTTTTGTAGGGACAAGGTCATTTTCCCTGAAAAGTGGCGCTTCCATCATGTCCATGAAAAAAAAACGAAAGTTATGTATTACTTCTAGAGATTATGAATCTCTTCACAGGTATTTTCAGGCCTATGAGTTACAGTGCAAGGCACTTTGGGGGGTTCCTGGGTTTTACTACCCGAAATATTACAATTATAATAAAAAAAAATTGTTAATGCTCTCACGTTTCGACCCTAGCAGAGTCTTTCTGAAAGACTAATGACAACACACACACATATACAATTATACTGGTATAACAAAAGCAGTCAAGCAGAAAGAAGTGAAGAGAGAGGCAGAAAGCTCTCTTTTCACTTCTTTCCACTTGACTGCTTCTGTTATTCCAGTATACTTGTATGTGTGGGTGTGTTGTGTTGTCATTTAGCCTTTGAGAAAGACTCTGCTGGGGTCAAAAGGTGAGGCCATTAATATTTTTTGGCATTTATACAACAGGTCCTCGTGGTTGGTAAACAGTTTGCAACAGCTGATTATTTTTTCAATAATAGTAACAGTTACATTAATAATAACTACATTTTGGGAAAAGACTTGCTAAGACCAACTTGGATGAAATTAGCTTAACCTTTCACAAGATAACCGTATTGAAGATGTTGATATTTTCCCCTTGCAGATCTATGGATACATAAAAAACAATCTGACCCAATGCACACTTATACATTATATTAGTTGTACTGATGACAATTGATCAACTGACTTGCTGTCGTTTGTTACAAAATTGCTAGGTTTTTGTAGAAACATTGGACAAGTGCTTTGAGAACGTCTGCGAGCTGGATCTGATATTCCATGTGGACAAGGTAAAAGTACAACCCATATCTCAGGTAGTCTGTAAGAATTTTGCTTTAGTTTACTAGATTGTTATAGAAACACCATGGTATATGGCGTGTCATGGCCGAGCGGTCAAGCGCACTGGACTCAAGCTCTGGTGTTTCTAATCAGCAGAGTGTGGGTTCAAGTCCCGGTCGTGACACCTGTGTCCTTAAGCAAGAGACTTAAGCAAAACCATTATTGCTTCGTCCTTCAGTTGGGACGTAAATCCGTGGGTCCTGTGTGTTGCGTAATGCACGTAAACAGACAAGCAAGTTTTCAGCTGGTTTCCTTGTTTTTGGTTTCTCAGCCTTGCCATTGAAAATTGAAAAAGAAAGTGACTGGCACTTTCCTCTGTTTTTTTTTGACAAACTGAAGTTGCATGCCTGACGTAAAAGAACCCAGTACACTTACTGATAAGAGAAGGGATTTGCCCCTGTGTTTCTGGCATGGGTTGGCTGCATTAAGTTTGCGCCACACCACCTTGTAAACCGTTACAAGGTGCTGTACATAACATAGCTCAGCATACCTGTAGAAACAAATAATGAGCGATTTGAGACGCCCTTCGGGAGGGGGGGGTGTGAAAAGTGCTTCCCTTTGAGGGGGTGAAGAGCGCTATATAAGAGCTGCAAATTATTATTGTCATCATTATATCCTTTTGGAGGAATTTGTGGCTCTAAAAAGAGCCTGTTGGTTTATAATCAGTTTTGACTAGTGTGCTCTAGCTGAGAGTATTCTCTTTCTTTCCTTTGAAGGTTCACAACATCCTCTCGGAGCTTGTAATGGGTGGCATGGTTCTAGAGACAAATATGACTGAAATCATGACGAGGATAGAAGAACAGAATAAGCTTGAGAAACAAGAGGTAAGCTGCTGGTTGGCTTGTTGATTTGGTAGTATACCCAAATTGTGTGGATTTTAAAAATCATTTCTTGCACACGTGATTTATCGTTTTTTTGGTGTACACATTGTGTGATAAGTTCTGTATACCTACTTGATTGAATATTGTGCATATTTGTGAGACAGAATCAGTCTGCTGTTTTTTCTTGCCAAGTGTATTTATCTTTGATACAATGGTTGTAAAAAGCATAATTTGCACAATTGCAGAGGTATCCAAACCAATGTGGGAGAGCGTAAGATCACGCAAAATAAAAAAAAAAATCATGATACGGAGGGAGGAAGGATAGAGATTCAAGTTCATCATTATTTTTTTATTTTTTTTATTTTAAGTATTCACTTTTATATTTTGACTAATTTATTTGTCAATATTGTATACAGGTCCTATTAGTATTGCGTTGTCATACTGTCGACCATGTTGAATGTTTTATATTCCAAAGAAATGAATAAATAAAAACTGAGTTTGTGTGTGTCTGTGGGTTTTTTTGCAGGCGGGTTTATCAGCTGCGCCTGCAAGAGCAGCAGCAGCTGTCAAGAACATGAATCTCCCCAACATCCCAACGCCGAACATCAACTTGCCAAACTTACCATCTTTCAAGTGAGAAGTTATCATCGAGACAGACTCCAGGATGCTGCTATTAAATGCATACACTACACATTGTGTTGACCAACCTTCCCCTCCAAATCGGTCAAAAGAACCTCACAGTCCATCCATCAGTGTAACAAGGTCGTTACTCAGTTTTTGGTGAGAGTTTGCATCATTTGTAAACTCCAAGTTGGTTCGGTGTGCCAAGGTCAGATGTCATACGAGTGGTTTTGTGTACATCTTGGAATGTTTTCCCTTTGTACTTTTGATATTATTCCCCAGCGAGTTGACCAACCGTTCAAAATCATTTAAATTCACCGGTTCTGTATTGGGAGCAACTGTGCGCAGAACTATCTGTGCGCAGAACTAGTCCTGTGCGCAAAACTATCTGCGTTCTATGTAGCAATCACTAAGTGATATAATGTTGCAGGCTTGCACACCATTTAAAACCATGTGGTTGGTGTTGAATGGTCACACAGAAACAAGGTTAAAGGTGCCATCTCATTGGTGCTTTTTCCTTCACATTAAAATGCTATGAGTTCTTACCTATGACCTGCGTGCTGCTCTTAGTTTTAATGTGGAGAATGCCAAAGGGGCTTTTACTCTTTCTCTACGGCGCGCCACTCAGAGCGGCTCGGTGAATTACATCATACGACGGAGAGCCGCTGGCAAAATAAACAAAATATTAAACAATGCCGTCACAGCTGTACATTATATTCCGTAGTGAAAGAGTTAAATTGAGCACTTGGGATCATTGGTAGGGCACATTTAGAACGGGTCAAAAGGTGAAAAGAATCATTCAGGTAAAACATGAGATAGCACCTTTTTACTACAAGGGCACAACCTTGTTGCTGTCACAAAAACAAAAATGATATCAAACGCTGACACCGCACATTTATTACAAGGGGCCTGCCCTCACAAAAAGGAACTTGTATACTGTGTCCAGCAATCCTACGATATGTACCACCCGAAAAGTCTTTATATAAAAGATTGTGAAGGCATTAGTTTGTACTTTAAAATGTTGGAGTTGATTGAAAGTGTGCGTTGATCAAAGTCTGTACCTTGGATCTCTACATCTGATCAGTACTAAACATTTGTTCATCAGCAACAAAAAAGACTTTGCACGCAGTTGTTTGACAATTAAATTAATTGGTCGTTCTAGAAATGAGTGGTCTACTTTAAGAGAGGACACGGAACTGGTTACATCATGTTTTCAAATAATCTTAATTAACATATGACATTATAAGGAGTCTGTGTAACCAGTAGATATAATTTTAGTGAGGTGGAACTACCTTACAATGATATGGGTGTGCTGTTTACAAACAATGAATGTTTGAGTGCAATGGTGAGAATATTTTCATGAGTTGAAAGATGGAATTTTCCCTCGTTGAATGGAACATTCCATCTTTCAACGAATGAAAATATTCTCTCCATTGCACAAATGCAAAACATTCATTATTTGTTTTATATAACATCCATGTAGATCTTTGTCATTTGATTGGAGGATAAAACAATGATTGTGTCTTGTCAAATGAGGGCTTTTTGTACTGCTTTGGTTTGCACACGATGGTCGAGCGTGCAATAGAGCAAAAAGAATAGAATGAAAATGCATGCCGAATAGTACTTAAAATGCATGCTCGATGACGTAGCAGTGCAATAGTGTGAATAACAAATGCCACTTGACTTCCAATCCTCCAATCAAATGACAAGGATCTACTTGGGTGTTGCAAAAATTTGTTTATTACACGGATGAACACAAAAAATCTTTTGTTTTGGGGCAATTCTTCACCAAGATTTCTGCATTGTGAACCCAGCTCATTGTGTTGGGGATGGCTTTTGAAGAATGGCTCCGTTTACACGCACAATCTCGGCCATGTTCCACTTGTGCAACTAGCACTGAGTCTGATTCCCTCTGCACTAAAAGAGGGGCTAGACTGCTTTCCCTTCAAGCCTCGTTTTGGATTGATTGATATAAATTGGGGGGGGGCATCACAATGGCTGCCCTATGATAATACCTATGATAATTCTATCAGCAGGAATTTGTTCAGTCTTTGGAGGTACATATAATGCATTCCAATCCTGAATGACCAAAGATAAAATAACTGGAGTAGGTTTTAACTTAAGACCTCCCGGTTACCATAACAGTGATGAACTTGATGAATACATAGTGTGTCATCTGTTCTGCACTTGGGTTTTCAAGCTAAATGAATTAATTTTGGTTCCTCATTTTCCCTTGCTTAGATTACGGCCAGGAGAAACTGGGGATCCACAGTCAGTAGAAGTTGACACAAGCTTTTTTTTCCCCCCTTAATTGTCCTAAAAACTTATGACCAACTTGTGCTCGGTACCCAATGAAAAAGTTGGATGGTCATGTTAATCCTGAGGTTGAAAGTTTAAATCCAACTCAAGTTCATTTTTTGTCCCCTAAATATAATGTAATATTATGTTACGTTGAGTTTATCCCTTGTGGCTTGTTGTAGACATGTAACTATTAAATCTATACAAAGTACTGAAGTCCCAGCTCTAGTATATCTAGTTTTCATTCTGCATGACATGTAGGCTGTGTTAGCTCAAACGTTTCCACTCCAAAGTGTTAGCCAGAATGAATATCAGCAAATCCATGGGAACACTTGGCCAAAGACATATTTCCTTGACACCCAAATACACCTTGTGGATTAGTAAGCAGTTTTGGTTCTGTGCATGCATTCAGATAACTTGGGAATTGATGCACGTTTTTTACCCAGTTGGCACTGAAGTAGCAATGACCAAGTCGTGCTGTGAAAATGGATACAGACTAAGGAATTGAGTTTAGGCATGGTCAAATCAGTGATCCATTTTCATTTACATAGTACTACATTAGTATTATTTGTCAATTTGACAGTCTGAAAATCTTGGCCCAATAAGCCATTTGCATGTTAGTATTTGAATAATGTCTGGTACAGTATGGAGACTTGATTGGTCACAAGTGAACACCCTAAACTGAGTCTCTAGTCTAAAGACTGTTTTGCTACATCACATGGTTCTGGGCAAGCTTTTGTATCAAGCAACCTCCAGATTTGCAAAGCCTGGTAACACCGTCCCAGAAACATTTAGAATTGTGTACAGGTGTTTGCCATCTCTTAAGTAATAATGCTTGCCCTGAGCCAGCCACAACGTGGCAACTGTCTCCAGTCCCAGTGAGGAATTCAAATTCAACTGATCGCTTGTGACTAAGGAAGTCATTGTACCATACATTGTTCCGATCTATCTCGCAAATGGCTGATGTCATAAAGCTGTAGAACAAAAAAATGTTGCTGAACAAGTTTGTTTGCAACAGCACCAATTTATCACCATACCCACTGGTAAATGGTGGTATGAGAGTGTTCCTACAAAAGTGTTCCTTAGAAAGATGCATCGCCCAATTATTTGCCATTTTGATTTTTAAAACAATTTGAATCAAATACTAAAAGGCTATTTTCTTGTAGCCTGGGAAGTTATGAACTTTCATATTAGACATTTTAAAAAACATTCCATCAACGATGAGTTCTACATTTAGTTGTTAAAAATTACAAGCATTTCTGTCTCTAACAGCCGTATACAAAATAATCTGCTTGTAAAAAGTATTTTGCAAGTTGTGCGTGGCATCTGCGAAAGTTTTTTTTTTCTTTTCTTTTTTCGATTGAAATATCTCCTGACAAAATTCTTTTGGGGACAAAATGATTAAGTCTTTCTGCGGAAAATTAGGCGATGCAACTTTGTGCGTAGCTGATCTTTACACCAGTTCTGTTGGTTGTGTTTAGCGAGTTGATTATCTAGAAAGTTTCAAGGGAGCCAGTGCCAGTCATGAGCAATGTACATTATTATTACATTGTAATTTGGCTGGTAATCCATTTGTCTGCTAAGCAAGGGCTCAGGTTATGAAGCTGGTATACAATGTTTTAAATGTTTGTGCAAGTGCTACTCTGTGTTAGAATTGTAGCCATTTCCTTTTTGTGAGTAAAATTTCTGAGTACTAATGTATTGTATGCAAAATTGTGTTCCGTCCCTGCCCCCCCCCCCCCTCCACCCATAGGACTTTTTTGTTAGTACACGTGAGATAAGAGAAAAACATGTACATGTAGTAATCAAATGAGGGGTTTTCAATTAATTTGGCTTTATGTAACACTAAAAAGACATGATATTCTTCCTACTTTAATCTGATTTCCGATTCTTTTGTCCTCAGAAAAATCAGGGAAATTGTTACTAAATAGCCTGAAAAGTCTATCAAAACCTATACCATGTGTACATGTGTAGGCCGACCCTTGTTCTCAATAAAAAAAATCCTACTTCCCCCCCCCCCCCCCCGGGCCAAATGTCATGCCTGATTAAAGCATCTGTGATTACACGTAAAGAAGTTAACCTAAAGACAACCTAATAATCTTCCTTCATTTTCCTCCTCGACTGATTGATTCATAGGGGAAGTTGGAAGTTGCCTCTCCATAGATTTGTCTTTTATAAATGGTGTAAGTTTATTATGATGTCATAGAATATGAAGCTGTATTATTCCAAGTATATGTAAATATATCATATGTACGGTATAACTTTGTCAGATTGTGCGGTTATTTGTGTCTCTTTTTCTGAACTAAGATACTCGTAGAACCTACAAACATTGTCATAATGGACCCAAACCTCATGCGCTCTTGGTAGCGGTAGAACACAACAGTAACTCTGTACACTAACCTGAGCAGCTCGTCCATGGGGGTTTGCACCACTGCAGCTATGGCCTCAGAACGCACGCGTCGACACACGCGCACTGTGAATCCTCCATGCATATTGGTACATATGCGCAGCTGACGCTCTATTGTCGCATCGCGCACCCGTACGGCGGCCATAGCTGCGGTGATGTAAACCACCAGGAACAAGCTGCTCAGTTAAGCGTGTAATCCGACAGCCACTGCCATTGCTGTGTTTCATTGCACTGCAAAGCATGTACAACGTACAGAAAAAGATCATTCCTTAAAATCTATAAATTAATAACGATTTGAAGTGAATTTATTTCAAAAATTTTATAAAATTTACTGTTTAAGTTAATAGAATTTTAGACACTATTTTCTATAGGAAAGCTAAGTAAGTACTGATACCGAATTAACTAAGAATTAACTGATCTCTTTCTGCTTAAGTTTTCTCTGGTATGCTTCTTAAAGATTACAGTCATAATTTAAAGACTGCTCATTAAAAAAACAATCGTTTACCATCCTACTAAGGCACTACGTTTACATTTAACCCTAAAAAAGTTATCCTCAATAATTGGACATTCTTGATGGAAAATGCTTTGCTTTGCTTTTATTTCAGAGAAAATTATAAAAAAAAATCACCCAATTAGCTACAATAATTGGACTTAATTTCATTCGAAAGTTAAATAACGAATTTGCACCAATTTGTTTACAATAATTTGTGTCGTTTCATTGAACATTCTGACATTTTTGACTCTGCATAAAAATAAGTGTGGATATAAAATTCCACGTCACATACGAACATTGCTTCATAGATCAGTGCATAAAAGAGACTCTACGAAAAAAGAAGAAGAGTGCATCCAATGCTTTCAAAAGGTGTATCAAACCAAAATTTAATCCAAGCACAAAATATTGCTGAACATTTTCTGCAGAGCAAAAATGAGCAGGAAACCAGTCACAAATGGTACATGTGACATGGCATTTTGGCTGGTTAACTTATTCTGGTAAGCATAATTGTTTTGTGCTTAGATACTTTTTGTGCTTAAGCAGCTCCATGAAATTGGGCTCTGATAGTTCAGGGCCCAAATTTATAGAGCTGGCAGAAGCACAAAAAGTAGCTAGCACAATAAAATTACGCTTACCAAAACAAGGTTACCAGCCAAAATATCATGTCACATGTACCATCAGTGACTGGTATCCTGCTAATTTTTTACTTGGCAGAAAATGTTAAGCGATATTATCTATTTAAGCAGCTCTTTTTGTGCAGTCTAGCAGTAAAGAAAATAGAAAATACTGCTCCATAATCAAGATCATTAGTGTGGTCCTACTCAAGGTGCCACTGTTTTTGTTCTCCACATAGGAATAAGAAACCAGTGTTCTCCCTTGACAGTGGTCAGCTAGCCAAATGCCTGTCAAATTTGGAGTGGTCCGACTGACTAGTTTCTTGCTTCTACTGATTGTACTACTACTAAGTTAAAATTCCCTTAAAATATGGATTAGTGAAAAAAAAACGATAAGCTCGTGAAATGATAAGGTGACTGGTCCTGCTTGCTAGTCATTGAAAAAGTCAAGGACATACCCTGGAAACCTCTGACCACATGATGCATAATTAACAGCTTGATTGTTGGGCAAACCAGACCTTATATATTCATCTCCATTCAGTAATTACTATATTCATTCAAAAAGTTATTAGAAATGTTTTTTGTTCATTATGAAAACACATATTCTGAGTATATAAACAAAATAATTTGATTTATGCTTCTTTTTGGCCACACCCTAAACAAACATAAGAAACTAAATGGCACACACAATACTATTCATTCATTAAGTACAAGAGAGCTCCTTTTCATAAAGTTCTAAGATTCAACTTAAGATGAGTTGTCAATGTTGTTGTCATAGTGATTTGTATTGTGACATCACACTATGCTTTGCAATTAAGATTGACAGACATCAATCTTAGCTGGGTTTGAAATCGACCCCTGTAGATTTTAGTTACTGAAAAACAACTGGCTGAAACTGTTTAAATCGATTGTGATTGTCAAAATACAAATAGTTATTTTTCAATGGCCAAATCATGGTGTTGCTCCATGGATGGGGTATTTCCATGGTGCTTCTCCATGGATGGGGTATTTCCATGGTGTTGCACCAACGATGGGGTATTTCCTTGGTGTCGCTCTATGGATGTGGTATTTCCATGGTTGGGGTATTTCCACGGTGTTGCTCCATGGTTGGGGACCCCAACTTTTGGGGTATTTCCAAGGTGTTGCTCCATGGATGGGGTATTCTTTGGTGTTGCTTCATGGTTGGAGTGTTTCCATGGTGTTGCTCCATGGTTGGGGTGTTTCCATGGTGTTGCTCCATGGATGGGGTATTTCCATGGTGTTGTTTCATGGTTGGAGTGTTTCCATGGTGTTACTCCATGGTTGGGGTTCCATGGATGGGGTATTTCCATGGTGTTGCTCCATGGTTGGGGTGTTTCCATGGTGTTGCTCCATGGATGGGGTATTTCCATGGTGTTGCTTCATGGTTGGAGTGTTTCCATGGTGTTGCTCCATGGTTGGGGTGTTTCCATGGTGTTCCATGGATGGGGTATTTCCATGGTGTTGCTCCATGGTTGGGCTATTTCTTTGGTGTTACTCCATGGATAGGGTATTTCCATGGTGTTGCTCCATGGTTGGGGTATTTCCATGGTGTTGCTCCATGGTTGGGGTATTTCCATGGTGTTGCTTCATGGTTGGGGTGTTTCCATGGTGTTGCTCCATGGATGGGGTATTTATTTGGTGTTGATCCATGGATTGGGTATTTCCATGGTGTTGATCCATGGATTGGGTATTTCCATGGTGTTGATCCATGGATTGGGTATTTCCATGGTGTTGATCAATGGATGGGGTAGTTCCTTTGCATTGCTCCATGGATGGGGTATTTCCGTGGTGTTACTCCATGGATGGGGTATTTTTTTGGTGTTACTCCATGGATGGGGTATTTCCATGGTGTTGCTCCATGGATGGGGTATTTTCTTGGTGTTACTCCATGGAGGGGGCATTTCCATGGTGTTGCTCCATGGATGGGGTATTTCCATGGTGTTGCTCCATGGATGGGGTATTTCCATGGTGTTGCTCCATGGATGGGGTATTTCCATGGTGTTGCTCCATGGATGGGGTATTTTCTTGGTGTTACTCCATGGAGGGGGCATTTCCATGGTGTTGCTCCATGGATGGGGTATTTCCATGGTGTTTTTTGCTCCACGGTTGGGATATTTCGTTGGTGTTGCTCCAAGGATGTGGTCCTTCCATGGTTTTGCTCCATGGTCAAATCATTCTGTGCCATCAGCATTACTTTGAAAATCCCAGATGTAAGAGCTTCCTGTACATAGCAGGTCCATGCCAAAATCCCCTGTAGAAACAAGAAAACATACATCACATAATTCCCCTCGGCCAGGAACTAGAAAAATTGTTACTTCCTTGATAGGAAGGTTACAATAAAGAGAGAAGTGCCTCAATAACCAAGTCTATGGTTATCACTTGAAGAGGCAAGGATAGGGATTAGTGTTCACTTTCAACAATTTGTCACCGACGCCACGAACTAACAACTTGTGTACAAAATTTTATTTTTTTTAGTTTTCAGTTTTTTACATGTTTGTACAACATTTGTCAAGCCCTACAATTTCATGAAGTTTCAAAGCTTCAAGAGCTTTACTTTTTTAGTTTATAATAATTATGTATGGCAAGTGACAATCTTCGTTTTCACGAACTGACACACAGGTTCCATTTACCATTGAAATGCACGGCGCACACCACACTCAAATGTGAACAAAAACGATTTTACGAACTGACACAAACCTTGTGTGCGAAGGCCATGCACGTGCGCGCTGTCAAGTTTACATGCTAATACATTGGAATGTGTCAGTTCGTGAAAACAGAAAAAGGTCTAAATTTGCTTCTTTTTCGGTTTCACGAACTAACACACACCTTTCTTCCTTTATTGCTTGTTTATATAGGATGTAAAAAGGACAAAAGCAGTATATTTATCAAGTTCAAAGCATCAACAATGAGAAAACCGGTTGAAAACACTTGAAGTTTTAAAAAGCGTTCAGCTTTAGACCCCGTTTTCTCCAATTGCTGCTTTTTACTGGTATCTACGTGTGTGCCAGACGAACTGTTTCAACAGTAAGCTGTGGTTTGAACAGCTCTATATAGTACATGTACATTAAACCTTTTACGTGATTTATCTTCAAAGAGGAAGGTAGTGTACCTAATGGTGAGCACTGATGGCGTGTCGTGGCCGAGCGGTCAAGCGCACTGGAGTGTGGGTTCGAGTCCCGGTCCTGACACCTGTGTCCTTAAGCAAGACACTTAACCATCATTGCTTCGTCCTTCGGATGGGACGTAAAGACGTGGGTCCCGTGTGATGTGTAATGCACGTAAAAGAACCCAGTGACACTTATCGCTAAGAGAAGGGGTTTGCCCCGGTGTTTCTGGCAGTGACTGCTGAATGGGCCGCAGCACCTTGTAAACCATTACAAGGTGCTACATAAATGGCTCTCATAACTAAACAAAACTCAAAAACCTGCCTTAAAAATGATATAGCAAGCGCCTTGAGTACCTATTTGTTGGTAGATACGTGCGCTACAGAAGTCTCATTGTACTTCACTTACTTTAAGAGTCCATTCCAATACATGGTCGGCATGACATCAGCCTTCAAGTGATAAGCAGTCCTTCTCTCAACCCCTTGCTCCACTGGGAAGGTCTCCAAGGGCTCTAGGTTGTAGTCAAACTCGGCCAAGACACACGATCGACGTCCAGTGACAAGAGGACAAGATGTATAACCATCGTACTAGATGGGGGTGGAGAAAAAAAGTCAGATTTGAAACAAAGGAGCTTGCTTGGTAACACAGTACAGCTAGAAGTATTTCAGAAGTTTTGAGTGCATCAAGTAAAAGCATCTGGGCTCGATTTCACAAAAGAGCTAAGATTGATCTTTTAAGTGCAAATCAATCGTATCTGCTAAGCAAAGTGTGATGTCACAATACAAATCACTATGTTATTATTACTGACAACTCACAAAGAGCTAAGATTGATCTTAAGCTCAAATCAATCGTAACTGCTAAACAAATTGTGATGTCAAAATGTAAATCACTATGGTAATACTGACAACTCATCTTGAGATGATGCTTCTTTGTAAAATAGAGCCAATATATTGAAACTTCCCCCAAACCAACATGATCAAGGGTCTCACTCATCGGCATGATTAGAAATAATCCCAATTTATGAAGCACGACACGCAGCTGCATTTAATTTACTTCTCACCGTGGGTGTGACAACTCTCTTCTTTTTTTTCTCCAAAATAAATCTAGTCATTACCTTTGCATATGGAGTCAGGCCGTTGACTACAGCGTTAATGGTCTTCAACAAGATGCCCGATTGTCCAGCTGAGAGAAAGTACAAAAACAAAAAGGCATCGTATTAATTAACAACAGTCTTTCCACCTCAGGACTCTTTTCCAAGGTAGTAGGTTTGGTACAATGATAATTTGGAGCCCCGAGGCCAAATATGAGCATGTCATAATGGGTAATCATTGGTCATAACCATTTTATTACAAAACAGACAGAAAAACATAACAAGTATACAGTGCTCAACACGCATCGGTGTATGGGTAAAAACAACAATAATGTTCTTTATCCCTGATGAAAATTTAACACACTAGGCCTATTAAAATCGTTGCTGTACCCGCTGCTAGAATAAAGGATTGGAACTGCCTCTAGCTACCGGGCAAACTCGGTGGTCTAGTGGGTTTGAATCCCACCCAAGTAATATCAATCAATATACTTTATTTCCACTCAATCAATCAACAATACAAGAGTAAGCTGGATAAATTAAGAAAGGAATGGCGATTAAGTGGTGGGGGCCTCTAGAAAGCAGGGCCTGTGGAGTAGAGACCCCCATAATGTGCAGCATAGTTTAAAGATTTAGATTGTACAGCCAACTCTCGCCAGAACAAGGCCAACGGGACCGGCCCAAACCACTTCTCCACAATAGGAATGTCATTTCAAAAAGACAGCAAAGCAAAGGAACACAAGGAGAAATGGGAAATCCGGGACCCAAGAATCCACTCTCCACAGTAGAACCCCCGTCCAAAAGCGCTCACCATAACGAGAGTTGACTATACAAATGTATACAAAGCTGATTAATTTGAATACTACACACTTAAGTTAATATGATAAGTTACACAAGAAACAAGAACTATTACATAAGACAAAACACAGCAGTTAAACAGTTAAGGGTATAGTTCACAAGGATCAAGTCGGCAGAGGGGGTTATGATAATAAGGCAAATAATATAAATTAACTGTATTACATCAGGTCAAATCAACCATAGGTGGATTTTTTTTCACAGGACTCAGGA
This sequence comes from Marthasterias glacialis, assembly GCA_911728455.2. Lineage (NCBI taxonomy): Eukaryota > Metazoa > Echinodermata > Asteroidea > Forcipulatida > Asteriidae > Marthasterias > Marthasterias glacialis. The sequence continues at coordinate 4,674,077 of OU452229.1, read as the reverse complement.
AAGTGTGGAGTATACAGTGATAACACATTATTTCATGGGTGAAAAAAACAAATAAAAAGTAAAAGCATTAAGCCTACCGATAGCTGCTGCAGTCTTAGATGTTGGGAAGTCTGTACAGTCGCCAATCCCAAAGACATTTGGGTATTTGGTATGTTGCCCTGTGTCCTTGCTGACGCTGAGGAACCCAGAGGGTCCGGCCAAGGGACTAACCTTCAAGATATCTGGAGGCCCCATTGGTGGTGGTACATGCAGCATTTCATACTATCACAGGAATAAAAATGAGTTCTCTTAGTAGGCATTCATAAATACCGAAGACAGTTTAGGCATTCCTATTGGTTAAAAGGTGGTCACATGACCGTGTTTACCTGGTATTAAACGGCTGATAAAGACACGGCTGGAGCTGTTTAAGACCGGTTATTTTAGTCTGGTTTCCTACTTTGATACTCTAACACTAGAAAAACGTATATGAAGAGGTAGGCGCGAAACACACCCGTAGTGCAAAGCTGGGCTCCTGAACGTAACATTACAGCAAAAATCACTGCAAAGTGAGCAAGGTATGTTGTGTCGTTCTCTGACATTTCATTTCTTAACAACAAAAGGGCAGTTATGAATGGGAATAAAAGAGTGATGACTTGGTATTATTCGGCCATTGAAAGCCTTACAGTGTCGCGGCCAGGCAATAAAGGCTGGAGCCGAAGGCTTTAAACGGCCGAATAAGACCGAGTCACGACTCTTTTATTCCCTTATTAATGCATATCACAAAGCCAAAGATACTGTTTTAGACATAACCAAAGACACAGATAAATACAGCAGATACTTGTACATATCATAGTGTAGCCATCTTCATTTTCCCTTAATACTCGAAGCACCACAGTGAGGCTAGAATGATGACATAGTCTAACCTCTTGTTTGTACAGTGAGAATCAGTATTTGTCAATGCTAGTCCTCACAGGGAACATGACCGAGAAAGATGGCAGCAGCAAGGGTCTCTTTGGAATACTCACAGGTATTGTGATCAGCTCGTTGGGATCGGTGTTCAAGTTGGCAAAGACTGCTTCCCTGGTATCCGGCTTAATCTCCACGAGATTGTGCTTCAAGTTGACCTGGATCCCGCGTTCCTTGCAGACTCTGTTCATGACAGCTGCATACTTGGGAGCACTGAAAATTGCCCCTAACGGTGAGCAGTACATGACGGTGGTATTATCTCGCTTATTACTCTGTGAGAAGAAATAACTCATGGATCTTAGATATCAAGAGGGAATTCAAACTGAAAGAATTCACAAAACAAGATTCAAACAATCATATCTTCCTCCCAGTACAAGTTATAATAAATATAAACATTTAGAGCAAATGAGAAATAATAGACCGATCCATTAAGCCATGCCCCTAAATATATTGACCAATCACAGCATTGGCTATATCACCCCAATAGACTAATCCCAGCAGCTTGTTCATGGGTGTTTACACCACCGCAACTATGGCTGACGAATGCGTGCGTGGAGGCACACGCACTGTGAATCATCATGCTGATTGATACATATGCGCGCTGATGCGCGCCGTGTCACGCGCACGTGCGGAGGCCATGGCTGCAGTGGTGTAAAACACTATAAACGAGCTCTGCTCGGATTGGTGTATACACAATGTGCGTCTCTTCAATGCCACACTGCCCGACATGAACGCGGGCTATAAGTACGCACATGAATGTTTACATTTTCCAACAGGAGTTTATCATGTCAGACTTTTGTCGGACTTTCGGTGGCGTAGCCAAGGCTGTGATTGGTTAACACGTAAGGGGGTGGGGCTTAATGGATTTGTCTATTCCCCAAAAACGGTACAACACTAATTACCTCCCTGAAGTACTCTTCAGCCAAATACATGATCTTCTGCGGAGCACCAGCACACTTGACAGGGGTGTTGGGGAACGTAAATATAGCGTTGCCACTCTTGAAATTCTGTAATGCCTGGTAGGTCTTGTCAACTGTGTGGTAGGAGTAATTGCAGCACACTTGTGGGTCGTGCTCAAGTGCCTCCACTAGCCCCTTCAGCTGATAATAATAATAATAATGACATTTATATTGCGCAAAAATGCATAAAAATATGTTCTAATGCGCATTACATACAAATTACAAAATAAAAAAGCGTGTTAATAGAGTTAAAACTACAATACAATGTAAGCTTTAAAATAAAACATTATACAATCAAAGATTTACAGGATAAACATCAAATAGAGTCAATTAGAGTAAACCATAAAAACTACAAATGCACAATTACACATTAAAAGCCTTCTGGAATAAAAACGTTTTTACCTCGCGTTTAAAACCCCCCAGTGTTTGTTGACATCTAATGCGACAAGGTAACTGGTTCCAAAGCTGAGGACCAGCCACCATAAATGCTCTCTCTCCAAGTTTATTATAAGTACAAGGTGGAACATGTAACTTTAACTGGCAAGATGATCTGAGAGAATACGAGGACCTACCCAACTGAATAAGATTACAAATATAAGTGGGGGAGAGCGTATGTACAGATTTAAAAACAAACAGGAGAATCTTAAACCAGATGCGATATTTAACTGGCAGCCAGTGTAAATTCTGAAGGATTGGAGTGATATGACAATATTTTGATTCACCACACACTAATCTCGCCGCTGCGTTCTGCACTCTCTGAAGTTTCAATAAATTGCACTGTGCTACACCATACAAAAGACTATTACAATAATCGATACGACTTGTAACAAGTGAGTGAACCAACACTTTAGTATCCCAACGAGTAAGATATTTCCTTATACTACGAATATTGTAAATCTGATAAAAACAAGCGTTACAGGTTTTATGTATATGTACATTCATCTTAAAATTGTTGTCAAACCAAAAACCAAGATTCTTTACACAAGAGACAGGAGTGATACGCTTATTACCAACAGTTATATGATCAATATTAATCTTGGAGAGTTGTTGTTTTGTTCCAATGACTAAAAAATCAGTTTTTGTATCGTTGATCATCAATTTATCATTTAACATCCAATTACGAACAGCATTGACGCAGTTACTCAAGGCCTCTACAGCAGTGACTTGATCAGTACCAGATCGAGGCTTAAACGCTAAATACATTTGGGTGTCATCTGCATATGAGTGGACCTGTGGCAAGCATGGCTCAACAATGTCAAACAATTTACTGGCATAAATAACAAACAATAAAGGTCCCAGGCATGAGCCTTGGGGAACACCATAGGGCAAGTCAAAATTGTCTGAGTGCACTCCATTTACCAAAACTCGTTGAGACCGGCCTGATAGGTAAGACTGAAACCATTCAAGTGCACTATCAGAAATTCCAATCTTTAAAGACAGACGTTTCAAAAGCATATTGTGGTCAATCGTATCAAAAGCTGCACTTAAGTCTAGCATAACCAAAAGTGTCACCTGCTGCTTACTCATGTTTATCAAAATGTCATTATGTACCTTAAGTAAAGCAGTTTCAGTGCTATGTTGTTTCCTATACGCAGACTGATAAATCGGATACAGTGAATGAGACACCATGTGTTCGTTAATCTGTTCAACCACTGCCCTCTCGGCAAGTTTAGATACAAAACTGAGGTTGCTAATTGGTCTGTAATTACTCAGAACATTATCTAATCCGGGCTTCTTTAATAATGGTAACACGAGGGCCTGTTTCCAACTGTCGGGAAAAACACCAGTCTGAAGTGACATATTAACCATACGTGTCAATGTAGGCAAAAGAACATCCAAACAGCCTAATAAAAGTTTAGCAGGAATTGGGTCAAGGCTGCAGGATTTGACACACATATTATCAATCATCTTTCTAAAATCCACACAACTAATTTCACGAAATCTAGAGAACTTTGGAGTAGTTTGGGCAATAAGGCTACTATTCAAGTTATTAATGGAAGAGCATGCACTATCCAATTTGGAGCGGATGGTGCTGATTTTCGTTTGAAAAAAGTCACCAAAAGAATTAGCCAATCGGTAAGAATCATCATTTACAGGAAGGGATGTTTTCTTCTTAGCAAACAATGAATTTGTGACTTTGAACAATTTCTTTTGATTATTACCATGCATATGAATTAAGTTTGTATAGAATTCACGTTGAGCCTTATTCATGAGAAACGTCGTAACGTTCTTCTTTTCCTTGTACAACCTGAAGTCTGCGTCAGAGTTTGAGAGTCTCCATTTCCTTTCAGCTTTCCTCCTTTGTCTTTTTGATTCCTTCAAATCTTGACTGAACCACGGTACCTGAGGTCGGACAACCACTGTCTTTTTATGCAACGGTGCATGGTGATCCAAAACAGTCTTCAGTGTACATGTACTAGCATAACAAGATACCAGTTCATTCAGGTCAGCAGGTGGGTGATTACATAAGTCGGAATCCTGCAAATCCTCTTGGAATGAAGTAACATCAATTGACTTGAATTTCCTAAAAGAAATTTCTTTTGAAGTCAACGGGGGGTTGCTAAAGTCAATACAGCAGCCGGCAGCTGAATGGTCAGCGACATGTGCATTAAAAACAGAGACACTACTCACAATATTCTCAATTTGCTTAGTGATGATAAGGTCAAGAATGTGTCCTAATCTATGAGTGGGTTGCCTAACATGCTGTTGTAAACCAAAACACTCAAGCATATCCATAAAATTAACTGCATTACGATCAGTCAAATCGTCCACATGAATATTAAAATCACCCGTTATAATAATTGAATCTGAGTGTAACATGATTGATTCAAGCAAATCGGAAAACTCATTCAAAAATTCATTTATGGTGACAGGATGATTTAACGAATAGGGTGGTCGATAAATTATATAAAGACGCAACTTTGTCGAAGATTTTATGCGTGAGATTGTCCATTCAGAGTATTCAAACGATCTCCTCTCCCCTCCAGCTATTTTATGAATGTTCAAATTCTCCCTGTAGAGAAGAGCAGTACCACCTCCAGTTCGAGTTTCACGAGGATGAAACTTTAGTTCGTATCCTACTGGAGTAGCCAAAGCTGCATTAGCAGTGTCGTTTTCTGTGAGCCAAGTCTCCGTCACAGCTACCAAGTCAGCCTTGCTATCATTAACAAAGTCAACAAAGCTTGCCGATTTATTACGAAGAGATTGTACATTTAAAGTGCACAGACTTAAAGAGTTCAAGGTCGACTGGATGCCTTCCTCCAAGGGTACACGGATGAGGTTACCAGAACGACACCTTGGCGACAAGTTGGCTCGATCAGACGAGATGTGGGGTCGTATCCGGCGACTAGTTGAAATCGAGGGGATGGACATCCGCATAGCCTTCTCCTTGGTACATCGGCCGGCCCTGCGTCCTCGTGCCACTCGGAGAATTCCCAGCATCCTAATATGGTCGTAGGTAGGCCGAAGCAGGTGATGTTTGGAACGCAACTCTCGTAACTCAGTGATCGTGTACGCAAAGTGTTGTGATTCCAACTGACTTATTAGTTGTGATCCAGTTGGGCATGGAGCCATCAACGCTGAAGACAAAGGCCCAGGGTTTAGTGAAATGTCCATAGAAATGGTGATGTCAAGTGGGGGGTCGTGGCCGGGAATGAGCATGCAAATCGGACCATGCTTTAGCCATTTCATGGTTGCAGTTTTAGTGTGATGGAATCCGCCTGGACATAAGTCTCTCACCTTGTACGATGATAAGAAGGCGGTGGTTGTAGCAAGTATATTTTTCATACATACAGTTTGTGGAAACTTCACAATGGGGAGCATGAAGACAGCCGAGAGTTGAAAGCAAGTAACGGCATACACAAATAATTTCCTGGGCGCCATAATGGCCCATAGTCAGCTCACTGCTCCACATAACAAATCTAAAAACTCAAAAAACTCACATTCCAGGCGATGCAAATGTGACCAAACGATGACACAATGATCAACAACTCACATGGAACACACCGCAGCAAATTAAGAAGTAAATGTGAAGGAATAAGACCGATGACAGTCGATGAGACCTTCAAAAATCAGAGAAGTTAAAAAACACACAACCGGCAGCTACAAGAACGAGATTGTGTTTCATTTAAGATCAATAACCAAATAAAGAAAACTAACAGTCATAAAAAAGTACACGCAGAAGTTTGCAATAGGCTGTTAAATACAGTAAATAATATACACAGTTGAAAAACAATGATAATGATAAACATTTATAAAGCACTGGTAACCATCATAGATTTATGAATATGAGACCTGTTTTTTATGTAGCACCTTGTTAAGTTTTACAAAGTGCTGTGGTGCAATCTGCAGCCTACCATACCAAAAAACATCAGGGCAAACCCCTTCTCTTAATGAAGTGCCTAGTCGTCATGATTATTTCGTGATTACAGGGGCTGTATTGTCATGACTATAGCAGGCCTGTGGCTGTGTTTGGAGAAATGAACTCTCACCCAGATACTGCCCACGCGCACGCTTGCAGTCAAATCACACAGGGTGCCGTCTTTGTCAAAAAGTGATGTGACCGCCCGCGAACATGCGGGCGTAGTAACTGGATTATTCCATTTACTGCTACAATCATGACGACACAGCCTCTTTAAATGAAAAGTAACTGGATCAACAGCCCAATTTTAGGACGGTGAAATCTTTCATTCAAGTTGTTCCTCACATTCTCTAATTCACCTTTACCATGTTTCCACCATCTTTCAGCCATCATTCTTGGAGAGTGATTCTAATAACACAAAATGGAACCACACTACTTTCACCTTCCAGCCTCAGTTTTGCTCAATATACTTGAACAGGGAAAACAAAATGGCTGTATCCATCACAAAGGTTATTGAAGTATGGATCCTTGCAGGAGTTTAATTGGAAGTTAACATCATTTGAATGAATTACCTGATCAAAGTTCAGTTGGAGTCCCATAGCCACAATCAGGTAGTTGTATTGTAACGTCTTCCCTTCGGCCGTTGTGAGGCTGTTGTTCTCTGGATCAAATTTGACTGCTTTGTCCTTGATCCACTCACATGCTCTGGGCATCACGTCCTTCATGAGCTTACGAGATTGCTCTTTCTTCTTTTGCCCACCTCCGACAAGTGTCCACATGGGCTGATAAAAATGTTCCTGGAATGAGGTATTGTCATACAAGTTCAAGATACGTCATTGGTGGCTACCGTTTCTGTATCCCTGTGCAACTTTGTCTGTTTTGAGTTGTGATTTTTTTCCATGTTTGTGTTTTACTATCCCACTTTAAGGGTTATAATGACACTTTGCGAGGACAATCATCATTACTTGCAGCTGAGAACTAAATTGCGAAGGACGCGGCTACACGTGTTCGAGCTGCAAGCATGCAAGGACGCCTTTGGCAGCCAGCCGCATCAATCCATGACCTTGGAGCACAGCCTGAGATAAAAAGTGTTTTATTTTTCCGGAGGGAGAAAAACCGGTGGGTCTAGAGAAAAACCCTAGTGGCACAGGAAAGAACCAAGGACAACTCTACTCACTAGCCAGGAATTGAACCAGGGCCTAATTGGTGAGAGGCGAGCACTTCACGCACACGCTACTCATGCCACCCAATGGTTAACAAAGGGTTAACCTTGTCAATATAGTCAATACCCCATTTGCATTTCCCTATGAAGCATGGCGGTTCTGCAAATCTGTTCAAGGTTCCCATTGATCTAAAGATCAAATCGGGCCACTCAAATCTCAACTCAGTTGGCCAGAGAAATACTGTAAAGACGTAAGCTGTAATCTTGAATCATTCTGAATTACAGAAAAAGGGAAATATCTAGGCACAATTTTAGTGTTTTTCAATGGCATTAAGACCCAAAGGGGAAAAATAAAGAGGAAATCAGCTGACCCCGCTGAGTAGCTGCATGCCTAATCTATGAAATATTGTTAAACTCCTTTGTTTCCTATGGGTATTTTTTCACAAGAATCCATCAAATTCAAGCAGAAACTCTGACAAATGTACCAAAAAATTCAATTGCTATGTACCATGTGATGAATGCGAGACTGGAACTGGTTTGCTTGTACACCTTCGACCAAAGTATAATACAATAATGCAATAATTCATTCATCTACACAATTGTTAATGAGCCGTCTGATGGGTTGATAAGATAATTGAATAAATGTCAGGAAATAATAAGAAGTGTAGTTTCCTTACATCACTTGGTTCAACCACAGCAACTTGTCCTTTGCCATACTTCCGGGACAGATTGCTGGCTAGGGCGAGTCCACCCGAACCACCGCCGACTACGACAAAGTTGTACATACTCTCAGACGGGCTGGGTGGTGACGTGGGCATCTCGGCAGTTTCAGTTTGTATACTCCTTACATGACTGACTTGTAACCGTGGTAATGTCTTCGTCAACCGCAAACAGCGGGAAAGACTGGTAACAGACTCAAAGCAGAGCGCCATTGTGTGATCTGTAAAAAAAATTTTTTTAAAGTTTTCAAATGGAAACTGTTACCTTTGAGTTTTAAAGTAAAAGTTGAAATTGTTCTTTTGAAGCCCCGGCTCAACATCGGTAAGAAGAAAAACATAAATGTTCACAGATTTACATATACCTTACACGGTACAAAGATAATGATGGTGGAAAACTTTCCTTGAAATATGTCCGCCTGAAGTGTTATCGTTTTTAAATAATAAATGAAATAAGATCCAAAATTTGTTTTTGTCTCAATGAGACGAAAACTCTGCCTTTAGGAATGCGGAATGCATTTTTACGGTTTTCTCGCAAATGCAACAACGAAATGAGCTGACACTTTCACAGGTTGGTTTTATTATGAATATCTTGATTTGTGCAAAGAATGGAAACATTTGCAGTCAGTTTACCAATGTTGAGCTGGGGCTTTAGAGTAAAGAATTAGGCCTACTAATTTGGAAGTAAATTGGACAAACAGCATATTTTTATTATGGGATAAGGATAAATCATGGATAAATAAAGGATAAAGTACATCTTTGTTCTGGGAATAGCTGTGATAACTGTCACTGGCTCTTGGTCACTTCCCCTTAGATATTTTCCTCCATGCTTAGAGAGTAAGAGTTCCAATGGCCCATGTTAGAATTTGGCAAATTCTTTTGATGTCTTTTTCCTTCCAACATTTTAGATGTAGGCCTACTCAATCAGATACAATATTTAAAATGTTGAAAACAAAATTGCAAAATTTTTACCAATATGGTCATCATAACCCTCCTGTCTACAACCATCATGTGGATCGTGGCTTACAATTTATCCCAAAAATTAGTTGGGTAAAGAGATGTTTAACTAAATGCATGAAAAAGATGCCGAATCCCTTTTCATTTATTACGACCCAAAATTGTATTTAATTTGAGGGGGAACAAAGAAAAATTGACTAGAACGGGATTTGAACCTGCAACTTCAAAATTAACGTGCCAGTGTTCTACCAACAGAGCTATCTAGCCCTGTGGCGGTCTCCCTATTTTGTCAATATCTTTGATTGGGGGCGCCAGCAAGCATGGCAAGCAGCCATAGCCCATACAACCTGAAACTGCTGTATAACCAGTGAACACACCCAAGTTTACAAATACAATACAACCTGGGAAGCGGAAGGGGGGGGGTCACCTTTTAAAAAGGGGATGACACTTTTTGTTTCAAAAATCAAGTACTAATGGTTAAACTAGACTGGGGCGCTGTAAACTCCTTTTTTGAAATTTTGACTGGCTCAAAAAAGGGAGTAGGCCTACAGCACCCCAGTTACTGGCTCTATTTGTGGTCATTATAAAATATTATGTGACGTTTATTTATAGGCCTACAACTTTTCACTTCTATCATCAGTATCAATCAAAATAAAACAACAAGTTTACACAAATTCTGTGAAAGTTTCAGCTCATTTTGTTGTAACGAAATGAACCACTGGATACCAATTATAATGACCTCTCGAATGTCCAAAAAGAACAGCTAACGCGAGAAGTGGGACTCGCCGTCTGTGTCAGTGTCACGTACACAAACTGCACTGATCAACTCAAGTGTCCCGGATCGACCCGTTCCGTATACAAACAATGGTTACTCAGCAAAAAATGCATATTCAACATTAAATTTATACTACTCCTACTGGTACAGTAGTAGTAGTACTAACTAGACTATAACAAGTAACATTAGCCCCTTCAAAACCGATCAAATAAGAACGGTTTTCAAAATGAAATTTTAAAAACACTTACTTTTTAATATTTTTTGGAAGACACTATTTTGAGACGACTACTTTGCTTTAACACATGAGAGGGTGGTTCCCAAACGCCAGGCTTTCACAATATTGTAGCTATCGATGCAAGCTGCTGAGAGTGCTGTGTGGGGCCAGTCTAACAACAATGTGCAAAAGTGGGGGAGGTGGGCGGGGTATGCCATCTGGATCCAGGGGCGCGGCGTTTTGGCGACCTCGACCAAAAACTTGTTGTTGAGTTTTATTTATTGCGTAACGGCGGTGCTGTGGTACAGTTGTCGGGAGTTTGGGGTTGTGCCGTCGCGATGACTCACGGCTATAAAGCAATAGCAGTTCCTACCGACAAAACCGTAACCAGGTTTTACAGCTTGTTTCAAGATGGTGGATTTTAAAAACTAAAGTGTAAGGAAATTGATCTGCTTAGGCTAATTTATGAAAAACTTACAAACGCCATAAAGCATACCAATCCAATGTTCTTAAAACTTTCCATAACGTGAAACTAAAAAAGGGCGTCTTGATTTTCATATCATTATTTTTCAAGAAATTGACCTAGGGCTGCAGTGGTGCCAATGCCAAGGGGGTGGGGCACGTGCCCCACGGATGCCCCCCCCCCCCCCCCCCCCACCACCACCACCCTTGAAATCTGGACCTTGATATTCAAAATTGTTATTGCCTAGATTAAGATCCGGATCTAAAAAATGCAAACACAAACTACAATTTGCTCATGAAGAAAGAAAACAAAATTGAGGAAATTCACGCCGACTCCCATCGGCGGGCTTAGGTCAGCTTTCAAAGCAAGGTTGACCGATAACAAGAGAACAGCACATCATCAGGCACAGACGATAGGGAAGAGACCTCTGTGTATTTTGCTTTTCCCTTTTAAAATATCATTTCAATTGAAAAGTGAATTTCTGTTTCAGTTATTTCTTTTGACCCACTCATAATTTCGAAAAAATAAACTTCGACATTTTCAAACATTGACTATTCTGGATGGACCCTTACCGACGCGTTTTCACGTAGGCCTTAGCTCTTGGAAATTGTTTCCATCAGTAAATTGTATACTCAGAAACTTTCAAAAGAAGGGCTCTCTTCCCTCCCATTTTTATGAGGAAACTTTTGAAAACAAAACTAGAAAAAAAGAAGAAGAAGACATCAGAAACGAAACATGAAAAGCACTATATGTGAATTTCAAATTACACCTTTGCAGTCACTTTTGATAAAAACAAAATGTGTCTATTTTGTCACCGAATGAAAAAGATCCCAGTGAGAAAAGATTGCCCAAGCACGGATCCAGTGGGTGGGTCCGGGGGGCCCGGACCCACCTGCTGGTCTTGACCTTCGCCATCACAATAGTATAGCCCTAATCTCGCTACACACGTTCACGGTGGTACTATAAAAGGGGCCAGGTCAAGCACCATTGGCTGTAATATCTTTGACGTCACTATAAAATCCAAGCTATTGGTCCGCCATCAAGACTTGTCTTACGTAGTGGGTTCTGAACTGTGGATGCATTTCACGTGGTCGAATCATAAGGCATGTGCTGTTCATAACAGTACAATTCCCATAAGGACTAAAACAAACGGAAATTAAGTCGTTCAAAAAAAATGTGTCGTCAAACGATGTCTACTATTAAATAGAACCATACAGTACAGTACAATCTTTAAATAAAATTTCAACATTTTAGCGAATTTCCCAGCAAACAAAGTAGACTAAAGCATGTTTATTGCCACGTACCTCCGAGTATTGCAAAATATAAGAACCAAGTGTGATTTCTTACTGCATAGAATAGTTATATCAGGGTATCTTTTTTTGCGCGAGACTAATATCAAAATACTAAATGTTTCCTCTTATTTCGTTTACGTTTCATAAACCATATTTAATATTTCTGGCTAAAAGACATACCAACTGGTTACAATACGCCCGAGGTAACACATTCCTTTATCATACTTGTATTATTATTCGTCGAGTAGTATTGCTGAATAAAGCCCCAGCTCAACATTGGTAAGAAAGAAAAACATAACTGTTCACAGATTTACATATACCCTACATGGTATAAAGATAATGAGGTTAGAAAACCATCCTTGAACTATTTTTGCCTGAAGTGTTACCGTTTTTAAATAATAAATGAAATAAGATCCGAACTTAGTTTTCGTCTCAGTGAGATAGAAACTCTGCCTTAGAATGCGTACAAAAATGCCAAATGAATTTTCACCGTTTTCCTTAAATGAAACAACGAAATGAGCTGACATTTTCACAGGTTGGTTTTATTACAAATATCTTCATTCGTGCAAAGAATGGAAGCATTTACAGACACTTTACTAACGTTGAGCTGGGACTTAAAATCCAATGAGCCCTGTCACACTCGGTCATTTTTACGGTAAACGAACTGCACTGCTTGAAAAAGGAACACTTTGGTAGCGCAACAGATGTATTTCTCTATACACACAAAGAAAACTACTAAGTGAAAATTGAAATGTGAATGTTTTAATTTTTTTTAGATTGCCTGGAACTGGTTGCCTGTAAATTGCCCCCCCCCCCCAAAAAAAAAAAAAATTGCTGCTAAGCAGAAACGAGCCGGATACTATAGTCATAAGTTGTACATGTGATACGGTAGTTTGGCCGGTAACCTTATTCTGGTAAGCATAATACACTCATTGGCTTTTTGGTGCAAACGTTTTAGAACTCATGTTGCACAAACCGTTATATACTTTAATTTGGATTATTATGTAAATACTCCATCTGCAGACCTCAATATACCTTTATAACGGCAGCCATCTTGTTTAATTCAAACCAATGTAATCAAATCAAACTAAACAGGAAACGGTCTCGACCCTCGAGGCTCAAATCACCAAAAATTAATGCGCATCAGTATTCTCGCCTGTAGGAAGTCGAACATATCACCGATAATGGAAGCGTGATCAAAATATTAATGTAAAACATAAAATGAAAACTACATGAGTAAAATTAAATATTCTTTAAAATTTTGACAAATCCTCATCATGTTGCAATTATGATTTTTTTAAGATAGTTATAAATAAATCAAGCAGATGATTTTTTTAGCATCCTTGGATAAATTGAAATAAATAATTCAACAGAAAAATCAATATAATATACAAGGTGGTGTTTTTGGTGTACGGTGCATTTTGAGAAAGATTGTCCTTGATGAAAATAATACATCATCAAAATGAATTATATTATTTAGGCACAATGTTTTATTTTCAGCTTGCCTTTACAGTTTTAACACTTATAGTGTAATATAAAGTTGCTGCATTGTAGTCATTGTGTCGAAAGCGTCACAGAGACCTTATTTCAGAATTATTTCAATTCCGAGGGATTTTTTTTTAGTTGTTGCCACCTAACCAGCATTTCCTTTGGCCGTATTCACAGCGTTCACACAGGCTTTGTTGGTGTGGAGCTGGTCGATCAGCATCATCGAGGCCCTGCCCTCTTTTGCTGCGGTAGCTCCCATCTTGCAACTTCCAACATCTTTCAGTAAATGAGATGAATGAAAAAAAAATGATCAGCGTCAGCTGGGAGGTTAAAAAATAATCCAATTGTTACCAAATATGGTCATTTTTTTTTTTCAATTGGCCAATAAGGCCAAGATTCCATGCAATCCTCACCCCTGGTATACCCCCACAAGCCTGTAGACTCCCATTGGCCAGACCCTAACCACTGCGGAGTAAGGAGTGTTGAAAGACAGCAGCCACCTGTCTCAGTGTATTAATTGATTGACCCATGTGCTAAGGATCATTGGCACAGGGCGGTTATGCAATTTGTGAAAACAGCTTGTGCGGCACGTGGATCTTAAATAACCCAAGTCTAAGTCTTCGCTGGCACTCCAATTCACCCCCACAGTGATTTATAATGGCTTTGGGCTTGCAGGGTGGGTTATTGACCTTAAAGACAGGGTAGACGAAGTTTTAACCTCATGGATCAAGCGAAGTTTTTGATTAATGGAGTTGCTCTGAGGGTTTTAACTCATGGAAAGAAAACATTTAACCTTAATCTTAACCCTACCTTACACTTGCCATTACTCCCTAAACACACCTGTGATTAGGTTCAGCATTTGGTTAAAACATTTAGGGTAACAACCCATGACTAATTCTTGGCTTAAATAGACAATAAAATAGTAGTTTTATCCTGGGGGTGCATATAAAATAATAAGACTGATAAACTTAAACCCAAAACACTAACAACAACACATGTCTGCTGATGAAGTATCTATTAGCTCCTGTATGAAAAGATGTCATAGAATAATATGTAACTTGCTCAAAGATAATAGGTTTTTTTTTACCAGAAGGCAGGGATTCAAACCCCATTTTCTGTTCCTAATGAATCAGAAATCGAGTAAAGTGGGCAAAACTATACTCTGCCACAAAATCTAGTCTCAGAACAAACTATGGCCTAAATTACATAGAAGATAAAACATCTCTAGAAATGTTTTGATCTGATGTTCTTTCATTCTGTAGAAAACACTGTATAATAAATACCATTTTTGGAAACACAGCCTGTGGTCAACGGTAAGGTTTACTTTTTAAAGGTATATACAAACACTTATAGGATGGTCTGTTATTTTGTTGATGCTTATGCAAACATGAAAAAACAGCAAGTTCACTAAAAGTTTGCATCTACTTCAAATTCAAGGTACCTTTCTACTGCATGTATGACCATGCGTTCCAACTCATCTGGTGGAAACCACAGCCGGTTCTCGGCCTTGCAGCCTTTGCATTTCTGCCGCCACGCCCTTGCAATCCTCTGGTTCCGGAGGTCAATGGTCAACCATGCTAGGTTGGTACTCCAGGAATTCTTGCATCTAGTGCAACGTCGGCAGATTGCCCTCCCATGTACACTCTGAAAAGAGTAGTCCCTTGGGATGTCTTGAGGATGAACAGGATTCTCAAACTCATTATTCATAATATCTCGGATCAGTCTTGCCATGATGGTGCAGGAATGCGAAATCCGGATGTGCAAACGTTTTTTTTTAAGTCAGCAAAATAAAGTACAGCCCCCAGCTCCTAGTCTGTCTCCTGACAAAGACTGCAGCAAAATACCTGAAAGTGAAGACAAGAGAATTGAAATAAAGTTGCTTTCATAACCACAACCAATAACTGTATTACTAAAAAAGTTATGGATGGAAAGGACCAACATTTCCCATTTGGGAGTGGCCTTATAGACTATACAGCAATTTAGCAATTGCACGTTCACCAAGAAAACAAATCTCATGAAGACTGAGAAACTTGTACATGCACAAAGTAAACCTGATAATGTTGTTGGATACTGCCACAGTACACCTACACGGCGACAAACACAGGGTCATTCATTTTCTTGAAAAAGTCACACGATTTAGAATATCCACGGTCGTCAATCGGGAAAAACGTGTTTCCGACTTGTGTTCGCTAGTGACAACAAATTTAGTAGGGACTTCCCCGTACAGCGCCACCATGCGGGGGAATGACGTCATCTCATGTGTACTAAAAATGATGAACACTACGACCGATTTTGTGATTTGACTAAGGCAAAATTAATTAGCTTCGACGTGGCTTAAAGGAAATAGTGAACAGTGGAAGACGTCAAAAGATACCATCTATCGCCAGGTCCAATACTTTTCAGAACTACCAAGAAAAGTGGAAGTAATAGTGGTCTGCTGATCTCAGTCTGTAAATATTAATGCGGGTTGATCTTCTTTATGAATTTAGAGTCTTCTTTAAATAGAATCCAGCGTTGCAAGTTTTGTTGGTGGTGGTGGTGGTGGTTGTGCGTGGGGGATTTGTTGTTGTTTGTTTGTTTGTTTGTTGGGTTGTTTTTTGTTTGTTTGTTTTTTTAAATAAAGTTTAACATTCTGAAAATTAAAAGGAAAGCAAAAACATTTTCATTTGCGGGAAATCTCCTATGGATGGTTGTCAAAAGACTCATGCATTAGATTATTGTTGTGAAGTTACATCACAATGGCTCTTTATAATTATATGCTCTCCATTTGCCTCAAGTGAAGTTCCAAAGTGGACTAAGCGACGCCAGAATGCAGTGAGAAATTCCCGCATGAACAGTGACCCTGTGAGCAATGTCGCATGTGACGCGGCAACAATGTTTTCGAGGGAAGAGAACGCAGGACCGGTTATACCCGTTCGAGGAACAGACCGTACCCATGAGCGCGTGATGAATCAACTGACGTAGTATAGCTAACGTTTATGTTCTCTCACCGTCTCGAACGCAACATTGTAAATGCTTTCCCCGAGAAATGGAAACATGTTTGATACAAAAATGGTTCAAGAATCACTTTAGACTAGAGATGAAATAATTGTTGTTGTTTTTAATAAGTACTTTTCCAAAGGGCTAAGTTTGCCTTTGAGAAGGGGGGGAGAACACAATTATTTAGCTACTTAGTGAAGATTTAGTGAAATTTCGTTTAATAAAACTTGTGGTTATTAAACATTACATTCCGATCTGTTAGAAAACGTAATGCTGGATAAGATGTTTTAATCTGTAACGTTATGAGGCAGAAGAATGGAATATTAAGAGTTTTTGCGAAACAATGAAAATATTTGTGTGGCTCTCGGCATTGTGCATTTTATTCTGTATAAAGTGAGAGATACAGTAAATTTCTTGGATGCGATTATTTGATTCTTGTAAAAAGCTTGTTCAAATCAGCTGTATTATAATTTTCAGAATGAAACTCCCTGAAGGTTTGGCAATTCTTAGAAGTACAAATAGGTGCCGAAACCTGAACTTAATGAAATCTTTGTATATATGGATTGGTAAATGATTTTTATTGAATATGATTTGGGAGAAGGCAGACACCGTCGACATTTATCTGTATAAATCTTCGATTGTATTTTGTCTAACTCTTTACTCGATGGTGTTGCTTCTCAGTCATCGAATTGTATATTCTTCAGCTCGAAAACCTGTTGGAGAATCAAGTAATATTAATTCTGGAATCGGAAAAATTAATTGTGTGTACTAAAATGATATGAGAATGACATTAAGGCTGGTTTATAGTTGGTCGTGCGATGGTCGCACGACGGTAAAATTGATGCACGACGCAGTTTATAGTCCGTGCTGACGCCTCAGCGACCATAGACTGCAATGAAAAGGCTCAGCGTCTAGCGATCACAGTGTCGGGCGACTATCATCGCGCGACCAACTATAAACCAACCTTGAAGGCCGGTTTATAGTCGGTCGCGCGACCGTCGCGCGACCGACTATAAACCGGCCTTAAAGGTCTGTAAATATAGATTTGATTGTAGAAAATTGATGAAGGACCGAAGTCCTTACCTGTACACTGCTTTGAATTGAAAATTAATTATTGAATTGATTGATTGATTGATTGATGTATAATTTCAAATGAAAAGATTGTACTTACCTCCCCGGAGTACGACACTTAAACAAAGTGGGGGAGAGTGTTGTGAAATTACACAATGGCTCTTTATAGATTTATAAATGTATTACTTATTGATTATTACTTATCAGCATGTACCTGCTTTACGCCGCGATCGGCTATAACGCGTGCATAACGCCGCACCTGCTAGGTATAAACCTACCTGCTGTGCGCGATGTGAGAACCTTAAGTGCTTACATCGCGCGCGCCGCTCCACTAGCCCGCGTTAGCACCCTCTGTTGGCATAGTGCGCGTGCACTTGTTTTGGGGCGTTGGAATTCTATTGTAAATAGTGTTGAGTATAACTATCGTTAGAGTAATGAGATCACCCCAAACTAAACAAGAAATGCTAACAGACCCTGGATCGCCATAGGACCTTTACGCCTTGTGAGAAAAACAAACAGACCACCAGTGGCGTAGCTAAACATTTTCATTCGGGGAAAGCGGCTTCAATGTCAATGCAGACTATAGTATTGAGGCATTGCGAGCACGGTTGAGTTTTATCAGGGTGCACCTAAAAAATAAACAAAAAAGTGGTTCATCTGAAAGAACCAGTTGGTTTGTCCTCGTTGTCTCAACCTTTAGCCGAATGGAGCGTAAGTGTCAAAATGATTCTTCAAACTTGGGAGGATCCTGCTGTTTTGTATGATGTTCTATATCTTATGGTGTTCTATAATAATATGCCTTCTCGCATCTCGCATCTTGTGTTATCGAATCTCGCTTCAGGTTTTCACAATCTCGCCTTAGGTTTTTCAATCTCGCCTTAGGTTTTTCAATCTCGCCTTAGGTTTTCGATCTCGCCTTATGTTTTTCAATCTCGCCTTTTTTCAATCTCGCCTTAGGTTTTCAATCTCGCCTTACGTTTTTCAATCTCGCGTTAGGTTTTTCAATCTCGCTTTCCGGGTTTTTCAATCTCGCCTTAAGTTTTCAATCTCGCCTTAGGTTTTTCCATCTCGCCTTAGGTTTTTCACAAAAAAACCTAAGGCGAGATTGAAAAACCTAAGGCGAGATTGAAAAACCTAAGGCGAGATTGTGAAAACTTCTACAGGCCGATAGGGATATTAGATGTAGGCTACACATTATCAAGTCACGGATCACCCACCACTCTAGTTAATATGCTCTATTTAGTATCTGTTTTTCTGTACATTTTTGCTACTAATTGCAGTATTATTTTTTAGCTGACTCGTACACGGACGTAAACACGGGGATGTGTGAGATAATGTCCCATCCCACTTTTCATGTCTTTTCAAATCTTGCGCACACTTTATGTCTTATAGGCCTATGTCTTTGTAATGTTAATAAAAAAAAATTAAAAAAACTATTTATTATACTATAGATGCTGTTAATTCAAAACGCTGTGAGCCCACTTATTTTTATCGACTGAGTTGTTTTTCTCTCTCTAAAAGGAAAACAAAAGGACGGTAGGAAAGACTTTTATCAAGTTTGACCTACTTTGTCTCAAAAGAAAATTTCAAAAAGGCTGATCGGGGAATATACTAAAGAGTATAGTCTTGAAAATGTTCTCATGGCAAGTCCCAGACCCCACCCGTCACTAATAATTATAGGCTTCGCGCTTGCACTGCGCTTCCATTTTTTAAATATTTTTTTTCGCCCACCGACGTTTTGAAGAAAAAGAACTTCCGCTCAAAATATAAGCACAGAAAGGCTTACAATACACCACAGAAAATCGTGTTGTTGTTGTTTCATTTTGTTTTTGTTTTTTGTTTTTTTCACTGTTTCACGGAGGAAAAGGACACTTTTTTTCAGTCCCTTTCCAGAACTGAAACGAATTCAGAAAAAGACGATTCAACCTGTATTTTTATTTTCTAGTCTTCTGAAAAAAAAGAAGAAAAAAAAACTCAGCTCGTGGGACCGGAGGGGCAGTGGTTTTGACTGAACTGCAAATTAATTTTTGTACACAATGGTTAAAATGTTAATGGCGGAGTTTTTTTTTTGAGTGGTGCACCGTATTGTTGATGATAGAGAGAATGATACACAGCTCTGGGCAGTGGCGGTATAGCGCCCTCCCTCGAGAATGCCGCTGTTGAAACGTCTAAATCCCAGACGTTCAGTATATGGTATAAAACGGTAAGGGTCGAAGGTGCACATACGACCAACACTTACAGTTCCATCAGATGAGCACTATTGTTTTTACGACAAAGAATCTGTTTCTTCGATCGTTAAAATCTAGCATTTTTTTGTTTCAACGGAAGAATGGGCAAAAAACATAAGAAGCACCACAAATCCGACAAAAATCCGGTTGATATTGAAGGTAAGTCAATATATAGAAGGTGGTATTTTAAATAAATGTTTAATCACGATTCACGTTTTGTCATTTTCATTCAAAATCAAATTTCATGTCTGTAATATTGTTTTTTTTTTAAAGAATTGTTTAAAAACTTTTTTAGTGGCTATGTTGGGCGCGATCGGTTGATCTGGGCGATCAGTTGATCGCATTGCACGATTGATTGGTTCTGAAGGATATTTTGGACTTTACCTTTACTTATCTTTAAAAAAAATCCTCCTTGAAAAACCTCATGATCGACCGCCGACCGATCGCGCCCAACATCGATCATATTGCCGACATCGGCTAAGTAAGTTTTAGTAAACGCAAAACCCAGTAACTGGGGTGCTGTACTCCTTTTTCTGAAATTTTGACTTGGATGGTCGTACACAATCATTCATATCATACATATCGAATTAATCACAGCGTCCGTATACCCCCGTGCTTCCAGTTCCAGGGGCGCTAGTGTAGTACTAGTAGTAGTAGTACGACCGTCCAAGTCAAATTTTCAGAAAAAGGAGTACAGCGCCCCAGTTACTGGGTGTAAGTAGACAAAGCAGGTTGTTTCATACCCGATTCGTTTCGTACCCAAGTCATTTCGTACCCAGTCATTATTATGTTGCACAAAGGAGATTAAGCCAGTCATGAAACCCAGTCGTAGACGGAGAGATTATGAAACCAAAAGTTCTCCAACGGAAATGCAGTCAAAAGTAGGCTAAAACTTATGAATCAGCGTCGCGAAACTACTTCACGGCGTGTACATTTGTAGCATGCTAAGCCTTTCTCCAAGGCGGTCATTGTGCAATTGAATACCTTATACGACATCAGCATACTTATTAGACAATGATATTGGGTAAAAATACAGTATGTAAACTGGTAAAGGATGACAGGATTAAAAAATACAAACTACAGTCTGAAAATAACCAGCATTGCTGCAGAGTTCAACTTGATTGAAAGTACAAAAGCAGGCTTGGTACTTCACGGAGGCAATCGTCTCCCTGGGTCTTGGCGCCCCTACTGAAAATGTCCTCATAAAGATGCCCTGTACTAAGAAGAAAAAAGTGCCTTGCCATTACAAGATTGACGTATCAAGGATAATGATGCACTTGAATGTAGTTTAAATTGCCATTTTATGATGTGGTTGTATTTCCTTACACAGTCACAAGGGATCTGATAGCTGAACCCCCACTCAAGCTCGTCCTAAAGGTTGGAAGCAAGACCCAGGATGCCAAAACTGGCATGATGGACTTCCATGTGAGCAAGCCCAAATCAGAGGCTGCTGTGGCTCAGACGTCATCGGAGGAGCACCGTGACACGCCCAAAGAACCCCACCAGAAGAAGAAGAAGAAGAAGAGGAAATGGCACGATATCGAAAACAGCATCTCGGAACAGGAGAGGGCAGCAGACAGCAGTCAGGATCAGGGGGAATCGATGGAGGTGGATGAGCCAGTTGAGCAGAAGCCAAAAGAACAGCCAAGTAGCAAGAAGAAGGTAAGAGTGAGGAAGGCCCTACAGGCCCATTTGTTATTGGGAAAGTGATTGTAGATGCAAAACATCAGTGAATAAAATGTTGTTAAGATATTTTTAATAAAGGCCCAGACAATGAAGCAGATTCTGTGGTACCATTTCACCACAAAAAAAAACAAAAAAACAAGTTCATCATGGAGCGAAGAGGACAGCCCACTGCTAACCTACCCCAGGAGCAGTGCCTCAATCGCTACATGAATGTGCAGGATGACACCATAGGGCAGATGGCTTCTCCGAAGGGTTCCATTATATTTGATAGCCTCAAGCCAAGAGTAAAGTAAAACATCTACTCCCTTTCCCTTCTCATTTATTCACTTTTGTCTTGCCCTGCCCTACATAATGCTCATTGGTTTTTATGAGTTTTATGCTTTCTTTTGTGTAAAGTCTTCCAAGAAGCAGCGCTACCATACGGAGGACTCGGAGAGATCTGAAAGTGTGGATCAACACTCTACTGCCAGCGAGACGATCCACCCTGAACCCAAGACCATGAAGACAGAACCCCTCCAACACCCTCCAACACCGAGCATCAGTAGGGAGAAGGAAAACAGTATGTACATGTATAATACGTTAGGAGCACATAATAATAATAATGATAATAATAGTATTAATAATAATAATAACTAGTTTTTGTAATAGCACTTTGTCTAAAGGCCTCTCAAAGCACTTATTGTTATTTTTTAAGACAACTTTTGTAGTTTTTTTAAACTATGAGACCCATTTATGTAGCACCTAAGGGTTTACAAAGTGCTGTGGTACATTCAGCAGCCACAGCCAAAAACACCGTGGCAAACTCCTTCTCTTAGCGATAAGTGTAACTTATAGTTAAGTGTAACGTAGTTGTTATGACGGACACCTTAAAATGTGGAATGTTTTGGTTTGACTCCCACTTCGGCTCGGACACCTGAAAATTTGTCCTGAAATACTTGGGAGGCACCGAGTTCATTGTGCTACTGTAAGTAGTCAAACTGCAAAACTAAGTTAACTACTCTGAGGGTTGCTACTGAGATTGTGAAGATGTGTTTGAGAGATACATCTGCAAATGAAACAGGGACAACTTGAGAATTTAATAGATAAGCCATTTGCCTCGTTAGTTGCGAGTTTCTCCTTTTTTTTGACGATTAGTTGCTTGTAGTAAAAAAGATTTCTTGTCTCATTCAAGTTCATGACTAAAAAGTGTTTTTTTCTTTGCAGTTGTCAACAAAATGGCACTGAAAAAAGTACTTGAGAGTCTGCAGAAAACTATTCAGAGGTAAGCCAGATTTGCAATGAGATGTTGAAATTGTATTGACATATCTTATTTATTTCTTGTTTACCGTAGGGAATCTCTCAGTAAAACTGTTTTTTTCAATGGTGCCAAGCAGAGCTGTGTATTGAGAGAGTTGCCATAACTTGCTATTAGAAGCCATTTTCAATAAAAGAAAATTAAACAAAATAAAAAAAAAACCTTATGTGTCCACACAGAGTGCAAGACTGGATTGCACATTGGGTTTTGCTGTATTTGGACCGAAAATAACATCCGGCAACCATGTGACCAAACCTTGAGACCAAACTCTCTCAATAGACAGCTCTGGTGCCAAGCAGCAATAGTGTACAAATTATTATAAAAATAGATAATTACAACAGCATTATTTAAATGAAGCATGTAAGTAAATGAACATTGTCACACAATAAGGCAAAATAAAACAAAACATTAAACCTCGTGGACAAAATATAAAAACAAAACATTTGCTTGGTGATAGTCCGACAGATTTGAATTAAACTTTAGAAATCTTGTTCATAGGAAAGATGTTGATCAGTTCTTTGCTTGGCCAGTGAATGATGTCATCGCTCCGGGATATTCAAGCATAATCCTGTACCCGATGGATTTCAGCACCATGAAGAAGAAGATTGACAGTAACGAATACAGTTCTTTGGAGGAGTATAAGGTAAGACCAATGCTGGAATACAAGATCATCATACATAACACATCACAGAGCAAATGGGATGAACCGTGTCAGATGTTTGGCTGTCCATGGCAACTGATTGGACAATCATGCTTGTGTGACATAATTCCTCTGCAAGCCATGCCCATTTCTCACAGAAAAGTGGCTCAAATTACCTTTCACTCATTTTGCAAAAACTAAAGGGCGGCGGTGTAGTCCTTGGGGAGGGTGGTGGGGGTGCATGTGCCCTCCCCCCCCCACCACAATTTTCCAGTGCCAACCCTAAATGTTTCAGATGGTATCCAGCACCTATTGATGCAATTTTGGTCAATTAGGCTAAATCTTGAAAAATGCAAATTATATTGATGATTGTGATATATTCACTAAATCAGTGAAACTCAGGTTTGACGACTCTATGATGACATATTAAACTGCATTTTTCTTTGCAAAACAAAATACTAAACAGGCACAGCAGAAATTGAGCTAAACAATCATCTTCATTAGATTTAATCAAAACATTAACTGACATCGATGGACTCTTTTTGTGTGAATCAATGAAAAAACTGTGGTATTAAAGTTGGTTTGTTTCTTTGCTCCTAGGCGGATTTTTCATTAATGTGTGAAAATGCAACAATCTATAACCGACCAGAAACTATCTACTACAAGGCAGCTAAACGACTCCATGCTGTGGGCTTAAAATGTATGACCAAGGTATGTCCTACTGGGCCTTTGAACTCTAAAGAGACTATAGAAATGGCAAGAGGTTTGCATTAATAAACTCAAAAGGGTCGTCAACTGGCCGCAGCGTTTGACTGTGACCCATTTAGCCCCAAAAGACCATAGTATAGGCCATTGTCGTGACGTGGTAAGTTTCCACGTTCTCAATGTTGGCATTCTGTTTATCATTTCTGTAAAAAGTTATTCAAAGTCAGACATTATCACAGACAGTGTAACTTTAATCTTGTCTGAAATTTGGTTCCTGTGTAAGTTGTTAGTGGTTACGCTCACTGGACTCAAGCTCTGGTGTTTCTGATTAGCAGAGTGTGGGTTCGAGCCCCGGTCATGACACTTGTGTCCTTAAGCAAGACACTTAACCATTATTGCTGTGTCCTTCGGATGGGACGTAAAGCCATAGGTCCCGTGTGTTGTGTAATACACGTAAAAGAACCCACTTGCACTTATCGCTAAGAGAAGGGGTTTTCCCTGGTGTTTCTGGCAGTGGCTGCTGAATGAGCTGCAGCACCTCGTAGACCCTTTCATGGTGCTACATAAATGGGTCTCATAATTCAAAAACATCCAAAACCTGTGTTGAAGGTTTGCATGGTGGGAATACAACAAAGTAGGGATTTCTGGTGACACCATGTGGTTCCGAAAGAACTGGTTGACTCAACATTTTGGACAGTATTACACTGTCCATCGTCAGGAGACTGCAGGATTCCAACTTGGCCTGTGGCTTATATGAGGGAGTGCGGTGAGCCGTGAATGCTGGATGTGTTGGGTTGTGAAGGCGGGAAACTGGGAGTTGGACTGAGAGAAACAAAGTTGGCAGCATTTTGAGAACGATCTGTTGCAGGACATTTCCCAAACTCCCTGGGTGTACAGCACCTCGGAACTACCTGCTAACTACAAAAAGGCATCTTCATTTTGTGTCCTCTGTTCTTCCCTTTTTCAGGAGAAACTACTGTTGTTGAAGCGAAGCTTTGGCTACCGTGAAAGCAGTGACCTCAACAAGTCAAGGACCAAACTAAGCAAGAAGTTACTGCAAAGTGATATTGATTTGTCCACAGAAGAATCCAGTGTAATGGAGGCCATAGACTCTGAAGACAGCAACTTGGCACCGACAATTGGGTGAGATTTGTGGTTCATTTAGAATAAGAATACTTTAGTTTCAGTTGAGTTCACTGAAATACACTTGTTTTCCTCATTTGTCAGGGGTGAATTTCTTAAATTTTTCATAAATCCTTTAAGAGCTATTTTTTGTTACACCTTTTGCAAAAACACTTTGAGATAATGTACTACTAGTTATCTTAATTTATAACAATTCTAGTAAACATTTCTCTCTCTCTCTCTCTCTCTCTCTCTCTGGACATTTTAATTTACAGATCAGGGAGTATCGGTGAGGGTAATGAGGAAGAATCTGCGGAAGAGATCATTGAGCAGGCCCTGGAGGCAGCTAAAGATGCCAGAGATCGTCTGACAGCTAGATGTCCGAAATCCAAGGTAGCATTCATATTTCCATTGTCTTCACATAAGCAGACTAACTGGTTACTTATGCGACAGACGTCATGAGTCCCATAGAGATATGTACAACAGCGCCCTCAATGAGGTCAAAACGGCCGTAAATTTACTGTAGGAAAACGATTGTACACACCCTGTATTAATGTTTATGAGTGCAATGGTGAGAATATTTTCATGAGTTTGAAATATGGAATGTTCCATTGATGAGGCGAAACGAGTTGAAGGGAACAACATCTTTCAGCGACTGAAAACATTCTCTCCATTGCACGAATGCAAAACATTCGTTAGTTCTTTTATGTAACATCCAAGTAGATCTTTGTCATTTGATTGGAGGATAAAACTACAAGAATAAACAAAATGTACAAGATTGTACTTTAGCATCTTCTATGAGGGCATTTTGTACCGGTGTCTAAAACACATGGTGCAGTCTAGCGTGCAGTAGTCACAAAAGGATGGGACGAAATGCACAGTGAATAGTTCCAAAAGTGCATGGCTTATGACGTGCCCGTGTAATGATTTGATTAATGAATGCCACATGACCTACAAACCTACAAATGACAAGGATCTACTTGGGTGTTAAATAGTGGTTGTTTTTTTGTCAGAAAATGCCTTAGGGTTTTCTTTTCGAATGAAAAACAAAAAATTGAGGATGGATTATTTCTTTTCATGAAAACCTGTTAAATAGTTGTTGTTTTTTTGTCAGAAAATGCCTTTGGGTTTTCTTTTCGAATGAAAAACAAAAAATTGAGGATGGATTATTTCTTTTCATGAAAACCTGTTAAATAGTTGTTGTTTTTTTGTCAGAAAATGCCTTTGGGTTTCTTTTCGAATGAAAAACAAAAAATTGAGGATGGATTATTTCTTTTCATGAAAACCTGTTAAATAGTTGTTGTTTTTTTGTCAGAAAATGCCTTTGGGTTTCTTTTCGAATGAAAAACAAAAAATTGAGGATGGATTATTTCTTTTCATGAAAACCTGTTAAATAGTTGTTGTTTTTTTGTCAGAAAATGCCTTTGGGTTTTCTTTTCGAATGAAAAACAAAAAATTGAGGATGGATTATTTCTTTTCATGAAAACCTGTTAAATAGTTGTTGTTTTTTTGTCAGAAAATGCCTTTGGGTTTTCTTTTCGAATGGAAACAAAAATTGAGGATGGATTATTTCTTTTCATGAAAACCTGTTAAATAGTTGTTGTTTTTTTTGTCAGAAAATGCCTTTGGGTTTTCTTTTCGAATGAAAACAAAAAATTGAGGATGGGTTATTTCTTTTCATGAAAACTTTCTCCCCTTTTTGGCGTTTGTTTTTCAATTTCATAACTTTCTGTTACATGAAACATGCAGTGACTGCTTCTTGAATGTGGAACCTTTTGATTGAATTTGTTAAAACGTACTTTTCAGCTTGGCTTTTTACGGAGAGACAAATCTGGCACAACAACGCTTGCCATTTTGAATCGGTCTCAGCCAGGGGTCGATGAGAGCAAGCCAGTCAACCTAGGGATGCTAACAGGGAAGCTAACCCAAGGCACAGGTACACTTCCAGGGTTCAGGGAGGACAAGCGCAATAAGGCCATTCCAGGTAAATCTGTTCGATATCGCTCTGTGTTTACATTTATAGGCTGTAGGGACATCAAACTATTTCAAAAACATTAAAAGCACAGGTGCCAGTATGTGTAGGGTGAATTTTTTTAAGGTTTTAAACTGAGTATGTAGTTTAACTTTGGGAAGCAGTGCACCATGCCACACAAATTTTACCGTGTACAAAGATACAAGCAGCTTTTTAAAAATTTGTAATGAGATTTTAATGTGAGACTGTTTGACTCACATTTGCAGTTGTGATTAGACAATTTATTGAGGGGCGGAGCTTAATGGATCAGACTATAATTTCCATGTGGAGAAATCAATCAAGCCATGCCGACATGACCACAAATAGGTCATACTAATTATAATTAATATTATTATTATTTTGGTTTATTGATAAAAACACACAGGGTCAGCAACCACAAAACAGCTGGAATGACCTGTTTACAATAAAATTGCATAAAAACTGTTTAAAATTGCTTTTAAATTCCAAGAATAAATTACAGTCAAACTTAATTTAAGAGTTGTAACAAAGACGATTCTTATATAGCAAATATAAGAAAACACAAAAAGGAGAGAAGCCCACGAAGGACAATGATAACGCTGATTAAACAGATGTGTCTTAATCCGGTTTTTAAGTTCATACCCTCAACTTTGGGGAATGAGCGACGTTAAACTGTACAGTAGTAGTAGTACATGTTGCGTGTGCCCGGTATAAGGACATAACGACGAGTTCCCGGTAAAAGGGCGTAAGAAAATGATGTGAATTTTTGTGGTTCAAGAAAACTGAGCGGGAAGGTTTTATCAATTTTTTGCCATTCAAAAATTACCACAAGAAGGTTAAATTCTGCCTGGGAGTAGGAAAACATGTCATTAATACTGGGACGAAATACTTCATGTGCCCGTTAAAAGGCCGTACGACCTTACGCCCTTTTACCGGGCACACGGACGGTGGAGTAGTTGAAGTCATTTTTAAAGAAAAGTGAAGTGTTTGAAGCTCTTTAGAACTGATTCCCAGCGGGTTAGTGATCCATGTGAATTCTTGAACCCACCTCCCTACAGTTACCTACATGGCCAATGGGCCGTTCAACTCCTACGGACCGCAGTTTGACTCCTCGTTTGCCAACATCAGTAAAGAGGAGTCGGACTTGTTGTATTCAACATATGGAGACGAAGCTGGTGTCCAGTATGCTCAGAGGTGAGACACACTTTCCTGGTAGTCTGGGAACGAATCAAACCACGACATTGGACTTGGGCCTAGTGTCATGGCACTGTTTATCTTTAGGGAGCGTCTCAAAAGTCAGAGCGATAGGACTGTTCCAGTGGGTTAAGTATTCGAGAGGGCTTACATGGATCGGTCTGTTGGACTGGCGGAGCGTTCCATTGGAACGTTAAAAATGCCAATGTGCATATATCTCTCATGTAGGAATGTTCCCGTTTGTTCCACGAATGTTCATGCGGGCCATTGGATTGCGGGATGAAATGGGTAGTTTGGGGTAAAATTTCACACAAATTGTCAGTGGTGCCACGAACCGACGTATGGTGTTTGGAGAAAGTCGCGCTGGCGCGACTGATGAAATGTAGGCCAGTTTTGGAGCTGAAAGTAGCCAAAAAAATGTTGGCGTGCAGCAGATACGCACATGTGACACATGTTGCCCAGTGACAATACCAATAGGATTGGCAATTTTTGTGCTTGACATCAGTTTCCTTTAATATATATTTTTTTTTCAGCATTAAGGAATATGTAGAAAATTGTGATGATTATGTGGTTAGTCTCGTCGATGGCATGCTAGACACACTCACTAAGGGTCAACATTCCAAGACAATGGCTCTACTAAAACAGGTAAGGGACACAATTCATAAACTTGCTTAGAACACAGTGTTTTTTTTTCTTCTTCTAGTATGTACAGTATGTGCCGAAAAAAATTCAACGCGAAGGCACAGCAAGGCGTCAATCCCTTTTGATGTGGTTCTGAATTGGTTATTCACACGGCAATGCTTGTCAAAATTCCGCATAAAATATTATTAGTTAATGTGGTGGTGTTAACAGAAGACTGATATTGTCATGAAAACTGAATCAAGGTCAAGTCGAGTACAGTTATTTTACGTAATGCCACAGATACGCTTGTTCTGCTCCAATAATTTTATCAATAAATGCCTTCCAGCAATTTGTTCATAGTGCATTGATAAGGTTCGTTTATCTTGATGCTCTCTTGTTAGCAGAAATCAGTGGATACAGAACCTGTGAGAACAGAGGACTCAGCTGTCTCGGCCAGCAGCCAGAAGGAGACCTCCAGTGTTCAGGAAGCAGTGAAGGAGGAGCAGGAGGCAGCAGAAACAAACATTCAGTTTGATTCCCTGAGGTCGCTGACAGACCTTGGCATTGATATGTCATTTCTTCCATCATTTGGTAAGTTGTTGCGGCGGCTGCTACAGACTCAAAGCATTACCATTCCAGTTCCCGCAGGGTGTCTGCGGATCCTTAAAATGTATCAGTCTCAAAGTGGACTATCCAAATTTAAGGCCTGAACAAACGTTACAAACTATTAAATTCAGTTATTTGAGGTCTTAAAAAAAAAGGATGAAGCGTGTATTGTATTTCCCTATTAGCTCGTAAAGAAAGGAATTACTATGCGTGCAAAAAAAAAAAAAAAAAAAATTACAATAAACAGGTATAGCTGTTTCCGTTGTTTCACTTATTTTTGATCTTAAATTTTGTTAAGGGTAGCATTAAAAGGGTCTTAGAAAGTCTTAAATTTGACTTGTTAAAGTTTGCAAGTCGCTACCTACTGAGCCACATATCCCCACAGTTGACAACTAGTCAATATCTGTTCTGTCAGTTCAACTGTGTAACCTATTCAAGTGACCAGAGGCCAGTTCCACAGACCAACTATCCATATATTTGCTCACCTCATAAAAATCTTGCTAAGTAAAAAAATAAAAAAGGGTATCAAGCCAAAATGCCATGTGATAAATGATTAGTATCTGATACTGTTTGTAGCTGAGTCCCCTCAAATGTCCGCTCACTAAGCACATTTGTTAAGCAATTCTAACTGTTTGTTTCTCTATGAAAATGGGCACTGGGATCGTAATCTCGTCAAAGAAGTTAAACCCAACACTATCAAGAGTTCTAATTACATAGTAACTTAATGTATATCAAACTTGTACTGCCCCAACAACTGTCTTACAACAGCATTTGACATAAAAATTACACATATCAAGTTATGTTGGTACTTCTATTTGTACCTCCAGAAAAACTCCTGGGCAGTCAGGCAGACTCGGCGCCTGCAATCGACTCGGCGGAGATTGACAATAAACTGAAGAGCACCAGTGATCTGATCAATGAGTTGGAGAAGACGCAGACGGCGAGATTAAGCCGGAAACCCCCTAATCATCTTCAGTTCGTCGCAAAGCCATCGGAGCAAGAGAGTAGTATCGCTGAGAAACTCACACAACAACTGCTGCAACTAACCTCCAAGGTAACAAAAGTCCTTGATATCGTGTACATTTTTATTACTTTTCTTTGGTCTAAATCAGTTACTTGCTCTTGATACATTATTATTTTTATTCCCAAACCATAAAATACATTATCATGAGTAAACTATTTTGAACAGTTAATTTTCCAGTTTCCAGCTTTTGTGAATGTAGTGGGGTGTTTTATGAAGAAAGATTTTAAAAAGTAATTTATTTGGTGTTTGTCGGTGACCTTCAAAATCTTTTAAGACAGTTTGAGACTGAGTCTGAGAACCAGATCACAGGGTGTCTATCCAGACTGATACCAACAAAAATTTGTCTCAAGACCAAAGATTATAGAGCGCTGATAGGTTCCTTGAGCTCTATCTATTGTTGGAACGTGAAATATGCATGTGCGCATGCATGGGCGCCATTTCAGCAAGTGAATGTTTTGTTATATCATTGATAGCAATGATAGTCATTGTCTGCACTAATCTATTGTTGCATCAAAAGAGTTGCTCGTTTACAGAGCGTCAAGTGCACATTTCAGCCCGAGTTCCCCATCTTGCGCCCTCGATACTCTATACTCTATAAACCGAAGGCAATAACAATCCTCCACTACTCAGGGCCTCAAATATTTCCATTCTTTTCCTTTGGCTTCTAACAGAATGCTGAAGACCTACAAAAATTATGTCAGTGTGATGCAAACCGAAGGCAATAACGATCTTCACCACTCAGACCCTCAAATATTTCCATTCTTTTCCTTTGGCTTCTAACAGATCAAGCCTTCAGATGTCGTTCCAGTTGGAGCAGTTCGTGACGCACTGGGTATTTCACCTGCCATGGACAAGGAGGTGACTGAAGAGTGCCTCATAGAGGGAGAGTCATCACTAGATGTACCTATGGACATCCAGACGACAAGTCAAGTCGCGTCATAGATTGATGTGATCAAAAATCCCCCCAAATCAATCATACTTTTTCGTTCACATCCTGCAGCATTTTTTCTCAAAGACATGGTTAAGTCCTGATGTCCTGATGTCTACAAAACGTACAGTACCTTTTTTTAATCCATTGGATCAAATTTCCTACTAAAGTAACAATGAATAATTGCATTTGAATACAAAACACATCACCCAACTAATCTGACTGCCGTTTTGGGACGGGCGAGTGGGGATAGAGGTTGTTGTATATTTACACAGCAGTGTGCTACCCCCAGTAAGATGTCACAGCAAATAGTTATGTCATCACTCACAACGGGTCTTACAGGCAAGTTATTGTAATTTGCCCTTCTCATGAAATATGCCAAGTACATTCACGCATGCGTACAGACAGTACTGGTGGGCAAACGCCATTGAGTTGTGCACTAGGCAGAGGCACAAATGTGTACCAGGGGATCAAGTTTGGCTTTATGTGAAGTCTTTTTTTATTTTATTAGAAGAAAACAAATTATGGCATGGGTGGCAAGTGAGTAAAGCATTGCCTCTCACCACTGTGGCTCTGGTTCGAGTCCCGGCTAAGGCCATATGTGAGTAGAGTTTTGCGTTGGTTCTCTCCTATGTCACGAGGTGTTTTCTTTGGGCCCTCCGGTTTTTCTCCCTCCAGAAAAATCAAAAATTGTGGCCTCTGGCTGTGCTCTGTGGTCATATATGGGTCAATGTGGCTGGTTGCCAAAGGGTGCCCTTGAATGCCTGCGGCTCAAACACGTTGTAGTCGCGTCCTTCGCAATTCAGCTTCTCAGCTGCGAGTGAGGATGATTAGCATCCCAAATTATTTTAGAAAATAAATTATTGATTTAAAAAGTTGGTACTGATTCTAGTATTGAGTCCTGAGAAACGTGACCAGCTGAATGCTGTCATCCGGATGTGAGAGCCTGACTGTATTCATGTCCCACCAGACAATAAAAATAACACATTACATGGATTCCCCATTAGCAGAAAAATCGCTGATGTATTTGTCCGTTTGGTTTTAGCTGCTATCATAAAGCCAGTAGCCTGTGTGCCAAAGTAAACAACACCCAGCTGAGTTAATCCCATACAATGCCTCAAGCAAGTAGCTGCAGTTGAGTGTAAAATTTGCAGACCTACAAATGCAGCAACAGAAACGTTCAAAACACTCATACTTAGCCGAATTCTATGGTTCGAAAAGGAAACCAACAGATCATTTAATTTGTACGACAATTGATGAGCTTTTAATAACTAATACTCACAAAAGGTCTAACAACTAATACACCAGGCAAAAGAATCTGAAGGTTGCAGGCAAGCTTCGTTACACTTTAATTGGCTTATCACTGATAAGGGTCTGCTCCTGATGTGCAATGGTTCTATTAGGAAGGTCATCAAAGGATAAATTCCAACCGGAGTTAGCCTATGACCAAGTCGGGTTGGCCTCTAATGGGGAGAACCCGTAATGAAAAGATTGATCCAATTAAGCCCTGCACACCTTAGCGACTGTCTTATCAATAGCGCCCTCGTGGGTAGTGTGTATGACACGTATGCCAAATACAAAAGACATGACGCAGCAATTCATTGGGAGACTTTTGAGACGATAGCGGGCGTCCCACAGACCGGTCCTTTTCCATTGTTCTCAGCGATGAAAACAATGGAAAAGGACCGGTCTGTGGGACGCCCGCTGTCGTCTCAAAAAGTCTCCCATTGGTGGAATCTTTTTCATAGGTTAAGTTCATGTTCCGTTTTGAGATTTGGAAAGAGGATTATGTGAGTTTTGCGGGTGTACACTGCACTATTATTATCACTGCTTATTGGAAAAAGAAAAATGTCGCAAAAGTGGACAAAGTATGATGCAAGCTAAAAAAACAAAAACATCTAATTTAAGATTTTATTTCAAAATGTTCTGTCAGTTTGTATCAAATGTGGAGTTTTTTTTTAATGTGTACAAAATTGCAGATTTACTTTCAATAAAGGCTGCCGTTAAGTTGAAATACATGTGTTCGATGTTTTTATAAAAATATGGTGTGCTTATTATCAAAAATATTCATCTTTAACGTACATCGTCCCAGAGTGGACCCATATCTTGGTGTTGCAATCTTGCAGGGTTCCCTGTAAACACATTGTAATTGGTTGTGCATAATTGTCATTTCATACTTGGGGACCAGACTATATTTTCTTGCCAGCCTCGGTTTGGTCACATGTGGTTCAATGGAAGGGACAGATAAGACGGCTGTAGCGAGATACAGGTCTCTGAATAGAAGTTGCTGTGGCTGTGGCTAGACCGATGTTTCTACTCCGACTTCAACATCGAAGCAAACATATGTGTATAACCATAGAGCAAGGGCCGTACTTGGTCCATGGTATAACCATCAAATTGGTTTTGATATTTTTAGGTTTTCACGCAATCAGGGTCAGCCTAATATAGATGTACTATAAAATTACACTGTTT
Organism: Marthasterias glacialis; assembly: GCA_911728455.2. NCBI lineage: Eukaryota > Metazoa > Echinodermata > Asteroidea > Forcipulatida > Asteriidae > Marthasterias > Marthasterias glacialis. The sequence continues at coordinate 4,640,186 of OU452229.1, read as the reverse complement.
ATTGTTTTTGTGTGAGTGTGGCATAATTCCAATGTAATCCATGCTTACACCCTTTCACTTGAACGATTACCAGAAGTCCATAAGCCATTTTGAGATACGGTGGACTCAATACTACGACATTATTTGGTTTGGGTAAATTTGTCTGTATACACCAAAACCAAACAGTGCACTTCTATACTGTCCACCATATCTCAAAAAGGCTAATAGAAAATGCATTGAGGTATTTTTTCTTGAATTAGTGTATAAAAAAAAACACGACAAACACAGCACAACACATACAGGTATCTGGAGTAACAGAAGCAGTCAAGTAAACTTGTGTGTCAATTAGCCCTTAAGAAAGACTCTGCTAGGGTCATAACTTGAGGCGATTAACATTTTTTTGAAGAAAAAAAGTGATTGAAGTGTCACATATTTTTGCAAAGTCTTGGAGCCCTCTCAGAATTATCGGTTTCTATCAAAAGAGAATGCCTTTGAATGCTGAAGTAGTCACTTTTGGTATAAATACACAGTTTCTCCTTGAACCCAAAAGAAGACAAAAACCTTGTACATACAGCAGATGTGGGCATGTGTAAAGCATCGACTCACAACAGGATTAGAATATTAAACGACCCCCCCCCCCCAATAAACAAAGTCTCTCCCATTAACAAAATATTGGATTTTTACTGCACAATAAACATCCCGCTGTAATAACATGTCCTCCATGTAATGTCTTAAAACAACTTGTTAGAAACACCGATGGACATGGAAACTAATTTTGCCGATTTATGTACTACTATAGTACAAAGCACTGTGAAGAGAAAACATAATCCATGAGTGGATTGAAGGTGCATGGAATTCCAACCATGGCCTTTGGCATTCCAGAGCAGATCTGCAGCTAAATGGAAATTTTGAGAAAGATAAAACTTTGTTGTCCTACCAGGGGACATTTGTGTGGCCTTTTGACAGAGTAACAAGCATAAAATACACAGAAACACTATATACAATAATAATTAAAATATTAAACAATTAATTAGTCACAGTGCAAACCAGCATACCAATAAAATATAACCTCTAGTTATTTAGTTGTTTATTTATTAATTTTATTTATTATCATCAACGGGTGGTCCATTCAGTGGCATCCACTGGTCTCCTATGGGTTCTAGCATGTACAGAGACACACAAACTTAATAAAATAAAATGAAAAATACATAAAAACTAGACAGTGTTTTAAAAATCGTGTTATTAAAAAAATTGTCATAAGAACATACTAGTTAAAAGGCTGGCACAAATAAAACAAAGAAAAGAAAGCCAGAAAACAGAATTTAACCTGGGAAATGCAAACTATGGTAACTGAAACTTTAAAACGCCTGATGCTGTTATGGCAAGCAGACTATGGCAATCCATGTCTGGCTCCCCTCTAAAATCTTAAGGTTTTTTTTTGCCTCAGTCTGTCTTCAGTTGGAGAATCGGCAGGCGATAATGTTTGCAGCTGTGTTGGTTCTTTATTATCAGTTAAGAACATGGAAGTATGAATATTTAGAACTGTTTAACCCCCATGCAAAGGGGTTTGATAAGCAAGATTTGGGGTGCTTAGCAAATTTTGGTGCTTAGCCATGTTTTATTTTTGACTTTACGGATTCGTTAACCTTTCTTCGTATTGGAATTGTTCCATCTGACCATGGAGGTAGAAATCTGACTCATCAGGAGTGATGTCAACACTCTAGGGAAACTTGGGGGGCCTGCGCCTTCAAGGTGCTTTGCCAAACATTCTTTTACACCACAAAGGTAGCCTAGATCCATTGACCCAAGAAAAAAATCTAGATCACCAAAATTGACAGTTTACCTAAAAACTATCAGGTTTTAAAACTATCGCAGAACTCTCTTTTTGTGCGGTGTTGGAAATGTTCGTAGATTGTACGAGAAACAAACTTTTTAACCATGCTGGCCGCCCGAATTGACCTTTCGGTTCGTAGAAAACGAAAATGTCTACAAACAAACGGTCCTCAGCGTAAGTAGAAACTAAACCATAGCGTATTGTATATCACTTTTAAAAACATAAGCAAGCAGCGGCCATATTGGATGTTTGTGCATCGTAGTATTTTGCGATGGAATTTTCAGAACTCAAATTACATTGTATTTATCGGAGAGTATGATATAGATTTGGAATGCAATTAATGATAGAAATATCCTGTCCACATTGGTTTGGATTTAAGAGCTCAAATATTGGTACGTAGGGATATATTTATTTATTTTTTAAAGTGGAAAATGCGATCTGTGTTTTTCGGCCTATGCACACCACCAGCAGCATGAATGAATACATATTCTTACAAAATGGCTGCCGTAATAAATATCAAGTTGTGTGTGAAGCGACAATGGTGAACTTGTAAGTATACCTTCAAATCTACCGTTTACAAATCTCTTGTTGTGATTTAAAAAATGTATGAGTAATTTTGATAACAATCGAGAATTAATTGGTGATTTTGGAAATTTACGTAGGACGTGTTTTGAGGATGTTTATGCCAATTTCCTGACGCTCACAGTCGCACAGCACAGTCGCACTACACCAGCATGTAGCAGAGCCAGAGCACGGAAACTTGCTTGCCATGCCTTGCAGTTTGCGTTTGTATTGATTACTGGGATGGGGTCCAAAAATTTGCACATGCTCATTATTTTTCGAAATATTAATTTCTGAATTTAACAATTTAATTTCTATGACTCTGCAGCCTGCATTGTTTTGTTTTTTATTTTGTTTTTTTTATGCATCCCTTTTTATCATATTTATGTAGGCTTAGCCCCTAGTAGTCTATCTATTCAATTGTGAATTGGGCAAAAATGCTGTATCCGGCTGCCACTTTATCTCCCTTAATTTAGGTCAAATTATATCCTTACCTGTGTACAAACCAGAGAGGTTGACAGAATGTTTACAGCGAGGAACAGGCACTTTGAACAATTACAAAGTGTCGAAATCATGAAAAAAAAAAAAAAATTCACGTCTACGTTGGGCTTGACAACGTTACTCGCTAAACGCCCCTTTAATTTGTTTTGGCGTGAATGTGAGAAAGTTCCGGCCGCGTGATGAAATGTCCGCATGATTTTTCTTTTTTTAAGGTCCATAATTACCGTTTTTACTACCAATTCCTCGAGAGGAATATTAAAAAAAAAAGGAAAATAAAGCCCAACATCCATTAAAAAATCAAAAAAATCCCCTAGAAAGTGGCAGCCGGATATGGAAGCTTTTCCTTGAATTGGTGTTTTATTCAGAATCAATTAAGTGTCGTGTAACGTTGCATATTTTTTACTTTGTAAAGTCTTGAATGTAATCCTACGTACAGTATAAACATTGTGGTTTGAGTTACTCTAAGTATCAAATTCCATACCGTAGGGGCCTACTAATTTTTTTCCTGAAAGAAATTCCACGAGGAAATGTAAAATACCACAATCTACTTTTTGACTTTTTATTTTAGAATATTTACTGGTTTTGTTACAGAATATTATTTCTACAAATGTCATGTGATGCTGGTGAACAGTTTCCCTGATCTTTTCTACTTAACACAAACAATGTATTAACATTGGAATTAATGAATCTAAATTATTATAATGTAGTTAACTTGGCGTTAAACCTTTCAGTCCCATATACTTTGTACACAGTTACCCCCACATTCCGCAGACTTTTCAAACACAACAACTTGTTGTGTCTTTACATTTAGAAAAACCATAAAAAATTACCATAAATTATTTTGTCACAATATTTTTCGATAATGGTCATCAGTTCATTGTCTTTATTTCTGGGTATGTTTTGTTGACCCCTGTGGTCTGTGACTTCTGGTTATTTGTGCGTCGTCAATCGTCCGTAATACATTGTGTGCTAAAATGCACGTTACGTGCACAGCTCTACAAATGCTACAAAATTTGATGCAAACATCTACCAAAATAACATAATTTTCTTGATTTATTGCTTTACACACACCTGAATAACTGAAAAATACAAACTCTGCGTGCATGCGCCATGTACATGCGTCTTTGTTATGTTTGTAGCAAATCATGTGATTGGTTCTCAACCAATAACAATTCTCAATCTATTACCACAGGCCTCAGATTGCTTCGTTCTAGAAAGGGCAAGGGCACCAAGGCATTTCCTCCTTAATAAAGGGCACCTCTATGAGGAAATTATGAACTTCTGTTGGAACATTTCAAGGGCACCAAGGCAATGACCAGGGGCAATGGAGTCAATTGCCTCTTTTGCCTCCGAGAAGCATCGGACCATATTGCCGTGGTATAACAATATTGTCTGTTTTAAACAGTTTCATAGCATCATCATGTTGCATAGCTCGATATCAAAACACAAGGATGATGTGTATGAATTTGATCTAACATTCTATGCATAGATTGGAACTCTCCTGTGAGTCTAGTCATGTGCAATTGTGCATATACAGCATATTTCTAGGCCAACATATGCAAGTAGGCTAACCCACAAGTGCTATATATTTTTGATATTCCAGGAGCAGGCGTGGCATAACACAGACAACTTGCAAAAAAAAGGGGAAAAAATAACTCATAACAAAACTGTTATATAGTTCTTTTTTCAAAAGGTTTTAACCTCATTCTGATGTTTGAAGGTTTGCAAAAATAGCAACATTTAAATATCATAAAACAACATGATTTTTAGAATATCATATTCTTGAAACTCAAAATTAATCTTAGGGACAGCTGTGGTGATAAACAAAGAAGTTCTTGATTTTACAACCATTTGTGAACGCATTGCAGTACACATAATGCGTATTTGTAATGCATATTGGGTTTAAAATGCAGGATGCAATATAAGATTTTAGAATGGGATATAAAATAAAAATATTGGATGCATATACAAGTGCATTGTCGCGGAATATAATCAAGAGGTGAAATCTGGACTATTCAAATTTTACGAGGTGAAGCCAAGTGAAAACAGAAAAGCCAGATTTCACCAAGTAATTATTCTACAACAATGCACGAACGAAATCTGCATTCAATATTTGTTTTACATAACTCACACATAGAACCTTGTCATTTGAAAAATGATCACAATAGACCAAAAATAGACTCAGAAACTCGTCCATCCCACACTCCGAAATATTCTGAAAAACCCCTTCTGAACAAAAAGGATGACTCCATGAAGACACCAACCTTATCCACTGTGCCATGACCTTGCCACATTTGGACAAATGGGCGGGGAAGGATTATTCGAGAACGACGCTGTGAAGTGTCCAATAGTTATCCAAATTGGACGGGCCTATCCAATCTTAAATTCTGGAGCGCTGCGGCAGTAAAGACATGGCAAAATAATGGATGAAGCGTGATGCGTGTTCCACCAATCAAATGACAAGGATGTGTAAATTACCTAGTGTAAGTGTGGTGTATAAAAGAACATGACCCACAGCCTTTGACCAATCAGATACGAGAATTCTAGTTCGCTGAACAATAATAGCAAGTAGTTATGGTTAAAAAGAAATTACCAGCAAATCTGAATTCTAATTTCCTTGAAAATATGCACACCAAAACATGAACAATTCATTTTAAAGGAGAATGTAGTGACAGATAACTAGCAGTTACATACATGTACATACACACTTGGTTGTGAAAATGTTAATTTTTTTCGTCATAAAGCCAACTCACATTGGCGTAAGTTCCGATAGCTTTACTGAGGTATGACATGAGGTGCAGTTTCCAGCCCCTGCATCATTGTAAGAACTACGTTTTATGTATATTTGGTGGTATGACATTTTTGTTTGTATGTTTTTTTGTAAACGTCTGTTTTGACACAATCGTTGTGCCCACATTGTCAGCCCTAATTTACTTCCTCCTTGTTGCATTTGTTTATAATCCTGTCGACAATAATTGAACTGTACATTTTTCTCTTGCAGAACTGCAATTAGCTCAACTGTGGTCAAGGATATTTGAGCTACACATGTCACAATGTTTAGAAACACTACATACATTTATCCTGATTATAAGAAGCACTCTTAGCTCCGTCGTTGACCGTTCAAATATTCACGATCCTGTTGACAATCTTTAGCAAGTGTCTTGGCACGGAGCATGATTGCTGCCCTCTGCGAGTGATTTCCAGGGAATTCAACTCACTAACATGGCACGTCTGATCAGCTGTACATCCAGTGTCATGCACAAGACAGTTCTGCGTCTTTGTCTGTTTTATTCAAGTAAGGGTTTTTACTTTAAATTCCTTTTAACATAAAGACAGGAAACACATTAAAGGGACCACTTTGCCTCTGTCTTGTCGGCAGTATTTCAAATGCCTGAAACCTTTTTTTTAAGTATGTGAAACCACCAAAAAAGTGTTTCAACACGTGAATGGACATCCTACACGTGATGTTTTGAAATATTTTCTTAAAAATCACCCTCAAATTTCCATCAAAAATGGAATACCACCCTGGGGAGGCCCTGGCTGTTTTTTTACCCCATGGTTACCCCTTAACACTTTCACACTGTCCCCACATGCATGTTCCCTGGGTCCTTAATTCCCGGGGTTCTGGTTGCATGTTTCACACTATGCATCAAACCACACTGTATTTCTTGGCTGGTGGAAGTCTTCGCTGTAGCTAACTCACTGGAAGTGTCGTATCCCGTATACTTTGTAAATGTGTAATGTAAGTTCTGTGGAGCAGTGGAGACGACCTCATTTGAACCAATTCAAAATTCAGTCTGTTGAAATCATTTTTTTGGTAAACTGACAAATTTGTTCAAAAGTATTAACACGAGAAGTATTTCAGTTGATGTGAAATTTCTTTAAAATACAACAAAACTTTATGAATACTTCAATACAAATCTGTAAAAACAAATTGCTAATTTAGAGAACACCCTTCTTTTACCTACTGAGACAATATTGTTTCTGCCTTGTTCAAAAAGTTTCTTTTGTACTCTTGCCTTCAGTCTTACTCAAATGCGCAACGGGAGCAAGCGTCAATGTAGCTCTCTCGACAGTGTCTTGTTTACACTATAACTCACAAACGTGTCTGAGCAATGACACCAACTGCCATAGCATACGGTCGTGCAGCGACGAGTATGATAATGAGGACCCGGACTTTGACGAAATGGACCCTCACAAATGTTTCGTTCTGTGGCACAACACGACAGACGGGGCCGAGGTGATAATGAGAGGTTGTTGGCAGAGCAACGACTGCGTGGAGTCTGAGCGGTGTGTGTCCCAAGAAGATAACACTGAGAACAATCGCTACTTTTGCTGCTGCTCAGGTGATCTGTGCAATCGAGACTTCATTCATGACCCTAAACCCAGGCCGATTTCAACCGAAGATCCAGGTGAGTATCCGTGTACTTGTGGTGAACTTTCCTATGCCAACACCGAAAGACGGAATGGTTTCCTTGGGTTGTGATTTGGTTTTGCCCGAGATGGATGTACATTTATAAGCTCTGTGTACTCGGTGCTTTTTTGAGTCCTACAGAAAAGAAAATCAACAGGCACTTTCGGTCGGATCCAAACTCACAACTTTTCCCATTCAAGGGCAAAATCCTCAATCACTGATGCAAAGATAACATGTTGAATATTCATGTTTGCTGCACATGTACTTTATTATATTTTATGTCAAAAAAAGAGTGGGGGTGAAAATTTTTCATGTCGGTCAAAATGAGTTTTGTTCGTTAATTCTGCAGTTCAAGACCCTGTTGCTGGCAAGAAGGGAAACCAGAACAACATCATCCTAACAACTGTGCTGTATACACTGGTACCCATCACTGCATTCACAGTTATTGTCATCAGTGTGTATTGGATGTGTCGGCGCTATCGGTACTCCCTACTCACGTCGGTACCCAACAGCGAACCTAGCCCACTCTCCCCTCCGTCCCCTGTTCTGGGTCATCGCCCCATCCAACTTCTGGAGATCAAAGCTAGAGGGCGCTTTGGAGCCGTGTGGAAAGCACAAATGGGTCACCAGCACGTCGCTGTGAAAGTGTTCCCACAGCAAGACCGCCAGTCTTGGATCACGGAGCAGGAAATCTACTCCATCCCACAGCTGCGCCACGAGAACATTCTGTATTTTATCGGCACCGAGCGGCACGGTGAAGGTATGGCTCAGGAGTTGTGGCTGATCACAGAGTACCATCCCAACGGCTCCCTCAGTGACTACCTCAAAGGCAACCTCATCACCTGGAGCGATCTGTGCAAGATCTCGCTCTCGATGGCGTACGGGTTGGCCTACCTACACGAAGATTTGCCTGCCACCACTATGTACAGCGCCAAACCTGCCGTTGCTCACAGGGACTTTAAAAGTAAAAATGTTCTCTTGAAGAGTGACATGTCTGCATGCGTTGCTGACTTTGGCTTGGCCTGTAAATTTGAAGCTGGTAAAAGTCCCGGAGACACCCATGGGCAGGTGATGACAATGTTTCTTTTTTTGTAATTTTTTTTTTTTTTAGAATATTGCAAGCTTAATCCTAACTCCCTGAAGTGATTTACTATGCTCCTTCCCCACGCTAACACATTCCAACACCATGTATGGGTTACTCAACACCCAAACTGTGGTACTCTGATTATGGTGGTATGCCTGAACCCATGTAAAGCATTGATCAGTTTACTCATGCAGTCCCCAGTCCAACAAAATCCATCAAAACCTGCTGTTAGAGTTTGATGGAATAGGGACTGTAAGGGTTAATGTGATTAATGAGAAGTTCAATTATATGACTTTGCTCTCTCATCGATGAAGGACACGCCTTTGAATTTGTTGTTGAATATTACTACGTATAAACCATGTAACCTTGGTTTACAAAAAAGAGTGACCTTGTACATTCCAGGGCCTTTCTGGCAGGCAAGATACTACACCAGTCATATGGGAAATTTTACATTTTGTCTCGTAATTTCCACATAAATTCAAGAGCAATAGAAATAACAGCTGAACAAGTCTTGAGATGTGCCCCCCTTTCTTTTTACCAAAAGTTGATAAATATTGGACAGTGTAATCTCCATAAAATGAATTATTCAATGTGTTCTTCCATTGGGCTGTGTACAAATCGTGCCTGCAGGAAGTCCAGGCTCTGTGGCTCTTTTGTAAACATGTGATGTCACAGGTTATACATGGTCTATTTGTTGTGTTCAGTTGGGGAGATCTTGAAAAGTTAACGAGTGACAAAAAAAACTGTGGAAAGTGTGAGAAATCACATTTTAGAGGTAGTATGTTTTTAAAAGCAGTGATGTTGGTTCAAGCTGTAGAAATCATTTTAAACTCGTGTCGAAATCACAGATATGTCGTTTGAACATTATGGACAGTGTCAAGTTGGAGCTGGAAACAGCCTCTTGGCACTTCTGGCTCATGGTTTCCCTTATACCACCATGTAGTCATTTCGAGTCGTTTTCTTGTTTCTTTGACTTCGACATTTACCGAACTTTTGTTTGGAATTGAATGTACATAGGTGGGTACAAGGCGATACATGGCCCCGGAGGTGTTAGAGGGCGCTATTCAATTCCAGAGGGATGCGTTCCTGCGTATTGATATGTACGCCTGCGGTTTGGTGCTGTGGGAGATAGCATCGAGATGCACAGCTCAGGAAGGTAGGCTACCTACAACCCGTGCAAGTTTCTGATTTCCAGAAGATGAAGTGGCCCCACTTTTGGTGATGAGTTGGCCAAATTTTCTGTGTAGATGACAACAAAACAGGATGTCCTAATTGAGAATAGGGTACCCAAACATTGGCAAATGATACACAGACACCCTTCTGAGACTATATTTCTAATCAATCTGTATGAAGAGTGAAAAAAAAGAAGAAAAAAAAATCAGACTAATTTCACTTGTTAGTTCTCCTGCAAAGAGTATATAATGCTGTTTTGGTAGAGATGAATCAGTTAAATGGGTTCACGCTGTTACTGTCTTATGTTTTGATATCTTTTTATCCTCGGAAGTTAATGGATGCATTTACCCATGTATTGTTCAACTCCTTTAAAAGAATCAACCATAAGATCAAGTCACATTTTGGTTGAGCTCATCTATATTTGTGACAGTGAAGACCTGTAAATCCAGTGTCTTTACATTCTCTCCACACTCGCCTAATTCCACCTGCCGTCCATTTTCCTCTACCCTTTCCCACATTGACTGCCTAACCCCTCCCACCCCCCAGGTCCAGTGGATGAATACATGCTGCCATTTGAGGAAGAGGTGGGTCAGGCTCCAACCCTTGAGGACATGCAGGAGATCGTGGTGGTGAAGAAACTACGGCCAGTCTTCCGTGAAAGCTGGCTCAAACATTCAGTGAGTTCTCATTTCTTGTTCGCAAATTTTATGAGTTAAACCTAGTGGTACTGAGAGGAATGCTTGTTTAAAAAATGCACAAGTGGTACTTTATAATTATAAGTTTCAAATGACACGAAAGCGAAGACCCAGTCGACGAGGGAAAGCTACATCCAGTGCCTCCACGATGTAATAATCATAGAAACAATTTGATTGAGCTGTTAGAATATTTTCTAATGAGAGGACCATTAAGTGGCTGTTAAACATACTTGATGTGTATTTATTGGTTTCCAACTACTCTTTGGAGAGTATACGATTTCTTTCGACATAAAGATGAAATGGATGTTGCGGCTTATCTTACCTACGTTTTATTATTTTTTTTCACGCCTCAGGGTATGCAGCTGCTATATGAAACCATTGAGGAATGCTGGGACCATGATTCAGAGGCCCGTCTCTCGGCAGGATGTGTCGAGGAGAGACTGGGCCAGCTGCTCCGCTACAACTCGTACACTGCACCGCTGATCTCGCTAACCCCAACTGCCCCCAAGGAGTCCAGCCTCTGAGGTAACATCTCCGCAGCCACGCGTAGTGGTATTCCGTGGTTACTTTGGGCTCTTTTGGGGAGATCTTATTTTTGTTTCAGTGTTCAAGATATTCAGCAATGTGTGCATTTTTTTAAAACAATATTATGTATGATATCCCATTTAAGGCTTGTTCATATTCGCTGCATCTCTCACCCCCTTTTACACCTCTATAGTGGACTTGCTTTCAATTTGCAGCAATTAAAATAATTTTGTATCTGCATCCACTACATGGTTAGCATGAGGTTAGCTTAGCATTGCTTACTCAGCCCGTCACCTTAACGTACGATTGTTTGAATCCTGTCCAGAAAGGAGTCCGATGTTTGGGATTTTCACTTTCAACTTGACCTGAACGATTTTTCCCTAATCCGGGGTTTACCTCCCGTGTCTAGATCCACCTTTCCAAAGGTTTGTAAAGTCAAAAGGGCAGAGGCACTCTTAAACTGGAAAATACATCACCATTGATAGGAAGAGTCAATTACTCCCATCCAAGTCGGTGGTCGCAATTTGGTGAAAACAAGGAAAAACTGTTTACAGTTTGTCAGGGATTTTGTGCACATTCTTTTTGGGCATTATTTTGATTGTGGCAACTGAAATAAGCAAGCGGCGGCAATTAAAGGGGTCTTCAAATGCTATTTTCTTGACTATGGCAGTTTTTGAGACGGAAATATTTCTATGGTATGATCTTTATTATTGACGAGATGTTAAATTGAAGCTAATTAGTTTTTTTTTTATTTATGTATTTTTTAAAAACATTTTTTACACTTCCAGTCCTGCACTCTGTCTTTAAAGCACTAACGAGGATTCCCCTCTTTGAAAAAAAAAAAAAAAAAAAATACAAATTAATCAGCGACATCTGCAATATCTGAATGTTGCTGACAAAGCAGTGAGAATGAATGTCTTCATTTCACACACAGTTAAATGACCATTGGCAGAAGAAGTGGCATTGTTTGGTTTGACCTAGATTGCTCGCTGTGACTTTGGGGAGGAGTATCTACGTCTCGGACATGCCAGGATGCCACCCAGTCGAAACAGGTCACCACAAAATAAATAAAAGCCATGTGATGTATATACCTCAATACTGTATGTGCCTGGCTCCCAGATAGTAAGAAAATTTGTGAAAGTGGGCCCTAATGTAAAGCTGATGAATTGAATGGCACCCAATTCAAACGTTAACCTTTACGGGGCCATTCACAGTTATCAACATTTTGACAATTATCAACATGATATGGGGGGTTCGGGGAGGGGGGTGGTCTGTGGCTGTATATGCTTTCTAAAATAAAGTAAAATTTGGATTTTGTCAATTTGCGTCATGCCAGTAATCGATGGCTAAACTCACAGTAAGATCGTTGATTTGTACAAATCTTTGCGGAATGGAGGGTTTGCACAGCCGTTTTCCTACAGTAAACTTGCAGCCCTTTTGACCTCACTGAGGGCGCTGTTGTAGATTTCTCTATGGGACTCATGACGTCAGACGCATGAAGTCTGTAGAATGGAGTGCCAACTATACCACACTCACAGCGACCATATGGCCAGCCGTCATTCAGTCTCTCCATGCATGAATCGACAGCGGAACTGTAGACTTAAAATCAAGTGGATGTACGGGCGATATGTAGCCGTAATTTGCCCTCCCTCAGCCGTGGCATTCTCACTTATTAACACAAAATAGAATTCAACGTTTTCTTTTGTACGCTTTTACATTGTACATGTAGGTTGGGGGGGAGGGGCTCCTGAAGAAGTGCACGATTTGTACGCTCTCGAAAAAAATGGCGATAATTGTAAAGGGTTCCTTAGATAATTCGCATATTCTGTAGTTAACTGAAGATGACCATGTACTTGTCCTATCTAAATAAGCTAAAATATGAATACAGGTTTTTAAAAATGTCATAAGGATTTTTCTGGGGGTTCATTCTCAAAATCAATGTATTCTCATACTCAGGGGATGGCTAGAGGAAAATTAATCACCCAAGTTCCTTCGACTTGATTAAACAAGAAGTTGCTGGAACTTACCCGAAGATTGTTTTTCAAGTTTATTCAATTTTGTTTGACATTTTTGTTTGATTATTTATTCAGTTTTAACAAAGATTTTAATGGACGATGAAATATTCACAACGGGCCGTTGAAGGCAAGGGACAGCCTCACTAGTTTGTGTGTGAGAATTATGTGCACCGAGTGTAAATATTGTAAATATTGTTTTCCTTTTTATTTTCCACCATTTGTCATGTAATTTCCTCTCTGTCTTGTATGTTTTTGCAAATTATTATTAACTTTTTTTTTTTTTTTTTTTTTTACTTTTAGTAAACCTTTTAAGTTACTTCTCGGCATCTACGTGTATATGTATCTTTGTGGTGTTTTTTTTTTAATGATTGAATCTCAAAATTTGCAAGTTTGAAGAATTTGTTGGCGTTATCACTGAATGGCAAATTGTTTGTTTAACTGCATGTAACAAACCCATATACAATGTACATGTACATGTACCACCAAATCCTCCAAAACCTATACATTGGTTTTGCCAGATCAATACCAGAATGCTAACCGTCGGGCCAGGGATAAGAATCTTTTCAGATTCCAAAGGTATAGTTGTTGAGTTAATGTACAGTGTACATTGTGGGAGTCTGTCTTCAAAGGATTCTATTGATGAGATCGATTTTGTCGGACCTCATAGTGTCTTTGGCTGGAGACTTTTCTCAGTCCTAAAAATGCTCCACTCTGTAGTACCTCAACACCCAATGTTTGAACTTTTTTGGTATGCCTGATCCTGTGATAAGCATTTGTTATTTGGCCTCGCAGTACCATAGCCTACAAAGTCAGAAAACTTCCTGATTAGAAATTTTGAGGATTTGGGACTGCTAGGGTTTTGGAAGAATACTACCCCCAAATCCCTTTGCTACCTAAGCCAAGTGACGGATTTTGTTGGATTAACCAGTTAGCACCGGTTGACGTGTGTACACGCCAATATTTTTCCCAGCCAGAAATCAGGATGAATGAATTTTGCACTGAATTCTGAAGAACCAAAACAAAGGTCGCCCCGAACATTCCATGCTGGAGCGTGCACAGCGTGTGCACTCACCGTGCAACATTTCGTTTCACTCATACAAAGAGGACAGGTGGTACTGGAAATACTGCTGAAATTTTTCCTTTACGCACAGGTTATTGTGTAATCTCCAATTCTTTTCCTTTTGTTATAAGAAGAGGATTACGAGACATCGAGAGGCTTCCACCATTGTATATCATTGTATTTCGGACTGATGGAGGCAAGTCCGAGTGAACTGAGATTCCAGCCTTGGTTCCGGTCCAATAGTTTCCAGGACCAATCCTCAGCCGTGAGCCTCGGCCATGTCTCAGGGAGGTTTTGCGGTTCACGGTTCATGAATCTGATTTTTTCTCGACAGAGAAACAACAAATTCGGGTGCTTTAACGAGAAACTTAGTTCTCTTGGCTTTGTTTCAAAGTCGTGGTTTCTTTGTGCCAGCAGTACTCTCCAAGGGAAATGAAAGATCTGGTGTGAACTGGTTAAGTAAGGGTACTCCTAAAAATAAACCTTGGCTGTATAGTAATGTGTGCTGATAGATTTTGTTGGATTCTAGGATTGCAGCAGGACAATGCGGGATAGTGAAGCATTGATGGCTGCCAAAACTCATATTAAACAAGCAATTATCAGCCAAAGGTTTTCTCGCTGACAACTTGGTATATCGAAGTATCAATTATCTATGACCATAGAAACCGTTTCATCTAAAGTGCTTTCATATCTGGGAAAAAGAAAAAAAGAAAAAAAGATCAGGTAATGTGTAAATTAACACAAAATTACCAGATAGCGTCTTTTTTAAAATTTGTAACGTTTTGTTATAATTGTTTTATCTGTTCTGATGAAATATGCTAGACAAGTTTTATGGGTTTTTTTTATTTTATTTTAAATACGACAGGCTGAATGTCAACATTTCCGTGGTAGTTTTAAACCCTCTTCTGTGTAGATTACTTAGGGGTAGAGTTTATGGGGCATGTCACATGCAACCTTGTCTCACTGCACGTCTATCTCAATAATATGTAAACATTTATGACCTTTTCAGGGCCAAGCGCGCTGGTATTCAGTCGATAATCATGTCACAGAAAAAAACAAATCCTGACTGTACAAGCAGCCCACATAACTAAATATCGATATTTATATTATTTAAGTACAATTATTGCTGCTTTGAATACGGCAAAAACCAGTTTTATGTATTTTAATGGTGACTTTATTTAATACATGCGTAAAGTATTGGAAATTTATTGAGTATGATGGAAGCCTTTGAACTTGGTTTTATTATTGTGGGATGTTTTTATTCAAATTTTTTTTTTTAAATATCAAGGGTTAAAAGGTATTACTGTAGGGATGGGTGGATATATCAATAGGTTGTTTATTACATCACCGAGTTTAAAGCAAAAATGTATTTTAAAGACCGTGGCATTCGGTGGTCAAATTTCCCGTCATTATGCAGAAGGTCCAAAACTGTGTTGATGTATTTTCACATAAAATTCATTGGGTGTGTGAACAACTTCAGCGTTTGACGGTCATTCACGACTTGACATTACAGGTTCAACTTCCCCTTTGTAATTGGCACAGGGGAAAAGTTTTAAGTACATATTGGGAGAGATGAAGGGACGCAAAGGCAAATTTTACCCTCCTTGGAATAGACCGATCCAATAAGCCCGTCCTACCTTAGCAACTGCCTAGCAACAGCACATGGTGTGACTTTCTTGCCACGATCGCAGCGATGGTTCGGTTGCGGTCACACACATGTATTGGATAAACACACATGCATGGGTTTTCGTGAATGGTGTGGATTAGTTTCAGGGCCTTTGAGCAATGCCTCGAGTCCAAAGAACAATGCAAGACAGGAACACTGTCAAACCACTTTTACCCGACTGTACAGGGACCACTGCTGTGGGATTTGCACCACCAGAAATAATACCAATAATGTTAAACAAAAAAACAGTTAGTACAGTTGTGTGTGCTGTTGTGTGTCAGAACAATGGCGGCAGTTTGTTAACTTTTCAAATGGAGTATTAACGTGTCGGACTTTTGTCGGACTTTCAATGGCGTTGTCGAGGCTGTGATTGGTCAATACGTTAGTAGGCGGGGCTTAATGGATCGGTCTATTGTAAAGCATATACCCATGCATTTACTTTTTTTTTTATTAAGTAAAGGACTCGCCTTTGGGGGAAAGTGGACCTTTAAAGGGCCTGCTCCAAGGCAAAGAACAGGAGCATGGGAGCAGTTGCCTCTTTTTAACTCCGAGACCAATCTGAGTATGTTGCACTCAATAAGCAATTTGACGGTTAACACAGTAAAGGGGGGGGGGGGCCACTTTGCAGTCATCATGCTAGCAGTTTCTCCCAACTGTTATAACTTTTTTTAAGTACCTGAAACCACCCAAAAAATTTTCAACATGTGATGGGACATGTAGGCTTACACTGAAAATAATCGGAGTTGAATAGGATATCAATTGTTTAACTTCAAATTTCATTAAAACAAAAAAACAAAAAAAATGGACGGAAAATGCAGTTAGATGTTGCTGTCCAATTTTGATGAAATTTTGAGGGTGAATTAAAAATCAAAAAATCAAAACATCAAATGAATCAACTCAAACTGTTTTCATGTCCGTTCGCATGTTGAATCACTTTTGGCTAGTTTCAGGTGCTTGAAAAAAAAAGGTTACAACCATTGAAAAAAACTGCTACTGAGACGGATGCAAAGTAACCCCCCTTTACTGTGTTTGTCATTTGCCAGTTAGATTTAAATGATGGATTGTACAATGCCTTGTTCGGTCACAAATGACTGCTCAATAGACCTTTCCCATGAAATACGTAAATTGGACATCGCGCGTGCATACTTACATTTTGGTTGGCAAAATTTTGGGAACAGTGCGCCCTTTTACATGGGACTGATGGGCGCGTGACGCGTACGCGCTTTGTGCGTCTGCTTTGTGCACATTTCAATGGCGTTTGCCAACCAACAGGGTCTGTACGCATGCGTGAATGCAATTAGCATATTTCATGGGAAAGGTCCATTCCTCGGACTAAATCCAGTGTTGCTATCTATGTCACATATGCTTTGGGTGGTTAAGCAACCTGATCAGCAAAGGCTGGCCTCCTTGTGCCACACATTTCATCCAGAATTGTGTATGGGTGTTTGCCGTCTCTTCTGGAACCATTTAGCTGAAAAAGCTTGCCCCTAACTATGTGACTTAATAGCAACACCGGATGTAGTCTGAGGAACTCAAATTGAGCATTCACTTGTGACTAAAACAGGTCATTGGACCAGACGTCATTCAAATCCTAACTCGCATCTGGCTTATTCAGCCAGTTTGACGATGACACTTTGTGGTACACGTAAACGTATTAATGTATTTCTAAGTTGGTTTAAATACCATATAAAACCTCTTCTTAAACATAGATGAACTCACTCTTATTGATGATGAACTGAGAGAGGTGCTAAAATTTCAAATTAGTGATTGGCGGAAAGTTTATGCACTTTATGCAGCATGCAGCAGACCATACTGGGGTGCTGGAAACTATGTGGATTGATTCCATCTACACTTGCTTCAAGTACTTAAAGTATACATGTAGAGGTCAATGAAAAGCATCTTTCATGCCATAACATGACTATTTTCTGGATTGTATTTCATTTGTGACAAATTTTTTCCAGTGAGGCCAATGGTAGTGGAGAAACTAGCACGGGTGCCCACTAAAAGTTGCAAGGCAGGCTGCTTTCACATTTGAATGGGAAGAGGTAATCCAATTTCCAAAGGGTTGCAAAGTGGCTGAAAGCTCAATTTAAAGGGATGTCGTAAGTTCGTTTTCGTCAGATTCCCTCTACATGTATATGCAGTAATAAATAAAACTGACAAAAAAAAGGGGCCAGACCATTTTTTTTTTGCTTGGCTCATCCATCTGGAAGCATATTTATGACGGATGTCTGCATTGGGCTTCATGTCTGAGCAAGTTTGACTGCTTAGTTAGAATCAACTATAGTGGTTTATTTCATTCAACCAAACGGTCAAGTAACCAGTAAAACAGCTCCAGTCACACCTTAACAAGTCAAAACTAATTGCGGATGAGCTTTGCCACGGGATTGGGCACACGGTGAAACTGAGCCTCAAGGGATGGTTTCTGTTATCCATTTAGACTGAAATAACAATAGACCTATCCACTAAGCTCCGCCCCTTAATGCATTGACCAATCACAACCTTGCCAAAGAGTCAGGCCAAGATCAAATTCCATTACAAAGTGTAAATAAGCTAACTGCCATTTATGAGAGCTAAATATGTACAGTGTGCGTTCTAGGTGCAGTGCACTGGCTTGATGATTAAAAGGGGTGGAGACACACATTGTCCGTCCCACACGAGCTCCATAGCGAGGCAGTTGCTATGGTTTGGCAGAGTTTAATGGATCAGTCCATTGTTGACTAGACAGGGTTTTGGGTGCAGCCGGTCCTGCTGTTGTGAATTATCAGCAGCAGTGAAACTTGCTGCGTTATTGTTTGAGCATGGGTCTCCCGGTGTGGATATGATGTGGGGGGTCGGGGGGAGAAACCTGCCATATTCAGACATGCAAGGTCTGTGTGTTAAAATGCTATTTACATATGTAATAATGCATAATATGATTAATGCATATTATGAATAATGCATATTATTATGAACTACACGGCTTTTTTTCTCTCGGGTTTAGTATCACTGCATTCATTGTAAAGCAATTTACAAAAATTATCCACAATATGATGTTTTCAAATAAAAAACAATCGATGAAAGATTAATTGATTTTCTGTACAGATGCAGTGGAACTATCCCAAATGGAAAATCGACAGTGAAAATTCCTATACTACCTCAAAATATTATTTAGGGCGTAAAAATAACATCTTAATATTGTGCTGACGTTATAACTTAAAGAGCGTAACAGAAGTGCAAATTTTTTGTACAGTTATTTTTTAGACAGTAGCCAGTAAACAATTATGCTAGCTGTGATTTACATGTATGTAAAAAAAAAAAAAAGTAAATAATTTTGTTTGTTTTTTTCTTCCTTTTTTTTTTTAAAAATCAATGTAAGTGTATAGTAATGTCTTTGGATTCAACGAATAAGTTTGCTACCAGATTCTGCTGTGTACAATGTAAATACTGCCAACAAAAATATTAGTGCACCACTGTTGTCTTAACAGGAAAAAAATAAATAAAAAAACAAACAATATTGATAATGTATAGAGAAGAAAACACACAATCCTCAAATTATAAAATATAAAAAAAAAAAATATTAAAAAAAGCCAAAATAAATATAAAAAAGCGGGAGAAATGTGTAGTTATACCATTAATACATGGTGAAGTAAACGGTAGATTAGTCTTTGTGTTTTATGATATACATTTAAATACTGGTTATGACAGTGTTGTAGGTTTATTCTAGAATAGACAGGTAAAGTGTGTTGGATATGCCAAGTATTCATGTGAAAGGCCATATTAATCCTCCCCCATAAATAAATGTGTTCTTAAAATGTAGGCGTCAGGTGTTGATGTGTCTGTTCTTTTAATACACGAGTCTTTAATCTTCCAGTACGTGCTAGTCCTCCAGTCGTCTGCTCAACAGAGTGTGGTAATAAACCATATCATACTCCCAGTACCGTAGTCTATGTTGCACACTCTGCGTATTTTGAGTGTCATGCGTCACGCTCCGTATACGGACAATGCAAAATGACGTTCTAAAATTGTACGCGTTGCACAATTTACTCTTCATCAAATAACGTTCAAACTTATATTATCTTCCAGTTGGCTGGAAGATACATTCGTTATAGCACTCGTGCTCATGAAATACAGGAAAATAAAGCGCGTTTGTGTCCCATATCCCACTCGGCCTATATTTTACCCCAACCACTGAAGATCCAAGGCTACATGTATGTTAAAGGAGTCCGGGGTTGGTGGGGGATGGGGGGGGGGGCTGTTTAAAACAATAATGTGTACAAGATGCTTTATAATAATAATACACAGTTTTATATAGCGCTTTATCACACCCTATGGGCGTCTCAGAGCGCTCAGTATTTTTTTTCCTGTGAGGTGTGATGAGTTACGTTTTTGAAGTATGAGGCCTGTTCCTTTACATAGCACCATGTAATGGTTCACAAGGTGCTGTGGCGCAATCTGCAGCCGATCAAACCAGGAACACAGGGGCGAACCCCTTCTCTTTGGGATAAGTGTCACTGGGTTCTTTTACGTGCATTACACAACACACGGGACCAACGGCTTTACGTCCCATCCGAAGGACGAAGCAATAATGGTTAAGTGTCTTGCTTAAGGACACAAGTGTCACGACCGGGACTCGAACCCACACTCTGCTGATCAGAGATACCAGAGCTTGAGTCCGGTGTTCTTATCCGCTCGGCCACGACACGCCACAAATTTATATCAACTCATGAATAAGAACTACAACAAAAAATTTTTAAAAATTTATAAATTCACTTGTGATTTTTATTTCAAAATTGTGTTATACATATATACATACACAAGGCTTGAAATAGCCACTGGAGCAATAACTCTTGTATAGTAATTTAGCACTTGGCCAATAACCCCACAACTGAACAAGTCTTGCATTTAGTATTTTTCAATCTTAAAAGAGACACGTTGCCTTCGAATTGGGCGCTTTTAGGTTACCAATTGAGCTATCCAGCCCTAATGTTGGTGGTCTCCTTATTTTGTCAATATCTTTGTTCAGGGGGTGGGGGGTGGTGGAGGGAGGGGGTGGGGGTGGTGGAGGGAGGGGAAGTCGGAAGCCATTCAACGGGTTACTACTCGCTCTATGGATATAACCTGGCAGCACGAGGATCTACCTTAAGGCTGATGCAACTTTTTTTTAATATCAAGCAATAAACCACAAGGAACTGACTGGGTAAATTTCTCGTTATTAATTACATGTATTGTACATGTACTGTCCTCTTTTCCCACATTGTTAATTATGTTATGTAAGGAATATACTTTGAACATGCATTCACCTTCATGACATGTCACTTACTTGCCTCGTAGATACAAGGCTTGATTAGTATCGTTAAAATGAATGACTGTTGTAGTCTTGGCACACTTCCTGACCAGACCGCCAATAACTAAACAAGGCGAGCATTAACGGGCATCTACCATTGAGATACACAGAATATTCTAAGACCCAAGTCTTCCGTACTATTTCCCCGGTGCTACTGCGAGATTACCACAGCTTGGACATCGCATCATAGTCATGCCTACTTTGTAACCTTCAGACAGGGCAGCAAACGGATGTTGGACAAAATCTTGTCCAACTCATTGGCCATGATATATTGCTAACAATGCATTCCTTTAGAGCACTTTGCCTTATCACGAAGGTAGTGGATTGGACGCCCAATGTTTCAGCTCGCTTGGGCATCCCGGGTAAGTATTCAGTACTTCTGTCAACTGTGCCGATGTCACCAGCAACGACATAGCTCTGTATTCCTTTTGTGTGCGAGATCCATGACCATCCACTGGCTTTACGATCTCCAAGGCTACCAGCTGCTCAAATGCCTGCAAAATCAAAGAGTAAAGGTGATCTTTGGAGGGTTATAACAATCTCTGCAATGTTTTCAGAAAAAAAACATACACATCAAAAGTCCTGTACGAAAATAAAGCTGTTTAGCTGTTTAACTGTTAACATGCAAAGACCACTTTTTAAATTAAAAACTTTTTAAATTAAAAACTACCAATTTGTGTAAACTGTAACTTACCTTTAAAACAACTGGTTTTTCAAAGTTCTGTACAACATGAGCTTTCCGCTGCATAAACTTGAGGTATTCTGTGTGAGAAACAAAAATGCTTCACTTATTTGTACACTGACTTATAAACATTGTCTACTATGTACTATCTCTTTACTGTTAGTGCACCATATAGTGCATCATTTAGTGCTAGAGAAACGAGCCAGAAAAAAATTGGTGGGTGATGGACTTGGGCAATCTCTTGTGCTCACCATTGTACAGCATTTCGAAGTTGAACGCATCTCCATCGTAAAGGTCTGTGAGATGCTTCATTGCAATCACCAAACACAGCTGCAACACAGAGATACCTGAAACAAATTCCATTCACAGCATTAACTTCTTGTATGGATAGTATTCTTGCGCCAAGAATTGGAATGATTAAATTTGTTCAGCCTCTCACCGATGTTTATTATATAAAAAGCTATGTATACTGAGTGATTTCTGATAGTTCCAGAGTCCCGCAGACTACAGTGTCCTGTCATGGATTCCACAAAGCACTAGGACTAGTCTTATCTCGAGTTCAGATGAGTAACTAGTCCTAACTTATAGGACTAGTCATAAGCTAGGACTAGTCCTAACTTAGGACTAGTTTTGTGAAATCCACCCCTGGTCTCCATTTCACAAAGCACTAAGATTCATCATAAGATGAGCTGTCAATATTGCCATAGTGATTTGTATTGTGACATCACACTTTGCTTAGCAGTTACGATTGATACACAGTCAAGATCAATCTTAGCTCCTTGTGAAATTGACCCCAGGTCACTTTCTGTTGTAAATGTAGTTTGGAGAATGCAGCACATTTCCTAGAGCAATGTACATACAATGTACCTGGTTAAGTCTGCTGCCAACTAGTGTCCCCAAAAGTCTCCCATTGTGTACCATTCCTTTAGGGGAAAGGGGGAGGGGATGGGAAAGAGAACAACATAGGGAGCAGGCCTCGATCTTAAAAATAAAAACGGGGGCAGGCCTTTGCTGGCCAAAGCAGAGAAATTGTACAAGGGTATACTGGCCAAGTTGGTAACAGTGCAATTTTTCTGAAGGGTATGCTGGCCAGCTCGACAGGGCATGAGGCCAATGGCCTCGGTGGCCTCGGTTAAGATCAAGGAGAGAGGAGGGAGGGGTCGGGAAGGAGGAGGGGTCGGGAAGGAGAAGGTCATGGGATACACACCCCAAGGGCAGTCTTACCGTGTAACATTGCTGCTTTGGAGTCAGTGGCAATGTGTTTACTGGATTCCACAAAGTCAACGGCTTCAATCTCAGGGTGATCCTCAGTCACCTTGCAAACAGGAAGGAGCTGTGATACAAACCATTTCAAGTAAACATTTTTTTAAAAACTTGGATAAGTATGGCAGAGGAACATGTCTCAAATAGGTAGATAGATAAGTGGTTTATTATGCTTAAAAAGACACCACAATCGCAAGATTGAATTGCTTCTTAATTTACATCGAGATGATACTTATTTACACGAACAACAACAGCAACAACAAAAGCAAGGAATTTGTTCAAACTGCCGCTCACCGCAAGTAGTATTTGCGCAAAATACATAGTTGTAGGTTGAAAAAAAATGACTTATTTGCCCATGAAGATGGCCAACTTTACACGTCAAGTGGGAATAATCTATAATCCATCTTCCATTGAACATACTCCTAAACATCCAAACAACCATTTGAATGTCAGGGGGCTACACATATTTAAAAAAAAAAAAAAAACTATTACGTAAAATTTGTACAGTGCTATCTTCGCACAAATTATTCTTAAACGGTAATGAATGATTTGGTGAATGAAATTCGTCTATATTGTGCATTATAAGGGTTCACTAGCCAAACCATACTAACTGTCAATATGACTTCATCATCTATCTAAGGGTCGAGTAAATTTTACTACCATGTGCTCATGAAACTATCCACTCTTAGAAATATAATGACCCTCGGAATGGAAATTGACCACAAAACACCCGTCTCAGGCTAGAAATTGTTACATTTATTCAAACCCTTTTACTATCGGTATACTTTTCTGCCCAACTGGCTATTGCCACAAACGTCCACAGTACAAGCCATGGGCTTTCCACATAGTACCAGCTGTACTAACAGCAGAAACCCAGGCACCCAATGCTAGCCTGGGAGGTATGGTACTTTGTGGCAGTCTGTGGGACCAGTGGCACAGGAGGGTTGTTTAATGTTACATTTCATCTGGTGGCAGGAAGTCCTCCGTTTACTCACCAATAGCGACTGCAGGCCGCAGATGCTCTTGTCCAGTTGGTACGTTTTCTTAAGTACATCATGGACTGTGGCGTTGTTGCATAGTACCTGGTGCCAACATAAAACAAATAAGATTCATGGCTATAATAATAATAATAATAATAATAATAATAATAATAATAATAATAATAATAATAATAATAATAATAATAATAATAATAATAATAATAATAACCAGTTTTTATATAGCCCTTTATCACAGCCCTAAGGTGTCTCAAAGCGCTTCTGACATTACTACCCCTGGTCACTGGGCCATTTATTTCATTCCGTCCTTGAACCATCTCAGCTCCCTTGGGAGTATACAGCCGGTGCTGCGAGTAACCGCGCTCCAAGCTAATCATTCACATGAACCATCTCTGCCCTCACAGGCACCCATTTACTCCTGGGTGGAGAAAAGCAATTATAGTAAAGTGTCTTGCTTAAGGACACAAGTGTCACAACCTGGATTCGAACCCACACTCTGCTGATCAGAATAGCAGAGCTCGAGTCCAGTGCTCTTATCCACTCTGCCACAACACCCCACATCATGTGTGCAATGTTTAAAAATCATAACTTGGAAAATGTGCAAGTTGATGTATTAAACATGAACAATAATGTAATTTCAACTGAAGTTGCGACGTGGAACTACAAGATTCAAACGCGGCTTAATAATAATAATAATAATAATAATAACACAAATTTGTAAAGCGCCATTTATCTATGACCAAACCTATTCCGAGGCGCTGGAAAAATCAAAAATAAAAGAAAAAACAAACAAACTTAGAACTACAAAAACAAAGTATAAAATTAAGGTATGTAAAGAAGAGCATAAAAAGAGAGACGTACATGCAGTATGCACTGACAACATCCAGTGGATAAACACAAAATATAGTCATTCACAAGCATTGCTGAACAAATGTGTTTTGAGCATGCTTTTGGAAAATGTCCAGAGATTCTGTGGTTCGGATATTTAATGGTAAAGAGTTGAAGAGTTTGGGGGCAAATACAGAAAAGGCATGATCACCATAGGATGTGGTTGTTTTAGGAACAGTTAGAAGGAGTTTGCTTGTAGATCGAAGATTGCGACTTGGAGTATAAGGTGAGAAAAGTTCCTTGGGATATAGTGGTGCCTTGCCATTCACATGGCGTGTCATGGCCGAGCGGTCAAGCGCACTGGACTCAAGCTCTGGTGTTTCTGATCAGCAGAGTGTGGGTTCGTGTCCCGGTCTTGACACTTGTGTCCTTAAGCAAGACACTTAACCATTATTGCTTCGTCCTTCGGATGGTAGGTAAAGACGTTGGTCCCGTGTGTTGTGTAATGCATGTAAAAAAACTCAGTTACACTTATCGCTAAGAGGAGTTTGCCGCGGTGTTTCTGGCAGTGGCTGCTGAATGCGCCACAGCACCTTGTAAACCATTAAAAGGTGCTACATAAATGGCTCTCATAATTTAAAAAACCTCAAAAACCTGCCTTAAAAGTAATATAGTAAGTGCCTTGAGTACCTATGTTGGTAGATATGTGCACTAAATAAGACTCCGGTATTATTATTATTATTTTTATTATAGCTTTCCAGGCAAGCAATGTGATTTTGAAATGAATTCCTTGACAGACTGAAAGCCAGTGAGGCTGTGAAGCTTTGTGGCCAAGGATAAGGCACAGGAAAAGTGTTATGCAAAGTGTCATGGCCAGGCAGTCTATTCCACCAGACTCAAAAATTCAGTGTTGTCAGAGGGTGGGTTCGTTTCCCAGTCATAGCACCTTGTGTCCTTGAGCGTGACACTTGACCCTAATTGCTTCATCCTTCGGATGAGACTTAAGCCCTCGGTTCCTTGTCTTATGTAATGCACCGGTACTCTTATCTTAAAGAGAAAGGGCTTGATTGCAGATTGCGCCACATACCCTTGTAAACCATTAGAAGGTGCAATATACAGGCATGATATTAGTCCCTTGGAAAAAAGTAGGAAATTGTTGTTGAGTTCAAGGGCTGACCGACATGTACACCTGGTACAGGCTTTTATAGGCTTTTCAGTAACTATTTAGTAACAATTTTCCAGATTTCTTGAGGGCAAAAGAATCGGAAATCAGATTAAAGTAGGAAGAATCATCCTATCATGCACGCACATAAATGGGTCTCAAAGTTCAAACATCTTCATACCTGTTGTAAAAAAAACTGGAGCACTTTGAGACGCCCGTCTGGTGTGATAAAGTGCTACGTAAGAACTGCATATCATTACTATTATTTTTCCAGGTTTTTTTGAAACCTCTGAAACCCAAGACCACTTGGTTTCAAGGTGAGAAAACCAACTCCATGTCACCTCAATATTCAAGAATTAAAGTTCTACCATCGCAGGGTCTCACCTCCACATCCTTGTTCCAACGTTTGACAAACTTGGCACCTCCGAGGTCACTTGGGAGGGTAAGAATTCTCTTAAAGGCTTCCTTGTACTCTGGGAAGGTGAGTGTGTTGAAGACGTGGATACGACGATGCGAAAAGCGGGACTTTACCCGTTTCTCCAGGAGCTCAACCACATCCTGAAAGCATGGACCAAAAGAGAAAACTTTACTCTCACCACTTATTATGTAAATCCGTTGTTCTGGAAAATGTGCTCAGAATTGCTTCAACATGAAAAATGAAATCCTTCCTCTTCTGACACCTAGCGTCCAAAAGTCACCTATTCTATAAAATCCATTTTATCACTTAAGAGCAAGTTCGGGTGCTGACCTTTAGCCAATTTGCGATTTACATCAAGCACGCGTGGTCTGCTTTTCACTCGAACGCGTCTAGTCCATCGACTAGCCAAATCCCGACCTTTGTCCTTTCGTTATGTGAAGAAGATTACAAGAGATCAAGGGGCCGCAACTGTAGTGAATCGTTGTACTAGACTCAATGGGAGGTAAGTCCGAGTGAACAGAGAGTCCAGAATAGCTTCCGGCCATGGGGCTTATTATCGGCCATGGCTTACGGCCAAGTTTGTGACTCACGCTGAACATATCTCATCTTTTCTCGAAAGAACGCAACAAATCCTTGTGCTTTCAATACAAAACTTTGTTATCATTACTTTGTTTTGTCAGGGTTTCTTTCTTGCAATGATATTCTCAACAGCAAAAAGTTTCCGGCCATCCAGAGAAAATAATACCACAGGGGCGGGACACAATTTATGTATTCATACCGACGTGATGTGGTCAAGTATTGGGTACTCCAGACTTGTACTTGTTATGAGTATGACTTACCAGTCTGCGAGTTATACCAATGACAGCTATGGGAGTCTGTGCAGACTGGCAGATGTCAAATAGATTATACAGCAGCGTTTGGTTCTTATGGTGTGCAAACAGGTCAAATTCTTCCAAGACGAAGAGCACAGATTGTGCCGCTTCACGATTACCTGAGAGTGGGATAAAAAATAGAGAAGTGTCTTTCAGTGGAATGGGAAGAACATAGATATAACTCATTCAGGTCATGGATTTGAATCCCTTCAGGAATTTTGTCTACAGGACTTGAGTAAAGCACCGAGTAAAGACCCTTGCACTGATGTTGCACAGGGATACTGTCTGCCCATGGTCTGTCATTTTGGGAGTCAAATTGCAGGTAAAAATATGGTGCACGTCCAACAGCACTCACGTGACCTAAAATGCGCACTGGCAAGTAAGACGCAAGGAATCTGACTCAAAAAATGGCACAAATAAGATTTATCCTGGGTGATAACGTCAGGGCCTGATTTCTTGGCGCTGCTTACCAAAGAATTCTGCGCTTACGCTGTAAAGCATGTACTTCTATGGACCTCGGCATGGCGTAAGCGCAGAACTCCACGGTAAGCAGAGCCATGAAATTGGGACCAGGTGAATTGGGTAAACTATACAGAGCTCATCACAAATCAGTGTAAGGGTAAAGCCAAATAGGTATTTGAACTCATTCACCTCAATCAATTAGTTACACAAACTTTGCCGCACGGAGAGCATATTGGCTTGTGTATAAATCTCCAATGACCATGTTTCTCAGCCTGATGCCTCATCTTTCAATTCTCGATTGGCCTTAGTGACTGGCTGGTGTTCTTGAGGTGTTCAGGGGGAAAACAGCTAGGTGGCACCTCATGATGACAGAGAGGCCGTAGATACTAGACTTATGCACATGACGTCATTTGAGTAGGGTGCCCTCCATTAGAGGTCAAAAGAAGGTTGCTAATAGACCTTTATCATGGTGCGGCTATCTTGATTTTCTCCCATTCAAACCAATGTAACCAAACTGAGGCTGGAAGGGCAAATAGTCTGGTTTCTTTTTGTGCAATGAATATTATCATCCATTACTGTTATTGGATACAGGGAACATGACCAAGATGGTGGCAGCATGATAAAGGTCTATTGGCCCATCCAGTGGACCGCGCATACATAGCTGTGCGTTTTCTTTGTTTAATAAAAACACTGAGATGGCGGCATTGTGACGTCAATGCATAAGGTCTGTAACAGTGTGCAAGGGCGTCAGAGGACAGAGACGTAGAAAGGTCTGTTGAAGACAATCTTCTTCATGGAGACCGCAATCAATGGCAGACTTTTGAGGATGCAAGATGGCAGCAGACTTACCAGGTAAATCCATTCTCAGAAATGTGCGCACGCTCATAACTAAGTAAACAATGCCACCTATCGATCCAAAGTCTCCCATTATAACAGTTCTGTGCAAGTTCTATTTAACACCTCACAATGCATTTCTAGCTTACCTGTTTTTAATGCCTCCAAAAGGAATGCGAGATTTTCAGCAAATGAGCCCTGAAAGAAAAGTTGATTATAAAATAAAAAACGAATAATAATACAATGTATAATCTAACAGCTTTGAATGTCTTATAAAAGATTTTCTTAGACAAGTAGGGAAGTAGGCCTAGCTTTTGCTTTCTGCTCACCAGCCCGAAGGAACTGTAAAGTCAATACATGTGTATCGTTAGTAATTGAACTTGCATTATAAACTAGGAATGCTAAAATACCATCGACACTAATTCCGCATTTGAGTAACAAATCTGTAAGATTCTAAATATAAAGCCACTAAATATTTTGTTGACGTTGTCTATTATTATTATTGGTTTACTGCTTAAAACATATTGAAGCCAAAGGCTGAATTACATGAAATTTACAATATTAAAAAGCAAAACAAAAGACAACAGTAAATAAAAATACATGTGAAAAAATACAATTAGTCTATGACAATAATGTGAAAGATTTTGCAAATTAGAGAGATAAAACACACACAAAATAACAAGATGCAATATTGGGGATTCAGAAGAGAAGATTCTTAAGAATTAAGAATTAAACAAATTCTGGATTGATACATTGTACAAAATGCAATAATAATAATAATATCAGTAAAAATAATTACAACTGGATTTATATAATGCAAACATTGTTGGTTGTTGTTTAAGGTAAAATGGCAAGGAAATACATGCTTGACCCCAACCCTCCAAAATCCTTCCATATCCTCCTTGCTAAAAGGAAGGATTCAGAAGGACTGAGGGCTGTAAAGTGAGAGGAGAGGAGAGGAGAGGAAAGTAGAGGAGTGAGGTCACCTACAGGCAAGTGGACCCTGGGAATATTAAGGATTGTAAAGTTTAAAAATATGCATAAAATAAAATAAGTTTTGAATTTCTCAAGAAACATTTCAAACACAGCTTATTCATCACAATGTAAAGGAAACAATTAAACAATCATACTTGAAAATTAATTCAGCCAAAAAAAAAAAAAACAACTCACAAAGACTTTGTCGCCGACAACATTGTCAAGTCGAAGCTGTCTGGTAATTTCTTGGATGGCAATCTTGTCATCTGTCTGAAGCAGGCCGTTGAGACGCACAATGAGGAGATTATTTTTGATGTTACGGTCCGATTCAAGCTCTTCAAGAACACTTGATACTAGCTGTATGTCGCAGAAGTCAGTCATTTAAACACAAGGTACAGGATCGGTAAAAATATTAATAGTAAATACAACAATAATACTAAAAATATTGACTAGTCTTAATCTCCAATAAATGATGTAATGATACTATTAGTTACCACACAAACACGAGTGGAATACAGGAAAACATAGCGCTTCTGCGTCCCATATCCCACGAGGCTGAAGGCTGATTGGGATATGGGACGCAGATGCACTGTATATATATCTTAATTCCATGAGCGCGCCTGTGATAACTAATTTATCTTTCAGCCAACTGAAGAAAATACAACTTTGAGTGTTAATTTCATAAGAAGCAACACGTTCAATGCGCAAAGTTTAGAACAATATTTTGCACTGCCCGTATACGGAACGTGGCGCATGATACAATATGCAGAGTGCAATATAGACTACTGGGAGTATGATATGGTTTATTATCACACTCCCGTTGAGCAATCTGATTGGAGGATTAGCATGTACTGGAAGATAATATTATTTATAATAACACCTTTCCATACAATCGTAATGAAATATATTGCCTGGAGCGTAGGCTCTCCCCTTCCCTGATCTTTGGCTCAATGTGAGAAAACGCTCTTCTGTAAGCCATGCCCATTTCACAATAACTAACAAAGATTACAAGAAGCCCATAGGAAATGCCAGGTTACCATAGTTTTGCCGCTTCCATGAGGCCCAGTAACAAGTGCAGAGTTGCTTTCACCCTGGATGGCACATCTGCAAATCAAGTCCACAAGATGCCTGAAACAAAATATACCATCGTTTCTTTTTTTATCTGAGAAATGAAAGCATGCTGTTTTCCAAATTTTAATTGTAGCATAATATGAAGAAAAGGAATGTAGCAACTTTTCTTACAAGAAAAATAAACTTTTGATTTGTTTAAAAAGTTTCTTAACCCTTCCTCTCCCAAATCATTCGATGTCCTTTTCGCCAAAATGAAGGATTCAGGACCGAGGGCTGTAGGCCCAAATAACAATTGCTTATCACTGGGTCAGGTATCAGCAGGCATTCCAATCTTCTCCTAAAAGGACTGTGTCATCATGGATTATTGCAGTAAATGGAATAACCTAGTTACTACGCACATGTGCGTACCGACGGTCACATCACAGTTTGACAATGATGGCACCCTTTGTAATTTGACCACAAGCGCACGCGTGTGCAGTATCAGGGTGAGAGTTCATCTTTCCATGCACAGCCACAGGCCTGCTCTAATCATGACAACACGGCCCCTTTAAGTCCAAACAATTTGGTGACGAGTGACATGTGAGAGGAGGATATTGGAGGATTGAGGTCACATGTACAATGTAGGCAAAAAGGCTTACGGAGCATGGGTCAATTGCAATAAGTCGGTACTCTAATGTCTGGATACAGAAAGATACTCAGTAATGTTCAACATCTTTAAATTTTTAGTTACCGTACTTACTGTCTTTGTTCCTTGAGACTTTCCTCAATGACGTCTGTTGGTGGGATTTCATTCCTGCAAACCCTACTCCTCAAAATGTTCTGCACTTTCTGTATTGTTGAATTACTATCCACAGGATCTCTTGTCCGCTTTGGCATCATGCATCAGATAATTAGCTGGTGTCGTTGATTGCTGGCAACGAATCAACTCCTCCCTGACAAAATAATAACCATGTTTTAAGTATTGAAATTTACACTGTTTATGGGCATGGGTTTGTAAATAGTATGTTACCCTTTAGCCCCATAAATAGTGCCAATTCGCTGGACTACCTCTGCTTCTTGGCCCTACGAATGCAGTTGTCTAAAATCAGGGATCATCGCTCCAACGATGTTGAAATGTGTCTGTACAAGCGCTGAGATTTTTTCATAAAATTCCACCAAAATAAGTCATTATACCTTGGATCTAATGTACTTGAGACTCTGGCGCAATGATACTGAGATCATCGATGGACAAATTTTGGCAACAAAGTGTAAGTTGATCCCTGATTTTTGACAATTGCGTTCGTAGGGCCAAGAAGCGAAGGTACATGTAGTCCATCGTATTGCACTATTAATGGGGCTAATATTATCCCTGACGTTTTTGTAAAATAAATAGATCTCCATTATGAATATCATGACTTAGACCCAGTAACTGGGGCGCTGTACTCCTTTTTTTGAGATTTTGACATTATCTGTAGTACGACAGATAATGTCAAAATCTCAAAAAAGGAGTACAGCGCCCCAGTTACTGGGTCTAATCATGACTAATAATACAACCAACTGGTCATACTAATCCAGGCCTCGATCTTAACCGAGGCCACCAAGGCCATTGGCCTCATGCCCTGTCGAGTTGGCCAGCATGCCCTTCACTGGCTTCAGAAAAATTGCACTGTCACTACCAACTTGGCCAGCATGCCCTTGTACAATTTCTCTGATTGGCCAGCAAAGGCCTGCCCCCGTTTTTCTTAAGATCGAGGCCTGCTAATCACACTCTACAGCTCAAGACAGCTCAAGACAACTCAAGACAACTCAAGACAGCTCAAGACAGCCCAAGACAACTTAAGACAACTCTAGACAGCTCAAGACAACTCAAGACAGCTCAAGCCAGCTCAAGACAACTCAAGACAACTCCAGACAGCTCAAGACAACTCAAGACAGCTCAAGACAGCTCAAGACAGCTCAAGACAACTCAAGACAGCCCAAGACAGCTCAAGACAGCTCAAGACAGCTTAAGACAGCTCAAGACAGCTCAAGACAGCTCAAGACAGCTCAAGACAGCTCAAGACAGCTCAAGACAGCTCAAGACAGCTCAAGACAACTCAAGACAGCCCAAGACAGCTCAAGACAGCTCAAGACAGCTTAAGACAACTCTAGACAATTCAAGACAACTCAAGACAGCTCAAGACAGCTCAAGCCAGCTCAAGACAGCTCAAGACAGCTCAAGACAGCTCAAGACAGCTCAAGACAACTCAAGACAGCCCAAGACAGCTCAAGACAGCTCAAGACAGCTTAAGACAACTCTAGACAATTCAAGACAGCTCAAGACAGCTTAAGACAACTCTAGACAAATCAAGACAACTCAAGACAGCTCAAGCCAGCTCAAGACAGCTCAAGACAGCTCAAGACAGCTCAAGACAGCTCAAGACAGCTCAAGACAGCTCAAGACAGCTCAAGACAGCTCAAGACAGCTTAAGACAACTCTAGACAATTCAAGACAGCTCAAGACAGCTTAAGACAACTCTAGACAATTCAAGACAACTCAAGACAGCTCAAGCCAGCTCAAGCCAGCTCAAGACAGCTCAAGACAGCTCAAGACAGCTCAAGACAGCTCAAGACAGCTCAAGACAGCTCAAGACAACTCAAGACAGCCCAAGACAGCTCAAGACAGCTCAAGACAGCTTAAGACAACTCTAGACAATTCAAGACAACTCAAGACAGCTCAAGACAGCTCAAGACAACTCAAGACAGCTCAAGACAGCTCAAGACAGCTCAAGACAGCTCAAGACAACTCAAGACAGCCCAAGACAGCTCAAGACAGCTCAAGACAGCTCAAGACAACTCTAGACAATTCAAGACAGCTCAAGACAGCTCAAGACAACTCTAGACAATTCAAGACAACTCAAGACAGCTCAAGCCAGCTCAAGACAGCTCAAGACAGCTCAAGACAGCTCAAGACAGCTCAAGACAGCTCAAGACAGCTCAAGCCAGCTCAAGACAACTCAAGACAGCCCAAGACAGCTCAAGACAGCTCAAGACAGCTCAAGACAACTCAAGACAACTCAAGACAGCTCAAGACAGCTCAAGACAGCTCAAGACAACTCAAGACAGCTCAAGCCAGCTCAAGACAGCCCAAGACAGCTCAAGACAGCTCAAGACAGCTCAAGACAACTCTAGACAATTCAAGACAACTCAAGACAGCTCAAGACAGCTCAAGCCAGCTCAAGACAGCTCAAGACAGCTCAAGACAACTCAAAACAACTCAAGACTGCTTTTCAAAAATAGTCAAAATTGCCATGAATTTTCCCTGTAGGCCTATGTGATGTCTGTGTTTGGGGATGGAACCCAAGCAAAATAAGACTATATGTTTAAATAAAACCAAAGTTTGAGATTGGTTCACCCTGTTGGTAGTGTTAGGATGTTAGTCTCCGTAACAGTGGTTGTTGTGCCACAAGTGCAACGGTGACTAAAGATAAGAACTTGAAGAAAGTTTGGGCCCGTTGACATGGTTGGATAGAACTGAGAAGGGAACGTCACTGCTTCACCTTCATTAATTCATTAACGTCAATATTGTTCGAAATCTATAGTTATAAATTAATTTATTTTATCAAGGATACGACCAACTTTTAGCATACTTATCAGTGTTTTCAGTATTATTATTCAAGATATCAACTACTAATATTGAGTTAAATATTTACCGGCAACAAAAGCAGACAACCTCACCTTGCATGCCTTGACTAAAGTTTGAGATTTGCCGCAACCAGCAACTAGCTCTAGACAGACTATCGTCTGCCGAGACCATTCCGCTGTTATTATATTCCTATGTTACGTCTGGGTACATGTCTGCTGGAAAACTGTGCCGACAGTGAGATTGGTGGCGCTGTTCTTTGTTTATATTGTTCAATCGCAGCACCTTTTTTCAAAATGGGTTGAAAAATTCGAAGTAGCAACTATTTGATTACATACTCATCCCTGGTCTGTGTTGTACTGTTTGTACACTTTATTCTACTTCAAATGGTGACTGCCCTATTTCGACACCCCTTCTGATCTGATGTGAGAGTGGTGGTGGCAAAGGTGTAACCAAAGGGAGCAGGGGGATGGAGCACCCTCCCCCTGAAGACCCCCTCCCCTCCCCCTGAAGACCCCTGCTCCCCTCCCCCTCAAGACCCCCTGCTCTCCCCTTCTTCTCCCCCCCCCCAAAAAAAAATAAAAATTAATAAATAAATAAATAAATGAATAAATAAATAAATAAATAAAAAATAAAAATAAATAAATAAATAAAAAAAAATAAAAATTATAAAATAAACAATGAGATCGAAAAAAATGCACAAATGATTAGTTCGACACATAAAATAGCCCCCCCCCAAAAAAAGAATCTTTGCCTCAGCTTGTCCCCCCCCCCACCACCCCAAAATGAAAATGTCACTTGGTGGTGGTGGTGCCACGGCGGCATGGGGTTTCACTTTACCCACCTATATCTAAAACCTGTACAAAGACCATGGACCATCCAAATTTTTTCATTACTATCTATTTCATCACTATCTTTTATGATTAGTCAATCATGCATTCTTGACACTTTACACATATCACATACCATAACATGACCCGAAAACAAACAAATCTGTCATCCATAATATGTTTCCCTTTCCAGATTATCTTTATTAAAGATGGTAAAACAATGGCAAGAATCAGTTGATCAGAAAAACCTCTCAATGATTCAACACCCAGTCTTATTAACTCATATTTCGTTTAGTCTCCTACAATATATTTAGTGGTCTATGGGTTTACAAAGTTCCATGTTGGAAAGGACCACTGTTGAGGCCAGCTTCCAATACCACTTCCAATTATTTGTGCCACCTTGGATTTCAAATCATAAACAAAAACCAAGAAAACTTAATTAATCTAACACAATCATCTTTTTAAACTTGTGGCAAAAAATAGCAACAAGTTATTGTTGATTGTTACATAAAGTAAGTAATCAATGATGTTCTTAAAAACAATTTCGATGAAAAAGACATATACATGTACATGCAATAATAAGTTATAAGGTAGACTAAATAACAGGACTATCCAGAGGCAAACATTTACACACAAACCATGGAACATATTTTTATCCAATGTACTTTGTTTACTAGAATGTAAATATTTTTTAGATGAGTAACAGTTTCTCAAGTCATCATGTGTTCCTTGACATTTATACTTGGTAACACTGCTGAGCGATTCTGTATGCATAACATTACTTCACACAAGCGCAAGTGGAATACGGAAGAATGTAGTGCGGAGGGGGGGAGATCTCCGTCACAAAGATAGGCTGGTCCGGATAGGGTTAACGCTATTTCAAACTGACACCAACCCCCCAGAAAACTCCTTACAGGATGTTTTCTCCTCACTCTCAACTGTTGCAAAGACAGTTCTTGGCACACATAATAAACACACATAATAATAACTTTACTGTAGTGGGCACCGACAACGGTTTACCGAAATGATTTACCCTGCCAATTTAGCACCTAATTTCCCGTAAGAGAGTTTATGTTCAACATGAAAAGTCCAGCATGCTATATAAATGGCACACAAGCCTCTCACTTTGTTTTCAAGCCCCTCATTCCGTTATTTAGCAGAAAAAGCCAAAGAACAACACGGTTTACCATCGCCAACAAAATAATATAAAAAAATTACTCTCATTTATTATACTGTACTACGGTTAATCGTCGTGGGTTCGAATCCTAATCAAAACGACTTCAACTGTTTCTTTTTTTTTTAATATGCCTAATCCTGGAAGCAATGAATGTTGATTGTGTCAACACATTCTTTGGTTATTTCTCTGTATTTTTTATTGATTATTTTTTTCATGCTCTGATATTTCAGACAATCCCAGTCATATTCTGGGGGAGAGGGGGTCGAGGAGAGTATTGTTATTTCCTATCACAGTGGACCAAGTATTTTGGCCGGGATTGTAAGTCAAGGGGCCAGGTGTCGATTTCAGCAAGAGCTAAGATTGATCTATCAAAGATGAGATGTCAGTATCACTATAGTGATTTGCATTGTGGCTTCACACTTTGCTTAGCAATTAAGATTGATACACAGTTAAGATGAATCTTATCACTTTGTAAAATCGGCCCCCAGGAGTGCTACAATCAAAGCATCTCCAAAAGAAAATTTACCATAAATCACTGGTGTTTCATTATAAATCATGATAACGATTATCAATTCATCTTCAAAGTTCTTAAAAAAAAATAAGCCCTGGTACCATTCTTTTTTTAAATGTGTTTATAAATTAAAGGAAGATTTGGTTCTCAATAAATAACCGTGAAAAGTTAGTTAAAATGAAAGTTATTTAAATGATTGATAAAGCTAGCTGTAAATTTTAAACAAATTTTATAGGTCTAATGCATAGGGGCTGCTTTACTCACGTGTCAATCACGAAGGCGCATAGATATTACAAATTTGGAGCAAATTAACTCGCCCACATAGAACTCCACTCAACTTTCACTAAAGTTTCGCAAAAAATTTCAATTTGGAACGTCATGACTTCCCACCCAAGCACATGGAATATTAACCCGATTTCCAACAAATGGTGTTTATTACCTATATAAATAATATCTACAGAATTCCCGTGTTCAAATAAATTTCTATGGGATTGTTTCAACATAGTTGCCCGGGAAAAGTCCTGTGACTCCATTGAAGACGCCCTCATACCAACCATCGGGATTCTTCTTCAACACGTAGATGATGTCATCCTCCTGGAACGTAAGCTCATCATCTCTTGTCTGCTGGTAATCGTAGATGGCAACAACTACAATGAAAGGATTTACAGATTCAATATCTCATTCTTGTGAACAAGTCAATTTTTCTTGAAGTCATAAGTCACTTTTCCTGAACTAATCGTGAAGCCCGCTGATTTCCAGTGATCTTGCATCACTGATAGTGATTTATAGCTACTTTCATAATATTTTCCTTCATCCTCCAGCAAGTGTAAGTTTGCCGGAGGAGAAATTAATTTCACACACACTCCTGGTATACAAACAAACTTATAGCTCATCTGCATCCCTTAATGCAACTTGGCCTTGTGAGACGCAATTCCCAATATCTTTTTCTGTACCACTGGGCTTGTGGGATAACATGGTGATGTCACTCTGAATAAAAATGTTGTTCCATTTAAGTGTGCTTTTCATATGGAGTTAACTCAGTCATTTTCCAATAAATGGAAATCGAAGGTACACAAAAACAATATTGTAACTTTCTAACTTCACGTTAAAAATAAGTAAAAGGACAATTTTCTCTTCAGAGAGACACTTGTTTTGCCTTTTGGAAGAAGTTATTCAGATGGGACGTAAAGCCGTTGGTCCTGTGTGTTGTGTAATGCACAGTAAGAACCCAGTGACACTTATCGCTAAGAGGAAGGGGTTTGCCCCTGTGTTTCTGGCAGTGGCTGCTGAATGTGTCGCAGCACCTTGTAAACCCTTATAAGGTACTACATAAATGGGTCTCATAACTCAAAACCTTCAGAAACCTGACAATAATAAGCGCCTTGAGTACCTAACCGCTGGTAGATACGTGCGCTATATAAGACTCCGGTATTATTATTTATTGTCGATTTTAAAAGCAATTTGGAGTTTGGGCAGAAGTTTTATTAACCAGTTGGTGTCACATGTCGTGTGTACACAAAAAATATTGTCCGAGCCAGCAAACAGGCAAACACGCCATGGTGGAAAATTGGAATACTGGAACGAAGGTCGCCTGGATATTTTGTTTTCGGAGCAAGCACAAAGCATTCAATCACTGTGATACGCTTTGTTTTACCCACACAAAGATGACAGAGGGAAAGGAATATTTCACAGATTTTTGCCCATCGTTTGGGGGTTATTGTGTAATCCCCAAATCCAGACCTTTATCTTTTTGTTCCAAAAAGAGGATTACGTGCCATCGAGAGGCTTTCTCCATTGTGTATTCATTGTATTTCGGCTCAATGGAGGCAAGGCCAAGTGAACCGAGTTTCCAGCCTTGGTTCCGGATGTAGGACCAATCATAGGCCGTGGCACACAGCCGAGGTTTTGCAATTCACGGTGCATGAATTTGATATTTTCTCGACAGAGAAACCTCAAATTTAGGTGCTTGACAGTGAAGAGACAGATTCCTGGTGGGAACTGGTTTAGTATCTATGCTGTCTGATATGCCATTTAAATGCAATAACTTGTTCTTAAAGGAAATGCTGGTGTCGCTCTTTAAGTTTCACTAGGTACTGAACTAAAAGCAGTAACTGAAATAGTCATTACAAAAAGTCACACAAACTAACCTTTTTCCAAGTAATCCGCCGGTGCGTTTGTATCGATTGCTTCAGTGGTCTGGATAAACTCTGGTGGCGGAGGCATCTCATCAGTCAGGCCCATATTGGAAGGGTATGATGTCTCATCCATTGGTGGTGGAGGAGGCAATGCAGACACTGCACCAAGAGGTAAATAATATCAAATTCACTTTCTTAATTTTGTACATTATTAAATGCTCAAAAGGGTGCAGGACCTTTGGTCCATGTGCTTCTTACTAGGGCAATGATCTAACGACAAAAGGTGCAAATAGGACTGAAAAACAGCTTCTGAATGGTCTAGACAACATAACCTTGGCTACAAATGTAGTAGTGGTGATTTGTCTTGAATGCTATCCAAAGGAATTCAAACGTCATTGTTTCTTTCTTCTTTTGGAATCTTACCTTCCATATCTGGTGGTGGTGGAGGCGGCATGTCCCCTGCCCCGCCCACCATATCAGGTGGAGGGGGTGGGGGCATCATCATCATGGAATGTCCACCATTACTGGGTGCCCCTTTGGGTGCGCTGACCTGTCCCCCTGGCATTGGAGGAGGTGGGGGTGCCACAGCGGGAGGGGCCATCATTGGAGGCGGGGCCATCGCAGGTACAGAATTACGATGGCCGTTATAGTGCATATCAGGATCTGGGGGTGGGGCTGGTGGAGGAGGGGGTCCCCCACCTTGTGGGATGTAACCAATTTGACTCGGGGGCGGTGGTGCTTGCCCAAATGCCACAGAAGGCGGTCGCTGTTGGTTAACAGGGGCCTGTGGTGGCCCCATATCTCTAGGTACGGGTGCGTAGTTAACAGGCGCCACGGGTGCATTCGGCGGGGCAGTTGGGCGTCGGGTATTTCGCCCCCATGTGTCGAACTTTCCGCCACTGCCAACTGGTTGGTAAATGGGGAAGTTATTCTCCTGGCTGCTCATGGTACTGGTGCTACTGATGGAATCGGTCCTCTTCTTATTCACGTCAGGGGTGCGTCCTGCCCTGGAACTGCTGCTTAGTTTCATGCCATGG
This sequence comes from Marthasterias glacialis, assembly GCA_911728455.2. Lineage (NCBI taxonomy): Eukaryota > Metazoa > Echinodermata > Asteroidea > Forcipulatida > Asteriidae > Marthasterias > Marthasterias glacialis. The sequence continues at coordinate 4,600,497 of OU452229.1, read as the reverse complement.
CCCGTGTCATCTAGTACAGTGTAGTCAATGGGGCTAGACTTGTACTTCATGGGTTTTTCAGGGTTAGCTGGAGCGATGATCTTGTGGGTGCGTGGACAGTTCTTGTTTGTTGTCAGCACACCAATTTCTCGACGGGCAACCTTCTCTTTATGTATGCTCACATTCTGAGTCAACAAAAAAAGCAATTATCTTCAGTTAGTCTTGGCTTTGAAGTTCTGTTCTACGTCAACTTTTAAAACATTTAAACAGATATCAAGAAAAACACAGGCTAGCCTCTAACACTTTTGAAAAAGCAAGGCTTGGATTGAGCTACATTAACAAGTCTTCACAAACTTTGTGTTGAGTTTTTGATCAAGGCTATTCTGGGTTTTTTGTGACTTCGGTTTCCTTGAAGTCCATTTTTTTCTGCAGAGTCTCATATTGATTCTTAGTTCGAATGGTTGGTGACAGCCTTGATCCCAGTATGAGCCAAAACAGGTTTGTTTTTGCTTTTTGGTCTGTGTGTGCGTACAAACAAAGTGTGGACCTGATAACAAAAGATGTCCACACTGTGTATTTGAAACACTGTGTGGACTTACACGCATCCACACAGTGTTTTCACCAATTAGATATTCTTGTTTCACTTAAAAAGGAAGCATTTTCTGTACAGCATTGAATATCTAAAAACTGAGTATTATATTAAAGGGAGCGGGTGTCCGAAAACCAGCTCTCAAAACACTCTCTAATAGAAATGGTGATGGTTTTGAAGATTTTTTGTTCTTAACTGCACGATAAGTGACAAAGGAATGTCCACACAGTGTATTTTGGTATTTCTAAAACAGCTCTCGGTATCGTTCGGTATTAAACAAATACCATAACTACTCGGTAGTACCCCAAAACCGCCCAAGCTTAGACAATAGGTCCACGATTGCTATCACAAACGAAAACAATGGGGTCCACATTTGTCAGGACATAGAGTTGAACAAAGGAGTGTCCACGATTGAAGGTCATTACACACTTGTGTGTGTGTGTGTGTGTGTGAGTTTGTCTAGGCATTCAAACCGGGGACTTATAACAAAAGAGGACAATAAAGTCCCCGGTTGGAAAAGGCCCCCAGTTGGAAATCGTGTTCAAAACCAATGGGAGCTGTTGCTAAAAAGTTAAAGTACAAACAAAAGAGGGACAATAGGAGGTCCCCGATTGGAGGTAAATACACACTTGTGTGTGTGGGGGGGGGGGGCATTTACTCAGTGATCTTTTATAGGGTTTAGATTGATTCCTAATTAAACGGAGGTCTTTTTTGTGTCTTCTTTATCATGTTTATGGGTGTTTGGTTTATATACAGTAAGTGGTCAAAATCAGGCAAATGAAGAACACAGGCTGACAGAAATGGCTGGAATTCTAATAGAGTTCAACACACAGGCCTACTCAAGTTCGCATCACTCCAGTTGGGGACCGTCAGGGAGGAGGGTTTCGATCAGCGCAACTAACTGATTTTGTGCTTATTTCAATAGCGAGTCTTTTGGGGGTAATCCTCCAGAATATGTGGACGAGACAGAGATCCTTAAAAAAAAAAAAATAAATAAATAAATTCAACATACCCGAGCAATGTGGTTGATACTGGACTCCATCTCAGCCAGTTGCACTCCCTGTAAATCTAACATCTGTAGCATGCTGGTGGCAAGGGTGTTGATCTGATAAGCAACACTTGCAAGGGACTGAGTTGCATAGTTTTTGGTCTCTGCCAAGGCAGCTCTCTTGTTCTCGGCCTAAGAGATGAAAAAAGCAAGAGTTAAAAGGACTTACTGATACATGTGATAGACCAGGATCAGATATAGATAACATCATGACCCTCCATCCTCTCGACGGTCACAGACTGGAGGGTTACGAAACAACACTCAACAAGATTGCCCATGTACTACATTTCAGTCATTTCTGTCACACTAGTGACCAGATTTGCTCAATTTTTATCACTTTCCAAAAATCATAATATATATTCTTAAGAACACGGACTTCATCTTCAATGTGTAAGGAATCAATTTAGAACACTAAAAACATTATCAAGAAAACATTTTGCACAAAAAAAGCGACTAAAAACTTCAAAAAAACTGTCTGAGTTGATGATCCATGTGAGGTCATGGTGTGTCAACTTCCCAGTTTGAACCTCGCACTTCCAAGATCTTGACCAATTGGTGTACACCAACAAAATGAAGGCTTCTCAAGCTATCAAATATGAAATAACAGGCACTTAATTGTTTTGCCAATAATTTTCTGTCCTCCAAATTGATGTTTTTTAGCCCCAAAACAAAACCAGTGCCCGCCATGCAGCCGTTAGGGTCACTTTTTACTGAACAGTCACGTGACACTGCATTATCGTTTACAACTGTTTCCTTACAAGTAAAAAGTTGTATTAACGCTACGAGGATTGCGTGTTCGCTGATGCCCTGATGTGCAGAGTCTGTGTAGTGTACAAATTTACATTAAAAAGTATATTTTTGAGGACCACAAGCCTATAGTACATGTAGTACCCCCTATTTCAGTCTGACATTTCTTTGACCTGTATTTTGTACACGGCACATTTAAATTAGTCTTCCTACCCTAGCAAAATGTTATCATTATCGTTATCATTGTCGTTGACATCATCATCGTCATCGTCATCGTCATCAGTATCATTATCATTACATAACTTATAATTCATTGTTATTATTGTTATTTTATTATTGTTATTATCATTAGGCCTAATTGTTATTTCATTTTTATTTCTTGCAGGTTACATCATTTCTTCAACCATGCTCATCTTACCCTGCTGCCTAACTTATCAACTCCTATTCTGTACTAGCATGGATACTCCTGTGACCTTTCACCAGACCCCTACATGTACAATGTACTTCAAAATTCAATTCCTGTTTTGTTATAACTTACATGTATATACTGTGCATTACAGTACACTAATTAATTAACACACACCTGTCCATACATTATGCCTACACTGTAGGTCACATTTTTTGGTACTATAGAAATGATAGTTAAAAAAATTGACCTTTGACCTGGCGTAACTTGGGTTTGCATGACCCGATCCGAACAAATGGGGTATCAAATTGAACGATTCGAAGAGACCTTTTCAACTAAGCCATTTGCAATCTCATCCATAGGGCATAGTAATCTTTAAAAAACTGATTCTACCTAGTGGTGGTACAATTAAATGCATGTTAATTAATGTTATTTCATTTTTGAATTGATATCTTGAGAAGCTAGCACTAGCAGGCGATTTACCAGCTATTTTGTTGTCTTTGTCATAATTTTGGTACAGGGCCTCACACAATGACAATCATCAGATCATATCGTATCGAATTAAACACAGCGTACCCCAATGCTTCCCTGGGGTGCTAGTAGTACTAGTGGTATGACCGTCCAAGTCAAAATTCCAATGAAGGAGTAGGCCTACAGCGCCCTAACATTAGGCCTAGTCTAATTAATTTATTAATTATTACTAATTTTTTAATTAGAACAAATGAAGTTAGGCCTATTATATGATGAAGTTGTTGGGGGAAATGTAACATCGTGCAGTCAATGCCTAACAAACATGAATACTTTCAACCCCATTGGAATTATTTTTTTATGTACTTCCTTAATATGTCTGATTTTGTCAATTGTATGCATCACAGAGTTAGTTGTCACATGTCAGTTACAACTTACACTTGTCCTTTTTTCATAATAAAACATAATTTAAAAATAAAAGTAACCCTTGCCTTTAAGTAATTGTCGTCACAATAAGATGCCACATCCAGGAGATTTGCATGGCTGTCCTGCAAGGCTTTCCTCCCAGCCGGAATTTCACTGTCAAAAAGCTCTCCTAACCTGGACATTTTGATTACAAATAAGTAAGTACTTTCTCCAGCTAGACCAAAACCCTCATCTTGTCTGTCCGTACGGACTATACTTCCGCGTACGATCGATGGTAACCTTTCATATGGCTCGGTGGATGCATAACATGTGTGTATGGATTGTGCCAGCGAACTGCGGGATACCTGCAAGGCGTTGTGAGAGCCTCCGCGTGTACGGAGTGCTTCAAAGGCATAAAATGTGATGAGGAGCTCTTATGCCAAGTAATACTTTTGAAGAAAAACAATCAAGGAGTACTGAGGCCTGTCTGATAAAAGATGCGAACGGTTAATACTGCTGTAATGCACCTATTAATCCTCTGGAACTACTTGCCATAGAGAGAAAAGTATATGTACCTTTTCTCGTTTCTTAGTCTTGGATTACAATCTTCCAATCTTCTTAAGATTACTATTTTTAAGTCCTGTCCTGTATAATTGCTTGTTTGTTTTTTTGCTCTCATCCTCCAAGTTTACTATTCAGACCATCATCATGGTTTTGACTGTGTCCCTTTTTGTTTCGTTTAGAGGACCACAATGGAAATAAATCTTTGACCTTTTTGTGTTTCCCTCGACAAACACCGTCCTTCCTTCTACTGTTTTCTGAATTCTATGTTATATTTGTATTTCTTTTTCCTTATTTTCATATCGTCCATGTTAACTTGTGGTGTGTATTTGAATGTATAATTTCTCTTTGCAGTTTGCCAAAATAAATCAAATCAAATCAAATCAAAAACCTAATTTATGTAATTTATTCAACCCCACACCTCCCAAAACGAGGAACCAGGTATTTCAACAGTTAATTATTTGATTTCCTTTGAATTCACTCTCAGTAATAACAAACAAAACTTTCCATACGTCGATATTTGGCATTCTTATTTGCATCTGATGTGCATTTAATTTCTAAATGACCCATCCTAGGAATGGGTGTACATGTACTATGCGTATACTATAATAAAACACACTTGAATTGTCAATAATAATCGTTAAATTCTATGTAGTGAAAATGTTTAAATGTTTCAAATGTTTAAATATGAGCTATTTGAGTGAGATTGGCACGCAGAAAACACAAATGCAAGAAAATAAAAAATCTTATACCAGTACATTTGGTAAAATACTTAAAAATAAAGAGATTACAAGGCAATGAAATTCTTAAGCTATTTTAGTTGGAGTACTCAAGTGCATCTATTCCTGTAGTCTCTGGTTTCCAATGAACACAATAAAAATATAAAACCTGTGAAAGTTTCATCCCAAATTACTACATATATGTGTTCATGGAACAACCCTTTGTTCCGACACCCCTCTGTTCTGACACCCCCATGTTCTGCTGACACCCCTATATTCTGACACGCCTATGTTCTGACACCCCTTTATTCTGACACGCCTATGTTCCGACACCCCTATGTTCCGACAACCCAGTGTTCCGACATCCCTACTTTTCGACAGGACTATGTTCCCAAACCCCTTTGTTCTGACACCCCTATGTTTCGACACCCCTAATGTATTTTGCCAACTTTAACCCTAACTCTACCCCTAGTGTGTAGACTGATCATGAGGGATTATTGCAACATAGGGTTATCGGAACATAGGGGCATCGGAACATAAAGCAGTCACCCTGTTTAAAAAACAAAAACCTGAGCTTTACTTGAAACGTTTCCTTGGATAGCAGTATTTCTAAGAAAAGAAAACTCTCCGAAAAGTTGACAGCGATGGTAGAAAAGTTTCATGCTTTAGAATTAAAATAGACCGATCCATAAAGCCCCGCCCCCATACGTGTTGACCAATCACAGCCTTGGGTACGCCACCGAAAGTCCGACACAAGTCTGACACGATAAAAATCCTTTTGGAAAATGTAAACATGTACATGTACATGTATGTGCGTACTTATAGCATGCGTTCATGTCGTGCAGTGTGGCACTGAAGAGATGCACATGGTGCTGCCCACGTGTACAGTGGTGATTTAGCCAATGCTGTGATTGGTCAATATGCTTAGGGGCGGGGCTTAATGGATTGGTCTCATTGTTTATGATTTGTTGTTATCATTATCAATCAATGCATATGTATCACACCTATTAACACCAATTAGCAATAGTATGTACAAATTCCTAAACAGTTGTAGATTTAAAATTACATAAACCTTTTCCAGCTTATACCCTGGCAAGACCAATCTTCTTCTTTTTTTCACACAGTATATCATATGGTTAACAAATTTCACACATGTATAACAAAGAACACCCTTTAACATGTTTAAGAAGAGGAAATCAACAAAATTATTAACACCTCATTCTTTAAAGCTATTATATGCTACATATGATGCAGCAGGCTTTAAACACCTAATAAACCATAAGGTTTGTTTTCCTTTTAAGGTAGAATTTGGGATTCGTATTCATCAAAAAATGTTTTAACTAGTAGTCAGCCTGAGAGCTCACTGATTATAAAGTTCATACCAGTACCGATCTTCCGTCGAAATATTTCTGTCTGAAATACTGTCAATGTCCAGAAAGCAGAATTTGAAGACCCTGATTTTAGTTTCGGTTGTAAAAAAATCAAAATTAAGGAAAATGTGTTTACATGCTGAAAAGTATGCACGGTTTTTCACTTTTTTCTCCTGACTCAGACGACGGATTGAGCCCAAATTTTCACAGGTTTGTTTTTTTCATATATATATTACATAACACAAAGTAAGAACACTGCACTATCAACTTTACCAATCTTATATTTTTAACTCAAAAGCTACAATTTTTACATGAAATTGAATCTATGAATGGCAGCAATTTTTATTAAAATGTGAACGATTGTGGACCAATAAAAAATGCAAACATTTTCCTAAAACATTCAATTTCCCTTCTTTGAATAAATGGGGCCATATACCTCGGGGTGGTGGAGAAATCTTCTCACCCAACTGCTTTTTACATACATGAAATAGTGCATGCAACATGCAACCCCAGCAGTGGCATAACTAGGGTAAAATTTTAGGGGGGGGCATGAGGGGGTGCACCATTTTTTTCTTGGGGGGGGGGGCACTTTTAGCCAATTCAAATTGTAGTTTATGTTTGTATTTTTCTGAACAAGCCCCTTTCAGTACACTATGTTATAAATGCCATTTACTATGTCATATAAAAGAATCTGACGTGGAGGTAAACTACATTGTCTGCTTGTAAATAATACAAAAAATAGTTAAAAACATTGAAATTACTACATAAAAGCTTATAAAATGTAGCATTTTATTCTGGAATTTTTTAATCTCAAAAGTCCAGATTTCAAATGGGGGGGGGGGGGGCACGGACATCAGTTGGGTGTGGGGACATGCTCCCCCCCCCTTAGTTATGCCACTGAACCACAGGTGCCCACAAAAAAGTTTACCTACTGTAATAACTCCTGAACTTTTTTTTAATGGCAGCTAAAACAATATTAAAAATGTATTTAGAGAATGAGAAATTTCTAAATTTCAGTTCACTTCAGTTTACAATTAGCACAAAATATCATCCTTATAAAAAGTTGAGATTAACCCTGTTCTACCCCCCAACCATGAACCTGAATATTCATTGACTTTGTCACCCTTGACCCCATCCACAATGCACCAGAGTCCGGGCCATGTGAGTGGATTGTATTATGGAGTGGCCTTGAATATGCGCCACAGGTGTAGAAACCATAGGGTCACATGCAGTTGTTTTCAGGCCCCTCAGAATACACTTTGTGTCTTGTTGGTTTGAGTTGACTAGTTGAGATGTCCACAACTTAGAAACAAATATAAAAACCCTAAAACGAGACCATGAAACCACTTTTAGTCATTTTTAATTAAAAGTGTTTCAGCGCACACACTTCTGTAACAGTGCAGTTCAATGAACCTCTGCCTATGACAGGTATGAGTTTAAGTAACAAAATACCTTCTTTTTTCTCTCTTCTATTTCCCTGACACTTTCGATTAACTTAATGAAAATGTGCCATCAGAATGAAAAAATACAAATTTTAAAGCATGCTGTGGAATTGATAAATGGAAATGACTCACCAAGTAACGGTAGAATAAAAGGAATGTCAAACTAAAACAGTTATTGACAACTGGAACTCTTAAATTGCCTTGTCTTGCCACGGTTTAAAGACATTGCATACGTTTGGTATTGACTCTGAAAATTTTTGGCAATAAAAACTTACTTGGTAAGGAGTACAGCAGCTTTGGATAGTATAATGCATTTTGAAAAACGTTTCACTTCGAAGTACTGCACTTATGGAAAAATATATCACTTTTTATCCCCAAAAAATTTGAATCTGAGAAGCGTTATGGCCGTAATGCTTCTCAGAATGTGTATTTCAATGACGGATACTTCTTCTGCGTGAACACAACCGCTCCAGATTTTTGGCGATATCTCAAAAACGCTGCCACCTTTTGAAATGAAATTTACACAGGTTAGTTTTATGGTATATATCTACAACTATATAGCATTAAGGCAAACGTACGGTTCCAAAAACCAAAGGTATACTTTGCCTTTAAAGTTAAGTTTTGCATCTGTTTTGATACACAATGGCAAAAGTTGAACCTGAGAGATAAATCCAACGGAGGGAACATTTGGAATGAAACACACCAATCTGAATATCTTTCCTTTTTAAAGCCCCAGCTCAATATTGGTAAAGTGTCTCTAAATGCTTCCAGTCTTCGAACAAATCAAGATATTTGTAATGAAACCAACCTGGGACTATCAGTTCACTTCGCTGTTTCATTTGCGAGCAAACGGCGAAAAAGCATTTAGCATTTTTTGTACGCATTCCTACAGGCAGAGTTTTCGTCTCACTGAGACGAATACTAATTTTGGATCTTATTTCAGTTATTATTAAAAAACGATAACACTTTAAGCAGAAATATGTCAAGGAAACTTTTCTACCGTCATTATCTTTATACCATGTAAGGTAAATGAAAATCTGTGAACATTCATGTTTCCTTTTTCTTTTCCAATATTGAGCTTGGGCTTCAATGTCGTTTTATAGCGATTGCCCCAAAACAGATAAGTGTCTCAGAAGAAGGCTCAAGTCAAAGAGATGATGACAAGCGTGGAATGTGATAACACGTCAACATGTTGATGTTTAGATGTCGAGTAGCGCAAGTATTGTGACACCCGATGAACAAACAATAAACAATTACTATCAAGGGAGTTATTAACCAGTTAAAAAAACGGACGATGTGAATACACGCAAACGTTTCCCCTGCCTGGAAACAGAACCCGTTTTAAGACACAAGTATGTAATTTCGGACTGCCGGTCTCCTGGTCATTCAACTACGGAGCGTGCGCAGACCATACACACTCCATCTAACGCTTCGTTTCACTCACACAAGGACAAAAAGGTCTTAAAACATATAAAAATAATGGCATTAATAATTCAGTTTAAAAGATTATCAATGGTTGTAGAGGAACTATGGCTGGTCATTTAGTCACAGACTGTGTTTACAGATCTATTACAATACATAGATATATATAAGTCACATACTATAACTTTCTATTACAATGTCAAATACCCAAGACTGCTTACAAGGTTAAATAAAATAATGTTCTTCCCGTTTGTCCGTAGGAAAGAGGTTGGTTGCACCTGTCTATCAATATAGCCCGAAGATCTGACGTCGCACTTTAAGGCGCATGAATAACGCCAGGTACCGGCCTTTAGAACCTACTAGTTACCTGCCAGATGTAACCTTTGACCTTGCATGCCATAAGAATGTGTATACACACACTTGGGTGTGTAGAATCAGCTGGTACGTGTAGTTATGTGTCATATGTCTATCCAATGAAACCACTGGGTTTGTACACGTGAGACTGGTGCCTGTCTTTACCCTTACAGATAAAGACAGGCACCAGTCTACTCTCAATAGAGCCCAGTTCCATCTCATCTTTTCTCTGAAACTGCAGTAGCACTAACATGGCTTTGTACTAACAAACTTCACTTCTCATGGGATTTTTGTTACAATAACAATAAAATAATAAAATAATAATACATTTATAATGTGCATTCTGTCAAAGACAAGACCCCAATGCGCTTGTATTATTTTTGAAATATAATAACAGACCACTTGGAAATGTGGTTAAAGTACTTTTTACTTTAAAATGTAGCTATGTTTATTTTAGTAAAATCAAACTTGGTCTCGAGTTATTTTCAGCATAACCAGACCTACACCAGACTCGAACGACTCACACACACTCAAGGTCCAACGACTCAATTACAAAGGTACAAGTCACAGGCACAGACGAGCGGAAGATTCCCACAACAAAACCAACGCCCATGATCACCTTGCATGACACTGCCTTTTGCTTGTTGCATCAGATCACAGTACGTTGCAGCCCCAGCAGCATTGGTGAGGGTAGTCAGGTGCGTAGACCTCATGCTCCAAGCCATACACCCAAAAGCGTGTACTCACATCCTTCCAGTCATAGTGGGCCTCGGTCACTGGGACTGAACGAAGAGTTTGTCGCTGAAAAATATTTAAAAAAAAACCAAAACAAACCACATCATAATAATAACAAAATGTGACATTATCTCTTTGGCACTTTTCTTGATTTTACAAAGAATATCTAAGCAGTGTTTAAGCCTAGCAGTATGTGATAACTTAAAAAAAACTGATAAGAATGCCTGGACCCATGTAAAGAATCAAAGGTTTTGGCTGTAACAAATCTATCAAACTCACACAAACTCACACAAGACCGGGGGATGGATTTTGGAAGACTTGGGGGTGGTTAGGGTTTTATGGTTGCGGTTATATTAGAAGTGTTAACCCACCTGATGATGGAGCATGGCATTGGGCCAAGCAGTGCGGTGGTGGTCAACGATACGGATGGAGTTCTGGTTAACCTCTTGAACAGGGAACTGCGAGATGGGCCACACCTGGAGATGGATATACAAGTAAGCAAATTAGCTACACATAATTTTGTTTTCAACATGTATGCCAGAGATCCAGAGTAGTAGTGCCAATAACAGGATAGCTGCGTTCACGTTCTGAAACAGGACCACCAGGGCCAGGTAGTGGTGTACCGAGGATTTAATTATCAGGTGTTGGAGATGTCAGTGTGCATCATTGCTGACAAAAAGGTCTGAAATTAAACTCAAAATTTTAGGACGGAAGGTAAATTGAAGGAAGTTGCCCATTTTGGTAACCCCTGGGGTTACCAATAGACCGATCCATTAAGCCCCGCCTACTAACGTATTGACCAATCACAGCCTTGACAACACTACCGAAAGTCCGACAAAAGTCCGACAAGTTAAAAATCCTATTGAAAATTGTAAACATGCGTGCACATATTTACAGCGTGCGCGTTCATGTAGTGCAGTGTGGCATTGAAGAGATGCATATTGTGCTTCCCACGTGTACAGTGATGATTTAGCCAAGCTGTGATTGGTCAATAAGTTTAGGGGCGGGGCTTAATGGATCAGTCTATTACCCCCCTTTTACACAACCATGAAGAGAAGGAAACCTTTGGATGGTGGAGATGCAGTCAGTTAAAAACTTTGTGTCTTGAATGAGAACATGCCCATGGAAGTGAACAAATCTCAGAATAATACAGATTTCGTTTAGAGCTTGTGCCTGTTATACATGTACAAAGAGTAAGCGGAGATACTTACAAAGGGCAGGGCCTGCTGAAAGACAACCTGTCCACTGACATTCCTGATCAGCTCATCCGGCATGTCTGTATGCTCCAGGATATAGTCTGATAAGTTGTTGACACTAGAGAGAGGCAGAACAAATATTGATGTGTTATTTTTATGAATCCAAGACCAGTCGACAAATTGATGATACAAAACAGACCTACACATTATAATTTACAATATATATTTCCTCTGATACAAGTTAAATGTAATAATATTTGTTTTTGCTCATACACCGATGTGTGTTATGCACTGTATACTCTGTACTTTCCCGAGTCCTGCAAAAAAACTCACAGGCATATGCCTCGGGTGGGATTCAAGGATCTTTGCCATTCTAGAGCAGACGTCTTACCAACTACAAAATGACAGTCTAAAATTTTACCACACAACACATAACAAAGATCTTTGGAATGATATTTTTTTGTTTAGATTAATATTTACCACACATGTATCCCCTTTTCCTGAACGGCATTTTGAGTGCACTGATTGAACTGCAAGGTGCACTTTTGACGACAATAGGAAGTAAAACTCATTCGGGGCAAACAAAATGTGTACAAAAACACAAGGTTCAACATCACTGGTCCTTTAACACTACCAATGCCCTGTATTAGATACGTGTGATCATGCCATGCATTTTAAGCTGTAACTAACTAAAACTATTCTCACATCCAAATGAAAACTCCAGTATCATTGACTGTAGTCTAAGTCAGCTTTGAACTTATGCATGTATGCCTTGATGCAAAGCTGACTTCCTGCCTAAACTTTGTTTTGGTCACTGCTTGAACTTTCACCAAGGTAATTTTACAGCCATGTGTTGTGTTGTAACAAATACAAATACATCATAAACAGGGCTGGTTTAATCATAGGCCTCGATCTTAAGAAAAATGGGGGCAGGCCAAGTTGGTAGTGACAGTGCAATTTTTCTGAAGGGCATGCTGGCCAACTCGACAGGGCATGAGACCAATGGCCTTGGTTAAGATCAAGGCCTGTAATCGGCACTGTCAATATTACGCATCTACACGTAGCTCACGGTGGTGCAATTCTCATGCACTAGCCCCACGTGACTGTTTTTCAGCCAACCAGAATACAGGACCAGCAAGAGGTGTGTTAGACTGCAAAATAGAGGATTGGATTGAATACTCTTTTTGTTTTAAATTACATAAAAGTATTAACTTTAACAACTGCACATTACGCTCAACCACAAGATTTGGATTTCCTAGGAGTAGTTGTGAAACATCTAGAAAAGTGACTACTTAGAAAAAGTGATATAACTTGGTTTATTTTAGTTTATGAAGGAAAACTAAGAGAACTTACTAGGCGACGGTAAGGAGAATATAATGCCTGAGAGTACGGCACCCTTCACAAGTAGGGCACACCACCCTGCCATCGCCACCACAGCGCAAACACCTTCAGAAAAAATAAGTACAACAAAAATTACGACATCGTGTTAAAATGTTACAGTTAGTGGGGCAAGATCTAGGGGAAACGCTTGGGGGAATGGAAGACTTTTGGACGGTCCTTTTTCACAGTTCTCACCAGTAGTACGCATGCTCAGAACTACGTGCGCAATACTGAGCGTGTGCGGGCATGCCCAGTACTGTCAAAAAGCACCGTTGTGTCTGCTGCTGCCAGCGTCTCAAAAGGCTCCCATTGTACCTTTGATGACACACAGTGGGTCTAAAACCCCCCACCGATGATCTGATTTCTTTTTCTTTTATATAATACGGGGGTAATAAACCATACAATACCTGCGACGTCCCGAGCCGTGGCAGGAGTGACAACATTCACGATGGGATTGCCCGTCACGATGGACAGTCCTGTGACCACTACCGTGGCAAAATGAGCAGCGAACCTGCATCCCAAAATAAAAGAATCACATCACTGATGGAAAGAGTGAATTATGGCAACGCAACAACTAATAGTACAATCTTTTTTTTACACTGTCAGTCTTTTCATCAGAAAAACCAACCTACCCGTCCTCTACCATAGCAGCGTCCACACATCACAAAACCAAGGCCTGTACATCGATGGCAAGTCTGTAAATTAATTTGAAATAGACAAAATAACAATTCTAGCTTGAACAAGAAATTTTTTAATTCAAGGAGCATCAGTCAAATTATTTCTTCTTCTTGTTATTATTATATACTCAACTATAAAAATTGCACAATAAAAAAAATGCAAAACTAAAAGATGGGCCAGGGGCAACAAAAGCAATTCAGTGTGATCCACAGAGCAGATAAAAACAGCATATAAAAATATAAACAATATAAATATTAACAGCTGTTGCTTTACCCCCTGCCTAGCCCCCCCCCCCACCCTCACCATGCTGTGCCTTTATCTGCATTATATACAACTTGGAAAAAAAACAAGCGTTATCAATTATCCAAGACCCTCCAAATAGTTCAAACATTTTTTTCAGAGCCCCCAAAGTCTTACGAATTAACACCCCATTACAAAGTGTAAACAAGCTGCAGTCATTAAGACAGCTGTGATGTGTGTTTTGTTTGTGGCCCCATGGTGCTGCTTCCCATCGTGGTGTTGTCAGACATAACCCACAGTCACTACGGTGGGCAACCCCCCCCCTCCCCCTTCATAGATCAGTCTATTCATAAGTGTTTTTTATAAAACACCTCTTGCTGGTTCTGTATTCTGGTTGGCTGAAACCCAGTCGTGTGGGGTTAACTAATAATTATAGGCTTCTGCATGATATCTACGCCACCGCCCACTAGACACGAGTCAAGACATCACACCCACATAATTGTGGGACACAAACCGGGCACTATACTCAAAGGTTTTGACTAGTTACGGCACCCTCTTGTGATGTAAACAGTGAAAAGCAACTAAAAAATTGAATCCAAGGAATTTAAAGGTGTCCCTTCAAGTGTTGAATGGCTCAGGGTTTAAATGCTCATGAGTAAATGGTTGAATTAAAACAGTTCAGCAAAATATATTTTTTTCTGCTTTCATATTTTTGACTGAGGTGTGTTATAAAACACATGGACTGGCATAATTCGGTCACTAGTGCACGTCTATGTCCCCTCGGGCCTGTGAGTGACCAGATGAGGGTCTTATTTCCCTCGGCCTTTGGCCTCTGGAAACAGAACCCTCTTCTGGTCACTCACAGTCCCTCCCAGTGCATAGACGTGCACTAGTGACCTCATTGCCAGTCCGTACGTGTACAATAGGGGGAAGTAGCAAGAAGGCTCTTGCAAATTCCTCTATTCTCAAAGTTTGATCCGTAACTTGAGTTATTAATCTCACCTGAAGATAAGACGTGTGAGGCACCTCCAGATGCTTCTCATGAGTTTCAAACAGGTTGTTAGGTCTACATTCCATTGACCAAACAGGTGGAGGAGGACCACTCTGAGGTCCGTCAACGAAGCCGCCCCTGAAGGGTTTGAACTTTCGGGATGTGGTCCTCGCCTCATTGAATGTTTCCAGCTGGTACTGTAAATATTACATACAGTATTGACATATCATGTAACAGTGCCAAACAAGTTGAGATTCATTCCTTTTGTGAAAACACATTTTTTGTACTACTGTGTGGATGCGTTTCATTGATCTCTTCATTGACCCAGCTCATCCAACGTCACCACCACAATAAATCTGGTTTGCGCCATTTTGTGAGTCAGTTTCCACGTGTGATACTGTGTAGTGCGCATATTAGGTGGCGCGTGCCAGGTAAGATGCACACATATCTGTACGTACCATGTACACGTTGACTCCCAAAACGACAGACCATGGGCAGAAAGTAGCCTCGTGTGATGGCCTCGTGTGATGTCAGAGCAAGAGGTCAATAATATAATGGGATGGATGGTCAGGCCTTATGTATTGCAACCAGACTGGGTGACATGTTGCTACTCTAGCCATATTGCAACGATGACAGGAATAAAGTCATCTTTATGGTACATCGATGCTGCATTTTGTTTACATCAAATTCTCTGATTTTTCCTTTGTTTATGCATTGCTGTTTGTGCTCCTTTTGAATGGGAGTGTCAAAATGGCCTCATGGTACCTTCGGCATTCTTGGGCACCAAATGGACTGGTCTTCTGTCCAGTTTACTATACCAGAGACCAGTGATACGACACAAAAAAGCAGTGCAATGATATCAAACCCATTATTGTTTTACTAAAACCCAATCGTAGCAACATAGAAACTTGTGTTATGGCCTAAATGCAGTGAGACAACTAACTAACTTCTCATTAAACTTTGCATCTTGTGTGACAAGAAAACTTGGTTGCTTTCAAATACTAAAATAAATCCCAACTTCTGTGAGTTACTTCAAAAACAGGTGGGCATTGTCTTAAAAATTACGCGTACTGATGCACTCCATACTTGATTAATTTCTAAGGAATAGGTTTGTGCTGACATCATGTAAAATCTCTCTTTGGAGTTGGAGTGGTTCTGAGAAGAACAAGTACGCTTCTCAAAGTAAAACATAGAGAAATTTTGCTTGATGCCATCGCAAACTTTTTCCTTACTGACTCACCACCATGTAAACATTCAAATCTTATCTAATTAATTTCTGTTTGTGCGTCAATTACAAAATAGAGATGCAATCCAAAAACTGACAAGTCATTCTTGCATCAGACTCGCTTAAGATCATACATAACGTGAAAGAGTTCTGATCAAAAGTTAAACTATTTTCAGCTCTATAGCTGGTATCGTTTTTAAACGCGATGATGCGTTTTTCGCAACTTGGCCAGGGGGCGGAGCTAAAAAATGGGGGTTTGAGCAAATTTCAAGAGGCCGTATCTCAAAAAACGATATGAAGTTTGACATTAATTTTTCGTGTGTGTTCATTTTGGCCATAGTGGAACAGTTTCACAAAGTTTCAAGTAAATCTGAGAGGGTCACCTGGGGACCTCTGGTTGATTTGACACGGAATGACCCTTTAAGTGACGTCCTAAAAGTACATAGCTAACTTACATGGAGAGCATGCGTGGGTGTAATCTTGCTGATCGTCATGTTCTTGGCAGGTCTTGAACCGTAGCAACAATGTTTGTCAACAAAGGCCAACATGGCTGCCCTGACTGCATCCTCCTCAATGTTCTCTTTTCTGCATCGTCAAGAAAAGGCAATGCAGAATTATCGCCAAACATATAATCCATGATGCCATTACTCTGAGGTCGGGAGTATTCCCTGGAAATCTAGCCCATACTCAACACAAGTGCAGACAGGAAAATAAGTGGGGAAACATTTGCCCAGTTCTAGCTCATAGTGACAAGAATTTATGAATGTTTGATTGGAATCAACATTTTAAGTGTCACCTTATCCCGCTTTGTTGACTCATGTTTGATACCAACTTACGTTTCAAACACTTCTTGTGGCCGATCGTTTTCTGATGGAGGTTCATATGGTGGTGGAGGGACAGGCGGCCCTGAAACCAAACACAAGTGGAAGTAACTATCATAACTATACCTAATACATATTCATGATCGAGAGCTGAATTCTCACTGGTCCATTCAAACACTCACGTGCCAGATGCTATTTTTTGCTGTTCACCAACAAGCACGAGTGCCAGTAATTCATGCACATGGGGAAAACTGGCATAGTAGACTTTTGCATATGCAACAGTCTACTTTGCGTACGCTTTTACGAAGTAATCGTAGAACCCCTGCACAGGTGTAGTACGCACGCCCGAACATCACCCTAGCTCTAAGCTACACATCACAATAATGGCAGCACATGTAAAAATGTCAATCTGCAAAAGTTTTTCCGAGCACTAAAATAATATGGTTTATTTTGGATGGGCAGTCGATATTAGCTTCATGAGGTATTGCTTCGCCTCGGGAACAAGGTTGTCAACTTGTAATACCTCATAACATGGAGCTAATATGGATGTTCACCCTCAAACCATGTTATTTTTTGTTAAGTAGTAAACTTGCGGACTCATACAAGCATGTGTAAATCTCTTATGGGAGGAGTGTTGGCTCTGAAAACAACCGCTGTTGTTGTGGTCCAGTAGTGTGGAACATTACTCTGCTTGTCTTCAGGAGAATAAATCGTCACACTTAGAGATAGCTGACATCATGTCATCTTCAAGAAAGAAGAGTGCTACTGAAATTGGGAAAAATTGTTTGTAAAGATCAAATAGCACAGCAGTTAGTCTTCTTTATGAACTGTAAATACCTGTAATCGAGGCAAGCAGAAAGGGTACAATGTGTCTCATAAATAGGTTAGTATTCTTGGTACACAATGAATACATTCGATACTTGGAGACTGCTCCCCGTTGCGACCCCCACCCGCTAACGAGACGTATGGCAAAGTGGTACCCTTCATGGGTGTGTCCCGTCATTGTCAATATGAATTAGCTCACCATCGTCAAATGCTACAGTTTCGTATCCTGGCACAGCTTCCAGTTTACTGATGTCTGGAGCAGCTCCTGGCTCCTCAGTCGCGTTCTCATTATCGTCAGGGTCATCATCAGGAACTTTGTCCCACTTGTAAGGAGCAGCGTTCTCATCAACTGCACCAGGCTTCCACTCTGCATAAAATGTTTACAGAAATTTATCTGAATGCCAGAACCACGGTGGTAAGCAATGTGTCATGCCAGGAAACAACTTCTGTTTAATTCAATCATAGGATTTTGGAAAGGTATTCGTTTCAACTCTCTTGTTTTCAGTGCACAGCCATGTGGAAATGCTGTCAGACCAAGGGGCCATATTTACAAGAACGAAGAGAATAACGGCTACTGTTTGTCACTTATTGTGCACTTGCTCTGTGTGTTCAATGTAATTAGCTTGAGTGGCAGACAGAGAACTAAAACAAACCAGGGCAAATTCTCAAGACAAGGTCTAATACATCGAAGACAGCATGCAGTGAATAGCCTGTTTGGCCCCCTAAGAAAAATTGGCTTCAACAACTTACTTTAAGCACATTGAAAGGGTACAGAAATGCCCCATTTTTTGTAATAAAATGAACCTTCATGGCTTATCCTTTATTACTGAGGTTTGTTCAACAGTTTACCTTGCATTTGAGCTCCTTGAGGTTGAGGGGGAGGAGCACTTCCTTGCTGTGGGGGTGCCCCATATCCCTGTTGTGGAGGTGCCCCGTAGCCTTGCTGTGGAGGCGCCCCGTAGCCTTGCTGTGGAGGCGCCCCGTAGCCTTGCTGTGGAGGCGCCCCGTAGCCTTGCTGTGGAGGCGCCCCGTAGCCCTGTTGTGGGGGTCCCCCGTAGCCCTGTTGTGGGGGCGGCCCGTAGCCCTGTTGTGGGGGCGCCCCGTAGCCTTGTTGTGGAGGTGCCCTATATTCCTGTTGTTGGGGTACCCCATATCCCTGCTGGGGAGGTGCCCCATATCCCTGAGGCGGAGGAGCTACAATTTAAAATACAGAATCATAACCAATCAGATACATCAATTAAACCAGCTATTTGTAGATGAGGGTATTTGGGAATTGGGCGAATTTGTCCGAGCAGAAATTTCATTTACCTGTATGATGTTTAAGTAATTTCAAATTTCAACGGAATTGTTAGTGTAAATTTCACCTTTGAACATCCTCAGAAGGAGAGGGTGCACAAAAAGATGTAAATATTTTGTATTATTAAATATCAGTGGTTCACATTCCCATAAAAGTAAACTCCAGCAGTAGTGAATTCTTACTCCTTCCAGTAATACTGGCAGTATACACCATCCGAACTATGGCAATACTTTCTCAAGTTCTACAAGCCAGTTTCGTTTGAATTGATGGGCTTGGTACTGTAAGTATGCACCTCAAAATACCTCAAAACCACCGTTTCCTGTCACGAGCCTCATTGCTTCACACTTGCAAGGGCAAGGGCACCAAGGCATTTTCTTCTTGATAAAGGGCACCTCTATGAGGAAATTGTTAATTTCTATTTGAACATTTCAAGGGCACCAAGGCAATGACCAGGGGCATGGAGGCAATTGCCTCCATTGCCTTCGTGAAGTATCAGTCCTGACGAGGCAATGCATGTACCAGTCCTATTGGCATTCACTATACAATTGTTGTCTGCTGTGATGTGGTCCATGCTGTTTTGGACACCCGAGGGGGCAGATGGTGCCATCAGCCCCCCGAGGGTGTCCAAAACAGCATGGACCACATATAACAGCAAACAACAATTGTTTTGTTATAGCATGGTATTAGATTGTAGGATTGTTAAAAAGGCCCTTACCGACATAGTTTGCAGACGACAATATTCAATTCAACAAAAGTGCGTCGGTTAAAAAAGTTTTATCAACCAAAATGTATCAACTGGCCCCTATATCGCGAGCATCATATCGAAAGTACAGTAGCGTGCATAGTACCAGTGGTTGCTCAGTAACCACTTTCTCAGGTAGTACCGCTAATTTGGTTGTACAGATTAATGGGGACGATGAAATAATGTTCTGAGAACGATTTAGGTAATGGACGCGGGCGACATGACCTACCTCTTTCTCGGTTGTATTGCTAACTTCGATATACATATCAATGGGGACGATGAAATGAATTTTCTGAGGACGATCTAGGTAATGGACCCCGACAACATCACTTTTTTGAGAAGACATGAAATTTTGTATTATGTCACGTGATTGGTTCTCGACCAATAAAAATTCACAATACCATGGTATAACAAAAAATGTTGGTATTGAATTACCATGAATTGGAACAACACCTAGCTAGAGTGGCCATGGAGGGATTAAAATTAACAGTGCCAACAATTAAAAACTCATTATGTAAAAACACCTGTTTACTTCCACTTTTCCAGAGTCTCTTGTGAAATGTCCTTTACCAAGAACTGTTTCTCATTGGGCAAAAATGCTGTATTCGGCTGCCACTTTATCTCCCTTAATTTAGGTCAAATTATATATATCCTTACCTGTCCAGAAAGGTTGACAGAATGTAGACAGAGAGGAACAGGCACTTTGAGCGATTACAAAGCGTTGAAATCATAAAATATAAGTCATTTTTACGTCTACGGTGGTCTTGACAATACTAGCTATAAATGCCATTTTAGTTCCTTCGGGCATGAATGCGTAAAAGTCACGGCCACGTCATGAAATGTCCGCTTGAATTTTTTATTTTTTAAAGGTCAATAATTAGCATTTTAGCTACCAATTCCTCGAGAGGAATATTAAAAAGGGAAACAAAGCCTATTAATCGGCCATTGAAAAATATTTAAAAAAAACCTTAGAAAGTGGCAGTCGGATATGGAAACTGTTTCTTATTATCATACTGCAGTGCTAACATTATTCCTGTTGATTTTAATATATGATTTATTAACTTACCACTAGGTGCTGAGGGCTGTTGACTCATTTTTCACAAATTCTTTGCTTCGTCTTGACAAGGTCAAGGATTTGAAGTACATGTACTTCCTGAATGATCAGCAAAAATAAGCAAAAGACAACGCGGCATTTTGAAACATTATCACTCATCATTCCCATCACCAAGGACCATGCTTACGAAATAGATTGGCCCTATCATTATCAATTCATGGGGTCTATTTATTAATAATCATACCGATCATTTATAGACCAAACTGAACTGGGGCGCCGAACTTCCTCTTTGAGATTGACATTATCGCTACAAGACGCTAGTGTAGCCCAGGTAGGACGTTAGTTTCCGTTAACGGAGACTGACGTCCTACCTGGGCTATCGCTAGTGTTAGACCCAGTAACTGGGGCGCTGTACTCCTTTTTTTGACATTGTCGGTCGTACTAGCACGACAGATAATGTCAAAATCTCAAAAAGGAGTACAGCGCCCCAGTTACTGGGTCTACGCTAGTGTAGTATGACCAATAATGTCAAAATCTCAACAACAACAAAAGGAGTTCAGCGCCATAGTTACTGCACTGGGTCTATGGTCTATCCGACCACCATTTCACAGTTCACAAGTCATGCATTGTTGGTATGTCAAATAATTATTTACTTGCTGTGTTATTTTAACACTGTCACTGTGTAGCCTCCTCAACAAAACAACTGCCCTTAGGCCTTACCTTCTTAAAATTAAGGTGACTTTCCACACCACAGATTATAATCTTTGCTCACAACATCAACAGCTAAAATTTGAAAAGCACTCCACCACCACCGTGTGCACGGGCAGAAGTATCCTCACGATCACTCACACCCACACTGTTCAAAGCAGCTAGCCCACCCGCCCAGCCTCACTCGTCGTGTGCAGATATAGCTAAAAAGCATGCATTGACCGCTCCCATAATCAAAACATGCTTACATTACACATGCATGTCCCACTCACAGTACCATACCATGTACAACGATGTGCATTATGAATGTCAACACTATGTTGTGTTATGTATGTACACGTGTATTGTGTGTATACCACGTGACTTGTGTGTACAATGTACAACTTTAGGGTGGTGTGGTGGTGGATGCATGCCAGGGCCCAATTTCATGGCTCTGCTTTACGTAAGCAAAAAATCGGCGCTTGCGGAAGCAGAAAACTCCGCGCTTACTTTAAGCGTATTTCACGGGTTAGCGAGGAATTTTTGCTTGTGCGCGTGCGTAGTTCACGTAACTAAGGAATCCGTGCGTACGCACAGCTAGCGAAGAAATTCGGCGCTTTCCCTCGTAAGCGGCGAAATGTCTTCGTAAGCGCAGAATGACGCAGTAAGCAGAGCCATGAAATAGACCGATTGCGCGACCCGCGTCACGTGACCACTTCTGGGTATAGAATGTAAACACACATGACATCCTCCATAGGAAAGGGTGGTACGATACACGATGATTAATGCATTTAGTTTATTCGATCGAGGCTTTTCTTGCTGGAAATCTGTGAAAGATCATATTCCACAGTCTGTACCAGATACCTTCAAGTGGCTGAATAAAGCCAGTAAGGACAGTTCCAGCAAGCCTTGAAAATTGACGGAACGTTAGGCCAGACGACCGCGATCACCACACACTTTTCAACACACAAATTTCAAAGTTTTGCAGCTGAAATCAGAAGATGTTTGGAGCCGGCACGTGTGAAGTGGGCGTGGTTTATGATGTTATATTACGCCAGACTAACCAACCGGATAGACCATGTATCCTGTGTGACGCAATCACGATAGACTGATCCATTAAGCCCCGCCTACTAACGTATTGACCAATCACAGCCTTGACAGCGCCACTGAAAGTCCGACAAAAGTCTCTACACGTAAAAATCCCATTAGAAGCGTAAACAAACCGCCGCCATTGTTCTGAAACACATCAGCACAGACTGTACTAACTTTTATTTTGTTTTAATTTTTTCTTATATTCTGGTGGTGCAAATCCCACACAGCGGTCCCTGCACAGTCGTGTAAAATTGGTTTAACAGTATTCCTGTCTGCATTGTTCTTTGGACTCCAGGCACTGCTCAACTAGCTTAGGCGACGCACGAAACTAAATCAATACCTTACCAAATTACCATGTGTGCTTTGCGCGCACGCTTATTAATACTTTAGGGCGCCCCCCCCCCCCCGGCGCCCGCCCGTCAACTCCTTTTCGCTCTGGTGACCCCGTCCCATGGCTCATAGTTCGTGACTTCTTGTTGGTGGCCCTCCCCCACAACTCATAGTTAATTAAAATATTAGATTACGCGCAACCTTTTTTGTGACTTTTTATTGGCTAATTACATCATTCACTTGTTTTCACTTGGGCGGGGAAAGGTTTGGGGGATCTTCGACAATTTGCAAGCCCCGCCCACTGTGCACGCGCGCCATACGCACTAACGTGTTTGTCGGTTTTGGTTGTGCAGTCACGTCAATGATTGGTCAATACAACAAGGGCTGGGCTTGATGGACTCGGGTCAATTCACCCCACTCTTTTCAACATACTCGACCCCACCACACCTCAATTTACTTTGCATAACTAGGCAGAAAGAAAAAAAGTTTTCTTAGTGAAGAGGGCGCTTTAACACTTTCTCGATAACATAAAAATCTCCACCAAAACATGGCGACTTCCACCGCTATGGACTGCCGACGAGTGGCCTCCAGCATATTCAATTTTCTCGAAAAGCGTAGTTTTTTTTCTGCTGCCGAAAGGAGGGGGCGCACAGGGACTGAGAGAATAATAAATAATAATAATAATAATAAAAATAGTAATAATAATAATAAAAAGAAGAAAAGAAAAGAAAAAACATTTTATTTGTTACATTACAAAACAAGGTGTTCGTGAATGATGCCATAAAAGTAGAGTAGTTGCATTCCGTCCCTCTTAGATGCAGTCAAAAAATAAATTAAATTTGTAAATTTTTGGTAAATTTTTGTGAATGTTTTTCTCCCCATTTTTATGCTTTTCTTTCTTTGTTTTATATTCAATTTTTTTTACCACAGCCTGTTTTTTTTTTACCACAGCCTGGTGCTGCGATGTTTGAATGTTTTTAATAAACCAAATAATAAAACAAACAAAAAAGCCTTTGATAATTATTATCTCAATGTACGTTATTTTCAACCTGAAATGTTGGCTATTTAATAGTTTTTGCTTTCACATTCCAGTTTGAACCGGAAAAAACAGTCAAATTGGAGTTACATCTGTGTTGGGTTTGTCCAGTTTTTAAAGACCTTTCCGTAGATTTAAGCATGGATTGTGAAAAATCCAATGTATATGGTTCATGAGTTATTATTTCTCTTTCAAATGTTAAACTTATGAAGTAATGTAATTTGGACAGGGCCCGATGACGTCATCACAATGAGACTGATTGATGAGTTTCAAAGTTACATTTAATGTAATATTTGAGTCATGCATTAGAGAGTTATGTTATATGGTCATGTTCAAAACGTGATTGTT
This sequence comes from Marthasterias glacialis, assembly GCA_911728455.2. Classification (NCBI taxonomy): domain Eukaryota; kingdom Metazoa; phylum Echinodermata; class Asteroidea; order Forcipulatida; family Asteriidae; genus Marthasterias; species Marthasterias glacialis. The sequence continues at coordinate 4,576,310 of OU452229.1, read as the reverse complement.
GATTATCGCCAAATCAGCAGCTTTTTGGGGTCTTCCATCAAATGCGTTATAGACTTTACCAATATTTCTCTGGAGTTTATGCGGCCCCAGTGCGCTCAGAACCCTTGCCCCGCCCCTTTGACCACGACCTGCGCACGCCACAAAGCCGATGAACATTTTGTTTTAGGCTATAATGTTACATTTTAAAACAAACAATCATGTAGGGTTAGGGCATGAATCGCAAAAGCACACGTTACTTACCCGAATGCCATGGGGTCAGAGTGATGGAAACGGGTCAAGCTTACCCTCTGGACACCGACTCGGTCAATTCTTAGCCGAAAGTTCCTTGGAGTGCAAGGCCGGTTTTTTTTTGTAGTAATAAATATCAATCATTTTGGGATAATAGGCCTACTGAACGCTGTTTTGCTCAGTCAGCAAAGTGCGTCATCCGTTTGAAACACACAGGAATAATTTTAAAGTTCAACACACACACAAAATGAAATGTAAAGTGAAGAATTTATTGCATTTTGCATCTGACCGCAAGGTGATGAATCTAATACCATCACAGTGAAGACCAAATAACGGTTAAATAAAGCAACCATCCAGTACTTATTTGACGACGTTGAACATTTAAAGACAAAATTGATCATATTTTAAATTTACTGAAGATTGATTCTGATATAAAGGATTCTTACGTACCGTGTTGTGACAAGTATACACCTGTGCGTGGTATAAAGTGAGTTTTGATTTATAGAATAGTTCGAGATCAAATTATAATCTCTAGCCTAAGCCCTTTAGACAATATGAATTGATAATGAGCATCACCCTGCCATCTTCATAGAAAAACCGATTTTTTTCGGTGACTCTTTGTCCAAAATTGTTGACCAAAGATAACGAATCAATATGTCATGATACTTTAGAAAGCAAGGCTTCTCAGTTCAATGCTCTGATCATTTTACTTCAAACCTGTGCAACGCATCTCTGTAAAGTTCACGTATTATAATAATTGACTATAGCACAAACGAAACCCTGTTTGTCAAAAACAATCCCACGACATGAGCTTGAAATAGCATATATTAATATGCAAGTAACTCACTGTATACTCCAACGATCAGAGCTGGTGACCCGGCTTCGTGAATACATAAACGAATGCTGCATTTATGCAAATGACAAAACACAGCAAAGTGGTAGCCTGTTACTTTCTTTATACAATACGTAGTATTTTGTTAAATTTATGCAAAATACAAAATAGTTTGACATTCTTCGTCTTCATTTTCCCGCCAATGAAGAGTTTGTTTTTCAAATAAAGAATTATAGTTTATGTACAAGTGTATAAACTATTTGATACACCCATTGTGTATTTAAACCTATAGCCAATTCATACAATTTTAAACACTCGGTATAAACAAAAACATAGTTTGGCACACACAAGCTATACCAAAGTATTTAAGATAAATAAATATAATATACTACTCACTACAATTGCACAATCTAAAGTTTGTTTTCCTAAAAGTCTAAAATGAGTTTAAATATACTTCTATATTTATAAGAACGCTTTTGAGAGGTTTTTTTGAGAGTTTGAAACAGAGAAAATGTATCCAGATTTTACATAAAGAAAAGAAAAATCACAATGTGAAAAAAGGTCATTACAGTTCGCAAAGAGTCAACCAAAGAATTCTTGAGAATGAAAGTGTCGTTGATTCCAACCTTAGCATACGATGCTGGCGGTGAACAATAAGGAATGGGCTCTTCATTGTTCCAATGTGACCATTATAGACTTGATCCAGTCTGGGGGAAATGAAAGAACAAATTTAGACAACGTTAGAGCAAGCCGAAAAGCCAGTGAGCGAAAATGTTTGCTTTTATAATTATTAGCACAGAAATATTGGCTGACAAGCTTAAATGCCGAGTGGTAATCGTTGTTGTGAGGACAAGCACCTCTGTGTTATCTAGCGTGAAAAGAACAAAACTAAAAAAGAATTACTTTTTCGTAACCCTCCCAGCCTTGAAGATTAATTGAAGGAGTAGAAAGGGTAAATGTTTGACTGTTAAACAAAATTTCTATTTCACAAATTGCCCCAAAACGAAATAAGATAAATTGTCACTATTTTCTTTGGGCATGGGGAGGAGTGTCGTTAACCAATTCTTTATTACAATGGTTTATTAAAAGCAACAACAACAACAACAAAAACAAAAACAAAAACAAAAACAGCCACAAAAGTAGCTGAAATGACCTCGTTTACTAAAGTACATCCTTAAAGGGACTGTGTTGTCATGATTATAGCAGGCCTGTAGATGTACATGTGAAAGATGAACTCTCACCCAAATACTGCACATGCGCATGCTTGCGGTCAAATCACAAAGGGTGTCGCCTTTGTCAAACTGTGATGTGACCGCTGGTGCGCACGCGTAGTAACTGGGTTATTCCACTGCTATAATCATGACGACAGAGCGCCTTTAAATAAAAAATAAACAAAGAGCAACAGAAAATTAAAACCACACGTAAAGAAATGCCACGCTAATTTCTTACCTTCATAATTAATCATTCCTCTCTCATTCTCGTGGCCAGCCATCAAAACGTCCATCTCCTCATCTGAAAGCTTCTCACCTAATTTTGAAATAAAAAATGAAACAAATCTGATTTTTTGTTCTTTACATTCTAACAACTCAACGCGGAGCCCATAATCATTGTAGGCTATATGTATATATGCATGGACGCATGGTTTACTGACTATAATTATAATAATATGTATATTAGGCCGGTCACGTGTGTCGGGTCCCTTCGATTTTTTAATCTTTTTGTTTTGTGTTGTTTTCTTTAACAAACTACAAGTTAAACTTTGGCCAAATCGGAAACGCTTGTCAGAAAATGAAGATTCTGACAACGCAAGATATGACAACAGAGTTTCTTGCGTGAAACACGGCATTAGCATTCAGCGCGTAAAAGTTTGAATATACTGTGAATAAATTATCTTGTCAAAAAAGGCAAAGGTTCTCACCGAGTGCTGTGAGGACGTGACGCATCTCTGCAGCTGAAATTAGACCATTAGCCTCCTTGTCAAATACCTTCAAACCTTCCAAGTAATCCTCGAATTGACCTACGTCTTTACTTTTTGCCACGGCTATCAACATAGGAAGAAACTCTTCAAAAGAGAAGCGTGTGTCTGCAATATATAAGGACAACAAAGCACAAATGCACTGATTAATAAGTTTAAGTTAGAACAACGGGTTTTTCCACCTCAAGTATCTGTATAAATGGAACCATGATCAAAACAAGTCCAGCGAGAGTCAAACACGGACTAAAGACCTACAGAAAACAGCGGGCTGTGGAATAGGGGAACTGATGAATTCCGTGGACCAATTCCAAGCTTTTGCTGCTCCGTTTTACTGGTATTTTTTGACATGCATACGCAGGGTAATTAAACACTTTGTTGTTGCATGTTGTTTGTTTGTTTGTTTTTTATTGGGTTGTTGGGTTGTTGGGTTGTTTGTTTGTTTGTTTGTTTGTTCGTTGTTTGTGTGTTGGGTTGTCTGTTTGTTTGTTGGTTGGTTTGTTTGTTTGTTTTTGTTCCCCATTGGGCTGCTCCGCATTTTTTAAAATATTAATTCTACGAGTTCATAGGTTTGCAATAAACTATTAAATTGTCTTACATTCATCTGCACCTCCTATCAGTTTCTTGATTTCAGCCAGGGTTGGATTATGGCCAATGCATCTACAGACATTTCCTACATCTGTGCTGGGAATTTTGTGATCTCCAAGTTTGTCGAAAAGGTTGAAGATTTCCTTGATTTCTAATGGAATAAAACACAAGTGGAATGATCGTCAAGCAGTTATAGAAAAACAAAACATACGAAGAAGAATTGACACATTATAATCTGTGAATAAAAAGACACTCTGCATTATAGTAACCTCTCAACACTATCACAGTCCTCGTGTGCATGAATGCGATACCTTTCGTGTATATTCAACTGTACACTGATTAAAGAAACAATCTGTTTGTCAAGAGTCTTACATTTTAAAAAAAAGGTGTAGGCCTATGTAGAGATGATATGCCACATATAGGGCCTGTATATAACAATCGAAATATTCTACTCTCCTGATTCCGGCCAAAAAAAAAAAAAAAAAAAAAAAAAAAAGATAATTCAAACGAAGTTGCTGAAACGAAGAGTTCAAGTAGCCCGAATTTTTGGAAATCTGATGAGCTCTTCAATAGGTCTATTGTACCCAAAAAACAACAACTTGGATTATACAGTGTTTTGAACGGTATGGTGAAAACAAAAACAACACAACGAGAATTTCTATGTCGATAACTCTGAAAAAGATCACTCGTACTATTCTCATCAAATATATAAAATAACAACTTCAACCATATAGTCACAATATTGTTGCATTCTCTGCAATTAAATCGATGCGAACTACGTGGGTAAAGCTCCGAGTATACTTTCGTTATAATTTATGTAAATTCGCGTCATTAAATACTCTAATGATTGCTGTCCATACGAGCCTGTTGTTCTGATGTGCATAAAGAGATGTGAAACTATACAGGCATTCATTAAAACAATAATAAACCAATAACAAAAAGCTATAATAAAAGAATGGAACACGATGTAAACACCAGGGTATATTAAACTCGTGATTTCTGAATGCATTTTACCACGCACCATGTTTTCTTGTGAATTAAAAACTCCATTGAAAAGGCGATAACGTTTTTGGGGAACAAAATAATGGTTGACATGTTTCGGTATGTGGCCATAAACATGGGCCGAATTTGCCTCACGATACCAGATTCAAAAGTAAATTTATTGATACTATATATAGTGCAACATTTCAGACGCAAATTTAAATCCGGAAGACTGGTACCAATAATATTATTTCCATTCTATTTCTTATTTTGAGCAAGGTGGTAATTTGCTGAGTATTGATTGATGACTTGAATCACATTAAAGAAGCGTTAAAAATTCGTCTCAAAGCCCCAGCTCAACATTGGTAAGAAGAAAAACATAAATGTTCACAGATTTACATAGGCTATACCTTACATGGTATAAAGATATAACGATGGTAGAAAACTTTCCTTGAAATATTTCCGCCTGAAGTGTTATTGTTTTAAAATAATACATGAAACAAGATTCACAAATAGTTTTCGTCTCGGTGAGACGGAAAACTCTGCCTGTAGGAATGCGTACAAAAATGCTGAGTGCATTTTTACCGTTTTCTCGCAAACGAAACAACGAAATGAGCTGACATTTTCACAGGTTGGTTTTGTTACAAATACCGTGATTTTTGCAAAGAATGGAAGCATTTACAGTCAGTTTACCAATGTTGATCTGGGGCTTTAAATGGGTTCTGTAATCCACACATTATTTCATCCCCCCATCTCACTAATGTAAACCTGCTATACACTACAGTCGTCCTCTAATACTAGCCCAGTATAACTGAGAGCCTTATACATGTACATATATGGTGTGCGTAACCAGCTGTGATTGATGCGGCCGTACCATTGGCTCTCCAAACATGGAGTTCACATACCAAGACTCGTGACGACTTCGGAGGAACCCTGCCTTGTGGTCGGGGGAATTATCTTACTGGCATGTCGAGGTGCCCCCGATTCATTTGGCATGTGCATGTTTTTTTTTATGGGCTACTGAAACGGGATCTTATTTTCATGAACCTCGCCTGGGAGGAAATGGGTACATTTTGTATACCTCCCTGTCTTCGGGAATATTCAATTTAAAGGCAAGGTATATAATGATTGGTAATCGAAACAAAACAAATCGGTTTCAATCTGAAAGCTTACTGATCATAAATGGTATGTACCAATTCCATAAAGTGCCTTCCGTCAAAATTAACGAAAAGGGTATTTGAAGACCCCCTCCCCATCACCATTGCTTAATTTGATCGCCGCAACCAAAACAGAACGTATTATGAACACGCACAAAATTCTTTATGAAACATAAACCATTTTTTGCCGTTATAATTTACCTTTATGAGGGCGTTGATCATTTTAAAATTCCTGTCTTCCAATTGTTAAAGGAGACTTGTTTGATAAAGTCGTTTGAATTTTGATGATGCATTTCCATTTTAAAAGGTTTCAATGTAATGGCTTCATTTTGGCATCATCTAATCAATTTAGAACAAACAGGAAAATGTCATAAATATCTCACAAAATGTCCTCTTGATTTTATTTTTCAATTTCATTTTAAACTCTTGTTCTGTATTGAGGCATCCGAACCGTGAAAAAAAAATCTGATCTACATGATTGCTTTAATAAATTTAACCCCAACTGGGTTTTTACGAATCTAATTATTTTAATTTGAATTATTGTTATTTTAGTCGTTGGTATTTTTTTTACCATTTGTTCGAGCAGGCGCTCTATAAATCAAGGTCGTGACATTTCGGGTTTACACTCTAAAGAGAAACAGAATCTTGCAGACAGTTTAAAGTTAAAGAAGTTCGTCTCAGAATGCTGATGGATCTCAGCATATACATGAATCAACTCTGACTTCAAGGATTTAGTCAACGACAGTTTTGACATTGCACGATCATAAGAAATTATAACCGGTGTCAAATAAATCAAACCAAACGTGGACAGTTTAAAAAACTGTCGAATATAAAATAACAACGTGCTTGGTTTTCTGTTACAGCAAACAATACACCAAGCTTTGAAGAGGCAAATGCTTATATTTAGTCCACGAAATACTTCATCTCAAAAGCTTTCGATTTTTTTTTTAATAAATACCAAACATCACAATAATATAAGCATGCAGTTAAAAACGCAGCTGATCGCTGTAAACCTAAGAATTACGAACACATTGGACTAACAATAACATACTCCATTTTTTTAAAAATAAATTCACTGTTTGCCGGTCAAACTCATAGTTCTATTAAAAGTTGTCCTCCCCTTTTTATGGAAAGGATTTGCATCAACTTGCTCCACACTTCCAATACATCTTGATATCTTAAGGTAAGACCACGTCTACACGACCCTCAGCTCTCACCTTTTCAGCACAAACCCCGCCCTGCTAGCTATGGTGACAGAGCTCTGTCAAATTTATAATCCTCGCCTATAAAATTCACTGACCACCAATAATGGGTTGGACTAACTTACATATGTTTCTACTCAGTTAGCAACTCGGCAATACACAAACTTCGATCACGCAGACTGTTTACAAATTCTCTGTGTGAACCATCATATAGTTTTTTTCGGAAATTAATCAGTTGGAAATGAGATTCGTTAACAAGAATATTAAAGCAGTATTAATCACACAGAATGACGACCTTCATCGTTTTACGACCAATAATACTTATTATATAAAAACGCTAAATATGGCCAGATGTAACATGGAAACTATCCAAACCATGTAACAGACCATTAGCAGATTATGTTCGTTTTCGCAATATAATTAAAAAAATCTGTAATTCTGGAAAGTTAACAAAGGATCAGGGTATGCTTTGTAGTTATTTGAGACAACAAAAACACATTTTTGTGAAGAGTGGTTTTGGGATTGATTGTGCTGGAACTTACTCCAAGTATGGGCTATTTGGTATTCATTGTACGATCTTCACTGTCTTTATCAACTTATCCCCCTAAAAAATCCGAAAGGGTTTGTTTACATCTCTTTCAACGATATGATCTGATTTGATGTTTGTCGTCTCTGTGTAAACTGCATCGTTTTCAATTGAGGGGGGGGGGGGGAGGGTAATAAGCACATTAGAGGTCACACGTTGACAAACATTAGGTCTTTATAAACAAGGTGCTACAACATTACTTAGTTTGCTTAATATGGTGGTGCGTGAATTAGCCTTTTTGAGATATGGCAGACGCTGTGATGACTATGAGTGCACTGTTTGGCCTGGGTGTATGCAGACAGATTTACCCAATCCAAATAGTGCACTCGTAGTGTGTCCACCATATATCTCAAATGGGCTAATGGGTTTGAAAACGTAAATTCATTCCAGAAACATGAATAGCCTGTTTTGAAAACTTGATCCACTTGGAGAAAATATCTTGTGTAAAGTTAAACGTTTTGCATTTTGATTGCAGAAACAGTAGCATACAGAATAGCCTGTCCAATTTTCATAGGATAATCTGCTCCACTTAATGGAGAAAACGACGTGTAAATAAAGTTAAATTGTTTGGTGTTTGGTTCGTTTGTTAAAATGCTTAACAGCAAAATCTATATTAAAGGATTTCAGACGGCAAACTTCACATGTCAAAACTGTATTTGTACAAACTTGCGATCAACTTTAAGCTTGTAAATTTGCATTTCTTTTTTTAATAATATGACAATTATCTTGTACATTAATAATAAAAAGTATAACTGTGTATTTAACAAACTAACACTGCAGCTAAAGCAAATAACAATATTTGTACGGACTTGATGAATGGCTGTAACACATACACGACGGTTAAAGCCGTTTATCGGCCTATACGTGCGTTTATATGGGTTAGTTTCGTTCAAAATTTTTTTAAAGTGTATGACAAACTCCATGGTTAAGCAACCTTGTGGCACAAATTAACAGCAACATTTAAATAGTTGACATTTCAACGAAATCAACACAATCGGAGTTGATAAATCCAGTTGGTGAAAGTAATAAAAGGAAACTATTTCAGCACCAATCTAACGTGTTATGACTCACTGTAAACGTGTGTCAAAGTTAATATAATTTACATCCATATTAACATTACTACGGAGTTACCTCTTTTAGTTGTTAATGTCTTGATCTTGGTTTTAGTTATCTTTTTTTTTAATTACTTTTTAAATTTGGTTACAATTTATTTGTATTATTCTTCTTATGTTTTTATATTGTTAATCTTCTTTTCATTCGTCTCTTTTGTGTGAGGTTGGTTCCTGCATTGATCGTTCCAGTCATAATTCTGATCGAAACACTTGTCTTAATAGATCGATTTATTTACAGACTAAAAGGACACCGTTTGATAAACATTTGTTTTGTAGATCAACGTTTATGACTTACCTTCTAGTTGATCTTCGCCGTATTTACCCGGTTCCTTTGCCTGTAAAAATAAAAATGTGTAATTGAAAATAAAATTAAATTTATACAATATATTAACAATAAAAATTATCTTGAACTTTTACTACACTTTACTCAATATAGATTTTTATTGATTTAAAATGACATATTTATAAATATAACACAAAAACCCTAAATCAATGTAAGTTTCGAATTGCTAACAATTTTCGAAGAACTTAAAAAAACAACAACCTGGAACTACAATGGAACAAGTTAAATTAAGTACACATGAGTCAGGACAGTGAGTGAAATGTTAACAGCGGTCTCTAATAGACCACATAGCAAGGGAAGTGTGGAGGTAGAATTTAGGTTGATCATGGAAGGATGAAAAAAAAGCAAGAAGACATCTAGGAAGATTACTCAAGCAATTCTTCATCACCAGGAAAATTAAAAAAACTTGACATCATAATAGACTACACTTACCATTGTTGCGAAGTTGTCTTTCGGAGTCTTGTGCTGAAGAGGATTACTGGGAGGGTTTATGCCACAAAGGTAAAGCCCTGACGGATCGTAGCGTCGTAAAGAACCGAAAAGATCCCAGACAGACGACGGCAAACGAGGGGCAACCTAAGATCAGCGCCGAGGACTGCAGTGCATTCTGGGATGTCCGGTATGTCTGGAATCTCTGGTATGAAATCCTTTCCCTTGGAGATGGACTGTACCATTCCATTTATGGGGTATAGGTTGTGGTTTGAGCAAAGGTGAACATAGTCATTTGAAATGTTATCCGTGCTTTGGGATCAGCATGGGGCAACTCCTTAAAGGAGCTGCTGACTTCCTTTTAAAACAAAGTTACCCTTGATGAAAATATCAAGTTTAATACTAAATGTAGAAAGACTTGCCAACCCTTGCAAAGAGACAAACTTAACAAAAATGCAGTATCGAAATCAATCCTTGGAACAAAACGGCACAATTTGTCACATTAATTACCAAATATGGCTTTCAGAACATGTTCTTTGTAAGAAAGGTGCTAAATATCACACTCGTGACATGTGTTTCTCTTTGGCCAGTTTTGTATATACTGTACACTTAGTTTGAAAACAAACAAGAGGACTCTATGCGCAAGTGCTAATAAGCGAACATCTACAATTTTAACCTTTCCTGATGAGCAAACATCATGCATCATGGCAGTGTAAGGTGACAAGATTAATGCATTTTGTCAACAGCGGTATGGATTACAAGCTATATCAGTTCATTCATAGCACAATGGGTTGCCAAGCAAACATAAAAACCTTTCTAAATTAACACCATTGACCTCATGAATTTTGTATGGCAGCCAAACTATAGTATCAATGATACATCAACTTAGATAAATAGGCACAAACACAAAAACGTGTTGCCCTCTAGTGATCTATTGTTGAAAGGGTCAGTGGAGACGGGATGTTTTTTGATGCTTTTATTATTTTTTACCTTTTTCTTGATTCTCCTAATAGGCCATATTTTTGACAGCAAGAGGGCGCAATACTAATTCCATTTTGAAAGTACAAAAATATTTCAAAACATTAAACATGCAAATTTTCCAAGCAAATATCTTACACTGATTACATTGTAAAAACTGTCAGTACAAAAACTCAAAAGATGTATGTTAACTGCTTTATTAGAAGTCAACATTAATTGCATCTGGTTTACCACACTATTTCTATGGTTTGACCCCAATCTACCCCAAAGGGCGCCCTCTTTCAGTCAAAAATAAGGCATACTGAAGTTAAACAGCGTGGGGAAAAAATAGATAAAAGATAATAAAGCACACAGGATAATGATGTTTTTTCCCCACTAAGATTTAGAAGCATGGATGAGTATACACAAAGATACTACAAAAAAGAATAATAAAAAAATAGGACACTCTATTCAGAAACATGAAACGCAAAATTGGGGCGCCCGCTGACGTTTGGAAGGTAAAACCAAAGATCTTTTACGTAATAAGTAGGACCTACTAAATGGAAACACTTACGCCAAACGATCCCACCAACTAAAAAAGGTGAAGGCAGATCGACAATTTGGTGTTCGGCAATGTGTCAATAATCCTTGCAAAATTGACACACGGGGAAGGGCGCAAACACGCGGTTGGTAGGTATAAAGGCTTTACATCTGCTACCGTGCAAAACAGCACATTATCAACATTATCAGCACTTGTCGGAATGAGGCTTTCAGGATGTATTAACTATTATGTGGTCAACAGTTTTCCGGTTTTCAGGGTTGAACATATTTATTGAAGACAACCAGACGCCAGTTGTCTACTTTTGGAACGGGCTTTGCCGTACTCTTTTAAAATTTTCGATTGACATATTTTACTCTATTCGATTGAAACTAGGAACAAACTGCAAAGATTTGTCCCTGGCCACAATCGAAAAGAGCGAGTTTCAATCTAATTAGAGTGATTTGCAACCTAACTATTTAAAAGAGAGTAGTCAAACAAACGCGCTGTTATACAGCAATTATTATATTCAGTTTATTGCAGAATGTTGCTTCACCCTACCCTCCCTTTATTTTATTATTTTAAATTTTCTTTGGTCAATTTGACAGCGGGCACGTGACCCGTAGGGCCACCCCTGTATAGACCATGTTACCTGTGACATCACATGTTTACAAAAGAGCCACAGAACCTGGACTTCCTGCAGGCAGGATTTGTACACGGCTCAATGGGAAAATACTTTAAATCTTTCATTTTATGGAGATTGCACTGTCCGATTGTCATCAACTTTGGATATGAAGGAAAGGGGCACATCTCACAACTAGTTCAGCTCTCATTTAATAGCCATTGAATTTATGTGGAAATTATGATACAAAATGTAAAATTTCTCATATGTCCCATGCAGTATCTTGCCTGCCAGTAATTGCCCTGGAATGTACAAGGTCACTCTTTTGTAAACAAGGGTCACATGGTCTATAGAGAACTATAGAAAGACAGATAAATTCACAAATAAAACGATTGACAAACTAAGAAACACAGACGTGTCTCCATTCAAAGGAACTTATTTAAAGTCCGGCCAATATTCCCCAAACACTATGCAGCGTAACATGGCTTCGGAGGGCGCACGGTGCGCAGCCACTTTGACACCTCAAGCAAGACCTTTTACATGCACCTCTCAAAATTTTGCAAATATAAAAACTATAATTCCTACTATGTCAAACTATATCACCACCAGGCCCATTCTAGAAAATGATAACTTCGGAGTGTAAACTGCAAATCATTCATTACATTAAGCTGCAAACTAATTTTAACGCACACAACGTGCCCATCTACACGGGTGCCGCGCTATGCGCGGCACCCCGCTAGTCCCTTTAATTACTAGGAAAACTGCATTATTTTCTGAACATGGTGTATTCTGGTTTACTCGACCTTTCACATCAAATATAATATGAGGAAATAAAATTAATTTTAAAGGATAGGCGATCAAGTTTTTCGAGAAAATTGAAACTAACAGTTCCGTTCCCCTGGTTATTTTTCACTGGGAGTACGAAGTATCACTGCACAGAGTAATGTTTCCTTATTGAAGAGGTAACAAAAGTAAAAACCCCGTTTTTCATATGGATACTCATATCATTTCATCATAACTTAAAGTATAATTTTCTGGTAGCATCCTACTTTTCTTGATAGTATTGGTGGCAAGAAAAAAGAACATGAGGTCGAAGAAATACATCAGATTGCAATGATGGCAACAATCAAAATGGCCCCGGTCGCTACGCCGCTGTCCACAACTAACGTCACCATTACGTAATACAATTACCGAGCTTTTGACTTTACAAAGATTATTTATTTCAAATCAAAATACACAGTGAGATGTTAAAACGTTCCACAAGGATTCTGTATCGTTTGACGTGAAGCGGTATATTTCCCTATCTTTTCGAGTAAGACACGTATGCTGTCACGATTTATTTTTGAGTAAGACACGTATCCTGTCACGATTTATTTTTAGATGTTTTTTTTTTCTCCTGAGACTTTGCCAACAGTTAGCGGCTTATGCTTTGGTGAAATAAACCACCGACACAATAGGCCCAACCACTATTCTCGACTCAAGTATTTACAGCAAATTAAACCGAAAAATAGTTATTATAACATTAACAAATATTACCTAGCTCAGCTCCGATCAGTTCGTGTAGCCTATATATGATTGATTGATTGTCACTTTGGCTTTTTTTTAAATTTTAATTTCAGTGTTTTTTTTAACTGTTTTTATAAACTTCGTGTGAATTTTAATGAAATGTTAACTCCTTGTACATTGAAACTCTATTGGCCTTTGAGCCACTTGTTTCAATTTAATTTTAAACGAATAAATAAATAAACAAGAAATATGATTACATAGAATCGACCCAAAACGTGTACCCTTAAACACCCCTTAACGCTTATACCTGTGAATAATTATATGTAATTTGTCTTGTTAATTAATTGCTTTGAAGAATTTCAATATATGTTGGTGCATTGTAGGTAGGTTTTTAAAATAAACCACTTAATATTATGTTAAAGTTAAGCAAAAGGCGTATACAAATAAAAATACGTTATTTCCTGCCGTCGGTTTTGTGCTGAGGGATGGTGGGACTTAAAACACGGTCAAATATCACAAACTGCAGAGACTATAGGTGCTATTTTCTAGAAGAAAACTTGATTAAAACAACATGCTGAGTGAAATAACATTTCTCAATAATTGTCTCGAAAAACTGTAGCTGGAAATGTATAAATACAACTATTATTAAATAGGCTATGTATACATAATTATTATTATAACATACCTCTCCCTGGTTCTTTATCCTGATTGGCTGAAACACGGTCACGTGGGGCGAACTAATATAGCCTAGTGCATGAAATCTGCACCACGCGCTTCATTTGGGGGAAATAGTTCGCAAAGCGGGAAATAGTTTCCAAAACCCCAAAACTATTGACTGGTAAACAGCGCCCGTAAAACCGTGCGTCCTGAAAATATTTTTTTTTCACATGGCATTTTTGACTGAGGTGTGTTCGGACAATAGTGCACGTCTATGCACACCTCGGGCCCTGTGAGTGACCAGGAGAGGGTCCTCACAGGCCCTCGGGGTTCATAGACGCGCACTATTGCCCTCATTGCCAGTCCATATGTGTATACTATCAAGGAGAATTGGCCCCCTGTAAAAGACACAATATTATGCTGAAAAAGGGGGTTTAGAGAGATTGTAACCAACAATCCCTGCCAAAATGCTTGGGCGACGTGACAATAAACATACCCTCTCCTCGCGTCCCTCGAATCTCGATCAATGTTGCTAACCCCATCAGCTGGAGCAAAGACCGCGCAATGAGAGCCAATATTGACCGGGGGGCAGGAGCCGTGGGCCCTGTAGGGCCATGGGCCCATCACAACGAGATATGACCGGGATCGTAGACAAAAGTGTCTCCTGATTTGACGAGTTTTCACAATTTTGGTTGCATAAATATGTTTTTAATTTTTTTTTTTTTATAAACGAGATGATTAAAATGTGTGTTCTCTTCCAAGTAGCAATGATGGCGTCATCCAATTAACCCTGCAGCGCTGATAAGGAAAAGGAACACTAACATGATTTTCAAGAAGTGGAAAGCATTACAAACGTACGATACAATCGGAAAGGTGAATGTAGCGAGACCTGACACTGTTGCTGGCATTTTTGGAGTAATAGTGATGGACAAAAATAGGAGTATGGTGTTTAGTTTGCGTGTATCCCAATAAGTTTTTCCAGCCCAAGTAGCGCTCTCTTAATCATTGTGTCCACCATATTTGGGCGTATACAACGTTTTTATTTCTGTGGCTGGGCCCAATCCGGACCGACACTATTTTCTGCTTTAAAAAAATGTTTACCGCCGATCCTATCTCGAGGACTCCTAAAAAGATTGTTTTAGTGATTACAAAAATGATTAGTAGAAACAAAATCAGCCACCACCTGCGCACACTTCACATGAAAGCGCAATGTCACACTTCAGGAAGTACAGGTGCTCGTAAAAAGGAAAGCCTTTATCTCAAAAAACGAAGCGAGCTTTATTTAGTCACACTTCGCCAGAGGGGACCCCGGTCCAACTTGCTGTATGCCGACGTCAGGGACCTAGTCTGTCTCTTATCTGTTTTCAGGGGCTCTGGCAGCCCAGCAACGGGTATGGGCACTCGGGTCACTGTTGCCTTACCCTGTGACTTCCCATCAGCCTCGGTAGCAACTTCAAACGGGTCCTCGGTTTTCTCAGAGCCATCAGGACCCGCGGTGCCACCAATCCGCGCGGGCTCTTCAGAATGAGTTATCTTAGGTTCAAAAGAAGGCAGCTCCAAGATAAAGTAAGTGGGCGGGGGTGATTCTTCGGTCAGGTGCCAATCACACTTCTCAGCGGGTGTGGTTTCGCTGACTGAGCAGTTCCCCCCGTCTGAAGTAGTTTTAAACACGGCATCTGGAGAGTCCATATCCACATATCCTGTCGATCTGGTACGGTCGACAGATGCTTTCTCGGTGATTGTGTTTTCGTCATCTGAGCACGGGTCCTTCCCGTCTGAACCATGAGTAGTTTTAAGCACGGCATCGCATGGATAGTCCATATCCACATATCCTGTCGATCTGGTACGGTCGACAGATGCTTTCTCGGTGATTGTGTTTTCGTCATCTGAGCACGGGTCCTTCCCGTCTGAACCATGAGTAGTTTTAAACACGGCATCTGGAGAGTCCATATCCACATATCCTGTCGATCTGGTACGGTCGACAGATGCTTTCTCGGTGATTGTGTTTTCGTCATCTGAGCACGGGTCCTTCCCGTCTGAACCATGAGTAGTTTTAAGCACGGCATCGCATGGATAGTCCATATCCACATATCCTGTCGATCTGGTACGGTCGACAGATGCTTTCTCGGTGATTGTGTTTTCGTCATCTGAGCACGGGTCCTTCCCGTCTGAACCATGAGTAGTTTTAAACACGGCATCTGGATAGTCCATATCCACATATCCTGTCGATCTGGTACGGTCGACAGATGCTTTCTCGGTGATTGTGTTTTCGTCATCTGAGCACGGGTCCTTCCCGTCTGAACCATGAGTAGTTTTAAACACGGCATCTGGATAGTCCATATCCACATATCCTGTCGATCTGGTACGGTCGACAGATGCTTTCTCGGTGATTGTGCTTTCGTCATCTGAGCACGGGTCCTTCCCGTCTGAACCATGAGTAGTTTTAAACACGGCATCTGGATAGTCCATATCCACATATCCTGTCGATCTGGTACGGTCGACAGATGCTTTCTCGGTGATTGTGCTTTCGTCATCTGAGCACGGGTCCTTCCTGTCTGAACCATGAGTAGTTTTAAACACGGCATCTGGATAGTCCATATCCACATATCCTGTCGATCTGGTACTGTTGACAGATGCTTTCTCGGTGATTGTGTTTTCGTCATCTGAGCACGGGTCCTTCCCATCTGAACCATGAGTAGTTTTAAGCATGGCATCTGGATAGTCCATATCCACATATCCTGTCGGTCTGGTACGGTCGACAGATGCTCTCTCGGTGATTGTGGTTTCTTCATCTGAGCACGGGTCCTTCCTGTCTGAACCATGAGTAGTTTCAAACACGGCATCAGGATAGTCGACATCCACATATCCTGTCGATCTGCCACGGTCGACAGAGGCTACGATGGGAGTGTTAAGACCCGATGATCTTACTTGTTGAGGTGGTGTAGAGAAGCTTGGCAACTCAGCTGAAGACGCACTATGTCCTAAAGTGACCAGGTCATTGATCTCCTCGTATGTTCCTTCGTAAGATCCAGCTGTATTGGGAACTTGTAATGGACGCTCCTGCCGTTTCAGTCCGCCGCCGCTGGCCGAGCGTGAGTTCTCACCCTGATCCAACTTTGGGTTATATTCAACATAGCCCTCTCGCGTTAAAGGTACCACTCGTGGAGACGCAGGTACCGGGGGCACCACTGGAACGATTATTCGGTTGCTTCTTCCCCGAGTCCCCGCTAATATCTCATCTTCATACGTCTGATTGCTAAAACCACCTTTCAGAAAAGGAAAAGAATAAACAAATGAATGCAAAGAATTTACAGACTGTCGTGAACTAATCAATCTTCTTGTAAAAACGGGGAGGTAGACAGGGTGTCAAGGAAGGGTATGCCATCATACAAATCTCTACAAATCGCTACCCATCACTAATGAGATCTAGAAATGTCACCCGAATACCAACCGGATGTTTGTTTGGAAATTACCTGTCCTGACCTGACCTGTGACGTCAGCTCGGTGTTGCAGGGGTCCTCGTTTAATCTCAACTCCCATGTAACCCTCGTCGTCCCAGTTAACACTAAAATGATCAAACCATACGAAAATAAAGTAGCGCTTACTTGAAATCATCGAATGGTCGTTGACCGTGAAAAGTTTGCACATCACGCGGGCCGTGTTCCAATTAGCGGCTGAGGGTAGCAGTAGCCGCAGCAGTAGCCACAGCCGCCAATTCGGACACGGTCGTTATTGTGCGATCAGGGAATCAATATGGAGTTTGGTCAAAGATACTAGAAACACAAGATAGGACACTTGTGCCGTTTTGCACGGTAGCAGATGTAACGCCTTTATGCCTACCAACCGCGTGATGGCGCCCTTCCCCGTGTGTCAATTTTGCAAGGATTATTGACACAATTTATTGCCGACCACCAAATTTTCGATCTGCCTTCACCTTTTTTAGTTGGCGGGATCGTTTGGCGTACGTTTTTCCATTTAGTAGGCCCTACTTATTACGCAAACGATCTTTGGTTTTACCTACCAAACGTCAGCGGGCGCCCCAATTTTGTGTTTCATGTTTCTGAATAGAGTCAGTGTCCTATCTTGGTTTTGCAGTATCTGTGTGGATTGGTGTCCTTCCCCACACACAAGGAAGAGATGTCCAAGTCAACTACCCGTGCCTGTGTACTCGTACCTTGCACATAGGAGTCATCCACCTGGATGGAACCTTCTCGAATTGTGTAGACTGTATTAGACTGCTCACTTCATTGCACCCGATACAGTTGTTCTCGCTACAAAAGCTCAATCAGGACTTTGTATTTTGAGTCGGCCTCAAAAGTGCTACCACTTCCATTTCTTGTGACCATCATGTACCTAGCATAAAGGCGCACTAGTGATGGCACAGGGTTCGTCATCAACTCTATACTTCGTCTGGGGGGGGGGGGGGGAAACGTTTACGATGAATCATAAACTTAAACTTACCCTTGAAAGTGTGGCCTGTCGCGCCGCTGACCTCGGCATAAGACGACGAGGATAGTGAGTGTGATCAATGCGAGGAAGCCGATACCAATCCCGATGCCGATAAACTGGCCGTTCGGTCCCCCATCACCATGTGTCCCTTGCGTACCTACACGTTAATGTAAAGTTAACGGTTAGATGGTTGTTTGGGATAACTTTCGAAAGGATATTGACCGAATCGACGCTACATATTCATACCATCTTTGAATCAAGATGATTATGGTATTGTTGAAGTTTGACAAACTTTTATAGCCAACGGGTTCATTTACTCTCTTTAGATCAAGATAAAGTAAGACATTCGTGAAGTTTGACAATTCTTAGCTAAAGGTTGTTTACTTTCTTTGAATCAATATTAGGTATGACATTACCAAACAAAAATACAAAACGGGGGTCGTCACACTATATTACTATATTAACCATTATTTACATGTAACAAAACCATTATTTAATAAAATAATCATTGTTTAGAAATAACCATTATTTATATATAACAATTATTTATATAATATCAATTAAAAATGTCTAACAATTACCCCTAGTTGTAGTAGCTTTGGTGGTCATTGTCGAATCAGTGGACGAAATTCCGTTGTCATTGGTGGGATCCAATCCGCTTCTGCAAGAGAAAGATACTGCGCATGTCACAAACGGCGAATGAGTGGATTGTGCCTTTGATGACAAACATGTAATAATATGGTACTAATGAGAAAGATATTTCGGCCATTGACCCAATTCACCTGACGTCATCATCACAATAATCTTAGTTACGCCAATCTGGAAGTCAAAGGCCCTTTTCGAATCCCGGGCTTCGGCTCAGGCTAGCTTGGCCCCGCGGTTGTTTTGACAATTGCGCGTGCTTTGCGGACGCGCTCAGGGCTTCAGACGAGAGGACGGAGCCTGAAGCCGAATCCAAAGCCGAAGCCGTGGATTCGAAAAGGGCCAATGTCTCCCTGCGTTCATAGTGTAGTGCCATTGATCTCCATTTTTGACTTCTGGATTGGTGAGCGTGGACAGTCGCCGCGTGTGACGTGCGTGCAAGGGATCAACAGGGTCAACGCAGATTTGTCGTATGAAAAATATAGGTAGAATAACAAGCAACGGCAGCCATTTTGACAATTTTGAAAATTGCTTTTCATTCTACCAGTATTTTTCAAAGACAAATCTGCGATGCCCTATTGCCAATATCTTTCTCACTGTATACTCTGAAAATACAATACAATAACACGTTATTGTCCCTGTATTCCTTGGCCTTCTACATAAAAAACACACAAAAAACAAACAAACTAAAAAACAAACAAACAAACGCCGAAATACATAGGAAACAGTTGTAAAAGACAACAAACATGTACAAACAGTTACCAAGTTTTGGGGGTTTTCAGGCAATGTACAGAACTAGCTGATTCTCACCCCTTTTGTAAGAAAGGACAAGTAAAACTTCATCATCTCAGTATTTAAAGATAAATTGACATCCAAAATGGACATCAGTTTGTGTCTACACCACAATCTTAAAAAGTATTGGGCAAAAGACCCGTTACCAGGGTGACCAAGCAAGATCCGGAATATGAGTCGAAAACACAATACTGACCCGGTTTCCTGGTCACGGAGAGGTGGAAAGCGGGTCAGGATGACCCTCAGAATGGGTCAGCCCCGTGCGTTCCTTCAACGGGTCAATTCTGACCTAGGACCTTGAGTGCACCCATATCCCACGGACCAAAAAACACACACACAATTATAAACGCTCTAGGAATAAAGGTAGAAAGGAGATGGGAGGGGAGGGGACAGAGAGAGAGAGAGAGAGAGAGAGAGAGAGAGAGAGAGAGAGAGAGAGAGAGAGAGAGAGAGAGAGAGGGGGGGGGGGGGGGGTTCACTACACACTTACCCATAATCCTCATTATCTTTAGAACACTGCGGCAGTGTTACTTCACATGTCGAACTTCCACTGTGCTCGAGGGTACAAGCTGGTGGTATAAAATCATGTGGGACAAAAAGGGTAAGTTTGGGAATTTACTCAAACGGATACCAGTCGAAAAAACCTAACTACACCAGCTCCGAGTATGAGTACCGAGGACTTTATATATCATATAAAAAATAAAAAAGGTATAATGAGGTATGAAACATTTATTGTTTTTGGCTTAAAATTTCTTGATGACAATGTGTCGATACCTATCTTCAAACATGAATACATCAAAGACGACTAATTTTACTTTTTCTAAAGCTTTTTTTGATATTAAGTAGCCTATCGAAGAGAGAAAAAAATACTTTCAATCTGAAAGCTGACGGAGTATAATGTCATGTCAGCACTCAATCCTCCGGGGAAATATTTATATCTATATTTGCTGTCAACGTCGAGAAAAGAGCATTTGAGGAACCCCAAAAATCAATGTTGCTTGTTTCAATTAACCGTAGCCATCGAAACGAGCACGTGTGTAAACCCCTGACAAAATATTAAGTGGTTTCGTTGTTGTCACTATTAAAACATAAGTACCTAGTTTGTCACAGGTGTTCTGTATTGTAGTGTGTCTGTTTTTTAAACTAGGGTAGATTCAAAGGTGCATATAAAAGAGCTCCCATTTACCAATAATGTGTGCCATAGTTCGCTACTCAGTTTGTTTTTGCTTTGACGGTCCAAAATGTTTATCTTTTTTCTTTTAATTAGCCGTATTTTTAGACAGCAAGAGGGTGCAATAATAATTCCATTTTGAAAGTACAAAAACATTTCAAAGCAAGAAAAAATAAATATTTACCAAGCAAATTTCTTACATACACTGATTACATTGTAAAACTGTTAATAAAAAAACCCTAAAAAGTTGTATAATGACTGCTTTATTAGAAATCTAACAGACCGATTGCGCAACCCGCGTCACGTGACCTATTGTCGGTATTACGTGTAAACACACACGACGTCCTCCTTAGAAAAATCATGCGGTACGGTACATGATGATTGTTGCATTTGATTATTCGATCGAGGTTTTTCTAGTCTCGAAATCTGTAAAAAATATTCCAGAGTTTGTACCAGAGACCTTCGAGTGGCTGAATAAAGCCTGCAAGGACAGTTCCAGCAAGTCTTGGAAATTCTACAAGTAACAGTGCATGATGTGCACTAGTGCACGATCGGAACGTTTGGGCCAGACGACCGCGATCACACACGTTTCAACACAAGAATTTCAAAGTTTTGAAGCTAAATCATCCCAAGAAATTGCTTTTCAAAACTGTGTGATTCCTTTGCCTATTTGAAAGTTCGCAAGGCAAGGTATAAATGCTCACATTTCCAACAATCTCCCCCCCCCCTTTTTTTTTTACAGTGATTTAGGCCTACATTACAAACAACATAACAGGCGGGTGGCTACATAGTCGTCCGACGCCGGTAGTGCATAACTCAAAATAAACCTCTTTTGTAGTAGAATACTGGTAGTATATGAAACAGTATTGTGATTATCAATGTCAAAAACATACAACTTTAATAAAAATTGTAGAGTCTTACTAGACATACGGATTAAACCAATACTATAGACGAATTCAATCTTATGTGCATCAACATGTGTCTTTATTCCGTTCCTCGGTTTTCCACCCCTTTCCATGTACTCTTACACGAGGCCAACTCATTTGCATAAATGTATAACATTACATGTATTACAGTGTGATCACGTGAACACTACATTCTCTCCTTTCTTAAAATAACAAACCCTTAGTTAAACTGGAAAGTAAACGCACAGTATCAAACTTTAACTTTTAACAACATCATCAAGTTTAAACAATGTTAACCATTTAACAAAACAATTGTGTTTCTTTTAAAATACAGTAGTCCATACTATGACTTATCATATTAGACTTAGACCGGGATATTGCAAATTTTATGTTGGTGAGATATTTAAAACTATCCCAGAAAACATTTGTTACTTATCTTGTATCTCCTCTGGTAAACAATATTTACCCTTACAACCTGTGCTTACTGCTTATAACACATACTTTAAGTTTTATCTAAACATCCATTACAAAATCATCAAAACGCTTAGGGAGACAGTTTCTCGTTGTACGAACTGCCCTTGGTGAACCTAGCATTGGACTTGAGATGGAGACTTGTGGGTCTACAATGTCTCCACTAATATCCTCATTCTGTATTGGATCTTCGATACTCTCCTGACTAGTGTCAGACTCTGTTTGCTGGTATTTCTTTACATGAGTGCTATTTCTTTTGTATTTCACTCCCTCTGGAGATTCAACAGTGCAACTGTTACCCTGTTTCTCCACTAATGTGTATGGCACTGCATGAAATGGTGTACTCATTTTGTTTTGTTGACTTTGCTTCACCAGTACAGCATCTCCCTTTTTCAGATCACTTTCTTCTGCTCTTCTTTTGTTATCTACATACAACTTATTTTTGTGTTTCATCAGAGCATCTCTGTCTTGAACTTCCTCATCATTTCTGTACTCTAACTCCTCTATTTGTGGCAATTTTGTTCTGAGTTTTCGCCCAAACATTAACTCAGCTGGGGACACACCTGTAGTGCTATGAGGAGTTGTTCTGTACGCAAACATGTATGACCGGATTTCCCTTTTCCAGTCCTGTGACTGAGCATGAGCTATTCTAATGCGCTTCATCAGCGATCTGTTTTGTCGTTCAACTTCACCATTTGCTGCAGGGTGCAGAGGTGTCACTAATCTATGGTTAATACCATTTTCATTTAAGTATTCCTTGAACACTTCTGACCTGAACTGTGGGCCGTTGTCCGAGGTAATTGACCTTGGTAGCCCATAACGAGAGAACATATTCTCCAGTGCATTCACAATCTTAGCTGTTGTAGTATCTTTCATAATTTCTACTTCATAAAATCTACTGTAATAGTCTACCACAACAAACACATAGTGTTTTGATGGGAGAGGTCCCAGTAGGTCAATGGCCAAGTCCTGCCAAGGACCCGTAGGCATTTGCGTTGGATGCAATGGTTCTGGGTTGGGCATCGCACTTACTAGTTGACATCCATGACATGATCGAACTAATCTCAAAACATCTTTATCCATGTTTGGCCACCACACTTTACTTCTCAACCTTTGTTTTGTGCCTACTATGCCCAAATGACCACGATGTGCTAATTCTACACATTTTGTACGTAACGTCTTAGGTATGACTAATCTCGTTCCTCTCAACACCAGGTAACCGATTGAACTCAACTCATTCCTGATTGGAAAATAATTAACACTGGATTTATCAAAATCACCTTTCGCTAGACACTTTCTAACTTTGATCAATTCTGCATCGTCCTTTGATGCTTCTTCCACTTCACGTGTAGTTAAAGCTTTGGGTGTTGCCTGTTCTGCAACAAACTTAACATACTCCTCAGCTTTATTTGCTAGTGTGTTTGGTTTATCAGCTACATTGCTTTTTACCAACCTTGACAACACATCTGCAATGTTTTGTGGCCCAGGTGCATATCGAATTGTATATGTGAATGGCATTAATCTTAACACCCATCTCTCAATTCTGGCATTTGGTTTTGACTTTGGCCCATACAACACTTCTAGTGGTTTATGATCTGTGATCAATTCGAAATTCAATCCATATAGATATATCTGAAATTTCTCACATGCCCACACAACGGCAAGTGCTTCTTTCTCAGTAGTAGAGTACCTTGTCTCCACATCACTTAATGTCCTACTGGCATAACTAATGACTCTAGTTTCCCCTTCATATTCTTGAAGTAACACAGCCCCTAAACCAACATTACTTGCATCCGTAACAAGTTGTGTACGTGTAGCATCAAGACGGTAATACCCTAATGTCTCAGTCTTAGTTAGGCAATCCTTCAACACATCAAAACTGTTTTGTTGTTCTTTGCCCCATGTGAACTTCTCATTTTTTCTAGTCAGCCTACGCAATGGTTCAGCCACAGTGGCCAAATTTGGAATGTATCGTGCTGAGAAATTCACAAGTCCCAGAAAACTCTTGATTTCGGCTGCATTGTTGGGGGGTCTTGCCTCTTTCATGGCTTTGATTCTCCCCTCTGTGGGCTCAACTCCGTTTTTGGATAACACATGACCCATGAACGTAATCTTTGTCAAACCAAACTGACACTTTTCCTTATTTAAGGTCAAGTTCTTTTCCTTCAGTCTCTGCATGACTTTCACTAGTCTTTCATCGTGCTCTGCTTGGTTTTTTCCATGAACAACAATATCATCTGATATGTTTTGAACTCCTTCACAATCATGTAGTACCTGAGCTATTACTTGCTGGTACTTCTCTGGTGCTGCACTTATGCCAAACATCAATCGTGTATACCTATACAGGCCTTTATGGGTTACAAACGTTGTGATTTCTCGTGAATCTTCTTCCAATTCTATCTGGTGATACCCATACTTCATATCTAACTTACTGAAAACTTCACTACCATTCATATTGTACAAAATCTCATCAACAGTAGGAATAGGATGCCTTTCTCTGATTATGGCCTTATTGGCTTGTCGCATATCAACACACAGTCGAATATCGCCATTTGGTTTGGGTACAACAATCACTGGGCTTACCCACGAAGTTGGGTGATTAACTTTCTCTATTATACTTAGTGACTCTAATTCATCTAGTTTGTCACTGACCTTCTCTCTTAAGGTGTATGGTACCCGGTACATGTGTTGTGCCACTGGTCTAACCTCTTTGTCAATGTGCAACTTCAGCTTATGGTCCTTCAACTTTCCTACCCCTTGAAAACATTCTGGATAACTATCTATCACTTCTCCAGCCACAAGGTTTACACCAATCTTAAGCACACCCAGTTCAACACTTGTATCTTTACCTAGAAGTGCAGGCCCTTTACTTTCTGTGACATAAAAATCTGCTTCTACTTCAGTGTCTTCATGACTCATACCATCAACTTTAATTTTGGTTACAAATTTACCAAGAACCTTTAATGGATTTGTTGATCCATATGCATACAACTTCTTATTACTTCTTTCAGATTTACACTGAATTCTTTTACCTTTCAATTCCTCCCACAGACTTTTGTCAATGATATTTACTGAAGCTCCACTGTCAATGATAACATCTACTGGTATGCCCTGCCCCAAACTTACTTTGATCTTTTCCTCTTTATTACTTCCCACCATGCCTACATGGAATGCAAATTCAGTGTCACTACCAGTTTCAGTGTCTTCTTGCACTGTGTGAACTTTTCCTCTTGGTTTATTTCCTCCGGTTCCATTCCATTTTTGTCCTTTGTTATTTCTCCATTTGGCATCCTTTTGCTCGTAATTGTCTTTTCTGTTTTTGCTCGTCTGGGTCTTGCAAGCAACTCCATAATGTCCGCGATTTCCGCATTTGTTGCACACCGCATTTCGGGCTGGACACTCCTGATCACGGGCATAATGTCCTCTGTGTCCACAACGGAAACACTGATCACCGTTGGCATGTTGTCTTGTCCCAGCGCCGCCTCTATAACCCTTGCTGGCGTCTCCATGTTCACCATTCTTTCTCCTTTGCTCGTAGTCAGAGGCCTTGTGTCGCCTTACAGCATTTACATGTGGACCATAGTCTGGTTTCTTCGCCTCCATATCCTTGGACTGTTTCTCAGTCAATTCTACATTTGTTGCGATCATCCTCAAACGGTCAAGTGTTAATGATTGCCCCTTTTCTAACAGTTTGGTACGAATTTTATGTGACTTACATTGTGCAATCACCTGGTCCCTGATCTCCTCGTCTGACTTGTCAAACTCGCATAATAATGCCTTCTGTCGGAGCCGCACTATGTACTGATCAACTGTTTCCCCGGCCGCCTGTTCCATGTTGCGAAAACCATAGCGTTCATACGGCACGTTGATTTTCACTTCGAAATGTTTGTTCAAGGTTTTCACGGCTTTATCATACTCGTCTGTTCCCTCCTCCTCCGTCAGGGAAAAGAAAATATCCTGAACGTCAGGACCGGTACAATGCAGTAGAAGGGCTTTCTTCTGTCCTTGATTTGTGACTCCCTTTCCAACAGCAAAATACTCAAACCCACGCAACCATCGCCGCCACATTTGTCTCAACTGTGCGGGGTCACCATGAGGGTCAAATTTCTCAACTCCATTCAGCTGGATATTCTGCGCCATTTTCGTCGGTGTTTCGCACTTTTCCTCTGTTTCAAAACAACTTAAACTTTTCCAAAAGTTGCTATGATGTTTATCCTCGTCGCCAATTGTAGAGTCTTACTAGACATACGGATTAAACCAATACTATAGACGAATTCAATCTTATGTGCATCAACATGTGTCTTTATTCCGTTCCTCGGTTTTCCACCCCTTTCCATGTACTCTTACACGAGGCCAACTCATTTGCATAAATGTATAACATTACATGTATTACAGTGTGATCACGTGAACACTACAAAAATGGCTTAGTAGCTGTGTTATCATTACCGACTTTGGTGTGACTTTGTCGTTCACGGCATGATTTGCACGTAGTTTGCCATCAACTCAGATTACTATTATCAACAATAGGTCACGTGATGACATGTTAATATTGGTCGCAATCGGTCTATTGCATCTGGTTCACAACACTATTTCTGTGGTTTGACTAGACTGGTTCATCGTCCCCACATGGTTTTCGATCTGACTGTAGGGACCGGGAACCAGTCTATGGTTTGACCCCCAATCTACCCCAAAGGACGCCCTCATGCAGTAAAAAAAAATAAGGCATTATTATACGTACCTTTCTAGCTTATTCGAAAGTTTCATGCTTAGGTTTCTGTCTTGATCCAACTGACCTTGTATTCTTGTTCTTGTTTTTTCTTTGTATTTTTGCTTCTTTCATCTTGTTGATAATTTCATTTACTTCCTCATGTATTTTCTATCTGATTTACGTTTTCATTTGGTATAGAAATGAATGAGAGTTTGAAAGTGAAATTGAAATTGAGGATAGAAAATAAATGACACTACTCTTCCCCAAACCAATGCTGTACTGTCCCTTTAGTGTTTTATTATTTAACAAAAAAAAATGTTTTTACAATTTCATGATTAAGTTCAAATCAACTGACACCTTAGATTACTTTACGGCTGTACTGAGAATTTCACTTACCCGAATCCCCAATGCACGGCTTCATATTCACCCCTTTTGTCCTAACAAAAACAAAATCGTCAAAAACGATACAAAGTCAAAAACGGTGAATCCAAACTTTAAATTCTACATTTACTGAAATTTGATTTTGACTTTACAAAGCGAATTGCAAATATTACAAGTGTTGCCCATTAAAAATGTTGTTTAAAGCTCAAGCTCAACATTGGTAAGAAGAAAAACATATAAATGTTCACAGATTTACATGTACCTTACATGATATAAAGATAATGATATTTCTGACCGAAGTGTTATCGTTTTAAAATAATAAATGAAATAAGATCCTAAATTAGAATTCGTCTCAGTGAGACGAAAAGACTGCTTATAGGAATGCGTGAAAAAATGCTGGATGCATTTGTACCTTTCCTCGCAAACGAAACAACGAATAGACCGATTGCGCGACCCACGTCACGTATTACCTGTAGTGAGTATTAAATGTAAACACACACGACGTCCTTCACAGCAAAGTGCAGTACGGTACATGATGATTGTTACATTTGTTTATTCCATCGAAACTTTTCTTTTTCGATATCTGTGATAAATGTTCTAGAGTTTGTACCAGAGACCTTCGAGTGTCTGAATAAAGCCAGTACAGACAGTTCCAGCAGGTATTGCGGTAGTACTAGTTGCACGAAGGAACGATTGGGACAGACGCCTGCAAACACGCACTTTTCAACAAAAGATTTTCACAATTTTGAAGTTGAATCATCCAAAGAAATTGCTTCTCAAGTAGTGTGATTCCTTTGCCTGTTTGAAATTTCAAAAGGCTAGGTATAAATGCTCACTTTTCCAACGTTCTTTACCCCCCCTTTTTTTACAGTGATTTAGGCCTACATTACACACAAAATAACAGGCGGGTGGTTGCAGTCGTCCGACGCCGGTAATGCAAAACTCAAAATAAAACCTCTTGTGTAGTAGAATACTGGTAGTTTATGAAACAGTAATGTGATTAAAGGTACACACCGGCTTACTGTTTACCTAATTAAGTGATGTGGAATGACAGACAATACTTTTTAAATGGTTGTTGTAAAAAACAATCATCAAAATATCACGTAATTAACGAAAAATGTGTAAAAAACAAAACACGGTCAAAGGTCAGCTTATACGCTTTTCCAGCCGTTGCAACTGTCAAGTTTACGTGACAAAGTTGCGCAATGTTGTAAGAAGACTGGTGCTCCGTTTAAGTATGAATTATTACAATGACGAGGCATGAGGATCCAGACTTCATATCCATCCAGCAAAAATTCACGTGTAAATAAAAAACAGACATAAACAGACAGTGTATTCTGTGTACGACGAACTGGACGAACTTACTTGCAATGGAGAACGTTTCTTCATGTAGGATTGGTAAGGCAGTGTCTTTAGCGCGTCCTTCACTGGAGCGGGCAAGCGCGACCACAGTTGGGGCGGTGACGGCGCCACCACGCGGCAGCGGGCAAACACTGTCTGCCTGCCTCGTGTGTTGGTTCGGCCAACCCAACCTAATATTACAGGTATGGATTTTCCTTGTTTTAATCATTATAATTGCAGAGAAAACTATTTGCCCATGACAACTTAACTTTATAGATGCCACTCTTATGTTGAGATAGTTCAGAAACCTGCTTGGGGCTTTGTAACTTTCAGATTTTGCATTGTTTATTTTGGTCCAAGATGGCGCCGCCCATGCCAACGGTGCTTTATGCTAGAACGGCATCGCATGTTGAGGGTATTTTTGTGTAACAAGGTCACGCATATTCTCTTAAAGTGTGCTTGTGTCAAACTTACATTAATTATGATCAGGTCCATGGTGTAGCTCTGTTAAACTAAAGATGAATTACACTGATTTTAGGTCTTACAATGTATTTTTAGGGGTATTTCTGCTAGAAATGACATGTACATGTATTCAGCATCAAGGGCGCCCTCATTCTTCACCGATAGGGAAAATAATACGTGTGTTGTCAATTATAATTGCTGCGTAATTTAGAGGATAAATATCTAACCTGATGTAGTCTTATTTAGCCTTGACTGGAACTGAGGTGACACTTTAGGATTTTACATGTACTTGTGTGCACTTTGATTCAGTGATTGACATTAGACTTCTCCTAGTCCTGCTAAAGTTAATGCCCGGTTAGGCTACTATCTGCATTCAATATAATTATACCTCTGCATTAATATTTGCTGGTTGGCCTACTTTGTGATATCACTATCCATTTAGGTGACACCTATTGTTTTTAGAGTCCTGTTAATTATACTCATTGTACTAAGGGGTCATTTTATTATGTAACTAATGGATTTTATTTTCTCTTTTCTATTCCATCCTGTTGTACGTTGTCTTGTGAAATAAAACACTGTCTGCCTGCCTCGTGTGTTGGTCCGGCCAACCCAACCTAATATTACAGAGCCAATTTCGAACCTACTTTTTGTGGTCTGTTATCAATCGATACGCTCCACTTTTAACCCCCGCCACAAGTGTCAGAAGTGGGATTGGCAAAAAAAAAATAATAATAAATAAATAGATAATCTACTAAAGCTTTTAACCGAGGCAGACAGCAGTTTTTCACCGATACAGTCCGAATGTCCTACAGATATGGCACCGGACCCAAACACCGTGAGAGTAAGTCTTAGTCAGGAGGATAAACCAGTTCAGCTAACTCTACACAAAAACCGCATCTCCTTGGCAACCCTACAAGTTAAGTTCCAGGGGGCCAGAGGGCTTTCTTACATCACTGATGGCGATGAAGTAATCCTGACTGTTGAAAATGGAGCAGTGATTCCGCCCGCTGATGGATGGGAGGGCAAAATCTTCAGAGTGGTTGTCCAGAAACAAGAGACACCCGGTCCCATGAAGCAACCGCCAGTAGTCCTTGCCCCTGAGCGCAAGGTTCCTATTTTTGAAGGCAGGGACGACACCTTAGGCCGATCCGTACCCATTGATGAATTTGTCACCGCCATCACCCATGCATTTGACCGCTATGGGATCCTTGAACACCAAAGAGGGCAGTTTCTACTGGATTCATTAAAGGGCAGTCCACGAGTTGAGGCAAAGGCTTTACTCAATGAAGGAAAGACGGCAGAGGAAGTGTTGGTCTATTTGAAGGATTCGTACTCAGAGGGTTTAACTAGCAGTGAATTACAGCGGAGACTACTTGATCGACGTCAACAAGATGGGGAGAGTGTTCGTGAGTTCTCAGTTTCGTTACAGCGGCTATTTCTAAGGCTTCAAAAGAAAGAGAAAATTTACCAGGCCCCAGACCGTATGTTGAAAGAGCAGTTTGTGGACGGTCTGGAGGCAGAGGGTCTCCGCCATTCGTGCAGAGATCTATTAGATCGCTGCCCAGAGATGTCTTTTACGGATCTTAAGAACTGGACCATTAAGCGATGTGAGAGAGAGGGGGCCCGAGGAGGCAAGACGGCCCAGCAAGGAGCAGTTGCAGCCTTTCACAATGGAGACAGTTCCCTTACACAGTTGGAGCAGAAGTTAGAGAAGCTGGAAAAAGCAATTGAAACCCTCACACTGAAATCGGCGCCTCCACCACCACCACTAGCTCATTCTGGCCCAGTCCAGAGTAGGCCACAGACCAGAGAGTACATCCCTCCGATGCAACGCGATTGCATTTATATGCCACATGTTCCAGCTCCTGTATCACCACCTCCCCTATGCTACAACTGCGGTGGCCCGGGACATTTCGCCCGTGCCTGTCCATATCCCCGTCAGGGACCACCAGCCCGATACGCCCGTAGACAGCACTCAGATGTTGCCCCTCGGCAGGAAAACCAGCACCCACAGTTGTCGGGAGCCAGACAACTGGTGGGGGGTGGAATGGCTCAATAGATCATCAGTTCCTGGATAAAGCTGTTGCCAATTGTTACTCCGTCACTGTCTTACTTGGTAATTGCTTAAAGCCCGTGTGGTGTCTACTTGATACGGGTTCGATGGTTACCACTGTTACTGAATCATACTATAGCCGGGTTCTAAGACCAGGAGGGTTGGAGATGAAGCCAGTTCCAGAATATTTTCGATTAGTTTCAGCCAATGGAGCCGACATACCGTATATTGGCTGTTTCGAGACAGAAGTGACCGTACTGAATATCAACATACCTTCACGACTGATACTAGTGATCAAGGAAGAAGGGGGAGTAACGACGACAACAAATCCACCATGCATCTTAGGGATGAACATTCTGAAGGAGTGCTGGGCCCACCTCGTTCAAGAGCGTGGGCAGAAATATTTGGAGCAGCTCCACACCAGCAAGCAGGAGTCAGCATGGGGAAAGGCTTTGGCGGCCACGGATAAGAGGATCAAGTTTAGAAACATGAAGGGGATGATAAGCCGGGCGTATACACCAAAGGAGTGCGCTGTTGTTGTTCCCCAGGGTGAGACTATCACACTTCACGCAACGTGCCGACCAGGACCTGATGGCATGCAGTACGAGGCTATACTTGAGCCAGATGAGGAGTCCAATTTACCTTCTTCCCTACAGATCGGACGGTGTATGGTCACCGTGTCAGATGGCATACTCATTGTGGCACTAGTTAATGATAGTAAAAGTGATGTCCTCATTCCGAGCCACACCAGCGTGGGGACATTGTATCATGCTGAGGTGATCCATACAGGTGGGAGCAGCAGTAACCATGGCGACCTCTCGGATACGCAGACGGCCGTTTGCTCTGCAATTGGTAACCCAATCCCAACGGGCCTACCACCTGGTAAATTTGAAACAGGGATTACGCTATCAACGGAGGAGCGAATCAAGTTCGAGGAACTTCTGGAGAATCACAAAGGCATCTTCTCAAAACATGACCGAGACCTGGGGTTCTGTGACACCGTTAAACACACCATTGCAACGGGTGACGCTCCACCAATAAGACAGCGATATAGGTCACTACCTCCATCGCAGTACCAGGAAGTTCGGGAGCACATACAAGAACTTCTTGACGCAGGAATAGTTCGGGAAAGTGTTAGTCCCTGGGCATCCCCCATTGTAGTAGTTCGGAAGAAGGATAACTCCATCCGCCTTTGTGTTGATTACCGGAGGCTAAATTCAGTTACATCTAAGAACTCCTTCCCATTGCCCCGTATCGATGAGTCACTACAAGCTCTAGGGGGAGCGAAGTACTTCAGCGTTCTTGACCTTACTTCAGGGTATTATCAGGTAGCCATGGAGGAGAAAGATCAGGAGAAAACCGCCTTTGCCACACCGTTTGGGCTATGGGAGTATAATCGGATGCCTTTTGGGCTGTGTAACAGCCCAGCCACATTTCAGCGTTTGATGCAGCGTTGCCTTGGTGACCAAGCCTTTCAGAGTATCCTCATCTATCTGGATGACATCATCATATTTTCAAAAACCTTTGATGAACACCTTGAGCGACTGGAACTGGTATTTTCCCGATTACGCCAATATGGGCTGAAGGTCAAGCCATCAAAGTGTTCCTTTCTTCAGACTCAAGTCAAATACTTGGGCCATCTGGTGATAGCAGAAGAGGGAGTCAAGCCAGACCCAGACAAAGTATCCGTGGTGCACGATTGGCCGCAACCAACAACGGTGACTGAACTTCGTTCCTTTTTGGGATTCACTGGGTTCTTCAGGAAGTTTATCTACCAATACTCAAGCATCGCATCCCCTCTGTTTGCCTATCTTAAGGGGACTGGCGGCAAGTCCAGAGCGAAGGTGAAGACACAGCACAGAAAGATCGACCTAGACAGTGCAGCTGTCTCAGCATTTCATGCTCTCAAGACAAAGTTGACAACTGCTCCAGTTCTACAGTTTGCGGATTTCCGTCGACCCTTTACAGTCGAGACGGATGCATGTGGAACTGGCTTAGGTGCAGTACTTGCCCAAGTTCGAGAGGATGGTACAAAGGCAGTGATAGCATATGCATCCAGGTCTCTACGGCCCGCTGAGCGTAACGATAAGAACTACTCATCATTTAAGTTGGAACTGCTAGCTGTTCGTTGGGCTGTTTGCCAGACTTTCAAGGATTATCTGATGGGAAATAAGTGCACTATATACACAGACCATAACCCGCTGAAATACCTGGACACAGCCAACCTCAGTGCCACGGAACTTAGATGGGTTCAACAATTATCCTCCTTCGATTACCAGTTAGAGTATAGGCCTGCCAAGCGTAATCAGGCCCCTGACGCCCTATCTCGATTAGTCCTGGAGACTACAGGTGAACCCCAGCCCCTCCCTCAGAACACACCAGCTGAGGTATCATCTGGTGCAGTCCGTGCTACATGCGGCCCGCTACATCCTAGTTCCGTGTTACCAAGCAACCTTCTCCATCATATAAGGGTGGACCAACAAGATGGGAGTCGCTGTCTGCCAGGGTACACTACAGCAGATCTCCGGGCCCTCCAAGAAGAAGATGTCATTCTGAGGAGAGTCCGTACTTACTTTGGGAGAGGCCGAAAACCGACTCACCAGGAGAGACGTGATGATCCACAAGCAGTGTCTGCAGTACTGAAACACTGGGGCCAGCTTCAACTGAAGGATGGGGTGTTGTATCGGCAGTCAACCTTTCATGGAGGAAAGAAGTGTGAACGTCTAGTAGTTCCTGCTAGGTTACAGGAGGTGATTTTGAGGTCCTTCCATGACGACATGGGCCACTTTGGGGCAAAGCGAACTCTCAGGTTGATCCAGCCCCTCTTCTTCTGGCCAAAGTTGGAGAATTCAGTTAGAGGGTGGTGCCAAGAGTGCATAAGATGCGGCGTCAGTAAGCAACCCAATCGTCGTACCAAACCATCACTGGGGACCTTGAGAGCCACGGCTCCACTGGAGGTGATCGCCATGGATTTCACTGTGCTTGAGCGTTCATCCAGTGGACATGAGAATGTACTGGTCCTGACTGACATCTTTACTAAATTTGCGTGGGCCATCCCCACCAAAGACCAACGGGCGGATACAGTGGCTCGTGCTCTAGTCAAATACCTGATCACACCGTTTGGAGCGCCACTCCGACTCCACTCAGACAACGGGAAGTGCTTCGAAGCTCAGGTGATCCAGGAGCTCTGTAAGCTGTATGGCATTGGGCGTTCACACACCACTCCCTACCATCCCCAAGGGAATGGGCAGTGTGAGCGTTTTAATCGCACTCTCCATAACTTGATCAAAGTACTACCTACGCAGAAGAAGTTGAGATGGGCAGACTACCTACCGCAGCTCGTGGCAACTTACAACAATACGATACATAGCAGTACAGGTTATGAGCCATTTTACTTACTCTTTGGACGGGTAGCACGCCTGCCGCAGCACCTTGCACTTGGGGTAGATTACCCTCAGTTGGATGGAGTACTTCCACAACACTACGTGAAGAGACACCGGTCTGAACTCGAGACTGCCCAGAAGATAGCCGCCTCTAACTTAGCCAAAGCAGCTCAGAATAGAGCAGAGGCTCAGGAGAAGGATGTACATGAGCGACCCCTGGGGATTGGAGAATATGTTCTGATCAGAGATCGTACACATAGGGGTCGGTGTAAAGTTCAAGACTTCTGGGAAGAGACCCCATACTTGGTAGTTGGACGACCCTTCGAGGGACAGCCGGTTTATGAGGTGCGTAATCTGGGAGGGCACAGAAAGATTCTCCATCGCTGTGAACTAAAGCATTGTCCTTGGAATGTCCAGTCCCCACCAATAGAGACAACCAGCAAGGAGATGTCCACGCCTGATACTTCATCTCTGGACCAGGCACCCAGCACTGACAGCAGCACCGACTGGGGTAAGACAGTTCTTCACCTGGCTGACACCGCTATCCAGGGAGAGGAGCAATTCGGCGTGGTTCCTGTCAATGTTCCTAGCGTAGCTGTCACAGAGCCGGACGAAGTAGTAATGACCAGGCACGCTGGAGAACCAAGGACTGAGGTAGGAGGTTCAGCAGAAATCGTGCAGCCGGATGAACAGAAGACCGAGGATAGTGGGAGCAGTCAGCAGACGAGACCGAGAAGATCCAGACGAGTAACCAAGGGGAAACCGCCCTCCAGGTACCAGTTCAGCAGTGTCATCCGTCTACTTG
Organism: Marthasterias glacialis; assembly: GCA_911728455.2. Classification (NCBI taxonomy): domain Eukaryota; kingdom Metazoa; phylum Echinodermata; class Asteroidea; order Forcipulatida; family Asteriidae; genus Marthasterias; species Marthasterias glacialis. The sequence continues at coordinate 4,541,037 of OU452229.1, read as the reverse complement.
AAAAGGTGAGGAGACTTGCCACTCAAGATGAAACCGATATTGACTCTTATTCAGACAGTGACTCAGATCAGTGATTTTAGAACCAAATCAAAAACTCTAGATTCTCTACTGGAGCAGGCCATAGTACATCGTGAACTGCCTGCAGATGTGCAGTCGTTTTAGATTGAACTGTAGAGATTCCTGTCCAAATTGGAACTGTATTACACTAACTTGTGGACAGTATGGTTTAGTGAATGGCCAGGTGACATTTCGGTTCGTTTCTTAATGTTGGAACTTTTAATGCATTATTATAACAGTGTTCTCTTGCCCAGTTTTGCTATTATATTTTAGAGTTCTATTGCCAAGTTTTACTACTAGATGTTAGGAGTTGCAAACTGAAGGTTGGGATCCTTGGCCGAGACAACCTATGAGCTTCTCGTCGTCGGGGCGACGACGTTTTACTTTGGGAGAAGATGTAGGATTGGTAAGGCAGTGTCTTTAGCGCGTCCTTCACTGGAGCGGGCAAGCGCGACCACAGTTGGGGCGGTGACGGCGCCACCACGCGGCAGCGGGCAAACACTGTCTGCCTGCCTCGTGTGTTGGTTCGGCCAACCCAACCTAATATTACAGGTATGGATTTTCCTTGTTTTAATCATTATAATTGCAGAGAAAACTATTTGCCCATGACAACTTAACTTTATAGATGCCACTCTTATGTTGAGATAGTTCAGAAACCTGCTTGGGGCTTTGTAACTTTCAGATTTTGCATTGTTTATTTTGGTCCAAGATGGCGCCGCCCATGCCAACGGTGCTTTATGCTAGAACGGCATCGCATGTTGAGGGTATTTTTGTGTAACAAGGTCACGCATATTCTCTTAAAGTGTGCTTGTGTCAAACTTACATTAATTATGATCAGGTCCATGGTGTAGCTCTGTTAAACTAAAGATGAATTACACTGATTTTAGGTCTTACAATGTATTTTTAGGGGTATTTCTGCTAGAAATGACATGTACATGTATTCAGCATCAAGGGCGCCCTCATTCTTCACCGATAGGGAAAATAATACGTGTGTTGTCAATTATAATTGCTGCGTAATTTAGAGGATAAATATCTAACCTGATGTAGTCTTATTTAGCCTTGACTGGAACTGAGGTGACACTTTAGGATTTTACATGTACTTGTGTGCACTTTGATTCAGTGATTGACATTAGACTTCTCCTAGTCCTGCTAAAGTTAATGCCCGGTTAGGCTACTATCTGCATTCAATATAATTATACCTCTGCATTAATATTTGCTGGTTGGCCTACTTTGTGATATCACTATCCATTTAGGTGACACCTATTGTTTTTAGAGTCCTGTTAATTATACTCATTGTACTAAGGGGTCATTTTATTATGTAACTAATGGATTTTATTTTCTCTTTTCTATTCCATCCTGTTGTACGTTGTCTTGTGAAATAAAACACTGTCTGCCTGCCTCGTGTGTTGGTCCGGCCAACCCAACCTAATATTACAGAGCCAATTTCGAACCTACTTTTTGTGGTCTGTTATCAATCGATACGCTCCACTTTTAACCCCCGCCACATTCATTATATCACAAGTAGGCCCTATGTTGTAAAAAATTACTTGGACGAATGCCAGTTGGGTCCAGGACTGATCTGTGTTGTCAGGTCGTGTTCAAATGTAGAAAGGGAGAGAATAAGTTTGGCATAATGTGGACATTACAGACATGATGGACCATAAATATTGTCAAAATGTGAGTCTTCATGAATTAAAATATACGCAGGCATATTCACAATACAGTTCTATGACACAAACCTGTCCATCAAATTTATGGCAAAGACCACATCCTTCATGTTCCTATCGTGACCAGCCTGCTGCAGTCTAAAAGCTAATGGTAGTGTCCCTAATCTTGGACCATCTTTTCACATTGGCTTGGCCAATAACAGTCGTGTGCCAAGCGAGCCTCCCGCTTTCGCTGCAAACGGATTGCTAATCCTGACAGCTTTAGCGAAGGCACTGTCCCGTTTTTCGGGCGATGACTTCACTGGCCGGCCGCGGCCACCGCCACCGGTTTTTTGTTGGGGGGAGTGGACATTATGCAGCTATCATAGAAGTAGATAGATTGGCTGTATGGGATAAACATTCCCCGTCGTCGTCCCGCGTGCGCGTAGCGCAGGCAACACGTTACAATAGTTAGGGGATAATAGCTAGGGCTACAGACATATCCCTCCTAAAAACGTAATTGTTGGTCTGGCTCCCTACCCCTCCGACAAGCTCCCACGCTTACGGCTAGACCGACCAGCAAGCTGGGGAGTTCATGCCCCGGGGTTTGTCTCTCTGGCCCCACGAGAAACGGCACCGGCTGTACGGGATATGCCCCAAGGTTTACGTTCCGCTAGCTCCCACGCTGGTGCGCCGTAAGACACGCTTCGGTTGCACGGACTCTCTGAATGCGAATATTACGTTCGATTTGTCATCATTATTTACAAATTGTATCAATAATCTGAATACATAAGTCTTTTTTGTCGAATACTCATGAATAATTGTACAAAAAAAAAAGATTTAAATTTGGTTTAGTAATTTACTTTTTTACGGCTGGAAGTAAAACTAACTCTGAAGATCACGTGATTTATCCGAACCACTTTTTTGGTTCGGATAAATCGTTTTTTGAAAAGTGCTCGAAAACGGCCAAATTTTATAATTTCTTTTAGGAACCATTCTTCTCCATTCCTGGAAGACCTTCAGAATCATATGTTAGCCTATTTTGTAGCCCAAATAGCCCAACGAAGCCGGTGTGCCCCTTTAAAATCAATGTCACAACATACAACTTAAATAAAGGGGCTTGGTAACTGTGTTATTATTACCAAAAGCCTACTTTGGTGTGACTCTGTCTGTCACCATTTTCGATCGGTCACAGCTGACATTTTCACAGGTTGGTTTCATTACAAATATCTTGATTTGTGCAAAGAATGAAAGCATTTACATTCAGTTTACCAATGTTGAGCTGGGGCTTTGGGGAGGGTGTGACATGGAAAGTGGGTCCATAAGCATACAAAGTATAGAGCATAGTTTAGTCCTGGGCTCACATATTTATTAAAATATTATTATTTAAAAAGCGACTTGCACTGTGACCCGTAAGACTGCTTGTGCAGAGAAGACGATGAATCAGGTGTAGGAGGAAAACACCCAAACTGGGAATGAATCAGGGACTGAAAACACATGCAAGGCCCCGGTCCTAGCTGGATCAAACCGGGCTTATGAGGTGAAAGACAGCGAACAAACGACCGAGCCAACGTAAAACCCTGATAATGCGAACCGAACAAATTTACCAACAACAATTTACCAAGGTTGGCCTTGACCAGAAGTGGACGTGTTCCCGTATTCTGCTTGGCAGACACACACTTTGATAATGCGTTCTATACAGTTTTCTGATGAGCGCGAAACATTGAAACAATAATCAATGCTAGCAAAACGTCCTGATGGATCTTTAGCTGGAAAGGAAAAATGATTTACAATTAACATTCAAAATCTGCACGTAGAAGATTAATGTATTGCTTTACTTGCCCAAGTTGAAAGAGGTTGAGTTATTTATTCGCTAAATCAATCCTTGATCTCACCATCACTGAGTGATGAATATGGGTCGAGAAAATTATAAATTATACAAGTTCGATACTGATTTGACTGCACTTAAAGGGTGTGCGGTTTGATGACAAATTTGAGATGTACATTTTCACAGATTTTACATGGCATAAAGATGGTCATGGTGGAAACCTTACCTTTAAATGTTTTTGCTTGAAATGTTATTATTATTATTTTTTTTATGAGTAAAGCAAAATTGATCTCTCAAGTCCAAAACTCAAAGTTTGAATACATTTAAACATAATATAGGTGATAATAGATGTTAATTTTTGCATCGGGGATAAAGAATATTATTTGTAATTTTTACCCATAAATCGATGTGTGTTAAGCACTGTATACACAGTAGTATCCCGAGTCCCGTGAAAAAAAAATCAAAGGTATATTTTTCCTCGGGTAGGATTCAAACCCACGATCCACCCCGCCATTCTAGAGCAGATATCTTACCAACTAGACTACCGAGATTGCCCGGCAGCTAGAGGCAGTTTGAATCATATTAGCAGCGGCTACCGCAACCATGATAATAGATGTTAATTTTTGCGTAGGGATAAAGAATATTGTTTGTAATTTGTAATTAAAAGGTGTCTTTAACAATAGACCGATTGCGCGACCAATGTTTACTTGTCATCACGTGACCTATTGTGGGTACAACGTCATCTGATGTGCAAATACATGCCGTGACCGACAGAGCCACGCCAAAAGTCGACTTTTGGTAATAATAACACAGTTACTAAGCCATTAATTTATCAAAGTTGAATGTTGTGACATTGATATTAATCACATAACTCTTCCATAAACTGTCAGTATTCTACTACAAAAGAGGGTTATTTTGAGTTTTGCACTACCGGCGTCGGACGACAATGTTGCCACCCGTCTGTTATTTCGTTTGTAATGTAGGCCTAAATCACTGTAAAAAGGGTAAAGAACGTTGCAAAAGTGAGCATTTATACCTAGCCTTGCGAAATTTCAAATAGGCAAAGGAATCACACAGTTTCGGAAAGCAATTTCTTTGGATGATTCAGCTTTAAAACTTTGACATTCTTGTGATGAACGTTCCATCGTGCACTATACGCATCGTGCACATTTATACGTTACTTGTACAATTTCCACTCGAAGGTCTCTGGTAAACAAACTCTGGAATATTTTTCAGAGATTTTGAGAAAGAAAAGCCTCCATCGAATAAACAAATGCATCATGTACCGTACCGCTCTTTCCTATGGAGGACGTCGTGTTTGTTTAAATTTAATACCCACAGTAGGTCACGTGACACGGGTCGCGCAATCGGTCTATTTTATCTCGTGACTCCAACCGATTACCGCACGAGCACTCCCATGGGTTTGTTACGTCATGTCGGGTCTCATAACGTGCGTACACGGGTCTTTGACAGTCGGGTGCTGTCCGCTTGCTTTATAATACAGGACCTGGGGTGGATTTCACAAAACTAGTCCTAACTTATGGGGATAACTAACTAGTCATATAAGTTAGGACTAGTTACTCGTCTCCTTTGTGAAATCCACAACTGGTAACTTAAATGGCTTTCCCCACACCATATTTCAAAGCGCTTTAAAAAGCAATCATTAAAGATTCCTACCACGGACGCAGGACACTGTTGCATTCGTCGTCAACAAACAATTGACATTAGGTATGGATTCACTTCCTCTGATGGGTTACGAGAGAGAAAACAAAATAGATAAACAAAAAAATAATACTTTGAATGGTATAATGGTATAATAATAACTGAGTACACGAAGGCTAGTCAAGCTGAACCGAAAGTGTACAAGAGTAAAAGACAAGAGGAAGGAGAACGAGTTTCTGGAGGAACAAACCACTTCATTAGCCTTTTTGAGGTATGGCGGACACTATTATGAGTGCACTGTTTGGTTTGGGAGTACATGTATACAGACAAATTTACCCAATCCAATGTCCCGGTAATGTGTCCACCATCTCAAAATGGCTTGTAATGTGTCCACCTTTTTGAGACACATTACTAGGGCACTAATTGATTTGAGTAAAATTGTCTGTATACAACAAAACCAAAAAGTGAACTCCTATTTTTATAATGTCCGCCATACCTCAAAAAGGCAGGTGTTCATATAGGGGATTTTGTCCCCAGGTGTGTGTGTGTGTGTGTGTGTGTCCCTTACGGTAAATGAACATGGACTGAAGGCAGTTGAGTCAAAAGAAGGCGCCATCAGACGACAAATGTGACTCAGCCTGTGTGAATAAGACACTTTGAGGTAAAAATGTAAATTTCAATTTCATCATGTAGGGCATCTTCCAATGACTAAAACGACACCACACTGACCTCTACAGAGTTTACGGTTCCAATCCAGAACAGTCAACTCTGTAGAGGTCAGTGTGGTGTCTTTTTAATCCTTGGAAGATGCCCTACATGATGAAATTTGGACTTAAATTTTTACCTCAAAGTGTCTCATTTACACAGGCTGAGTCACAAATGTCTACATAACTTGCCGTGTGGGGGACTAAATCTCCTGCTTTACTGGCTCCAAATTGGAAACTTAAAGTACTAAACAACCCTACATGAACATGGTCCAGGTTCTGTGTATGTTGACTACAGTTATGTGGACCAAATGGTCATATTTTCAATATGAACACTAATGCAGTGAAATGAATCAAAACGTCATAAAGGATCTACCTCTTGTTTTTATATCATCTTGCTGGTATGAACTTAACAATTCAAACGATTCGCCCGAATTATTTGGGGAAATATAAGTATATTAAGTTCAACAAAAGGACACTTTATTTCAGTAATTGGATTAAATCAAACATGAACCAGGAGTATTCCCAGTAGAAAGTTCAAACAAAAACTTAATTCAAAACGTAATTGGATTGTTAAGATGTATAAAAAGAAGAAGAAGCAATTCCTCACAATTAATGAATTCTTCCCCCGCAAACTGAAAAAGAAAAACATCATGTCAATTTGAATGTTCGCTTTGACCCACATTATTACCAACCATCCAAACAAGACCGATTTACATTTACTTGATCAAAAAAACAAGTAAAATACCAATTACACTGAAACGATGGGAAAATTTGATCAAAGAAGAAATAAACTTTTGATTCAAGTATGGATTAAGACATCAAAGACGTCCGATTAAGAGATTTCAGATTAAAATTTATGCATCAATCACTACCACCCAATCTGCTGCTATATACAAATGTAAAATCAAAACCCCCTTTTGTGCCCTTTGTGTAACATTTCTGATGATCATATTATATGCATTTTTTTTAACATTGTAAACATACCATGATTTTCTGGAAACACATGTTGTTTTTCACTCGTTGCTTACATAAATAATAATGTTACCCCCATTCGAAATAAGCCCAGTTTGAACTCGCAAAATTTCCCAACAGAAACAAAATCAAACTTGTTACTGTGTTTTCGCTCAAACGTATCCACGTAACTTGATATAAATACAGTTGACAATACATTAGGGGCAAGAATCAGCCTTGATGCCCGATTCGACCTGAGATTGTTATAACAAAGCAATAGGATATAATGATTAAGCTTGTTACTTTCTATAAAATAAGACATGGGAAAAAGAGTATCTACAAATACTTTCACCACGAAATATGAACGACCCTGTCATAACTAAAATACGTTTTTCTACTTACTTTGGCAATCCGCAAAATGTGCCCACACACAGACAAACTAAAATCATCAATCGACGCTCCATATCTGAGGATGGAGCTTCTGTGTTTAACGGGAGATCAAACTGTAAGAGTGTTTGAGAATCATTCGATCTTCTACTGAGCTGTAGATATTGTGAGCCTCTGAACAATTATACAGATAAGCTAAACCACTGCCAGAGTTATTTCCTTGTTCTGTCAATACTGAAATTCCGTTTCTCTTCCGTCAGCTCACTGAAAAGTGTTTACATTAAGTATCACTTTGTGTATTACAGTTCATAGAAGAAAAAAACTTTCACATTAAGTGTCAACGTCACATCCGTTCATTATTGGTTCATTGTGACACGGCTGGGACGGCCGACTAACTCATGGGCATACACACTAAGAGTCGCTTGACTGAGAGTCGACAAACCTATGGAAACTGGCTGGAACTTGGGGGACATGTGTCCCTTCTTCTTCTTTTTAACTGTTATGCTATTTTGAGACAAGTTTGAGATTGCTGTTGGTAGTTTCAAATTTTTAGTCGTGGGATGAACATGAAGATTTTTTTGTCCAAACAATGTTTAGTTAGTCAAGGAAATAAAAATGACTCCGATTTCAACACAGGAGAGGAAACAGATAAAAGAAAATGAAATAAAAGAAGCGCGTGTTATGTCCTGTTTTTGTTTCTGTGAAACTTCAGTATTGTTTTCCAACCATCTAGTTTTAACAAAAATAATAATAAATAAACTGCACGAAATAACAACATACCGAACTGGGTGTTTTAATCACTACACACTAATTACAACACGCTGTAGGTGTTTTATTGCAAGAAAAATTACTCTTGATGAAGGATAACAAGCTATTCCAAATAGAAAAATTATTTTGAAGGCAATGTGTCCGTTTCATTCATACGCCAACATTTTGTGTTATCCATTTTGATTTCGCCTGGTGGCGCCCTTTCGTGACATGATTTAGGCACCGAATGTTTAGCTCCCATATCATTACAGCCGTGCAAATTCGTCGGTACGATTGATCTGATGGGAATCTGTGCAAACTGTGTGTATTGACAAAGATATATAATACTAGAAAAACAAGATATGACACTCTGTGTAGAAACGTGAAACGCAAAATGGGTGCGCCCGCTGTTGTTAGGTATGTATTAAAACCAAAGATTGTTTGCGCGATAAGTAGGGCCTACTAATTATGGAAAAACTTACGCCAAACGATCCCACAAACTTAAATAAGGGAAGGCAGATCAAAAGTTAGGAGTTTGGCCGTAGATTGTTCCAATAATCTTTGCAAAATCGGCACATGGGGAAGGGCGCGATCATGCGGTAGATAGGTTAAAAGGCGTTACACCTACCGTGCAATCGGTACAAGTGTTGTACTTGTTTTTGTAGTATCTTTGGTAAAGGCACCATCTTTAGTAATGACACCATCTTTAGTAATGTTGAGGCAACCAGGATCATTCGGCCTATACCTTGATGGCATTTTCCATACAACAAAGCCAAATATATAGAGATTTGACCAACGTATCTTAGCACAGTAGGTTAGATAAGTTTGCATCGACCGCCGCGCGCCGACCGACGGCATGTTCCTTGTCTACGTCAAGGTACGTGAACACCGTCCGATAGAAAAAAAAACTATTACATGTATTTTGATCATAAACTGACGTTCAAATGGGTGGGGACGCTAACATGCATGTATTTGATCACTGTTTACTTGTTTTTGAATAGGTCTGGCAGAGGGGCTCAGAATGGGCTATGGCTGTATAGGAAAAGAATTGAACAACTTTAACGTTTCTATATAATGCTAAGGCACGAGTGCCACTCAAATAGGTTCACTTCGGGCTTTCATATTCCCTAAATCATCTCAAAACATACAAACAATATTTACAAAGACCAGTGATTTTGCCGAACATCAGCACTACTTCAGACGGGACAGTTTGTTTTCAAACAGGGCATTCTATATTGGTTGTTAGCAGTATGCATGGCGTAAGAACAATGTGAAGTACATCCCAATATTATTGATTCTTAACACACACACACAAACAAGAACAAAGAATTCAGACGCTTCTGTTTAATGTCAGCATTAATTTTTTTTTTACAGTATGTAGATATTTTATTAAGATCCCTTGTTTCTCCATTGCTAACACAAACGCCAACGTAAAATTGACTTTCACTTGAGCAAGCCAGACATAAAAAAAAAATACTAATAACGAATCAACAGATTCGATTCTGAGTTGGGTATTTTGTCCAAAATGAGATATCCCCTTCTCTAAGCAAACAGCGGCTGAAGCCATCAATTCGGACACGGCCCGAGAATCCGTCGGGCGTTTTTGGGGGGAATTGCCCTCTGAAAACCAATTCAGTCATCGGTACCGACCGTCATCTGCACAGACATGTGCCAAGTCAATACCCATTTCTCGGAAAAAAAGGCGCAGTGTCCGATTTACATTAATATTGAAAGAACCCATTGAAGCCCCATCTCAACATTGGTAAGAAAGAAAAACATAAATGTTCACAGATTTACATATACCTTACATGGTATAAAGATAATAACGGTAAAAAACTTTCCTTGAAATATTTTTGCCTTATTTAAGTGTTTTCGTTTTTAAATAATAAATGAAATAAGATCCAAAATTAGTTTTCGTCTCAGTGAGACAAAACTCTGCCTATGGGAATGCGTACAAAAATGCTGAATGTATTTTTACCGTTTTCTCGCAAATGAAAGAACGAAATGAGCTAACATTTTCACAGGTTGGTTTTATTGCAAACATCTTGGTTTGTGCAAAGAAAGGAAGCATTTAAGGTCAGTTTATCAATGTTGAGCTGGGGCTCTAATGATTTTTGTTTTCAAGATTAAATTAATAGTTTTCCCACCAGGCTGCTTTTTGCCTTCTCGTAAACGGTATACCTTCTCTAAACAGAAGTTCATGACGGATTAGATTCAGAATTTCCGGTTCAAAACAACATGCGGAATGTGTGTGCAAGGTTGTTTTTTTTTAATTTCGATTCAAATCGCGTGTTCTCTATTTAAAGGGAAGGTATGACATCGGTGTTTACAAGATTTTCGAGGGGGAGAGGCTTTCCGCATTAAGCTTCGGTTTGAATTTGGTTCTAGATCGCATTTTCTTCAAGTGGTTTCCATTTCACCGCACTCCCCAAAAAACCTGATGTACTTTTCTTACTTAACCCGCCTGTATACCCCCTGCACTGACGTCACACACGCGCGGCTTCTGTCTGTCCACTGTCCGCCATTAACATTCACATTGTGAAGGATGTTGATAAGGGTGTTCTTAAAAGCAGCTTCACACGGCGATCCAGCCGCAGCCGTAGCCTTACCCATAGCCGTAACAACTAGTTCATATACATGTCTCATTTGACGGTTCAGTGGCTGGTTTCCACCAGTGCAGGGTACCACCAACACAACATATTTGCATCGCCAATATTGTCACCGTGGCGTTACTGAACCATGTTCAAATACACAATTGTAAAAATTTACGAACAAAATAAAAAATATGTTTTTAATTCTTCTTAAAACAATAGTCACGAGTGAAGCGAACAAGCTGTCGGCTTTTCAAAGTAAAAACGACTACACAGAGGTGTGCACAGGCAACGGGTACATCTTTACAAAATTTACAGCATAAGTTTTTTTTAAATTTTATTTTACATGGCATGTGTTTAAATTTAAATCATGGTTGTTGTTTTTTCAAGTTCCATCATGTAGTGACAATAGTTTTAAACCTACATTGTCAAATCTATAATTATAATACAAATAAACAGGAAAAACGTGACACAGGGACATCATGGTGTCTGAAGAAAAAAATATATAATAATTCAGATATCAGGAATAAACACCAGTGTGAAAATTGATTCGCAGGGGGAAAACGTTGGATGAAGTGGATCTTGAATATTCATTAAAAGAGAAAGGTTTTTTTTTCTTCTTCTTCCCTTCTTTGTATAGACCATTGTCACCCCGTCTTCAATTAGAGTGACCTTGAGCATTCCAGTGCATTTCTCGGCAGGCAAGGTATGAACTGGTCGTACGAGAAATATTACATTTTGTACCATTATTTAACACATAAACCAACAATTTTTAAGATAACATCTTAACAACGATTGAGATGTGCCTCCTTTCTTCATATAACAAAAAAATGATAAATAGATTCGTACGGTGCAATCGCCATAAACTATTTGACTTGAGTTTTGTACAAACTGTGCCTGACAAATAACGGTCTATAAAATCCTTAGAACACAATTTGCCCGAATACCAAAGCATGCACTAATTTGCTTTTGCTGTTTCGGCCATTAAGCATACTCTCAAAAGGACATGTCTTATACATTTCATTTTTTTTTAATTATTGAAATGGACGTTCTCAGAAGAAGAAAAAAAAGTACGATAATTGTTTGGTGGCAGGCCTCACAAGATCGTCGTGATTATTGGTGCTCACCTTTAGGTAAGATGTCAGTGTATAAGTGTACAAATATCAAAATACATTCCGAACCTGTGAAATCTGTCTGACCATTCAATCTCATCCAAAGGTAGTTTTGAATGATTGACAAACTATGCCAGTCTGCAATATGATATCATGCTGTGAATGCATCTACACAGTACAAGGTGAGTTCTGTTCACAGTTGCTCCACCAGTCGCACCCGGTGCAGTTAAATAATTTGAAATGGTTGCTCAACTAACTGTCAAATATTACCAAATATAGGACGGTTGATGCACACAATTGTTTAGGGCTAGTCCGAGGAGAGAAAAAAAAACCCAATAATATGAAGTTGGTACATGTTCCACTCATTTTATGAACACTTGTCCTCTTGAGAATGTGCCACCAGATATTTCAGGTACATTAAAGCATGGAGGTAGAATTAATGGCCAAGTTCGTACAATGGCCATTTGTTGACTGGAGGACGATCTTGCCTGGTAACTAACACGAGGTTTTTTTTTTAACATGACTGCCAGTTAATGCCAGCTGCTAGTCGACAAATGGTCCTTTTGTTAACTTGGCCAATGGTGTACACGAGTACACAACCCTCTTTTATAGTATTGTACCCTCTGCTTGGCTCCAATTTGCCATTGGGAGACTTTTGTGGGCGCTAGGTGGCAGCAGACTCACCAGGTATTTCATTGTTCTCGGAAATGTTCGCTTGCTAATGACTACATAAACAATGAAAAGTTACCTGCAGTCGATTTCACGAAGCACTGGGATCAATCTTAAGATGAGCAAATGAATGAATCAATCTTAATTGCTAAGGAAAGTGCGATAACACACAATACAAATCACGATGCATCCTTAAAGTTAGGATGATTCCCAAGTTGGGAAAAGTTTGGTGAAATCGACTGCAGGTTAAGTCTGCTGCCGCCTATAGTTCCAAAGTCTGTCCCAATATGCATCCTCATTACTAGTGTTGTATTCACCCGATCCAGAACTTCATAACCGAGCCTCGCAGCCAAATTTCTTCAAGCCGCCAAGGAGCCAAAATACTGCCAAACAAAATCATTTTGCTCTTCAAAACTTTGCAGGAATTCAGCGCCAAGCAATCAATCTTAAAGTACATTTCACTGAATGCTGAGAACGACTTCTCTTTTGCTCAGTGATTGTTTGTTTGTTTGGTTTTTTTTTTTGACGGCTTGGTTCAAATTGGGCCCCTGGAGGTTCAAGAATAAGACAGAGATTGAGACAAGGACCAAACCCATAACCAACTGAGACCATGAGCTGAAGATAAACGCTGAAAACCCGAGCCTCGAGACCTTCACATGCATAAATCAAACAAAACAAAAATTGAAAAATACAAAAAGACAAGAGTAGGTAGAGCAGGTGTTGGTCTCTAAGCCTATCGTATTCCTCAGTTTCTGATTAAAACTGTGGTTTTTTTTAGCCCAAGTTACAAGATGAACCTAGCCCTACATAGGACTCTGCCTCTGTGCTGTAACCAGACAGATGAGTCCTAGTCGGGCAGGGTCTAACCCAGGGTGTGACATCTTACCTAGCCCCGTCCTTTAAATCTCACCTGTTATAAGCTACTACATTCACCTTGTAAACATTCCATGGCCAAATACACTGTATGGCACCAGTTTTGGGCCGTCAAATAAACGTTATTATATTAGATCACTTTTGTGAAATAAGCCAACTCTTTGTGCTAAGAAGTTCAGAAATTGTTTAAGATTGCTTAGCACTCGAGCGTATTGCATGTGTGTTTAGGCGGTTCCTGATAGTGACAGGGCATACCGCAGTATGCACATGTACTCAATTCAAAAGAAGAATGTGAACAAACACTCTTGCGTGTATGATGGCCCTGAACAGCATACTGTGTTCCAATGGGAGACTTTTGAGACGCTGATGACAGCAACACAACAGTCCTTTTTGGCAGTTCCGAGCATGCGCGCACATGCTCAGTAGTGAGCACGTAGTTCTCAGCATGCGTAATATTGGTGAGAACTGTGAAAAAAGGACCGTCCAAAAGTCTCCCCTTGTGGGAATTTAAGTTTTCAGAGCTTGTTCAGGAAGTAAACGACAAGCTCCAAAAGGCATTCATATAATTTTGTTAATGAAGACGTATAAAATAACACAACTACTGGTATGTGCATCAGAGTTTTGGGCCAGAGTACTCTTACCGCACAGGGCAATGTGCGAACATCAGCAAATGTTAACGCCCAAATACACACAATCTCCCAGCACCTACATTTTCAGCATAGTATGCACAATGAGGACCAATTGACAAACGATTGACAGGAAGAACAAAACCTTGATTTTTTTCCAGGTTGCATGCTGGATTACTTCATGAAAATGACTGATTAAAGAACTTGCGTTTCTGTTGTCTAAAACTCAGTTGACATAAAACATTTCGGCCATGGAAATGTTACTGGGGTGAAATTTGTGGCTTCTCACAGGTAAGATCTAAACAACAAAACCTAAGAAAATTCCCAATATGACTGTGAAAGTCCTGGACTAAAGATGAACATAACATTGTGAATGAATACAGTATTAAGGGTTAAGATCAGTAACAAAAAATGTTCTCAGAGCTTGGCTGCGATACCGCCCCCTCAAAAAAAAAAAAATAATAAAAAAAATAGACGACACCCAACAAAAGAATCCGAGATGAGGAGTAAAGATTGTTCAGACCTTGACCAAGAACCCCCCTCATTGATGACAGCCTGTCTGATGACCGAGAGACATACAACACTGCTCATCTAGTATCAAGATAATTTAACCATCTATCCACCCCCACCACCCCCCCCAAAAAAAAATAATAATAAAAATAATGATAAACAAATAAATTAAAAATAACATTGACGATAAAAATGATAACAATAATAATAAAAATAATAATCGTCAAGTTATAATAATAATCCAAATTAAAAAATTAATGAGTCATAACAAAAAATCACTATTTTTAGAGTAACTTGACACCAGTTACAAATAGGCCAGAGACGGCAGGTTAACATTAAAACTTTTAGTTTCACAATAAAAAATATTATCATCTTATCAATCTCATCATTTTTACAAGCTGCTCTTTCATTTTTTTTTTTTTATTTATTTATTTTTTTTTAAAGTTTAAAGTCAAAGTCAGATTTCCAAGTGTTGCCATAAAACGTTAGGGGATGGAGAAAGGGCAACTTTCGCCATTTTGTTACCGAGAAGAATTTTTTAACAAGGTCTTGGGCACACCAAAGGTCGAATGGTGACTTTTCTCAAATCCCCTTGCCCCGCCCGCCCCTCAAATATCACAAATTTTGAACATGCCCCTCCCACAAGTGTAATTGTAAATTATTTTTGTCCACACAACTACTTGAAACCTTGGTATTGCAACAGACTTGACCTTTAACCTCTCTAGTGACCTGACCAAAGGTGTGGCAAGACCTTTTGACCTCCTTCAAACAAAACTGATGGTGGTTTCTTCATGAGACCAATAATGTCCAAAAGCTGATTACACATTTCGGGGCGATCTTAACTTTGACAATCAAGTAACACACAAACCAGCGCAGGGTGCCAATGGTGTTCTCATCACGACATACTGGAGCACTTGTCCACTGGCGACCCCATCTGTGTCAGCACCCGGTCTAACCACTGTAGCGGTCCATTAAGGTGAAGTTCTATCCAACATGGTGTGCTGGTTACCGTCTGGCGCCTGTAGTCAGCGCCCCATCCCTTGACAAAGCTCATGCGGATGGTGCACATCCTTGTCAGCTGGTAGACCGCTTCAAATCCCCGGTTGACGGACTGGGAGAGCTGAGCGGCAAACTCTTGATTGTTGAAGATCTTTAGATTGCAGCCTGGGAAGATGTACGAAAAAGGAAAAACAAATTAAAGACGTAATCACATTTAACAGACAACACAAGCATAGACAAGCTTAAACTGCAGTCTCCAGACCTTCCATGACTCCGCAAAGTTCACGAAAAAAACCAGATGCTGAAAGTGAAACCATGAAGGAGTTAACGCCTAGTGATTTGACAACGGGCTCAAAGTTTAATCGCAAGATGCATCTATATGTATTTCAATTTTATGAAAACCTTTGGTAAACTTCTAAGCAGTCCAGCAATCTTGACGTTGTGTCGTTTGTCACGATTTTAAAAAGAAGTGCCCTCTGTACGACCTTAAAGATGATGAAAATTTTTGACGATCACAAGGGCTGACCCCCTCTTTGGGCCTCTTTTGGGAGGAGTGTTGGCTCTGAAAAGAACCTGAGTGGTCTTGACGTTTCGATCAGTAGGGCTGACCGTCTTCGGGAGAATGCGATCAGAGTATACTGATCGGAACATCGAGACCACTCCGGCTCTTTTCAGAGCCAACACACCTCCCCAAAGAGATTCAAACACATGGTTGTACCCGCAAGTTTACTAGCCAATAGTTTATTCTTAGTCTCCTACACCACGCAAAGCTTCAAACATCACATACCTGGCGGTATTTTACAGACTGTCGCAGGATGCCATCCGTATCTTTGGTTGCAGTTGGGACTCTGGACGAAGACGCTGCTGTCACTTAAGCATTCTGCAAAGACCTCACCTCCGATGTAGTATAACCTGACTCCTTTACCTGTTGGCAAGAGGGACAGACACTAGCAAAGAGGTGACAGACTGCCAAGTTATGTATATAAGATGATAGCTGTGAGACGGGTTTGTAGTCTTTATGGAAGACCTCACACGTGGCTGGAAATGCCACTCACAGTTACAAACATTACAATAATATTTTGGAATTGCGTACGGAAATAACTGTACAACAAAATCAATGGCAAAATAAAATCTGGGGGAAAAAAAAATCTTTGAAACCAAGAAAAATCTTTTACCAATGTGTCTTCTCGTGACTTCCACTGTGGGATCTCTGTTGACGTTGGACAGTAAACCAAGGCAAAATCTCTCCGAGCTGGATGGGTCGACAAAACCGTCTATGGTGAGGGAG
The DNA here is from genome assembly GCA_911728455.2 of Marthasterias glacialis. Classification (NCBI taxonomy): domain Eukaryota; kingdom Metazoa; phylum Echinodermata; class Asteroidea; order Forcipulatida; family Asteriidae; genus Marthasterias; species Marthasterias glacialis. Next base: position 4,524,384 of record OU452229.1, on the reverse strand, counting down.
GGCTGGGATGCATGGAAGGTTTCTCCTACCCTCTGATTCATCTCATAGTAAGCTATAGCACACCAGAAGGGGGGCTCGCAGTACGATACAGGCTGCAAATCTGTAAGGGTCAACAAATCAGATCTGCTCAGTATTTCTATATTCTGAAGGGGCATTACGAACAAATGTTCTTGTCAAGTTAATAACTAAATTTAAGTTTATTTTTCAATGTATATTAATGCCTTACTGCTTTTTATTTGTTTTTTTTTACCTAACTTTTTTTTCTTCTTTTCTGCAACATACACACAATTGGTCTTTAGGCTTTGAGATGTATGAATGAAAACTAAAATCAACTCAAAAAAATTCAATAAACAAGTAAACAACAACAAAAACAAACACAACTACATGTAAAACCAGTTACAGAAATCAGAGAAGTTCTATTTATCAGGAATTCCAGTTTAAGAAGAACGTTAAAAATTCATACATATGTAGGCCTAGGTAGGGACTTTAAAGTAAAATTATTCTGTTTTTTATCTGATGACTAAAAGAAACAGAAGCTGGTACTGAATAAATAATAAATAACTTAACATAAATAACCAGATGTTCCCACTCAGTGCCTGCTAACAAAGTTCAATCATCCTAAACTACATGCACGCTCTCCCAATAATTATTTTTTATCGATTGCTTTAATCACTTTGTACTTAATGCTTCTAAAACCACTTGTGGTTTCAAAAAGTCTCCAGTAATCCCACCACCGCATGTGACCCCCCTTGCCCAAACCAAAACTTATTGTCGAAAACTCAAAACTGGGTTTAACCTGCTCATCGAAAAAGATGACAATAAGAGCTTTTAAATAATGCCAACATCAGGCATTTCTCAGAAATACTGAAATGGCATAAAGAGTAAAGACAACCCTGTGAGGTGATGCCCTTACTCCCTCTGCATTTTTGCCTACAAGTGACCTTCGGTCCTCCAATGTCCTCCTCTCCTAAGTCACTCCACACCAAATTGTTTGGACTTAAGATACAATTAGAATGCCTGACCCTGTGATGAGCAATTTTTATTTGGGCCTACAGCACTCAGTCCTTCTGAATTCTTCATTTTGGTGACGAGGATACAGAAGGATTTAGGAGGGTAAGGTTTTAAACACTCTATATGTTGAGATTGTTGAGACTGTAGATTGTACATGTAAGTTGGAGAATAGAATCCAAAGTGAGAACTCGTGACAGCTTCGGATGAATCTTCACTTTTTTCCCCCATTCTCCTTATTCTGTTGTTGTAACTTTCTCCTGCACACAGTGAATGTGAAAAAGGTCTATTTGCGTTCAAAATTTATGCTTAGGGGGTCGACACATTTGGTCATTAACCAGTTCCCAGCAGGGAATCGTCCATTTTTCCCATCCAGCCTAGATTTGTTATTTTCTTGGAATTGCAGGAATCTTTTCTCTTGGAGAGTACCGCTGGCACAATGAAATCATGACTAAACAAAGCCACGAAAACAAAGATCATTTTTAAAACACCAAGAATGATTCTTTCTCTTCGGAGAAATTTCCATATTATACAGGCACCATAAGTCACAAAACCTCGGCCTTGAGCTACCGACAAGGATTGTTCCAAAATCCGGAACCAAGGCTGGATACTCCGTTCACTTGGACTTACCTCCATTGAGCCGAAATACAATGCATGAACAACGGTGGAAGCCTAACGATGTCTCGTAATCCTCTTCTTGTAACAAAACGACAAAGGCCTGAAATCTGGGATTACACAATAACCCCCGCATAATGGGTGAAAATCAGCAAAATATTCAGCACCATCTATCCTCTTTGTGTGGGTGAAACTTTGATGATGCACACTCTGTGCACGCTCTGAAACGACCTTTTTTTGGGGCTTCCCAATTCACACAAAAATATATAAAACTCATATCAACCGTTTGCTGGCTCGGAAAGTAATGGCGTGTAGACCTATACATGACATCTGCTGGTTAATGATCAAAGTCTTGAGTCTATTCCCAGCCCAAGCCACCTGTGCTTCTCTTCTGAACCCTGCATAGCACCTAGTCTTAAGTGCTCCCTGATGACACGGTTAACAGTCAACCTAATTTAATAAGTCCTGTGCGTATTTGAACGCTTTGGGGAACTTTGGGTTCCCATGTACATTGCTCTAAGTGCCAAGAACAAAAAATCACACACTTAATGTTTGAACAAAAGCGACAGTTACACTGTCTGATGCTTCGTATTTCATATTCAAGAATGCTGTCATAATAATTACCGAGTGAGTCTGTTGAACCAGGAGACATTGCTGTGAAAACAAGGTACAGAAAAGAGATTGTTATGTATTATTATCATTTTTTTAATGACATGAATGAAGCAGTCAATTAATTCTGATAATTAAACAACAATTATGAAGACCTTAGTCATGAAAAAGGCAAAACGATGTTAGCACTGGCCTGGAATTTCACTATTCAGGGATGCCAGTAGCTCTTTGCTCTATAGTAGGAAAATATTTTGCATAGAACATTTGCACACGCTGATTAACTAAAACATGACATGTACATGTACAACAATTTGTTTTCCTTTATTTTTTGGATGCAAGTCGCGTGACACACAAGGCCAGCAAGCCACTCGAGGTGTAGGCTACAAATCAACTGTTTTCCCAGGGGCCATTGCCACCTACTCCTCAGGCTGAAACAGGGTTACCCCCTTTACAGTCCGTAAGGATGTAGGCTTGGGTATCATCCATCAGAAGCCTGGCTGGTAGAGCAGAAAGCTCTACCTCCCCAACATTTACGAAGCAATTATGGTTAAAAGCCTTGCTCAAGGACACAAGTGTCATGACCGGGACTCGAACCCACACTCCGATGACTCAGCCACCAGAGTTTGAGTCCGACGCACACTAACCACTCAGCCACGACACTCCACGAATTTGTGTGGATTCCAGTGTTACAGTCACAATACATTAATACTACAATATGGTCTACACACCAGGGCCCAATTTCATAGAGCTGCTTAAGCACAAACAGTAGCTAAGCACAAATATTATGCTTACCAAAATAAGGTTACCGGCCAAACTACCACGTCACATGTACAATATGTGACTGGCATCCTGCTCATTTCTGCTTGGCAGACAATTTTTAAGCAATATTTTGTGCTTAAGCAGCTCTATGACATTGGGCCCTGTTCTTTACACAAGCAGCATTTTTTTTCTTTTCTTCCTTCTCTTTCAAATCCATACCTTTTTCATCCTTCATTCTGGTAGCCAAATTGTCAATAAAACAATTCAAACTAGATATAATGTGATTGTAATCAACAATCACAAAGCTGTTCCGAATATTGTTTCTTAAGGTACTTGATTTGTAGTTCTTGAGATATCGTCAAGCTTCCGATTGACCCTGAATTTAAGACCAACATGCGGTCACGGTATCCCGAGGGTAATGTTGAATTTTCAAGGACTATATAATTGAAAAAGATTTTAAAAATTGGCTGTGTACTTCTTCAGTCATGGTTCAACTTCCGGTTGACCCGGAAGTTAAGATCAACCCGAGGTCACGTCAACTCGAAGCTCATCTTTAATGCCCAATGACTATATGACTGAAAAAAGTTTGAAAATCGGTTGTGCCCTTCTTCAGATATAGCGATATGAAGAGTTGCTTATTAAATATTCACGCGACAATCACGTGAGTAATTAGTTTCTTAAGCTAGTGAGGCCAAAAGATGCACCAGCAAAGCTAAAGTGATCATTGCCACCATTACGCTTATGAAGTATCATAAGCGTACATGGTTATATTCCAGTCGCGGTAAATTTCGATCTAGTGCAGTACATACGCACTAATAGCTATGGTGTTGACTGAGTTACCAATTAACAGTTAATTACTGGAGAAACACACTGCACTATAATTAATGTCAGTCTGAAATGACTTGTATTGTTCTCTCTGTTTTCACATTGATTTGAGCTAAATAGGGAACCTAAAATTGAATTTATTTTGAAAAATGTGTTCAAAAATGTCCAAATCTGGACACTTTTAAAACCTATGCCTTTTGTACATAGATTAAAAGCCCCGTTAAAATGATGTCATAATGACGTGACGGTAAATGTTAGACCATAAATCACATCTACAATATAGGACAAGTCTATAACTGAAAAAGTTTGAGGATCGGACGTATACTTTTTGAGATATGACGGACACAAACTTGACTAATTAAATATTCACGCGACGATAACGGTCATCCCTGATGACGTCACGACGAAAAAAATGTGTTTTTCATACTAACAAATTTTATAAGCTACAAGATGGTATGTAACTTATAACCATCCAATGCCTTTTAAAGAAAACCCTATCAAAACGCACGTTGCATGTATCGTTCGTACACATACAGAATGGGCTATACACTAACTATAGGTACTCTCTCGGTTACGATTCAAATATCAAGGAAATCTCCAATGCATTGCTGTGATTGCGCAATCAAAACAGCTAGCCATGGTGTCCGATTTGTCACTTAATCGTTAAATTATCCTGGATATTGTACTTTTATTAGTTTTTAATGACCTGGAACATCTCTTATAATAAGCGTTTAACTTTCCAAAACATCTTATGTAATTTAGGAAACTAACAATTAACTTATTTAGAAAATATTGTGTTAAAAACTGTCCAAATCTGGACACTTTTTGAGCCATGCCTTTTGTACATAGATTAAAACCCGCATTATAAATGATGTCATGATGACGTGACGGGAAATGTTAGACCAGAAATCACATCTACAATATAGGACAAGTCTATAACTGAAAAAAGTTTGAGGATCGGATGTATACTTCTTGAGATATGGTAGTTTCAAGATTGCCTAATTAAATATTCACGTCATTATAACTCGTCTAATTAATTAAAAATTTCAACCAAATTTATTTTATGATAACTTCATGTCCTAAGCTTCAATTTAGTATAGGATTTGAGTTTGTCATACTTACACATTCTAAGATTAGGGACGAACAAAAACGTGTACAAATGCTATGGGATTTTGAGACAGAAACAAATGTATAATAATAATAATAATAATAATAATAATAATAATAATAATAAAAATAATAATCCCAAGAAAAACAAAACCTGTTCCGACTGCTATGTCGGAACAGCTAAAAATGCTTGCCAAGAAACATAACAACCAGGTTTTGATCAATGCACAACAACGCACTGCTGCCACGTCTTCTGTGTGCACATAACACACACATCGCGCACATGCCCGGTAAATGGCCAAGCGATGTACTAGTCTTTGTTATCACAAGTTAGTCTTTGTTGACAAGTTAGATCTCCAGCTTCTGCTGTAACTTGACTTACTTCCATTTTGAGATGTATCCATACTCTGCTCTGTATTGTCACCATCTTCACTCATATAGCCAGGTGGAGGGGTTTCTGATCAGACACAAAGAAAAAAGATATAATGTGATTGTAATCAACAATCACAAAGTTGTTCCGAGTTTGTTTGGTTTACTACAATAATTGGGTCCATACCATGGAAGTGATGATTGGAGTTGATGTTTCTGAACGCAACCTTCATTGAAAGTCTGTAGATCGGTCATCAGACTTAAATTATGAGCATCTTGTTTCAAACGGAAGTAAAGGTCATAGTGTGGTCAAATGCCACATGTGATGTAAGCAACAAATGGTACAAAGATTATGACTCTAGGACATTTGGCACAGGAAATATGCTTTTTTTAAATGTTGAGCTTCCTGTTTGGACCGGAAGTAAAGGTCAAAGTGGGGTCATGCTAATAACCAAATGTCACGTATGATGTAAGCTACAAATGGAACAAAGATTATGACTCTACGACATTTTGCACATAAGATGTGACATTTTGAAATTTTGAACTTCCTGTTTGGACCGGAAGTAAAGGTCAAAGTGGGGTCACGCCTGTAAATCAAATGTGACATATGCTGTAAGCTATATAACAACACAAAGATTACGACTTTATGGAATTTACTTCAGGAGATATGACGTTTTAAACTTTTGAACATCCTGTTTGGACCGGAAGGAAATGTCAAATTGGGGTCATATGTCTAAGTAAAATGTCACCCGTGCTCCAAGCTTTAAAATGGCACAAAGATTATGATTCTACGATATGTACTTCGGGAGATATGATTTTTTCACTATTAAACTTTGAATTAATGTAACTTGATACCTGGTGACGTCACGATGACGAAAACATGTTTGCCTTACTATGATTTTTTGTTATTTACAAGATGGTATAAGTTTTATTTCTATGCGATGCCTTTGAACAAAAACCCTAAAAATTCAAGTATTCAGCAAGTTTCATGTAGAAAAACATCTACCGATAGAGGGCGCTATAGCATATGACCAGTCACAATAAAAGCCAAACTAACATCTGAGAACACCATATGAAGTTTTGTCTGCTAACGCAGTTTGTCATACTTACCAATTTTAAGATTAGGCATGAACAAAAATCGTGGACAAATACAATACGGCGTTGACAGAAAGTACAATAGTGAACTGCAAAAAAGTTGCTGCAAACGTCTGAAGTTGTACTATCTGGCATATAATAATTATTTCTGGCCAACGGCGAAATCGAATCAACAGCGGACGTCCGTTAATGTCGTAGCTCTGTACCAGATCTTCACAGAAGTTTGGCCCGTTCAGAAGCTTTAAATCTCTGGCGGAGTATATGCACGGTCGTCTGCTAACGCAGCACGGCGGAATGTTAACCGTGTGCGATCTCAATCTTCTGAACCAGAAAATCCTATACAAATACATTGGCCCGGAAGACCGGTTGGAATTTAGAAACTTTGTTTCCCGTAGTCCAGAACCATCTCGAACTTGTCAACGACGAGAAATCTTCGTTACAATAACGTGGGCCCGGAAGTCCGTTAGGAATAAAATGTTAATACTCGATCGGAATCGTGGCTGATTAGACTTTTATAAGTCTGTTACCATAAAAAGCCCCCGCCTTTACAGAAAACACAATACGTCGGTCGCAGAGAAAGTGTTAGGACTTGATGAAATTTAGAAAATTGTTTCATGTGTTTTGTACACAAATATTAAATCTGTTATAAATGACGTCATGATGACGTGACATACACAAATATGCTACAGTGCACATCTACATTATAAAGTAAGTTTAGAACTGAAAAAAATTTGACGATCGGACGTATACTTCTTGAGATATGGTGTTTAAAAGATTGCCTAATTAAATATTCATGTCATTATAACTCGGCTAATTAATGAAAAATTTCAACCAAATTTATTTTATGATAACTTCAAGTCCTAAACTTCAATTCAGTTTAAGATTTGAGTTTGTCATACTTACACATTCTAAGATTAGGGACGAACAAAAACGTGTACAAATGCTATGGTGTTTTTGACAGAAACAAATGTATAATAATAATAATAACTAGATATAATGTGATTGTAATCAACAATCACAAAGCTGTTCCGAGTTTGTTTGGTTTACTACAATAATTGGGTCCATACCATGGAAGTGATGATTGGAGTTGATGTTTCTAAACGCAACCTTCATTGCAAGTCTGTAGATCGGTCATCAGACTTAAATTATGAGCATCTTTTTTCAAACGGAAGTAAAGGTCATAGTGTGGTCAAATGCCACATGTGATGTAAGCAACAAATGGTACAAAGATTATGACTCTAGGACATTTGGCACAGGAGATATGCTTTTTTTAAATGTTGAGCTTCCTGTTTGGTCCGGAAGTAAAGGTCAAAGTGGGGTCATGCTAATAACCAAATGTCACGTATGATGTAAGCTACAAATGGAACAAAAATTATGACTCTACGACATTTTGCACATAAGATGTGACATTTTGAAATTTTGAACTTCCTGTTTGGACCGGAAGTAAAGGTCAAAGTGGGGTCACGCCTGTAAATAAAATGTGACATATAATGTAAGCTATATAACAACACAAAGATTACGACTTTATGGAATTTACTTCAGGAGATATGACGTTTTAAACTTTTGAACATCCTGTTTGGACCGGAAGGAAATGTCAAATTGGGGTCATATGTCTAAGTAAAATGTCACCCGTGCTCCAAGCTTTAAAATGGCACAAAGATTATGATTCTACGATATGTACTTCGGGAGATATGATTTTTTCACTATTAAACTTTGAATTAATGTAACTTGATACCTGGTGACGTCACGATGACGAAAACATGTTTGCCTTACTATGATTTTTTGTTATTTACAAGATGTATAAGTTTTATTTCTATGCGATGCCTTTGAACAAAAACCCTAAAAATTCAAGTATTCAGCAAGTTTCATGTAGAAAAACATCTACCGATAGAGGGCGCTATAGCATATGACCAGTCACAATAAAAGCCAAACTAACATCTGAGAACACCATATGAAGTTTTGTCTGCTAACGCAGTTTGTCATACTTACCAATTTTAAGATTAGGCATGAACAAAAATCGTGGACAAATACAATACGGCGTTGACAGAAAGTACAATAGTGAACTGCAAAAAAGTTGCTGCAAACGTCTGAAGTTGTACTGTCTGGCATATAATAATTATTTCTGGCCAACGGCGAAATCGAATCAACAGCAGACGTCCGTTAATGTCGTAGCTCTGTACCAGATCTTCACAGAAGTTTGGCCCGTTCAGAAGCTTTAAATCTCTGGCGGAGTATATGCACGGTCGTCTGCTAACGCAGCACGGCGGAATGTTAACCGTGTGCGATCTCAATCTTCTGAACCAGAAAATCCTATACAAATACATTGGCCCGGAAGACCGGTTGGAATTTAGAAACTTTGTTTTCCGTAGTCCAGAACCATCTCGAACTTGTCAACGACGAGAAATCTTCGTTACAATAACGTGGGCCCGGAAGTCCGTTAGGAATAAAATGTTAATACTCGATCGGAATCGTGCATGATTAGACTTTTATAAGTCTGTTACCATAAAAAGCCCCCGCCTTTACAGAAAACACAATACGTCGGTCGCAGAGAAAGTGTTAAGACTTGATCAAATTTAGAAAATTGTTTCATGTGTTTTGTACACAAATATTAAATCTGTTATAAATGACGTCATGATGACGTGTCATAAAAAAAAGAATTCAAATTGTAATCTGCAATATCAAACAAGTCAAGAACAGAAAAAAGCTTGAGGATCGGACGTATACTTCTTGAGATATGTTGGTTACAAGATTGCCTAATTAAATATTCATGTCATTGTAACTCGGCTAATTAATTAAAAATTTCAACCAAATTTATTTTATGATAACTTCATGCCCTAAGCTTCAATTTAGTATAGGTTTTGAGTTTGTCATACTTACACATTCTAAGATTAGGGACAAACAAAAACGTGTACAAATGCTATGGGATTTTGAGACGGAAACAAAGTATAATAATAATAATAATAAAAACAATAAAAATCTTGACGAAAACAAAACCTGTTCCGACTGCTATGTCGGAACAGCTAATAATAATAATAATAATAATAATAATAATAAAAATAATAATCCCAAGAAAAACAAAACCTGTTCCGACTGCGAAGTCGGAACAGCTAAAAACAGAGAGGGGGAAAAAGATTAATTAGGAACCAAAAATTGTTAATGGCCTCACGTTTCGACCCTCGCAAAGTCTTTCTCATCTTTCTCAATGGCTTTTTAGCCTTTGAGAAAGACTTTGCTAGAGTCGAAACATGCATGAACAATTTTTTGCATTTATACAATCAGGTCCATTTGGTTGTAAAGCAGTTTGCAACAGCTAATTCTATTTTTTCATTAAATATTTTTGTACAAAGAACTACTTTATTCCCTAAACATTTTTTTATCCTCATGTCGTTATTTCTTTCTTTTTCAATATAGAAACATTACTATTGTGGGATAAGTTTGGCTCACATCTGGACACCATACTGTCCGGTTCTGGATTCGTTCTACAAAAGAACTGGGCCACAATGCAGTGACCACTCACTAACACTACTGACAGTCTCGCATGATCTCTATTTTTTTTCCAGTTCTCCTAAAGAACTGCGCCACCAGTTCTAATAAAGACCTGGGCCAGATTGCATTGACCAGTCACTACAAACAGTCTCACAATCCGCATGATCTGAATGTGTTTTAGTTACACCAAGGATTATTTTCCAGTTCTGCTGAAAAAAATCGGGCAAGAATCCAATCTAACAGTCTCACAAACCTGAAGATCTAAATATTATTTGAGTAACACTGGGGAATTTATTTTCCAGTTAAGACTGGGCCAGAAGGTAATTGAACACTAATGGTCTCACAATCCGTAGGATCTTAACTGTTTTTAAGTGACACCGAGGAATCTTTTCCGGCAAGGGCATAGCAGCATTGACCGTGAAACACCGTCACTTCTTGACTGTTAACACCTTGCATGGATCAGAATCACATGGTATTTGGGGGGGGGGGGGGGGGGGGGGGGGGGGGGGGGGGGGTGGGGGTTGGTCTAGGGGCTTGTTGACCTGAATAAAGGGGGCCAAGTGGTCGACATGAGCCTCCTGAGAGGTGACAAGTGGCTGGGGCTGAGTTTCAAGTGTTATGACAAGGTGATGTTGACGGACAACTCCCTGGAGTTGGGACAAAACCTTCTTTTGTGCGCTGGCAAACACAAACAAACAAACTGCTCAGTTATCCATTGGATTTCTATTCATCACAATACATGAGCACCCCATGTACATGTACTTTGCACATGATTGCTTTCAGTATGAAAAAACAAAAACAAAAACAAAAACTAGGACAAGTTTAATAGCCACTCAAACTCCGGTCATAAACATTCCTTATTATCAACAACCAATAATTGGATTATTGAGTTACAGCAGAGGGCAAAGCACCAGCAGTGAACATCAGTTTTGGTCAGCTCCACATTTTTTTCACATCTTATCATTTTCTAATCCGTTTGCTGCTTTCAAATGCACTTTATGCTCTACTCTGTATCATGATGTACAGTGTTTATGCACACGTAGAATGCACATTATATGTGGCTCACATACATCATTTGTACATATGTAGCGAATGGGTATTATACCACATTGAAGAGTCATCGCCTTCATTGTGTCACACTTGTGACAGACTGTCACGACCCTGTCATGACCAAAGTCCCTGAGAGTGAAAGCAGTATGGCAGTTGACATCATCCAAACATACTGTACCCCAATTTAGGTTCTCCCCCCCCCTTACGATGAGATTACACAGGAAGACTTCAATTATTTGTTTGCTGTCAACTGAAACCTCGGGGTTACCGTTGCTAATTAGTGAATGCACAATGAGGAGACGTCCTGACTCCAAGCACTTGGCCGGGAGTTTATCTTTTTCATTGGATGTGATCGCACCAACCTCAAGCATGTCAAGTATTTACATGTACACATGTTCATGTACATATGTACAGAACTTCCTCGCTCTTAACCCTAACCTTCAAAACCCTTTTTCTCATTTTGACTTTTTGTGGCAACATATTCAGTTGGCTTCCAGGAATTTTACATACATGTACATCTGTACATGCAAATGTATTGTACATAAAGGCTACAAATATTGGGCATACATCACAGGCATGGTATTTGACCCCTCGAAAACAAAGCTCCGCAGTTGAATGACCAGGCGTCCTTTGCTCCGGTGGTCCGAAATTACATAATGAGGTCTTAAGATGGCGTCCGATTTCAGGCAGGGGAAACATTTGCAGGGAAAACATCTGGCGCCAACTGGATAAGAACTTAGACTAGGTGAAGAATGAAAATCATAAGTGGTTTACAAGTTTGTAAAAAATGTTGAAAAATGTTCCCTACTTATCTGGGTCACCTTGACCCAAACCTGCTTTACCTTACATGGGGCTGTGGTCAAGATGCATGCTACCAAATATGGCTAAATGACCCCCGTGTGACCTCTAGGTGACCTTTGACCTGATGCATAGTACAAGCTTTGGTCAGCTGTCCTTTTGTCCAAGTTTGGTTACGAATCGCTAAAGCAATAGGAAGTGATCTATAGGGATTTTCTGGTTGATCAAGTGAGATCAGCAAATTAACTCTAGTGACACCCTTTGTGACCTTTGTTCCAATTCTGTATACACCCAATATGAAGCATGGCCCAGGGATGATGGTACTGACAAAGTTTGTCTTCCATCGGACGAAAATTGTGTGAGAAAAAGCATTTAGTAATTTCACTAAAATGCCCTCTAATGAGCCCTACATGACCTCTAGGTAACCTTTGACCCAATAACTAGTACACGGTTTGCTCAGTTGTCCTTATGTCCGAATTTGTTTACAAAATGGAAGCATTTGGAAGTTATAGTGATTTTCAGGCTGATCACGTGACATCATGAGAAAGACGATACAGCAGGACAACAGTATATCAGCCGCCGGCTGATATAATTAACAATTAATAATTAATAATTAACTAACAACTAACATCTTACATCTGACAACTAACAACTAAAACTAACAACTAGCAACTAAAACTGACAAACTCTAACAACTAAAACTAACAACTAGCAACTAAAACTGACAAACTCTAACAACTAACAACTAAAACTAACAAAGTCTAACAACTAACAACTAAAACTAACAACTAGCAACTAAAACTGACAAACTCTAACAACTAACAACTAAAACTAACAAAGTCTAACAACTAACAACTAAAACTAACAACTAGCAACTAAAACTGACAAACTCTAACAACTAACAACTAAAACTAACAAAGTCTAACAACTAACAACTAAAACTAACAACTAGCAACTAAAACTGACAAACTCTAACAACTAACAACTAAAACTAACAACTAGCAACTAAAACTGACAAACTCTAACAACTAACAACTAAAACTAACAAAGTCTAACAACTAACAACTAAAACTAACAACTAGCAACTAAAACTGACAAACTCTAACAACTAAAACTAACAAAGTCTAACAACTAACAACTAAAACTAACAACTAGCAACTAAAACTGACAAACTCTAACAACTAACAACTAAAACTAACAAAGTCTAACAACTAACAACTAAAACTAACAACTAGCAACTAAAACTGACAAACTCTAACAACTAACAACTAAAACTAACAACTAGCAACTAAAACTGACAAACTCTAACAACTAACAACTAAAACTAACAAAGTCTAACAACTAACAACTAAAACTAACAACTAGCAACTAAAACTGACAAACTCTAACAACTAACAACTAGCAACTAAAACTGACGAACTCTAACAACTAACAACTAAAACTAACAAATGATCTATAAACTGACAACAATTAAAAGTGCATCACACTTAGACATTTAAATGAAAACAAAGTATAAATGAATTTAGTTGAAACTCTCAGGGAAGTATCTTTCTTCCATATTCAGATTTATAAATACCTCAGAAAAAAACTATTTTTTCCCCCGCTACCTTAGAAAAACACTCTCTCTTTTTCTGCTACTACTACAACATGCTGCTAGTGCATACACGTAATATTTTTGTTTGTCGATAAGCTGTAATAATATTATGGGATTTCGCCCCCCACCTTTTTTTTTAAGAGTTAAGTAGATGTAGACCTGTACAATACTTGTTAGTCATTAGTATTAAAGACTGACTAATTGGGCTCGACACCAGGATTACTCGATGAAACCGTGCGGGGTTTGTTCAGGCCGGGTCATTAACGCAGCCCAGGAAGAGGGCTAATGAGGCTACCGTGTGTACCCAGGCCAAGCAGGGCTCACTGACGCTATGCAACAAACTAATTTGGGCATCACTCATTGCAGAGGCTCCACAGAGGGGCTTTAAGGTGCCAGAGATATTCCGGGAGAGAGAGAAGGGAGTGGGTCCATATTTTGCTGATTCACTTGGAGGGGGGGGGGGGAGGGCGGGGACTGATTCATCAAAACAACTTTACATTTTATGTTTGTACTACTACTTTTTCTTTCCTTTTAAATTTTTTTTCAAGTTTCATCTTTTTACATTTTCTTATGGGGGCATTATCCCAGTGACTATGGTAATAAAGTGATAATTGACTCTGTACTGGGCAAAGACCAAACATTTTGGCAAATATCAGGGCTAGTGGGCAGTTGAAAATTCATTTCTTATAACTGTGGGTAGACAATATCATTTATGTTTTATCCAATACACCGATGTCTGTTAAGCAATGTATACTCCGTACTTCCCCCCCCCCCCCCCCCGAGTTCTGTGAAGAAAAAAATCCACCGGCATATTACTCGGTTGGGATTCCAACCTGCGACCTTTGCCATTCTAGAGCAGGTGTCTTACCAACTAGACCACCGAGACTGCCCGGTAGCTAGAGGCTGTTCGAATAGGTGGGTTTGTCTATGTTGTCGTTTTTTACATTGATGTTCTTCTTAATCAAGTGAAGCTTGAAGATACATCGCTACACGACTACATGTATACTAAAAATAAAACGGCCGATTTTGTGCTTACTGTGCAATTTTCATTTCATAGTGCTGCTAACCTTCAGCTCATGAAAAGACATGCTTCGACTGTCCGGTATTAACTGTAGGAAAATGAATGACATTAACAAATGCAAATCCTGGGTGAACACACAAGCTGGCTGCCTAATTTTCTTGCTAACCTGTGAAATACGCTTACGCTTAATCAAATTTTTCTGCTATAGTTTAGACTCCTGCTAGCAATATGACTCCTCGCAAAAACGGAGCCTGAGGATGTGACAGTAATTGAAAATTTACAAAAACAAAAACATCTTGACAGATTTTCCTCCGTCATTATCTTGCTGCTTAACAAAAAGGGTATTTATGGGAATAAAAGAGCAGTGACTCAGTCTTAATAGCAGAGTGGCGGCCATGTTTTATTCCCTTATTTATGGCAATCAAGATAAATTGGTAGGGGGAGTAACAAAGATCCCTTCCCTACAATTATCAGGAGGAGGGTACTTGTAACATGTAACACTCCACTTTACAGATGCTTGCCATCCTCCTTTTTTACCTGGTGGGAGAAGGTTCTGTGGCTCCATGCCCACAGGGTAATTAGCATTATCCGGCACCGTACTGCTCATGTCGTCAAGTTCAGGTAGCTCTGTTGGTATATCTGGCTGCCTCGGTACCAGTACTGGTGGTAATACTGTGCAATAAGATGGGAGAAAAACGCAACAACCAATTCAGGGGTAAATCAAACTGTTAAACTGTACCACGTTCCCAGCCAAAGACGTGTCCATGTGACTTTTGAATACCTGTCTTCAATTAGGGTGATTTACATTATATTGAATCACAAGAGTTTAACTTGTTTTACCATTTTTCACAGTGAACCCAAAAAACAAACAAATGCTGTGTAGTTTGTAATTAATTTATTTACTGTTAACATGGGGCAGTATCCAATGTACACACATGTACACGGACTGATCAGAATATCAATCGGTTAACCATGACCATCAAGGGAAAGTACACTGATGCATACATACAAGTAGCACCTTTAATTGGGGTGAAATCACTCTTGGAATATAGCGTTAAACATGAACAGATTTCAGAGAAAAGTGGAGTGCAACCTCATGGCGTGACACCCAGGCACTGACAACATGCAATAAATGCATGTTTAGATGCAATGCGTAGATACGATCACCACATGGAATCACATTACAGGTTGGCACAGTTCCTTAGTCATGCAAAACATTCGTAATGAAGCAGATGATAAGTCAATGAGTGGGTTAATTTGTTTCACTCTGAAGAGCCAGTTCTTAGCTTGACCCCCCCCCCACTCACACATTCCTGTGAAAAGTAAACACGAAGATAATGTAATTCTATAGAAATGAGAATAAATACATGTAGCTTGCATTGGCCTCCATGGGAATGGCCAAGGGGTCAAATTTGAGAAGAGTACACACAAACTTGACAAGATGATAATAATATACATAATTTGTAAGACACTTATGTAGCAGTTCACGGGCATTTCAAAGCGCTCGCGATTGTGTGAATATGTTTTCAACTGAGCCTTGAATGAGTTGATTGAGGGTGAGTCTCGGATATGCAGGGAGAGCTTGGTTCCAGAGGGCTGATGAAGCCACCAATATGCTCATTGACCATAGCGGGTGTTTGTGTGTGGGGCTAGAGAAAGGTGACTGTGGATATTGGATGTGGATCGTAGGCTCATGGACTAATTAGGAAGCCAGGGTGTCCCCATGGTTCAAGCAGCGAAAAGCCTGAAGAACCCAGGTTTAATATTGCTCATGATCAGAAGGCTCTCAACATCTCTTACAATTTTATGCACGAATATTTACAAGGAAAGTCTTTTTACCTCTTCCAATCCTGAAGTATGGAAAAACCAAATGCCTGTACCATAACGCCCCCCCCCCCAAAAAAAAAAAAACCCAAAACAAAAAAACAACAAAAAGGAGTTGATGTAATCATTACCTGGAGTCTCAACACGTGTGTAGTGGTAAGGATTGACGCACACCTCGTCTCTTTTGAGGCGGAAAGCAAACTCACAGTGCTCGACCGGCTTGAGCTCATGGTGACTCTGCAGGTCCGGCCACCTCCACAGTCGACAGTACATGACGTGGGGTAGACCCTTCTTGTGTGATACCTGGAGACGGCCATCAAGGGA
This sequence comes from Marthasterias glacialis, assembly GCA_911728455.2. Taxonomy (NCBI): domain Eukaryota; kingdom Metazoa; phylum Echinodermata; class Asteroidea; order Forcipulatida; family Asteriidae; genus Marthasterias; species Marthasterias glacialis. The sequence goes on along the minus strand of OU452229.1, from coordinate 4,507,900 downwards.
CCTACAGAACCAAAGAACAGAACGATACACAATTACAATAAGTGTCTTCCTACAGTACATGTACATGAACATGTAGGTAACTGCACATGCAGTGTGACATGTTGAGTCAAGATGTTAGTTTGGACATGGTCATTCAGTGCAACTGACCGGTCATTCAGTGCAACTGACCGGTCATTCAGTGCAACTGACCAGAACACTCCAACCGACAACGACCATGATAATTGTGTGTTAGTGAACAAAATGGAAACAAACACTGGATTTTATATCACACGTTTCAATATAAAGGGCAAGAATTACAATGTATATCAATTGCTCAAAGGTACCAACACTATGTACTCAAATAATTCTTTAGTTGACTTCATTTTTGCCTAAAATCCTTCACCTTATGCAGAGATCAAAGCAAAACTACACAAAATACATGCAACCCTGAAGTCCTCAACAATAATTACACATGTATAAAACTACATGCGTGCAATACATGTAGGCTACATACATAAACATAGTACAGGGCAGAATTAATATTAAATGTACTGGCTTGTACTTATCTACCATTTCTATAGGCCGACCTCATACATATTCATGAATGAAGTGCCGAATTCTCACTGGTCTATTGGCCATGATTTGCCAGATGCTATTTTTGCTGTTTACCCAGCACGCGTGCCAGTATTCACGCACGGGATAAATACCAAGCATTGTAGACTGTCGCAAGGGTCACCTGTGCGCCTCTCACGCACATGCGTATCGCATACGTAGTGGACTATCACATGTGTAACAGTCTACTACACACGTGCTGTACAAAGCACTCATGGAACTGTCCCACGGCTGTAGTGCTCACGCGTAAACATCGCGCGCGTCTAGCTAGCTGATACACATGAAAAGATGGCGGCTTATTAATTTACGAGTAAATGTCAATCTGCGTTTTCTCGAGCTCAATGCTGCCGAACTAGAGTTCATGGTATGGGGTGTATTAAAACAAATATAACATGGTTTATTTCGGGTGGACAGTCGGTATTAGTTCCCCTCGGTATTGGAAGTTGACAAACTAGTTCCCGTGGCGTCAACTTCCAATGCCTCGTGGAGCTAATATCGACTGTCCACCCTCAAACCACGATATTTGTATTATAATAGTACATGGAGGCATGCTGTCCAGTACATATGTGTACATTTCTGTCCAAGATTCCCTCCAAAAAACTAAATTGAGTACATTTGTACACGTGTTCACTCTTTTGCAAACACATGTAGATCTATCCTTAAGTTCATTATGAACGCATCGATGTACAGTTCATAAAAACAGCCCTAAATGTGCAGGTATGAACTTCACGTGTGCACATTACAAAATGCGTCTTTGACAAAAGATGAGCATACCGTAGAGCTCTAGCAGCAGACATTGCACAAGTATTTGACAAACTTGACATGAAACAAGGTCAAAGCGATCAGTGAGTTCAGTACAGCCCAATCATGGCTTCAGGGATTTAAGACAAGTCTGCTGCCCTTAGTTTTTTTTTTTTGCCAGTATGTAGGAGTGTTCAAATTTGTTGTATAGTGTAAACAGAAGTGCATGTACATAAAGGCTCACTTACAACCGTTTTATAGGCCCTACGCGTATATCTTGCATTATTTTAACTTGTCTCAGCATCTCCAATGCCGAGTACAACAACAGTGAAATCATTGACCAAGTGAAGAACTTTACAGTACAAGTGTATCTCCAACAAAGGTAGCCTGAATAGCAGGTGCCTTCTCCAGTTCGCCACACTCATTGAAGCACTTTGGGCAATGGCTCTAATCTCTGAGTGTGCCTCAAAATGACACTTTTGTGGCATTGTGAGGTCCATGTACATGGGTTGGTTTTCCCCAAAGCCACACTGATAACACATAGGAGGGTAATTAAATGTACACTTTACAATAGTACTGTTAACATATTACTTTACAAGTACACATTTTGTTCTATTTTAAACGACACCGTATGTTGTCAAAATATTTTTGTTTTCAATTGATACAGGTAGGCTATATGCTTCGAGGACAAAGAGTATTAGGCTACTCGGGTGGGATTCGAGCCCAGGACTGTGGTGGGATTTTCCCACAGGACCGAGTATACAGTACTTATCCAACATTGGCTTCAGGTTTAAATCCAAAATATCAGAAAAAGGTTGTCTGAACGACACAAAGACACCCGTGAAAGGTCGTCCATTACGACAGAACTCTGTGTAGGCCTACTCTGTTTCATTTCAGTCTGTACCATCAACCTCCCCAGTGGAATGTTACATACATGTACATGTACATGATTACATGTACATGTACATGTGTATCTTTCACAGGATTAACAAACTCTTCCCATCACCAAAAATAAACATGGGATAGATTGTCATTTTTTCTTTTCTCCTGGATAATTCCTTCAATTTCATTGAGATTATTTCGAGCGAGCATGAGAAAAATCCTTAAACTGTAATCCTGATTAATTGTGAATTTCTAGTACATATATACATTACCCGGCAGCCCATGACACAGGAAAAGCAGACTTGTAATGAATCAGTACACAATCAATAATAGTGTGTGGGCAGGTCAATGACATCACACTGGAAATTGTATGTAAATGATATTCATACTAATTTAATCATGCAGCATTGTGAAATGCTTGTTTCTGATGGGACTAACATGGCATCATGTACATACATGCATGTACATGTACACATTATCATATTTGTATACTATATCCACACACTAAAAATACATAATACATACGTGAACATCTGTATGCATTACATACCCTGTTGGATGACACCATGTACAACATTACACACACACACACACACACTACACAATTGTTGCACGCTGGGTCAATGTTTTGTACATGTACACCCAAGGGGAAGCCGAGGGTGTCATTTGGCCAAATCCAACATGGCGGCTCTCATGGACCCATGTAAACACACAGAGTTTAGGCTGCCAGTCTAGTATCAGGCTCCCCTAGCAAATCTTTTCATTGAAGCAAGAAGATCTACAACAGATTGCCTGTATATGTATATTACACAATTAACAAGTTGCAGACGGCGTCTTCCTCTAACTTTTACCATACTACCCCGTGCCCACTGTATTACTTTCAATAAAAAAAAAACAACATGTTAATGGCTGAATATTGTTGTTGACTAAATGAAGTAAAGACAACAAAATGTGGTGATCTTCGGCACTGGGATTTAAAATTTTCTTTCAAGAAAGCCCTCTTTGCTCGGCGTTCATTGCGTTACTATAACAGGCCTTGATCTTAACCGAGGCCACCAAGGCCATTGGCCTCATGCCCTGTCGAGTTGGCCAGCATGTAAAAATTGGTTGCACAATCAGTCTATTAAAAGCTTCTTTTCTTTTTTCTTGTGTGTGTGGGGGGGGGGGGGGACGGGGGTACCCAGAGGTAAAGAAACCCCCATTTCTCATGTACAGTACATGTACATGTTCACATGTACATTGTACGCGGCACTGAATTTTCTGAGATGGTAAAGTGTAACAATTGCACTTGTCGTAGTTGATGTCCAATGTGTGAGTAAACAAATGCACACTGTCATTTCATGTGGTCGAAAAGCTATTGCAAATGTTTGATGCTCTTCTTTTGCACGATTTGAACACTACACCAAGCACACCCAATGAACACACTAAGCCTGTGCGTTTACGGTTAGTTTTGTACACATGTACGTGTAACTGGTTCTGAAACAGTCGGTTACACATGTAACCGTTTCAGAAACAAAATTTAAAGTTAAAAAAAAAAAACTGTTTACAGGGCCGGGCCTGTGATTAAAACATTGCGTCTTCGTCACAGCAGTTTTTAAAACTTACAGCAATCATCCTGCAAACAAAATAAATAAATAAAACATCTTACATTATACTATGTAACTGTAACATAATCTTTTCGTTCGTCCAAGGTATCCTGAATGTTATTATTTCGGTCAAATAAAGCCTACACGTTGTGTAGTTTTTGGTAAACAAGCTAAAATTTCAGAGGACCATGCTGACGACTGCTTCTTTTGTGCGCACCAGTAATGACAATGCTGTATACTGCTTTAGTGGGCACACCAGCAATAATGCTACTGGGGAAAAACGCTTGTCCCGAGCATGCACAGACAAGTGCAGTCTTAGGTCAAGGCGTTTTGGTATGCTATCGAGTAAATACGCTGGCATATTTTACCAGCAGAGGGCATATATGCTCTCTTTCTATCACATTGTTCTGAAAGCGCCCTCATGTGTTCAATGTTTCTTGCCTTTAGTGTAGCACGCAAAGTACATGTAGCGAGATAAACAAAGACTATCCGCCTGAAAATTACTGGAAACAATGTGACCAGTTGTGTGTTGCAAGGATCATGTATTGTGCACTACATGTATAGTACATTGTGATTGTAATGTGGTCTGCTTTTCACTGCACTTTTGATTCAACTTTTTTAAAGTTGTCCAAACCATTAAAATGTAAGCGTGTAACCGGATGATCGGTCGGTTAACCCTGTAATGGGCACAGGCTTTTATAATACACACATGTAAAGCAATGTTAGGGTGACCACAAACGACAAGTTATGACAAAAGTTTTTATTGGATAAAAAAATTGGGGGGGGGATTGGTGGTTACTTATGTACATGTAGTAAAATGTAAACTTAACAATTGCACAAAACTGTTTAATTCTACACGGCATAACTTGGTTGTATTTAAAACTATGGTCTATTCCTACATGTTTTTAAGTGCATGAAAAGAGCAAGCAATGGTCAAGTGTGACTTACGATTGGGCTTTGGAAGAGTACGCCAAAACGTGAGACCCACTGATCACATGCTCTGATCTGAAAATATACAAGAGACCATGCATAAAGACCCATTTTAAAATAAATATTAAATGGTACATGTAGGATCACACAATCTGATTACAAACTCTCCTGGCATAAAAGTGCCCTCTGATCACAAGAATCAGGATGTGCTTGAACGGTATTTGTGTACAATACGTGTACAGGATACATAATGTAGAAACAAAAATGAAAGATACATGTATACGTACATGTGTGCATCAATATACTACACAGCCTTTGCTGAAACACAACGGACATTTCAGGCCTGTCACGCTCAGGCCTAGAAATTCATGCCTAGGCCTTGGTATGTATGTTTTAAGTAGCTGCTTACAAAAAAAAAAAGAGCTCTCATCTGAATTCTAATTTTCTCACAGGAATAGTCACTTTGAACTGCCAGGCCTCCAGACTGTAACCATGTCAACAAAGCTGTTGACTTCTGAGAGTGATCATGGTGAAGTGAAGGCATTTTGTGAACAGATGTTATCTTGCACCACACAGTAGGAATACAACAATTTGGTGTTGGCTTGTAAAAGCCAGTTGCTCCGCCGTGTGAAAAACTTGTTGCTGAACATTGTGATCGCAATATGTAGCTCACTTTCGCGGCCCTTTATTCCGACCATTTATTAACACATTATACTTTGAAGTTACATTTTTACAGAGGGAAAAAAAAAAGACGGATTTCTAAAAATGAAACATCCAAGGCAGAAAATCGCAAATGAAATTTTAAGTTGGATTTTCATACTAGCAAGGTCGGATTTCCGACAAAAGTCGGAAGAATCTCATCCCTGTGTACTATAGTACATGCACCTTGCACATTGTGCACTGTCATTCTTCTGGTTTGTAACATTGTAACTTTTATTGTGAACAGTTTTAGTGATGTGGTAAAAACTACATGTGTTAATTTTTGTCGTTAAAACCTGCAACTTTGAAGGCAAATTTGGTCCCCATTTTCCAAATGATATCCTCCCCATTTTGTCTTCCAATCCTGATGAAACCAGGAGATCAGGCTTTGAGACCTGTTGGGTAACGGCCCTTTGACCAGTTCAAACTGGATGACGTGAATACATGTACATGCCAAATGTTTCACCTGCCTAGAAACGGAAGCTGTGTAAAGACGGCATTATGTAATTTCAGACTGCCGGTGCAAAAGGTTGCCCGGTCATTCAACTGTGGAGCGTGCGCAGACCACACACATGCAGTCTCCGAAACAAATGCTTTCAAAAACTGATTTCAAACGCGGTTTTTCTCCAAACATGAAAGTTTCGGCCGCAGGAGCTCAATTGTCTCTTTGTGAAAATGGTGACGAATTGCATGCCGTCAGATTACACGCACAAATGTATGCATGGTACTACATGGTACTGTCAAATTATGGCAAGGTCAGGAAACAGGCTGGGAATTTCAAGGCAAAGCAGTGTCAGGGTACATGTATGTACATGCAGGTCCATGTACATGTACATGCAGGTCCATGTACATGTACATGTACTAACATGTACATGTACAAGTTAGAACAACTTACAGTGAATAGTACATACAAGTATTTCTTTATCAAAATGTGCAACTGTAGATGTCAAGGGAACACATTTAAGTCGTGCCTGTCCAGGGAGTACTACATGTAAGCATGATCAAAACGTGCAACACCTCTGTCATGTCTCAGTCACAAAAACAATTCAAGGCCAAGTTTAAAGTAATGTACATGTACATGGTATACAGTATGTACAAACAATGTACTCAATGCTAACACGGGTCAAACTAGACCTGCAATCTGAGCCAGCATATTTTGGAGCACGCTCAATATGCGTCCAACAACACTTGAGTCATGACAATTGTTTATAACCGCTGGAGATTTATTTTGGTCCACTGTTCAGAAACATGTTTCTGATTATAGTAAGTTGCCTAACAACGTCATTGAAGGTTTCCTTCCTTTGGAGTGTGACTTCCTCGGTTGTCAAGTGATCCCGACCCAGCCCAGGGAAAACAAGTCCAACATGGAGGAAATTGGTCAACCAGAACCACTAGGCTACCGCACTTTACCCAAAGGAGGGTACAACCTACTAGACTTGCGAAGTCCTTCCTTAGTTGACTTCACACGCAGAGTCACATTGTTTTCATTTTCTGTATAAAGGCCTATTATACAACATGACACTTGTAATTAAAGGCACGTTTTGAATTGAACAAAAGACTTAAAATACAATAAGATGTCATACATGTATCAGCTGTAGATGTGTATTGTCTGACACTACACATGTACTATATAAACCCACACACTGGGAAGGGGCTGTTCCAATACCAAGATTGACATGGTTGAACCTTTAACTTATGCAGGGGGGGGGGGTGGCAATAAAGTAGACCAATTTATTAAGCTCCGCCCCTTTATGCATTGACAAATCACGATCCAAAGTCTGACCATAAAATCTCATTTTAAATACAAAATGTTATATCAAGCTGACGCAATATTATAGTTGCTGGGATGTGCACTTTGCCTGCAGAGCACTGCTTTGCCGTGGCTCATGAGATGTTCACATTGTAACACTACCTCAAGTCAAATGCATCATAACACATGCACCAGGACACAGGCGCTATTGGTAATGATATTGATAGACAGTTTCTGTTGTGGGCTGGGGCATAACAGATCAGTCTTTTGGTGAAATAAGAAAATATGTCAAGACTTTTCGTTTACATGTTGACAGGCCAGGAATTACACTGAGGCCATGGCTTCTGTTGCCCTTGGCTTGGCCTTGATGCCCATTCAAAAGTTTCACATGGATATTAAGATTTTCCAATAGAGTACCCTTTGCAAGATCAAAATGGCCTTGCCCTAGACTCAAAAAATGAAACACCAAATCTGTGTTGATTGATACAACATGGACTACATGTACTGTATGTAGGCCTATGGTTGAAGCAAATTTTACAGTCCAAAGTAATTTTTATCTAAATTTGAGTAGAAATGTAAACAATACATGTATGTACATAAAGCAACAATTAAAGTTTCTGATAATGCTCCGATCAACTCCACAAATACAATTCCATAAAAACAAAGCAAGGTTTTTGTCCAGGAAACTACAAGTACATATGGAATGTCCAGATACACTCCCGTACAATACATACACACAGTTATGTAGCAATCCTCCACTTCCTGAAGTAACAAGTAACTATCCTTTAAAATAGCCACACTAGAAACAGGTAACCTTGCACATCCTTGGCTGTAAGTCACAAAGATAATGTATGTAACAGCCGGATCTTGTTGGAATCCAAGTGTATTGTTTACATGCATGCAGTCTACAGTGTACAAAAACTGTACATGTGTACAATCATACCACTTTACCTCCATGTTGCTAATCTAGATATCAATGCTTTTACACAATGTACTGTATGTGTTCATACATGTACATGTATACACCTATGTACAATGTTCCTTAGCATGGTCCAATGGTTCCAGTAGAAATTTACAATGCATGGCAAAATAAATAAAACATGGTAGTTTATGCACATTTTGTAATGTATGCCTGTGCACGAATTCCAGCTAAAAGTACTGTAATGTACATGTACATTAGTACATGTGTTGTACATTTACATATATACATACAAGTACATACATGTGAACACAATGTACCAGTGTTGTATTTGAGAAGTCCGAGACCGAGACCAGACCCCGCGAGACCGAGACATTTGCAGGCCGAAACCGAGACCCGAGACATCCCCTCCGAGACTGAGACCGAGACCGAGACAAACAAATTCAAAATAAACTGCCAGTTCACAAACAGCTTTAACAAGGACGTTAAAGTATTGTAAAGTCTCAGCAATAAAGACTTAAGCACACAACAAAATTATATCTTCCAAAAAGACGCATTGTTTTATTATTCTTTTCTTCTTTTAGTACAGATTTTTCAGTGTTGAACCTGTGGGAAATACTAGTTTAAAATTTCTGCTTTATTAATTTTGTTTACCCTACACTGATGTGTGATGAGCACTCTCAGTACTTTCCAAATCCTGCAGGAAAAAAACCCACAGGCTAACTACTCTGTAGCATATAGCCCACAAACATGTACACACACGTGCGATGCAGATAGTGTGTAACAGTTTTGATGTGTTACCAGTGAAAAAAACCTGTACTGGCGGTATTGACTGGTGGGTACCAGTCAGAACTGGTCTCAATTCCAGCAGCATTCTAAGGCCGTGTCGAAATTGAATGCTTCTCGGCAAGGTGACTACGGCCGAAATGTGACCCGAACGCAATGTAAAGGTTAAGTCGTATTCGTCAATATTACCATTGCTTTGAATAAAGATTAGACGAGTGCTGCGAATCGGCTACTGTCCAGTGGATGTAGTATTATATTTTCTTTGTAAAAAGTGTTCTGGTCTCGACAGGTCTCGAGGGTAAAACCCAAGATATTTGCATCCGAGACCGAGGCCAGCCCACCCGAGACCGAGATCAACCCTTTCGAGACCGAGACTGTCATTGGCCCGAGACCGAGACCGAAAAAAAAGGTCTCGAGACCGAGACCAGATCTCGAGACCTACAACACTGCAATGTACCATACTCTATTCGTCCAATTTTGTGCATAATTATGACTTTACTGGGAATCCTCAAATGATGACCAGTAGTGGACAGTCTCCTTTTATACCAACTTTTTTTCACCCACAGGTCCACAGGTGTTTTGTGGCTAATTTTATCAACACCAAATGCAGATTTCGACAGTTAGCTGGGCCTGGGTCAGGGTCAAAAGGTTTTCGAGATTTTAGGATTGCTGATCACGTGTATACTATAGGGTCTACTCAATTGTATGGTAACTTTAGAACCCATCAATAATATTTATTTTTTTAGTTAAAAAAAAAGAAGAAGAAAGAAATTATCAAAATTTTCATAATGCAAGCATTATAAGTGTAGCCAGGCTGTGTGAACCTGAGGCTGACTAAGTGGCCCTGACAAATTTGAAATGCATTCTTATGACCAATTCGATCAAAAGTTTTTAAATTATGATTACATAAGTTGTATTAGTTATTACTTTTAGTATTAACTGGGAAAATGGCGATGTGAATGATAGCAGAGGAATACACTGTATTTACTTTCCCACTAAAGAGTCCCGATAATCTCCCAAAATTTAATGACTAAAAGTTAGGGCTACTAAACGGACGAATCATGACCCATTCCCCAAATTCCATTTGCATAACAAACAGGCCTGATACTTCACAGAGACAACGGAGGCAATTGCCTCCGTTGCCCTTGGTCACTGCCTTGGTGCCCTTGAAGTGTTCCAATAAAAAAACTCATAGAGGTGCCCTTTACCATGGAGAAAATGCCTTGGTGCCCTTGCCTTTTCAAGAACCAAGCATACAGGCCTGAATAAATATGTAAAATATTTCTATCCCCCAGTGTCACGCCCCTGACAAATAATGTCAGGCCCAGCATGCACGCAACTGTACAATGTACTATGTAGATTTGATCACTGCAAATCTGCAATCCACTTCATTTAACAATTTGTGACATTTCCACATACATGTACATGTATGTGTCATGTTCCCCCCCCCAAAAAAAAAAATACACCAGTAAAACAAGCCGAACCCTTCATAATTCCATGAAATTGCTGATTGAGGCCAAAAGATTGTCTTTAAATAGAATAAGCAAAACAGATCCCTCCCCCCCCCCATAAAGGAATTTGCTGTTCACACACATTAATTACATGTAACTGCACAACTGCAAACACACTACGATAACAATTTCCCTTGTAAAGCAAGCAAAATGGTACACATATGTAAATGTATCAGTTGCTACTCAAAAAGAGTCACAATTTGCTGCTCCATATCAAAATCAGCATTCAGTGTACACAAAACATGTTCAGTTTGGAACGCAACAGTGCTGGACAAAATTGTTCCCCTGTACTACATGTACATGCATTTAGGCCTATTTGCACGTGTAAAACTGTATGCGAGTACACACATGTACATGTACATGTACATCAAAACAACATTTGGTTAAAAATATAATTCATTAAAAGTTTGGAACATGCTTTCAAGTATTTTAACTTGAATCAAACTTACTTCCCTCTACAAAACAATCACAATAATTAGTGTTGTTAACGTGTGTGTGTATGTGTGAGTGTTTTTTTTTGTATCTATGCCAGAGCTTTTGATACACCTGTCTGGTGTAGACCCTTGACAAAGAGTGTACAGTTCCTTTAAATGCAGTGTCCTTTCTGAACTGTGGTCCCCTGGCCAAATGCCAATTAAAACATCTACTCAACAAGTAAACATTATCTCCAGGTACTCCAGCTGGCCTTTAGATTGCTTACAAAATATGTACTAAACTACTATGTATGTATATATGTGCACATGTCAGTGTATGTATGTTCAAATTGCTTGTAAACAGTTCCAAATTCTAGACTCCCAAATTCCAGCCGCTCAGATAGATTACTGTACATTTGACCCAAATGGCAGGTTGGTGGTGTCCCCTAAAAAGCATTCACATTTTGGCAAGCAAAAATGCTGGCAGACTTGTGGAAGGATAGCTGACTAGTCTGGTTAGGTGATGACAGAAAACAACACACCTCAAGTCTCACAAAATTTGAGAGAGACCAACCCAACTTTTTCCTGAAACTGTATTCGAAGACAACCTTTTTTTTTTTAGTAGTGGAGAACAAATCCAAAGATGGGGAAAAGCTTCTTACTCCCAAGTTGTTCATACAATGTACAAAATGACCCACTATTTACAAACCATCCGAACAACCACCTCCACCCACCACCCACCACCCCCACCCCTTCCCCTTCCCAAATTTTTGACCTCCAAGTTGTATCTATGCATGTCTGACCTTTGCAGTGGTCTCCATCTCAGTATAAGGTAAATACATTGCTGTCAATTCCCAGACAGGTTGAATGATGCAGTTTTGCGCAGTCATCGCAGGATACCAGCTGTGCAGTGTCAATGACCCCCCCCCACAATCGCTGCACAGAGGGAGCATGTGTTTCAACCTGCGCTGTGCAGCCAACACTACACAGCTGGTATCCTGCGTTGACCGAGCAAAACAATGTACCTCAGCTCAGGGCATAGTGAACACGCAATCCACGTAGTTAATACGACCTTTTACATGTTAAGAAAACAGTCGTTGATGAACATCTAGATGACAAACCTAATGGTTTCATGGCGGCCACTGGTTTTGCTTTGGGCCTTAAAAACATCTATTTCAAGGGCAGAAAATGATCTTGAGACTCCAGAGCACAATTAACATTTAAGTGCCCACTATTTCATCTTTGTTATCTTGAGAAGCCTGTAGGTGATTTTTCTGCACTTATGTTGAGTCTTTGTCACAATTTAGAAAACTTTTTGAAACATGGTAATCACACATTCATCGTAAATCAACTTCTTCACAGTGGATACACCTTTATCTCCCTGGGGCGCTAGAATGACAGTCCAAGTCAAAATTAACAAAGAGGAGTACAGCGCCCCACTTACTGGGTCTAGCCTATTACACTATACATAATACAGCACCAGTCTGCCATTTTTTACTTAGTTAGTACTGACTCAGTGACTGGAGTAATTTCAGCCATTCCCATGCAGGCAGCCTACTTTAGTTAGTGTACATTTGCCTGATTTTCATCACATACAATAAAAAATACTTAAAAAAAAGACAGACACATGAATGATCTTTAGCTACAGCAGTACATGTAGTTTGTGTTTGTTTTGTTTTTGTAAATTGTATGCTGAACTTTCAACAACTCAATCATATTAAACATTGTTATTATTATAAATATTATCAATCAATGTATGTTTATTGTTAATAATATTGTATTTAACACTGCTCGCTGGGTCCCTACCTACCGAGGAATTGTGACACATTTAGTGTGGACGTCTTGAGATGAGATAGCCTTTTCTAGTTCATCCAACCCTCCTGTTTTCTTCAGTTTCTTCACGAGGCTCTTCACAGCTTTCTCCGACCATCGGTCTTCCGTGTCGTCCTTCTTCCACCCGAGCAGTCGTTTCACGATCGGCGGCGTGAACGTCAGAAGATTGCTCATTTTTTTCGACCGAAATTCGGACAAACCAGGTGAGTATCAGCCCCTCTGACTGTAGCCCTTGGTGCCGTTAGGTGGTATCTAGACTTCGGGATTCTCAGGAAATTCGGAACGAAGTCTTTTTTGACACCTGATGTCAGTGCGCAAAAACACTACTTCATCTTAAGCAACGACCATTCAGCCATTAAACACAAGAAATAGAGAGGGTCTCGAGCAAATTGAGGTCGACCTACTCACACACTAGTTATTTTGTTTTGCACATACGCATCGAAAGTATGGCGGCATAAAATAGTTCTCCTGTACAAAATCTGTTTGGTTAACGTCTTTAAAATCCACATTATTCTCGTAGATTACGACTTATAAAAGTAATGGAATACTAAAATCTTACTTGAGAGGCCTGTTTTGTGGTGTAAATCATGCATTTCAAAGAAGGTTACTTGGTCAATGTTGTGGGGAAGCATCAACATCGATCCTTCCGCCAATTCGACTCGGTGCCTCGGTTTTTTTGCCATAAACCGGAAATAATGACCTCAAAGAGTGCACTTTGCACGATACGGTGTACATGTACATGTACAAATTGCTACAGGGAACTGTGCTTATATCCAGCTGATGTCATGTATCATTTGGTACACAAACAAAAATGTATAGGAGTTCCATTTTATTTTTTATTGTTTATGGATGATGCCCAACACATGATGCAAACCCCTATCCATTGTCTATGCTAACAGTAATCGTTACTTTTTGGTGATTAAAAACCAGCTGTTTAAATGTGCCTTGTTTTGTTTTCTCCTTCCATGCTTGTGATACCTGTGGTTGCTTTTGTTTTAAATACAGTTTGTGTGATATAAATTTTCAGGTAAAACCAGCAAACCAGCATCAAGTTCTTTAAACAAAGAGAATTCAATGTTTTTTATCAACGAGTGAAGGATTAAGGGTGGAGCCCATTCGATCCCGCTGATGAACGCATCCCCCCACCCTGCAACAACCCGAGACTGTACCACCCCCATTCATAGAGCAAGCCCCCGGCTGAAACCCAACGTCAACAGAGGGCGCCAAGTGGCTTGTCTTCAATCATCCAGTTGTGGCTGGTTCTCAGAAACTAGGTTCCCTATAACTCTCTTTGATGGGCTGGTCAACCGTGCACCAGTTAATACAACCAAAAAGAAAATGGCTGCGCCCACAGCCTCCATTACGACTACAGACAGTACGACTCCACAGTACACGATCACGATCGACGAGTAACAAAAAGATCGTTCATTAAATAATACAAGATTTAAAATTCGTGTGCAGCTGTTGTATTGACTTTAACAAGTAGTCATGTTAGCAAAACTGAAGTACTTGAAAGAAGAAGAGAAAGCTTTGAAGGATATTAAAAATATGATAACCGAGCAGGTAACTCGGTTAAAGGTACGTCGTGCGTCATGTGTGTATAGACGCCATCTTTGATGACAATTTCTATTTTGACTTGTTGTACATGTATCTGCATCAACAAGCTCTGTAAATTTTAACGCAGCTTCGCCTTGACTTGCTTATTATTTAACCAATCATGAAAGGAGTTTACAAGAAACTGAGACAGGCAAACTTGCTGCTTGCAGTACTTCACGTGAACCGTATGCGCAGAGTTGTACACCCAAAAAAATGAGCAGTAATTGTCATAAAAGATGGCTGATTTTTCCCATTGCTGATGTCATGGGCAACCCATATTAATAATAGTAAAAGTGTCACTGACATGACACTGTCAGTGACCTGTCAGGCTGTGTATATTTAATAGGAGGATCCAGCCTCGCTACCATTGGCAGCGGGCCGTATCGATACCTCTCATGTCAACGCTTGTATGTGTTGTAGGGCGTACATGTACATGATGTAGGACGCTTAGTATGCGCGTATCTAAATGCAACTATTTTGATGCGATTCCACTTCAAGTGAATCATAATTTTAAATGGTCACCTTGCATACAGGTTAGACATTACAAAATCAAAGAAGAATAGGGGTTGAACGATCTCATCACACCATTTTTTCCCATCATGCCTTGCTCGCTCATAACCCCTGGAATTGGTTAATTAAAATGTGCTGGTATATGGGGCATTTTAGTTAGGCCTTTGTTGGCGCAGATCGACTGATCGACTGACTCAAGTTATAGCAATGCATCTTCATATTTTTGACATTTTATACTTTGAAATCATTTGCAGCAAGAAGAGTGTTATTTGAAGAGTCTGATGAGAGGTTCTAACCAACAAGGTTTCCAGGATCCGTTATCTTCCTTGAAAAGTCATAAAGCTATCTCAGAGGTAAGAAGTAAGATAAGAGCATAAACTGAATTGCATATAAGATGGGTACTTTGTATTATTGTCAAATTTGCTTCCTTTGTCTCTGGTATGCTTATTAGTTTTTATCTTCCAGTACGTGCTAACTCTTCAATCAGATTGCTCAACAGGAGTGTGATAATAAACCATATCATACTCCCAGTAGTCTGTATTGCACTCTGCATACTGTGAGTATCATGTGTCACGCTTCGTATACGGACAGTGTAAAATAACATTCTAAACTTTGCGTGTTGCATGTGCTGCTCTTCATAAAATGAAGCGCTAAAATTATACACTTCGTGCATGGCACATGTAATGGTCGTCATGAAAAAGCTCTTGTAGTTATTTGGGTCAACTCTTTGATCGACAAAATGGCGCACCAAAGCATGACTTTGAATAAATCAATAAATATCTACCAACAGCCCAGTCCTCCAGACTAAAATTCAAAATATACAGATATTAGGGCAAGAAACGGGTTGATTTTAATTGTCAGTTTTCATGAGGCAGTATGAAGTTGGCTGGAAGATAGATTGGTTATCACATGCGCACTCGTGGATGTCCCATATCCCACGAGGCCAAAGGCCGAGGGTGTGGGACGCAGAAGTGCTATATTTTCTCGCTTATGTGATAACTCATATTATCAAGGTATCAGGACTTAGTGCACTATGCTAAAAACTGTTTCTACTAGATACATTTGTGCACTAATTGCCTTTTCTTTCTATTTATTCTAACTTGACCGTGTTTGTTTAATAACAATTTAGCATTTGACTGCCATAATCATTTTGTTGAATAACCAAGACTGACTGGCTTTTGATCAACTACAGATGTCAGCACTAGTGGATGACACCTCTGTGAACAAAGTACCACTAGAGGACCTCCGAGTGCAGTCGTCATCCCAACAACAACTTTACACGAAAGAGTCAGTTCATGCAGAGGAAGAGGAGGATGAAGAAGAGGTGGAGGGTGGAGATTGCCATAGTAGTCAGGAAGAGGATGGGATCAACATGGAACTTTTGACACTCATGCAGCAGATGCAAGAAGGTGAACCCTATGACGATGACGGCTTTTGAGAAATGCTTGGTTTTGACTAAACTTTTACACAAATATCACAAAGATGCAAGATATTGAACGATGTTGGACAGGTTTGTCAGAAGATTTCAGATATCTTACAACTAAAGCTGCTGACAGACAGTTCATACACCAACTGATTGATGAAGAAGTCTGGAAGATGTTATAAAGTTGGATCCGGACTGACATGCTCGAGTTAAAGATTTGAAACTATTCTATGGTGGTATTTTTAAACTGGAAAAAGGGCAATTCTA
This sequence comes from Marthasterias glacialis, assembly GCA_911728455.2. NCBI lineage: Eukaryota > Metazoa > Echinodermata > Asteroidea > Forcipulatida > Asteriidae > Marthasterias > Marthasterias glacialis. The sequence goes on along the minus strand of OU452229.1, from coordinate 4,491,463 downwards.
GTAAGTTGTAAGAACCAGTGATGAGGTTGTATGTTTGATATTGCCATTGTAATAATGCGCACCGACTTGTATCCTGAGCCCAAGCTCAACATTGGTAAACTCTCTGTAAATCCTTCCATTCTTTGCACAAACCAAGATACTTGTAATAAAACCAACCTGTGAAAATTTCAGCTCATTTGTTCGTTTCATTCGTGAGAAAACAGTAAAAATGCATTCAGCACTTTTGTACGCATTCCTATATGCAGAGTTCTCGTCTCACTGAGACGAAAACTAATTTTGGATCTTACTCAGGCAGAAATATTTCGAGGAAAGTTTTCTGCCATTGTTATCTTTATACCATGTAGGGTATATGTAAATCTGTAAACATTTGTTTTTTCTTCTTACCAATGTTGAGCTGGGGCTTTAATTTGCATACACCTTTGACATACTACCCCCTTTGGGTGGTTCTTTTGTTAAAGTGGTTTAAAACTCTCGGTGCCGAGAGTGGGGCATTGGTCCCAATTTCATTTTCTAGGTGAAGCCCTTTTCCCTCCTTTCTTCGAGTTTCATTTTGATGCGGCTCTCCAGTCAAGTTCCCTGCACTCCACTCCAGCTCTCATTTTGTGCAAATTCTATTAGCCCCACTGCTCTCTCTTTATTTATTTATTGTATGAAATATTGTAATATTCTTGTTTGTAATTAAAACTTTTTATGGGAGGCACCTCCTGGAAACTGTATATGTTTTGGGCACATTTTTTGGTGTTGAAGTTGGTTTCATTTCATCAAACCCTCCCCCTCCAACCGTTGATTATTCCCAGTACATGGTGGGCTTTGCCCATCTGGGCTCTGTTGCATCCTGTCCTTGGCCTGTTACAACATTGTCAATATTTCGATATGACTTTTAAAAACATGTCTGGCATTTTAACAGACTGATGGATTCGGAAAGAGGATACAAATGAAATATTTTGGCAGCCTTTCAATGACGCATCATGTTTTGCATAGTGGTTAACAAATGACTCCAAAGGTCACGTAATTCAAAAGGGAGCAGACCCGTGAGGTCACTCCTACTCCAAATTTATGCGCATACTTAATGTTTTGGTATTTGCAGCGACGTCGGAGGGCACAGTAGCTATACAGCAGAGATAAATGTGATGCCACTGAGAAAAGTCCACTGTGGTGTCAAAGGTCAAAATTCAAAACGAGATTTCCATTTGACTACAGTCATTAAAAAAATTACGCAATGCGTCTTGATCAGAAATTGAGAGCTGAACACTACTTTATTCAGAGTCTAAAATAAACTGTTTTATAAACTACTTTGGTAAATATCCATGATAATACAATGCCTTTTTAAAAGTTAATGATTTTGTGTGTTACAGAAACACCTTTACCTCTACAGTATTGGCTGAGCATGTTTAACACCTTACAGACTGTTGTAGCCACAACTGGCTTGTACCACAATGCCCATAGCAGACACAAACGGCCACCAAATTTGACCTTCTTGAGTAAAAGGTCATGTGCTGAATTGACATCTTTCAACGTTCACATGTATTTACATCTTCAAAATGAAACCAAATTTCTGTTTTGTATTATTTTTGAAGACACTTTTAATAAAAACAAAATGAGTTAAAAAAAAAAAAAACACAACTTTATCAATGTCTGGGAATGGTGAATGGTTATAAAGAAACATGGTCTCTGAAGGGTTAAAAACAGCAAGGTGTAAAATTCCCAGTCTTAAATACACTATACAGGCTTGGTAGAGCTGACAGCGCAGTGTTCTTACATGTACTTTGTCTGATTCATTGTATATACAATACAAAAAAAACCTGTGAAAATTTGGGTTCATTCTGTCGTCTGAGCCAGGAGAAAATAGTGAAAAACCGTGTACACTTTTCAGCATGTAAACACATTGTCTTTAATTTCAGTTGTTTACAACCAAAATCACAGCTGTTGCATTTTTTTTTTTTTTTAGGTTTTCAGATACAGTTTTCTCAAATATGAAAGTATTTCAGTGGGAAATATTTCACAGAAAAATGGGTTCTTGTATGAACTTAATCAATAGTAAGCGTTAAGACTGAAACTAACCATGATGTTTTTGATCGTTACCAATCATGTACAGTGCCTTTAAACTGTATCGGCTTCTTGGGACTTGGACGGAAAACAAAAAGAACGAGGTTCATAATGTTTTAAAAGTTCACCTTGGGAAGCAACCTCGTTCCACGGGGTATTGATTTCGCCACGCCATTTTTGGGGTACCGAGGTTGGCTCGATCAAACCCCTGAAATTGTGACAAGAAAATGGGAGATTTTAGTTGGGCCTGTGGCCTAATATCCAATCGACGCTGCTCAAATATGGTATCCTGCAAAAGTGGCATCATTAATCATAGAGCAACTGGTCCCCTCTCATTCTTCTTTGATTTGTGACCTGTCTAACTGTATGCAGTAAATGGTGACCGCATAAAAACGAATCATTTGAATTAGGATCGCGTCAAAATACTTGCATTTTGCAACGCGTGAACTTGAAAGTTTTTAAAAAGCGTGCACGCATAACTAGCTGTAAGTTTTTGGGAGCCAATCACCATTTTTTTTCAGTGCTTCCTTTCCAGGGGTTAGAGACGAGGGGTATCGATACGGCACGCTGCCCATGGTGGTGAGGTTGCTTGGGAAGGTCCCTGGGCTTCAAAAACGTTATGGAAAGGATGGGTCACTGTGGGGCTCTAAATAACAGTAGATTGTTCCCTACACACCTCTGGAGATATTGTTTGGTTTATCTATGTCAAAAAGACATGATGCAGAAAGTTTTTTCCCTACTTGGTCAGCCCGAGTAGGGTTTTATGAGTAGATTTATGATTGAAGCAAAATTATATAAAACTAACAATTTTCAATAAACTTTTAACAGGTAAATCTTTACAGTGCAGTTGTAAATGATGGTGCAAAAAACAAATCAAGTGAGGTTGCAACTGGCACAGTAACATGGTGTGTTCTGGCACCGTGTGGTTTTGTTGTGTTTGTGTCAGTGCTTCTGATGCCTGACAAAACTAAAATCTGTACAGGCAAGTAGGTGACAAAGTTCTCCCAAGTGCAATATGGTCCATCTACAATTTCGTTGTTCCCCTTTCCCTAGTCTTCCCCCATCTCCAGTTTTTGGGCCCCACCCCATGTCCCCATCCACTTTACAACGACATTCCACGTAATTTCAAACATTCCTGTTCTAGTTAGTTATCCAGTGGTGTTAATGGGTGACGTAATCAACGACATCTTTAATCTGCTGGAAGGTTTGAATTCTTTCCATCTACAGCAACAATCTTGACTTTGTCGACAGTGATTGAATCGCCATTCTTGAAATCCACATCATTGAGTACAAACGTCCACACGTTGTCACAGAAACGGTAGGTGTTCAGGCGTCCCTATTGATTTTAAGAAAAGGAACATAAAAATGCAAATTTGAAATTGCTCTCTGATCTACAGGGTGCTTTACTACATTAAAGCTACTTCTGGTTTGTTGATCTATAATGTTCTAGGCAGCCATAAAGCTCAGGCATGCAACTTTTCCATGGATCCGCAGATTTCTGCATTTTTAAAAGTTACTTTTAAAACTACAACTATCGTGCATTAGTGAAAACACAAGTCATGTACATCATGATAATGACAGATAAAGTCTGGCTCCGCGGTCAAGACACAGACACAATGCTCCTTGTACAGCATACATTTTACGGTACACGGCTTCAGAGTTTTTTCTCGCAATGCTTCATGTGTTGGGGATGTGGTGGCAGACAGACTCTTTGAGAATTTTTACCTGCATATGTGGGCCGTGCATGCAGTGAAACATCACTGCATCAACTTAAAGTAAAACGGAAAGAAAAGATATCACTGGTCGCAATTGAGGCCAAGTACTGAAGAAAACGAAAACACTTCAGGCAGAAATATTTCAAGGAAAGTTTTCTACCCTCATTACCTTTATACCATGTAAGGTATATTTAAATCTGTGAACACTGATGTTTTTCTTCTAACCAATGTTGAGTTAGGGCTTTAAAACATCATTTGCTCTTTTAGAGATTAAGCCATTTTTTAAACATCACAGTGGCGCTTTGCATTTAGAAATGTGCACTAAAAATATTAGCTTGTCAATAATTTTCCTCTTTTTTGAGTGGCATGCCTAAAAGCTGAATTGCAACAATATTGCAATAAAAACGTCAAAACTACAGCAATAAGATTCTGGTTTTACTTCTGGTTTTGCATTATAATTTACAATAAAAAATATCTGTAGGGTTTTGTCAAATATCTGTAGGAAAAGTACTTGGGTGTCTGAGAATACATTTTAATTTTAATAACCACCTGTCAAAATGGAAGTTATTTCACTTTTCAAGGATCCAAACAGACAGAATCAGACACAGGACTGATACTCAGTTCCTGTAAGAGCGAAGCAATTTTTTTCCAAGAAAAGGGCACTTCTACGAGGGAAATTTTGAACTTTAACTGGAACAGGGGCAGAGACCAAGGCAAGGACTAGTGGCATTGAGGCAATTTCCCTCCATTGCCTCCTTGAAGTATAAGGCCTGCAGACATTGCCATTTTATGATCATGACACTGAAGATAAAGTAATAACTACATGTACTTTGAATACCTAATTCTAGAATATTGAAAGTTATGTAAGCTAGAGTAAATACATGTACTTTATGTGAGTCATGAGCAGTGCTCTCCCTTAACCAGTTGGCACCAGATGACGTGAATACACGCAAAATGTTTCCCCTGCCTGGAAACGAAAGCCGTGTAAAGATGCCATTATGTAATTTCGGACCACCGGAGCAAAGGTCGCTCGGTCATTCAACTGCGGAGCGTGCACAGACCACACACAGGATGTCTAATGTATCATTTCACCCACACAAGGACAAAAAGGTCTTGTATAAATTGGCATTTTGTGGCCATTCAGAGATGGTTTTTGTGTAATCCCCGATTATAGACCTTTGTCCTTTTGTTCCAAGAAGGGGATTACGAGGCATCGAGAGGCTTCCACAATTGTTCATTCATTGTATCTCGGCTCAATGGCGGTAAGTCAGAGTGAGCCGGCAATCGAGCCATGGTTCCGTGTTTAGTGCTACTCCTATGCCGTACGTAACGGCCGATGTTTTGCAATTCACGCCGTGTGAATTTGACATTTTCAATGTCGAGCAACAAAATGGACGATCCAACAAAAAGAATCTTTCTTCTCTTGGCATTGTCAAGACAGGGTTTCTTTGTGCCAGCGGTACCCTCAAAGAAAAAAGATTTCGGCAATTCCGCCAAAAGAATCCCTTCAGGGGGACGGGACAGAAAGAAAAGAAAAAAAGAATCCTGGCGGCAAGTGGTTAAAAGAGCCAATGAAGTATCATTACACCTACCTTGAAATTCACTTTATTCCGTAGTTTATTTGACAATGCATCGTTTATGGCACGATCAAACTTCAGTAGAACATTGAGGGCAAGGTGAGGTGAAATCTGCTGGGACTGAAATGTCAAGAAAGCATGGAGTTACTCAGACAGGTAAAACTGAGCAGAAAAAACACAATAAATAAATACTGAAATGTGAAGGCGAAGATATAAATACCAGCTGGGTCAGAGTCCAAATTTGTTAGCATTTGGCCAGTAACCGCCAGACATGTCGGGTAAACAACTGAGCAAGTCCTGCAGCCTATCATTTTTCCAAACACATACTTCAAAAGATTGATTAATTAAATATTTCAGTTGTGCAATTCAAAAGTTCTTCCTGCGAAAAAAGGGACACATTTTAGATCCAGTAAAAGTTTCTGAGTTACAAGACTAATTGTCAAATAGTGAAGAATTTCTTGAAATATCAGCCCTCTCAACTTACACTCACAAAAAAGTCTCAATAGTAGGGAGGTTGGTGTTTTTTTAAAACTTTTTTGATGAAATGAAACAAGTTTGGTACCAATGAAAAGCTTATCTTGAAAAACCAATGGTAGAAAAAAAAAATTCATCTTTAAAAAAAAAAGAGCAGAGTTTTTGTTAACTGCCATTTTGTCTGTCAGTTTCCTATTTTTTGTCTTTCATGACAGTAAACAATAAAAATGTATTCGTTCATGCCATACACCGATGTGTCTAAGCACTGTATATAGGCCTACTCAGTACTTTCCTGAGATGTGTGAAAAATAAATCCTCAGGCATATTACTCGGTGCAATTCGAACCCACCACCTTTGCCATTCTACAGCAGATGTCTTACCAACTAGACCACCGAGATTGCTCGGTAGCTACAGGCCGTTCGAAACATAAAATATAAATAAATAGGAAATAACAGTATGAGGACCCTCTCTTCATTGCCGGTATTGACCGGGTTGGTGGCTGGTCGCTTTTAATAGACCGAGCCGAGGCGATACCAGCGGCCAGCCACCAACCAATGTCATTACCACGCAGTGAAGGCCAGATCCTCACACTGTTATTGCCATTAATAAATACCTTTTAACGAAATAAACTTGTAAAAATCATCATAATTTGTGATTTATCTTTCGTCGATACTTTCTATTTATAGTATGTTCTAAGTGCTATTGTTTACATGTAGGCTCTTCAATTTTTGTGCGGCACCTAATCAATGGTTTTTTAGGCACAAAGCTAATCCAGTGGCCGCCATGATGGATATTCGTCAACGACTGTTTTCTTACATGTAAAAGGTCGTATTAACTACGCAGATTGCGTGTTCGCTGATGCCCTGAGCTGAGTTACATTGTTTTGCGCAGTCAGAGCAGGATACCAGCTGTGTTGTGTTGACTGCACAGCGCTGGTAGCCATTTGGGGGGGGTCATTGACACCACACAGCTGGTACCCTGGGTTGACTGCACAAAACAATATACAAGTCAGGGCATCAGGGAACATGCAATCCTCGAAGCATTAAAACGACTTTTTACACGTCCGTAAGGAAACACTCGTTGACGATAACGCAGTGTCAACGCTAATTTTTAACGACTGGTGTGCCTAAAAAAACATCGATTTAGAGGGCATGTGCCCCCCCCAACTGATATCCGTGCCTCCCTGGGTGCCCCCCGTTTGAATCTGGACTTTCGAGATTAAAAATTACCAGAATAAAATGTTACATTTTATGAGCATTTACATAGTAATTTCAATGTCTTTATAATTTTGGAACTACATGTTGGGGCCTATTTAGAATTAGTTACACACAGAATGTATTTTGTTTTACCTCAACACATCAGAAAACACCAAAAAGGGGTTTGTTTATTAGGAAAATGCAAACCGAAACTACAGTTTTCATTGGCCAAAAGTAGCCCCCCAGGAAAAATGGTGCCCCCCCTAAGATTTTACCCTAGTTGCGGCGCTGAAAGGAGTACAGCGCCCCAGTTATTGATGTAGGCAGGTTAGAAAATGCATGAGGGCACTGTTAATTGTGAGATGGTAATTTCTTGATGAAAAATGTGATTGAAATTTTCAATTTTTCGGCTGCTTTTTAGTGACCAGAATTGTTAAAAACTCATAATTTTGTTAAACCTTGTTATTTATCCATTCTCTTGAAAAATAACACAAAGACATTGCACAAAACAAAACTTAAAATGATTTTTTAAACATTTTAGTCGTAAGCTACCCAGTGGTTTTCACAATTTTGGCTAATGATAAAGCATGGGTAAAATGTCTCATCTTTGTTACAACAAAATTACCTGCTTCTCCACAATGTAGAATCAGAAAGAACTAATGCAATTTATGTATGGCTTAAAATGTAACGTAACTTCTCTTCACAATCATAATGCAACACTGACAAAAAAAAAACCTATTTGAAAAAATTTACTATCCTGCCTAACTGATGGGTCCATAGGAGTACCTTTGGTGGTAGACCCTGCCCCTGTAAACAAAACAAACCAGACTTGTCCCATTTGTGATCATGTTGGTGTACTTTCTCAAATTTAGGTCGACTAGTCCAAGTAACCAGGTAACGGATATCACTCTGCAGACTGCATTATCTGACTGCATTATCGAGCCTTTTTCATTCTAAAATTCAGCCTTACGATTTCTACCAATATACATGCCGTACAGGTTTTTCTACACTATTAAATGTGAAAGATTGTATTTACCTGAATAAGTTCGTCTAAACTTTCTTGCAAACTGTTTCCCAGCGAGGTATTTCTGTAAACCTGGTAGCTCATTGTAAGATGTGGTCAGCGCTTCCCTAGACGTACAGTGAAAATTTACGTACGACGACTAGAGAACAAGCGAGACAGGCAAAGATAATACAAGAAACACTTATTTTGCAGTGTAGCAGATGTGACGCCTTTATACCTACCAACCGCGTGATGGCGCCCTTCCCGTGTGTCAATTTTGCAGGGTGCACTACACTAAAAAATAATATCCATGGACCGAGCCTCATTAATAAATAATGTAAACCCACAACTTTTTCTGTAGCTCAAATATTTGAAGGTCCTTGATTTTATGGATTGTTGAAAAGTGGCCCAACATTGTGCCCTTGGGGTTGTAGACTTTCATCCTGGAGCATTTTGGGTAGAATGGCCCTCTAGAAATGGCCCTATTTTGCTAAACAGTGCAGGGTCAACTTTCCAAGATAAACTCTGGCCAGTTTACTCGTTCAGGGGTGTTTTTATTTTGGATCAGCCTAGCAAAAATTCACAACGGATAATAACCTACTAGAAATTGAAAAGAAAAAATAAGTTTAGTTGTCAGACAACATATTTGATTTGTTTTTCAGAGGCTGAGAGACTTTTAAGAATTTATTATTTTTTTTTGAATATTTAGCATTTAGCATTGGTGACTATGGGAGCCTATTTAGTGCGGTGCACCCTGCAAGGATTTGTGACACAATTTATTGGCGACCACCAAATTTTCGATATGCCTTCTATTTTAGCTGGTGGGATCGTTTGGCGTAAGACTTCCAGTTAGTAGGCGATACTTATTGCGCGAAAGATCTTTGGTTTTACCTCCAAAACGACAGCAGGCGCCCTGATTTTGCGTTTTAAGTTTCTGAATAGAGTGCCGTATCTTGTGTTTCTAGTATCTTTGACTTAACCTGATGAATTTGATCCACCCATCTAAAATCTCACACAATTAAGGTCATTAAAAACACCTGAGCTAAGAACACATTACACTGATGTAATCTGCTTCAGTAGAGATGCAGCTGTATTGCTGTGCTCTTAAGTGTTGAAAGAGTCTGTTAGTAGAAATTATAAAGTGGGATGGGGGATGTCAGGACATATTTAAAAAGAAATCTACATTATGGCATATTCTAATGGCCCCTCCTCAGACAAAAATTCACAAAATCAGTGTCCCGTGAGCGAGTAGATTTAACCAACAATCAGTAAGGATTATTGTTCTTAAATCACTTTATATTTCGGACCACTTGTAGCAGTGGTGAAAACAAAAAGGAGTACAGGGGAACAAAGTATATGAAGGGGCGGCAGTTTTATACTCATGAAAACTTGATGGTGTAAAGAAATTTTGTTTTTCGGTTCAATTGCTCAAGCCATAGAGCAAGGTCCTTACTCTATGCCAAGGCGGAGTACAAAAGAAGTCTTTTTGAAAATAGCAAATACCCTGTCAAATGCAAAGATCATGTCTAATCGATCCACAACATAAAGTCAATCAACCCACCTAAATATCACACACTCCTTAATCAACAACTGACTGTATTGATTTAGTCACAACATGAAAGGTTCCTAGAATCTAGCATTTTTGTACAGAACTGAAACACTTTTTCAAAACACCTGTCCGACTTATTTCCAGTTGTTAAATAATGCGAAAATTCAGTTTAGCAAATTTTGAAAATGCACAAACTAATTTTTGCGCTTTTTCAAATTGCGCATTTTGAAAATGCGCAAGTTGAATTAGCGTATTTTCAAAATGCGCAAGAAAGATTTGCGCATTTTCAAAATGCGCAAAATTGATTCGCGCATTTTTAAAATGCGCAAATTGCAAATTGTGCATTTAAGAAATGCGCCAATGAAATTTGTACATTTCCAAACGTCCATTTTTAATATTTGTAATCGCCGGCTGTTTATTATTTTTACCTTTGAGCAATTTAGAATATCCGATGTTTAAATATCATTTTTGTTCCTGAAATTTGTGGAAAGGTCTAAAGGAATAATTTGTACATGTCAGTTTTCAATTATATTAAACAAGAAAACGTCCACTTCAGAGAAAAATACCCAGCGGCCCTTCAACATCGTCTCTCAATTGCCGTGTCTGTGCTGTTGCAATACTATTGGTCAAGTTTAATTAGACCCGTTTGGAAAAAGTCCTTAAGTCTCTTCTGTATCAATCCCAAAGTTGAATACTTTGAATCGGGAAAGGCCATTTAAGAACGCCTGAGCTAAGAACACATTACACTGATGTAATCTGCTTCAGTAGGATGCGGCTGTATTGCTGCGCTCTTAAGTGTTGAAATAGTCTGTTAGTAGAAATTACAAAGTGGGATGGGGGATGTCAGCACAAATTTAAAAAGAAATCTACATTATGGCATATTCTAATGGCCCCTCCAAAGACAGAAATTCAAAAAATCAGTGTCCCGTGAGCGAGTAGGTTTAACCAACAATCAGTAATGATTATTGTTCTTAAATCACTTTATATTTCGGACCACTTGTAGCAGTGCTAAAACAAAAAGGAGTACAGGGGAACAAAGTATATGAAGGGGCGGCAGTTTTATACTCATGAAAACTTGATGGTGTAAAGAAATTTTGTTTTTCGGTTCAATTGCTCAAGCCATAGAGCAAGGTCCTTACTCTATGCCAAGGCGGCGTACAAAGAAGTCTTTTTGAAAATAGCAATTACCCTGTTAAATGCGAGGATCATGTCTAATCGATCCACAACATAAAGTCGATCCACCCACCTAAATATCACACACAACTAAGGCCATTAAAAACACCTGAGCTATGAACACATTACACTGATGTAACCTGCTTCAGTAGAGATGCGGCTGTATTGCTGTGCTCTTAAGTGTTGAAATAGTCTGTTAGTAGAAATTAAAAATTGGGACAGGGGATGTCAGCACAAATTTAAAAAGAAATCTACATTATGGCATATTCTAATGGCCCCTCCTCAGACAAAAATTCACAAAATCAGTGTCCCGTGAGCGAGTAGATTTAACCAACAATCAGTAAGGATTATTGTTCTTAAATCACTTTATTTCGGACCACTTGTAGCAGTGGTAAAAACAAAAAGGAGTACATGGGAACAAAGTATATGAAGGGGCGGCAGTTTTATACTCATGAAAACTTGATGGTGTAAAGAAATTTTGTTTTTCGGTTCAATTGCTCAAGCCATAGAGCAAGGTCCTTACTCTATGCCAAGGCGGCGTACAAAATAAGTCTTTTTGAAAATAGCAAATACCCTGTTAAATGCGAGGATCATGTCTAATCGATCCACAACATAAAGTCGATCAACCCACCTAAATATCACACACTCCTTAAGGACCACAAATCTGGGGGGTGATCCTATCGACCATCCCCCCTGGACAAAAAGTGTGGGGGATATATATCTCCATCCCCCTGGTATTTACGCCCACGATTTCGGCCCACTAATTAGCAGACCTTTACCTTACTCTCTTAAAACTTTCGATTGAAATGTAGTCTATTCGATTGAAACTAGGGACAAACTGCAAAAGATTTGTCCCTAGCCTCAATCGAAAAGACTGGTTTTCCATCTAATAAGAGTGATTTTCAATCTAGTTAAGAGAGTAAGCTGCTTAAAGAGACGCCATTTTACAGGCATGTGTACACAAAAATTGAGTATGGTTGCACTCACCGTAAACTATATAACGTACCTTTCATGCTGCACAAAACATGAAATGTTATTCCATAATCATAACTCTCCCCTTCCCAGTTCCCACACTCATTGTTGTTATCTCAACTTGAGCGCGGATTGCGCAATGAGAGAGGGTGGGGAGCCAACGTATGCGGGCGGGAAAGGCCCGACGAGATAGGACCGGGATTGTAGATTACGCTTTTTCTGAAGTCATTACAGTCAGTTGCGGAAAAAGAGTGTAAGATGTAGGTGGATCAAATTTAAGTTGTGGATCGGTTACACATGATCCTCGCATTATGATATGGCTATTGCTATTTTCAAAAAGGTTGTTGGTACTTTACCTTGGCATAGAGTATATGGCTTCAGCTATTGAAACGAGAAACAACAATTCTTCAAACCATAAAATTTTTAGTAGTATAAAACTGCCGTCCTTAATATACTTTGCACCCCTGTGCCTCTTAAAATGTCCTTGTTTTAGCACTGCTACAAGTGGTCCAAAATAAAGTGTTTTAAGAACAATAATCATTACTGATTGTTCGTTAAACCTACTCGCTCACGGGACACTGATTTTGTGAATTTTTGTCTTTGGAGGGGCCATTAGAATATGCCATAATGTAGATTTCTTTTTAAATTTGTGCTGACATCCCCCGTCCCAATTTGTAATTTCTACTAACAGACTCTCTCAACACTTAAGAGCACAGCAATACAGCCGCATCTCTACTGAAGCAGATTACATCAGTGTAATGTGTTCTTAGCTCAGGCGTTCTTAAATGGCCTTTCCTGATTTAAAGTATTCAACTTTGGGATTGAAACAGAAGGAACTTAAGGACTTTTTCCAAACGGGTATAATTAAAGTTGACCAATAGTATTGCAACAGCACAGACACGGCAATTGAGAGACGATGTTGAAGGGCCGCTGGGTATTTTTCCCTGAAGTGGACGTTTTCTTGTTAATATAATTGAAAACTGACATGTACAAATTATTCCTTTAGACCTTTCCACAAATTTCAGGAACAAAAATGATATTTAAACATCGGATATTCTAAATTGCTCAAAGGTAAAAACAATAAACAGCCGAGCGATTACAAATATTAAAAATGGACGTTTGGGGATTGTACAAATTTCATTGGCGCATTTCTTAAATGCGCAATTTGCAATTTGCGCATTTTAAAAATGCGCAAATCAATTTTGCGCATTTCTAAAATGCGCAAATCATTCCTGCGCATTTTGAAAATGCGCAAGTTCAACTTGCGCATTTTCAAAATGCGCAATTTGAAAATGCGCAACAATTAGTTTGTGCATTTTCAAAATTTGCTAAATAGAATTTTCGCATTATTTAAAACCCTACCTAAAGACACCGTGCTCAAACTCGAGGCATATTTTCATATTTTTGGGGATTACTGCTTAATCTCTGGGCCAATTTCGCTGATTTTTTTTTCAACTTACCTTCGGGCACACTTGTGAAGTATGCATATGCATTAGCCACCCAGGGTTCGTTCACTGGTCGAGCCAGCCCTTGACAAACTGGCCATCAGCCAAGCCCCATATGTTTGTGCACACACAAGCCCTATTAGTTTGTGCACACACTTTGTATCTGCCACTAATCTGTCAACATACAATGGTTGTTATTGATTGACCGAAACAGACTGAAGATAGACAAAGCTTCAGGGGACTCTTGTGGTTGTTGGAGGTGGGGGTTGTTTCTTGATCAGTCTACTGCTGTTTTATGTCAGTGCTCAGTGTCTGTGCAATAGTGATTTCAATGTTTACTGGTACAATTGATGTCTGGTTGCAATAGCCGTAGGCCACCTGAGAGAAAAACCAATGTATAAATTGCCAGAATGCTTCAATCTTTGCTGTGTGTGTCCAGGGAAGTTCCATTCATCTATTCAGTCCATTGGAAAAAAGGATTGTGTCCCCAAAACACTGTTATTACCCGTAATATAAAAGTGCCTCTTTCATGAGCCACTGTAAGTTAGGTAAACTAAGTGTTTTTTTTTCAGAACGCAGGGTTCAACTGGAAAGTAGGACAGGTGTTTTGAAAAGGTGTTTCCGTACTGTAGAACAATGCTAGACTCTAGGAATCTTTCATGTTGTGACTAAATCAATACAGTCAGTTGTGGATTAAGGAGTGTGTGATATTTAGGTGGGTTGATCGACTTTATGTTGTGGATCGATTAGACATGATCTTTGCATTTGACAGGGTATTTGCTATTTTCAAAAAGACTTCTTTTGTACTCCGCCTTGGCATAGAGTAAGGACCTTGCTCTATGGCTTGAGCAGTTGAACCGAAAAACAAAATTTCATTAAACCATAAAGTTTTCACGAGTATAAAACTGCCGCCCCTTCATATACTTTGTTCCCATGTACTCCTTTTTGTTTTTACCACTGCTACAAGTGGTCCGAAATATAAAGTGATTTAAGAACAATAATCCTTACTGATTGTTCGTTAAACCTACTCACTCACGGGACACTGATTTTGTGAATTTTTGTCTGAGGAGGGGCCATTAGAATATGCCATAATGTAGATTTCTTTTTAAATTTGTGCTGACATCCCCCATCCCACTTTGTAATTTCTACTAACAGACTATTTCAACACTTAAGAGCACAGCAATACAGCCGCATCTCTACTGAAGCAGATTACATCAGTGTAATGTGTTCTTAGCTCAGGCGTTCTTAAATGGCCTTTCCCGATTTAAAGTATTCAACTTTGGGATTGATACAGAAGGGACTTAAGGACTTTTTCCAAACGGGTCTAACTAAAGTTGACCAATAGTATTGCAACAGCACAGACACGGCAATTGAGAGACGATGTTGAAGGGCCGCTGGGTATTTTTCCCTGAAGTGGACGTTTTCTTGTTTAATATAATTGAAAACTGACATGTACAAATTATTCCTTTAGACCTTTCCACAAATTTCAGGAACAAAAATGATATTTAAACATCGGATATTCTAAATTGCTCCAGGTAAAAATAATAAACAGCCGGCGATTACAATTAAAAATGGACGTTTGGAAATGTACAAATTTCATTGGCGCATTTCTTAAATGCGCAATTTGCAATTTGCGCATTTTAAAAATGCGCAAATCAATTTTGCGCATTTCTAAAATGCGCAATACATTCCTGCGCATTTTGAAAATGCGCAAATTCAACTTGCGCATTTTCAAAATGCGCAATTTGAAACTGCGCAAAAATTAGTTTGTGCATTTTCAAAATTTGCTAAATTGAATTTTCGCATTATTTAACAACTGGAAAGTAGGAAAGGTGTTTTGAAAAGGTGTTTCCGTACTGTAGAACAATGCTAGATTCTAGGAATCTTTCATGTTGTGACTAAATCAATACAGTCAGTTGTGGATTAAAAGGAAAAAAATGTGGTTTTCTCTGAAAAAGCACCCGATAGCTTAAATGAACAAAACATTTATAAAAATCTCTATTTATTATGTAATTATTTGAATTAACTACGTAGAACATTAACAACACAGAGGGCATCCATAATGCAATCGAACATCTTCCAAGCGGCGTAGCGACCGGGGTGTGTGATACCCCCAATATTTTGCAAGTCGTCATTTTTAGAGCCACAGTCGGTAAATTGTGCACTAAACTTACCCGGGTAAAAGCTCGGGCTGAACACAGATCCATTCCTCAAGCCTAGCAATTTTTCGACTGAAAATTTCAGTTCAATCCTTGTAGTGTGAAAAAGTCAAACTTTGAATCTCGGCAACGTGCCCTTGCAGAATTTCTGTTTGTTCGGTGGCTATGCGTATGAATTTGTCCTGTTCACTCAAGCTTTATTTTCAGAACGCCCCAGTTTTCCCGAGAATCGGCCTTAAAAAAATTGCATTTTTGCCCTGTTTTCGGTCCGATCTCCCGATTGCAACATTATTTTTCACGGGCGAAAACACCATCAAAAAGCTTAGATTATCAGCATTCAGACAGTGTATGATTCATATTTTTACCGTGGAAAAAAACACCGTCATTTTTCCTTTTCCTTTTCGAAGTTCCACCAAATTCCGTGTGGGAGGAGAGATTTTAGTCCACACGGCGTGACCTTTACTGAGCCTACATTGCCCCTGTTTTTTTTTTCAACGGGCGAAAGCGCCCTCTACATCTTGAAATTGTGCTCCAACTATTGATATAAAAACGTTTGTGATTGGTTAAAGAAAACCGCCGTCTTTTCCAACAACAAAACTATTAACCAATGACAAGCGGCGTCTTGTCCACGGATTTCCTGAGATCACCATAGCTTAACGTTAGTTTTAATGTCACCAACCTAAGAATCGTGTGAATCGTGGGAGCTCGTGTGATAGTAAGTTTTGTAACTTTATAATTAAAACTATGATTTAAAAATCACGGAGATGGTAAATGAATAATTCAAGCTTAATTTCTGAAAGTATTATTTACAAATACTGACCGAAACATTGCAAAAATGAGACAAAAACAGTGGAGTCCTTATCATTGACATGGTTGTTTGTGTCCAAGAACTGCGCGTTTGCTGTGGGACTCAACCATTTTATGCAGGGGTTGTGTAGCACAGCTAGCTCGGGACGCCGGTAATCGTGGATAGCGTTGACACGGCACGTAATATGAATTATACCCCTGCATAAAAAGCTGTACACCTATATTCAATAATGAAATGGTCCATAACGTTTTTTCAAGCCCCACACGTCCACACAGAGAAAACGTAGCGCGCGTGTAAGATCTAGGTCACCCCAAAAGTATTACATGTACATGTATCTTGTGTGCATTTTAGCTGTCTTTTTGACTGAACAAATTCGGGGGTAACAAATTCATATGCCCCCGAACCCCCTTGTGTAGTTGAGTCCAATACCATTGCGCTTTTACTTTCATTGGTAATGTCAGTCGCCAAATTTACGCTTCCACCCCAGCCTTCACCGCTGCATCTGCTGTTGACTTGCACGTAACCTTCCCCACATGCCCCTTTTTATCTCAACATATTCTTTTTTTCCATTGCCATCCCCCCTCCCTCTTTTCACAACATACTATTTGCGTCACCGAAATAACCACGTCCAAAATGAAGTGTGCCCATAGAATGGTCTTTTAGATGATGAAATACAATTTCAATTTCAATCTTTTATTCACTAGCGGGGTGCTGCAGTTCGCGCGGCACAAGCTAGGTGGGCGCGATACTTGGGTATGAAATGAGGCAGTCAATATAATGTGGGGGCAAGGTTGTAATTTGCAGAGGGCACTCGGGTGTCATCATCTTTTTATAAAATGGGTTTGTTAACAGTTGTTTAAAACGGTACGCAATGTTGTTATGTCTTCGTGACATTTTAAGCGTGTGGCATGCGAAAGGTTTTGGGTTTGGGTAGGAGCAGCTCACCTGAGCCCCCGCCCAAATTTCCAATGTCCCCACCAGGTACCCCCTAACTAAAAAAAGAAGACATATTATACATAAAAGATACCCCCAAAATCATGCTTCGTAACATGACGGGGAGGGGAGTAGAGGGAGGGGAGGAGATGCGGGGGAGGGAGCGGGGGCACCGGCGTAGCCAGGAATTTTTCAATGAGGGGGGGGGGGCATGTCTTTTCGATGGGGGGGGGGGGGGGGGGGCGAGCAGCCATGGTGTTTATTTCTGTATTTCTGCGGGGTTGTTGATATTTTGATTTGTTTTCCTTTTTTCCTTTTTTCTGTTTCTTGATTTCAATGTTTGTTTATTTCTTGATTGCTTTACGTCTATTTCTTTGTTTCTTTATATTTCTTTGTCTTCGATTCGTTGTTTTCTTTATTTCGGCCGGAAGAACCACACTCCTGCCACACGTGCCTACACGCATCCTTACATAATATTGCAGTTCCGGGGTCCTCCTATTGTTGTTCTGTTCTTACCTTTTCTGAAGAATTGTAAGGGCACCAATGTAAGGTTGCACTACCCTAAAAATCTATGCACCGAGCCTCATTAGTAACGTGTAAACCCACAACTTTTTCTGTAAATTAAAGATTTGAAGGTCCTTGCTTTTATGGATTGTTGAAAGTGGTCCAACATTGTGCCCCTGGTGATGTTGACTTTCAACCTGGAGCATTTTGGGCAGACTGCCGTCTAAAAATGGCCCTATTTTGCTAAACAGTGTAGGTCATTTTTCCAAGATGGAGTCTGGCGAGTTTCGTTCAGAGCTGTTTTTATTTTGGATCAGCCTACCCAAATTCTCAGCGGCTAACCTACAAAAGATTTAAAAGGAAATGAAGTTCAGTTGAAAATATATCTGATTTGTTTCTACAGGCTGAGAGATTTTAAGTATGTTTTGAATATTCAGCATTTAGCATTGGTTGCTATGGGAGCCTAGTGGCGCACCCTATCATAGTTCTACATTAGTGACTTGCGCCCTCTCTTGACATAATTTGTTTAATGATTATTTACAAAGAACTTTGGGTTGGTGTCAAAAATATTGTTTTAATCGCTTGAGGACGCTTCGAATAGAAGTGAAACTCACCTCCTCTGCATGTTTCAATCAGTTTATAATACGGGGATGTTTTCATCACAGTCATTTAACCAAAATATTGTCTTTTATCTTTGTTGGAAGGGCTTCTGATGGAGAGTGTCGCATTGGCGCCCACTCGAACAGTTATCATTCTTTTTTATCTTAACAAAATCGGTAGAGGGCGGGCTTGTTATTTTCTTGTGTTATGGCATGTGGGGGATCGTCTTGAAAGGGCATGTTTTTATCATCGGTAAACTCAGGACATGCTTCGCCAGTTATAATGTGAACTTCTATATCATAACGCACACACTCAAGAGTCAGTTCCATGCCAATGTTGAATTGCCGATCGCGAAACCCGATTTGTTCGCTAGTACCCTCGGCGCCTTATCCAAATACCCGTAAGGCCGACTTGGTGGATTCCGTCAAAGTCGGTTGTCGCATTACGCTACTTAAAGCTGCTTATGTGTTTCGACTCAGGACCATAAGTCCGACTTGACTTGTCAAGTCTGGTGGTCAGACTAATTTCTCGATACTGGCTCTGTTCCCTAAACTGTTCTAAAAACGGAATGTTATCCATGCGAAATTTTAAGCACAGGTCTTTATGCCTTTTTTTATTAGGTCCTATTATACATACCGTTAAAAGCTTATCATCCGACAAATTAAATTTAAGTCTGCATGCTCATAGTTATATAGGTACCATTGTTCATTTTGTCACCGACATTGGTAACTGAGCTATCTGCCATGACTTTCGTCTATTCACATGTGATTCTTGAGTAGTTATTTCACCCCAGACTTACCAAGTCTGAAAGGGTAAGCTATTCACACAGTCGAGTCGATTCCCTCTTCTTACAAGAAGGTGAGCTTAAGAAGCTGTCAAACTACTCCTCATTAATACATGCATGCTGGACATCTGATGGGCGCCGGTCTTTATCCCGGATAAAAGTGCAGCAATTGTGCGTAATGTGTCAATTAGAGTGCGACGCGGAGGTGTTAACGGCGTTTCCTATAATGACTCGAATCTTCACGACATTCTGATCCAGATTCCATTAAAGATGAGGTTTAGATTCGACAAATTACCAAGTGACAGTGATTTGTGTTTGAATAGTGTCACAGCCTTGGTTTTTCTTCATGGAGATGGCCCTCTTATCGTACCGTCAATACCATTATTTTGGGGATGGAGTAAACGTTTTTTCACAAGGTGGTGTGTGCAGCGGCGCAGCCATGATTTTTTTTTTCACTGGGGCAGGGGGAACACAGGCCTGGGGACCATTGCTTTTCAGTGGGGGAGGGGTCAGGGGCCATGTTTTTGAATGCAATACTTTTATTTGTATGGAGTTTTTTTTTTCGTGGGCGGGGAACCGGAAAATTTGGGGGAGGGGGTACCTGCACCCAAGCCCGACCCCGTGGCTACGCCGCTTGGTCTGTGTGATGCAGCTGTACTGCCCTATCCTCCTCAAAATGTTTTTTTAGAATAGGGATTATCTCATCAATGAGTAGGGCCTACCGATTTCTTCCTCTGATTGGGACAAATTTAAAAACCGAGTGGGTTTGTTATTGCTCCATTTTATACCCTGTTTGGCAGTTCCACCGGATATAATAACTAGAATAAAAAGAACAAAAAGAAAACGTGGTTCTATTTCTAACTCAGTATTCCCAGAAACTGTTGTAGCTCCATGGAGAAACCAGACGAAAGACGCTATTCCGTCTAGTGAGTAATGACTCCGGCTATAGCGTTCGTTTTTCTGTGATGTTTGCCGATCGGATGTGTACAATGTGAACTCATGTACCGTGGAGAAGCACAGAAACCAGTTGACAAAAAGATGCAGGCGGCGACCGGGCGCCTCCGAGATCCGCCCCGGACAATGGGTATGGGATTTGGATCATGTGTTCCACTGGTGACTCCAGGAAGGTGACATGGGTCCCCTGCAACAATGGACTAGGAAGAATGGAAGACCCGTCACACTGGCGCATCCTGTCAGGTCTCTCTTCAGACCATTGATAGATCCATAACGAGAAGGGCGGTCCACGGGCAGGGCATTATTTTGGCACCGCTGCCGAAAACTGTTCGTGTTCGATTTTAGGTTTCTTTATAGAGGTTCGATTGACCTAAAAAAAAAAATGACTGTGGACCATTTTGGGAAGAACCCCCCGCCCTTCCACACACACACCCACCCACACCCAAGTTTACTTGATTGAAAACGCTATTGAGGACTGGCCGTCGGATATTCAACTAATTCCACAGGGAGGTGAATCAATGAATAGAATCGTTTAAACATATTTGAAGCCGTGGAGCATGTATGCGCCTTGAAAAATGAAAATCTGACGTCAGTGTTTCCGTCAGTGACCCTTCGGATGCGACGGAATACAGTCACGTTGCCGTTATCTGACGGGGCCTTGTCGATTTTGAGATTGAAGATTCGGGATTTTCAAAAAGACTTTCAAAAACACAATCGTCGAGACAAACAAATAAACAATAATGTGACAGAAAGTTGGCCCTAAAGTTTTTTTCTTCTAATTTTCTCATTTTATTTATTTATTTATTTTGTGTATGGTGCGCGTGCTTGTATACATAAGTTGAGCAAATTATAGATGCCATCATGGGTGAGGAGGGGGGGGGGGTAAGCCTCATTTTCAGATGTGGTCATGTTTTTCTTCTTCCGACCGATTCAGGACACTTTTCTCTCTCGAAATATGTTAAACCAAGGCCCAAAGAGCAAAGAAAAATACCTAAGGGTCAAACATGGTAACATTTTGGTTGGGGTTGCATTTGCTTATTCTTAATGTTTACTGTCAAGCCCAAGGAGAGGATAAGAAGTTCATTTTGTTCTTGCTTGGGACTGTGGGAAAACCGATAATCAACCAAAACTACATCTAGTCGTGAAAGAAGTAGGCCCTACGATCCAGCCTACAGACCGTACTCACGTGGCAAAGAAGAAAAAAACACAATCAAAAATGCACAGACGAAGCTTGAGTCCCGGAAACACCTCCGAAGTCTTTCTTGCCCGTGGGGGCCGCAGCGCGTCGCTGAACCCTCGCTCTCGGTGCCTTCATGACGCGCCCTCTGAAGGTATAAACTCTATAGCATCTTTAAAGGGGCTCTACTCGTTGCTCCACCCTGACGAAGCTAAGCTGTATGTTTTCTTATTGTCTGGTCCTTTAAATGCCAGGAGGAATATTCATATATGGATCAACACATTCATAAGTGCGCATTTGTTGCCTCCAGTATGTAAAATTATTGAATCTTTTTTTGTTCTAAATTTTCGAGGAACTATTGAGGAGGCTCTGGAGAATTGATCTCATTTTACCGGAAGTGCATTATGGGAAGAAATAGTGTTCTCAACACTACTTTCCATCGATTGAACTTTTTGTATTATAGGCCCATCATGTATAATCTAGCCCACCGTGCATGTTCCTTTGTTTACTTGTTACTAGGCATAAAAAGAAGTTATATATGGAATCATTTCAAATCTGACAACCTCGGGACAATAAAAATAACTAAACTTACCGTGACGAAGAAGACAATGAAGTGTCGTTTTGAATAACTCTATAACACGGTCAAATATTTTTTATAATTGAAGTAGGGACTAACTGTTGAGACAACGGTGGCCATCAGCAAAACCGACCATGTGATTTGTCCCCTGCTCCCCTACTTCCACCTCCCCACCGGATGATTGACCACCTGACCTGTTCCGTGTAACCCCCTAATCTCAAGTGCAAAACCTTCCACTTATGACCCCACAAGTTCCCAGGTCCACTTAGCAACGGGTGCAACAACAACAAACAACAACAACAACAACAACAA
This sequence comes from Marthasterias glacialis, assembly GCA_911728455.2. Taxonomy (NCBI): domain Eukaryota; kingdom Metazoa; phylum Echinodermata; class Asteroidea; order Forcipulatida; family Asteriidae; genus Marthasterias; species Marthasterias glacialis. The sequence goes on along the minus strand of OU452229.1, from coordinate 4,469,505 downwards.
CAACAACAACAACAACAACAACAACAACAACAACAACAACAACAACAACAACAACAACAACAACAACAACAACAACAACAACAACAACAACAACAACAACAACAACAACAACAACAACAACAACAACAACAACAAATGTGCGACAATAAACTACGATAATCGAAACAAGTGCAAACGTCAATAAAAAACATAAAAAAATAGAAATGTCAAAATGTAAATCCACACTGGGCATTTACTGTCGAGAGCAAACAATTGAACAGGGTCAAAAAAATGTTGCCTTCAGCTTTTTTTGACACACGAAGTTGAAAGAGATCAACATTGAGCCAGAAATCCTTGGTACCCTTTAAAGAATAAAAAAGGGAAGGAATACCTGTGTAATTTGCAAAGATTAATTGATCATTTTCGTTACTGATTTGTTTGCACGCGCATACACAAAGGAATAGATAATTTTAAGTAGATTCAGGTCTGCATCTACCTACACGGTTCAATGTCCCTCAATCTGGTTACCATGGCAATACGATTTTTTTGTCTATTTTACATAATCAGCATTGTCACTTTTATTAATTTCACTGAGAATGAATGACCACCCAGTCTGCGGGGACACACACTCAGTTACCCCAAGCTCATGGGCTTCATACCATTCAATTCTGGCGCTGTGGTGGATTTTGAGGCGATCCCTGTACATGCCCGGAGGGAGTAGCAGCATCCACTGTGACAGCGCCATGTTATTTGCTCAACAATCATTTCAGACTCGAGCCGCGCCAAAATGTCTAGACGTCTCGTGACTTAAATGAGCCAATCGGCGGACTCGATGTTGTGAGCTCACAATCTGTGTAGTAAAAAAACCACTCGTGTTGATTTTTCGTTCATCGCGCACACACACGAAGCATCCAATCACGATATCACATACATTTTGTATACACATTATCTAAAACTCACATGTACGGTGTACATTGAAGGGTGCACATGTGCGTGTGAATGTTTCTCGAACTGTTGATGACCAGGCAGTAATGGTATAGTGGGACGGAGAAGCCGTATTTCTTGTTTGGGATTTTTCCTTGGCGTGGATGTCTTTACAAAGTTGGAGATTGTGACCAGAGAGACGATTTGGGGATTGCTTTATCTATGTACCTCTGGGATTTTGTGCTCGCACTGGTGCGGCGGAAGTGTACGTAATCTGCCTGTGGATGCAAGGCGCTGTGCTGGCGTCACGTTGCCGCGGAGTAGGCCAACGCACTGACTGTGCTCAACCGTATGACGACTCGCTCCGACCGGGGGTAAACTGCACTGGGCCCTTGCTGCATGCAGTGCACTCATTACATTTGATAACGAATGGTGTGTGTGTGTGTGTTTGGAGGGGGAAGGAAGAGTTACTGTTGTTTATATCTTGACCTGTGTAAGTACACGAAGATTGCTGTATACAACTTCGCATGGGCCGGGGGTATCTTGACTACTACCAGCCCCCCTCCCTTCGTCACAACTGATGCTGAGACCGAACTGGATTTAAACTGAGGGGTCTCCCGGCGCATGGAATGGTCAACGACAGACTCCGTGGGCTATGACCGTGTGTACAAATCCTATGTCGCATGTTCAAGTCCAAGCGCACGGTACTTATCCGGCGACTCTGGAGGAGCCGTGGTGGCTCTGCCACCGGCGAACAAGGCCCCGATAGTCAGGGATTCGACCGCGACTTGGAGGCCGATCCCGAGTTCAAATCGGCTGCCCACAGCCTCCTGAAACGATTGAAAGACCGACAGCTCGAGCTGTTGCTCGATGCCGTCGAGAGCCGCGGAGCGACCTCGACCGCCTGCGTCCCCCTGCCGAAGGGGGACGTTCGCCTGGGCAGGGGGAGGACCGCTCCGCCACATGTGCTGTGCTGCCAGCTCTACCGCTGGTCAGATCTCAAACAAGCTACCGAACTCAAGAGACTCAACTTCTGTTGTCAAACAGGACGTGATGTGGAGGAATTTAGCTCAGGAATTGTATGCTGCAACCCTTATCATCTCAGCCGTTTGTGTCGGCCAGGTAAGGCTAATTCAGATGACAAATCTTGATCTAGCCAGCCCCGGCAGTCAGGGATAGTTTGGGACACTGGCACCAGCTTGTCTTAAAGATGTTTACCGTTGAAATTATTAATTTACCTATTTAGCGGAGTGATGATACCTTTCGATAAGCAACTCTTAAATTTGCAAGTTGTGTGAACTCTTTGAGTGGAACCATGGAGGTAGTGTAAACATAGCTCAGTGTGGAAAGTGTACTTTTCGAGCAAACGGTTTGTTTTGATTAATTTTAATGTGGTCACCGGTGAAATATTGAACCAAAATCTTGGAACATTTTCGGCAGACGGGAAAATAATTAATTATATGCTAGTTTTTTTGTTCAGTATCAAGGCCAAGGTATATTGAATTTTGTCATTGTTGTTGTGTATTCTGTGTGGACCTTGGCTTTTATTGTAAAACCAGAGACAAGACGAGACGGGAAAAAAACATAATAGCGATTTTGGCTCCGTACGTGCGATTGTCTTGCCGCTACACCGTGGGCCCATCGGCCCCGCCTGGGCGTCGGGAAACGGCCGGCGGCCGCGGCAAGCCATTGAGTCACCATTCGATTTACCAACATGGCGCCGCTGTTATTTATGTGCCGCTCAGCCGAAGTCTTTCGCCTCAATTAACAAACGTTGGCAAGGCTTCGCTGTCTGTTCGCGCACAGCGGGGATTCACTGGCATTTTTTTTTCTTCTCTTCTCTACCTCATCATAATACTGACCTTCCCCACACAACACACAGGCTGACAGAAATTCTTCTTTTTTTTTTCTCCACCTTTTTTTCCTTTCTTGTGTGTTTTGTTGTGTGTTGCATTGTAGAATCGCCGCCGCCTCCATACAGCAGATTTCCGATCGAGGGGTCCAAAACGGAAGGTGTGTATAGTCGAGCCTTTTCAGTGGTCGAATCTTCAGAAATCATCATTGTATGATTGTAATTTTAATGAATGTTTGAAGTGAACAAAAAGGCATTTTCATTCAAATGACATTTGAACAAAAGATTATAACAATAGAATTAAAAAATATATATTTCTTAAATTGTTATCTTGGGAAGCTACATCTTGTGGACAAATAATAAGTTAAAATGCCGATTTATCAAACTATTTTTTTTTAATTTTTTTTTTTAGATTTTGATCTTATTTCAAAATAAGTTGAAAGTTGATCACACTATCAAAGCATTTGGCTAACATTTTTTGAGAACAAAATTGTACACACAATTGATATTTTTGTGGTTGGTATTGCATCTTTAAAGACTGACTGGATGAAAATTAATTTATTTTTAATTTGAAGGTTTCATTTTTGGTCGAGGGGGAAACACTTCTATCTGAAAAAGTGCTACATCATACATGTATGTTTGATAAAAAGTGTTCCCTTAAAGATCAGAATAATTTCAAAAGACCCTACGTATTGACATAAAAAACCATAAAGGCATACCTGCTAAAATTCTAAAATGTAATAAATTACCTAAGTTTCAATAAGTTACACAGTTTGGTTGTATGATTTTCTTGGGGAAATAATAAATAAAATTGATGGGATTTTATTTAAAAAAAATCCTTGATGTATACTATCTTCTTATAGACAAATTATACAGGGATGGGTAATTGATTTTTTGTATTTGATTCTGAGTACCAATCCTCCAGAGAATTACAAATGCATCGCCTGAATGTCTCACTGAAATACTGTATTGTCTCCCATTAAATCACTATTGCTCGTTTCATTTGCTGCAAATGCATTTGAAGTAAGCCTAGAATGAATTATGCACAAAATCTCTGAGCAAACAAAACCCTTTTTTATTGTCCCTAAAACATTGGAGACTAAATGAGGGTTGTGGTATGGTGGTGTATGGTGTGTTGATTTAAAACTAAACGATTGATGGGAATTAGATTTACTATTAAAAAAAAAAAACACACAGTATGATGTACTATCCCTTTATGGGAGTTTCTGGAAAACAACTGTTTGTTATTCAACAAAACAATCCCATATTTTCCGAAGGATGGAGCTCTCCAAACAGAAACATTTCTCAGGATGACTGGTACTTCTGCCATCTTGAAACCAAGTTTCCTTGTGAATACAAATTCAGTTCAGTTCTGAAATCATTCAAGCCCCTTCTCGTTTAATCTAAACTGCAAAAACAATCATCCTGTTGCGAGGTAGTTAGTTATGATCAGTCCCAGTCACTTTCATTTACTTTTTTTTTTGTCGCTAAGGGCTATCATCTCACAATTCCTCCTCGAGGTGAAATCCTTCCATATTTGAGTTCACTCTGAAATTGGGGAAACTTTTGCTCTGCAATTTCCCTTCAGAAAATCAACCACCCTGCAGCCACGAGCCATACATTATGTCAGCTCATTCTTGCCCCAGTGGCCCTGTAAAACATTAGTAACCTCTAGTGGGCCCCTTCTGCTCTTCTTCAGGACCACCCCCCCCCCCCATTTCAATGTTGCATTGCAGTTTGCATTCAGGCGAGTCCCTACTTCCCCCACATTCCAATGATGTGTCCTAGCAACAGCAGAGTAAGCCTGGATGCAATATAATTGAGCTGGTCTAGTAATTACCCCCTCCATTTACACAAGATAATAACAGATGGCTTCAATTTTCCCCCCATATCTCCTCTTTCTGCCTCTCCTGTCTCTCTCTCTCTCTGACTGTCTGGAAACCAGCCTCGAGTCCTAATGAAGACTGCTTCTCCCAGGAATCCACTACAGGCTCCACGGTGGATTTTGGGGAAAGCACAGAGACGGGAAATACGCCGAGCCAGCGGCAGCAACTCTACGCAGTTTCAGGTTGGTGTTAATTCCTCTTAATATCTGAGATCTGTATTTCTCAAATGCTCTCCTATCTGAGGAAAACTGAACTGAACACATGCCTCTCTAAAAATTTGTATTTATTTATTTTTATAGTATTATTTTATTTCTTTATTTACTGTAATGTTCTTTTGTTGGGTGTTTTGTTTAAACAAGTTGCTATGTTTTGTAGGTGATTCGCATTATTCACAAGTTCAATGATCAAATCAGAAAGTTGAAAAAAGGAAGAAATCGGGTGTACTAAAGCTTGCCTGCATTAGGTTAAGCCCAATTAAGTCTTCATATTACACCGGCTTACTTGAACTGTTATTTAGTGCTGCACTTGCAGGACTTTAATATTTATGACAGGTCAAATTGTTTTAGGTGTGCTGGATGGAATGTTAAAATCCAAGAGTGTTAAATGTAAAGCAGATCTTGGGATTTGTGGATTGTTATTCAGATCATGTTCAGATCAAAGTGGTATAGGATCAGACTGACTAAAATTTTGCATGTATGTTGGCAATAGGAGCTTTTTGTCATGTAAAGACTGGCTAAAGTTTGCCCCCAAAACTTCAGTTAGAACACACATCAATCTTAAGGGGAAGGAAGCAAACAGTTAATCAAATACATAGATGTTGTCGATATTCTTGTTTTTCATTACAAGTTAATGTGTAGGCTACTTTCATTGGAAATGACATTTTTTTTTATTTCTAAGCTCTTGAAGCCAACTTTTATTATGATTGGAATGTCCTTGGGCTTAATTGACATTGGTTTTAAAATGTGCGCAGAGATTTTATGGTCTTTGACATAAAATTATTGCCCCTTTCAAACCTGGGCTTTCAGGCAAGACAAAAAAAAAAGAAGCATTTCACTCCCGCCCAGAGGAGATTTATTTCTAATCACTGCTCCCCCAATCTTTATGTTGTAGTCCCAGGTTTGATGAACAAATAGGAATTTCCAATGGTGTTTATTGTCAGGACTTGTATTTGCTCTGCACCAATGTTTACATGCAGATTGCTATTATCAAAGTTTACTCAAATCATTAGAGGCTTGAGAGGAGCTTAAAATCCTAATCTCCCGACATCAAAGCTCTTTTGTAAGAAATAAGAGTCACCTGGGTTTTTCTATGCTCCTCTTTTAAGTTTTACTCGATTGTTTTTTAAGGGTGCTAAGAAAACTCCCTAGCTGTGGTTTCTTTTCACTCGGGGTTAGGCTACCCGGTCTAGCCAAGGACGAAGTGAACACACACAAATAACTCCGCCAGAGAATTTTCTGCCAGAGAAATTTAACGCAAACTGTTCATTTCACAGTTGACACTCTTTTAACTGAAAAAAACAGTCCAAGCTTTTGAGGATGATTTTGTTATTTATTGACCCCGCGGTCAGATGTTTTATGTACGTCTTGTTTCCTTCAGAGAGGAACGAAATTGTTAACATATTAAGGCCTTCAGTTGTTTTTCCATTTCGTCCCGCCCCCTTGTTTCCAATACAGATGGAGTATGTTTAATTGTCACGATGTTTCTTTTTAAAGTAATCCGAAGATGAAGTGTCATTTCTAATCCCTTTCCAAGGTGATCACAATTAGTAAATAAGTGTCGATGGAACTCTTGTACTAAAATTTCATTTGCTCTAGTGAAGATGGAGAGACATTCTCATCCCATGCTCAGTGGATCTGTAGTGTTAGCAATCTTCCCCCTCAGTCACAATGGAGATCTGTTCTGATTCGGTGGGGGAGGGAAAATTACCATTGTAGATGTGCCTTTCACTGGCTCGTCAGAGCAAGTTACTGAATGATAAGGCCTGCCGCCTCATGGAGAAAAAAAAAATGCTGGCATAAATTTGTTCTCGTGGCTTATGCTATACTGCTTTTATTGTAGCCCCTTTCACACAAGACGAATTTCCCAGGAAATTCTTCGGAAATTTATTGACATTTTCACACTTTAAATGCCTGGCAAAAATCTGGGAAATATTTCTCCCTGCTTGGGGAGTAAGTAGGATTAAGCGAGATAACCTGGGGTCTGCATGGCGTGTGTTCATTCTTCCCAGGAAAATTACATTGATTGTAAAATGAACAAGTTGTTTCTATTTTTTTTTTTTTTTTGTGGAACCATCTTTATAGAGGGCAACCCATTCAGCAATGCTGATCATTTTGGGCCCTCTCACGAAAAAAAACCACCTTTTTATAAAAACATCAACATGGGTGGGGTGGGGTTAAAAACTCCCAATGAATTTCATTGGGCTTTATTGCCTGCGAAATTGGCTTGGTAATGTGAAATGGGTTTATGTGTACTGTGGCATCTTGATAAAATGGGGTATTCTTTTATTTTGGAAAATGCCTTAATTTAAACTTGAAATGTTGTTTTAATTTTAAGTACTAAAAGAGTTTGGCCATGTCATTCAAATACATAACTGTACAAGAGATGTAACAGATGTTGAGACCAATGCTGTGAAGAAGAAATAATAATTTGGAATAGGAATGCCAGCCCTGAATGCTTATCACACACTCCCTGTGACTACTGATGTTCCAAGAACTCCAGCAGAAGCTCTTTTTCCTTGTGTTGGTCAGTTTTTTTTTCCCCAGTCTTTTTTTATTTAATGTATTTTTTTTAAGACCTGACCTAAGGGTGGGAAATTAGCATACAGCTTATGACCAGTCAAAGCCCTTGTGTAAATCATATTGCTTGGCCTCACGCTTAGCTTGCCTGGCCACAGCTCCAGCCACACTGGCACCAGCAAGGCTGGATATGCCTGGCCAATGTGGGCTTTGGCTGTGAGAATGTTGCTGTTCCCACATGCTGACTTACTCCCTCCAGTAATTACACAAAATAATGCTGAATTCCCCACAGCATAGAGCAAGGATGGAAGCATATAGGACAAGGTTGTTTTTCTCATTACATGTACATGTATTTGACCATCAGTTTTGTTTGGGTAAAATTTAACCTTGTTTGGTTGCATTGGTTATAGTTAAACATTGTTTGGTTGCATTGGTTATATTATAGCATATTCTACAGCATTTAACCCCCCCCCTAAACTGTAAAAATGTGGGAATGGTTTAGGGTTTTTGATCCAGCCTATTAAAATGTTTATACCCCTCCTCCCCTTCTCTCCCCATCAAATCAATACTAATGAAGTAAAGCAAACCAGGGCCCCCAGTGATTTTTTTTCGTAATGAAGCCCCCTAACACTGACCAATTAGTTTTCGAATTGCTTATTAAGCTCATAAAAAATGTACAGGGGGTGGCATTGTGGAGCAAATCCCATTCATCATCATAATAGTCGGGACATTTTCCCCATTACGTTTTTATCTTTCAAATAATTGTGCGTAGTTTAGACTTCTGTATGATGCAGCCATGCCACGCCTCATTAATCCAAAGTCATCTCGGGCAAGTATCCTCCCTGCCCATTTGCGTCGTTTCCCAAGCATGGTCCATAGCTTCCTTCTCTATGCCCCGTGCTCTGCCCTTCCCCAGCCCCAAACATACTGAGAGGTATCATAAATCTTTCCCCCATGAAAACTCAAAGCATATAGACTCGCAGTTACCCATGCATAACGAACTCCCATTTGAACTTTTTCACACAAGTTGTGTTTAAAAAAACATTCTACAAAATAAAATTGTGTTTGATTTAAGCTACCTGTTACAAAAAGTGCAACTATTGTTGCGGCCAGATTCAGAGTCGGTGGTGCATGTCGCAGTTTTAGAGTAGATTGGTATTAATGGCATTCGAGGCCTGCTTTTTTTTTTTTTGTAGCGCCCATCAAAAGTTATGAGAATGAAAGGATGCAGGGATACCCATCTCTTTTCTGACCTTTTTGATTTGTTAGGTACAGATGGAAATTCCTGTCATGTTTGACTTTTTTTTTCTTCTTCCCCCCCCCCCCCCAAAAAAAAACCTTGCCATTGTGTTCCATGAAAGGAGAAACCTTGTAATACCGTCAGGTTGGTTGTTAAAGGATGTTTTTCACTGTTAGATGCACTTTTTAAAAAGTTAACTTTGTGTTCACGACAGTTCCAAAGTACGTCAATCTTTTCGTTCACAATTGGAAGAACTGCATTTCAAAGTACAAAGTGAATTTCTATTAACTTTGGTGGACTGGAGTGGAGACGACTAGATTTGAAATACTGTTGAAATGGATGTTTCAAGCTACATTTAAGTAAAAACTTTGGTTTTCTTCACAAAAAAAATCCAGTACCGTCTTGTTCTATGAACTCTGCAAGTTTTACACTAGAAGCTAAGAAGTAAGAACAACCCAGTGAAAAAAACCTTAATTAAACAATAGGCCTAATAATTGAAATTAGCTTTATCTGTTATATCCTACGCACTAACTTACCCAGCACTGCCCTGTCCCAGGCTGTTTCAAAGAAAAAAACTCACTGTTGTCACTCAATAGGGGATACTTCATTAATGTCCCAAGAGAAAAATACAGCTGGTAAAATTGACATTACTGCAAAACAGGTGTGTGTGTTGTGTGTGGTGCCCTTGCTTCTACAGACCCTGGGCTAGCCATGAATTGGGCTCCCAAAAACCATCAAATATTTGCCGGTAATTTGATTATTTTTGACTCAAGGAAACTATTTGAAGACCGTTCCCCATTCGTATAGACTTCAGATACAGATAGGTTTCATTTTTTCGTGAAGTTGCAAGTCAGTAGCTTTGTGGTACATGTACAATAGTTTTCTGGCTTTGTGGATTTCTGACCAAGTTATTTGGAAAGAGATTGGCCCCTTTGATTCAGTTGCCAGTGCAAGTGGAAACAAAAACTGTTTGGCCTTGTGGTCAGGAGATTGGGGCCACTTGATCAGTTAGCCACAAACCCCAAACTTAAGCCATAATAAGTGGTAATGTGGGACCCAGATCTGTGAACCAACCAATCCCTGTATCAGATTACAAGGGATACAGGTCTGGCTTCTCTCTGGAGTTAAACTTCTTGCCTTCTGGAGACTCAAGGGACACCAGAAACTGAATAGGGCAAACTGTAAGCAAAGGTTACTGTGTGTGTAGGAGGAATGCACCCGGAGTTCTTTTTCTACACAAAGGTTTTTTTTTTTTTTTTTATATTTGAGTGGTGATTATTTCTGCATGATGAAGTGCTGTCCTGTGGAAGCTTGAGGGGGTAGGGATTAGTAATGGAAGAGCAGAAGAGAGTATGATAAATGAGGCAAAGAAAGTCCACTTGTCTTTCAGGGGCCCATGGAAGGGTTTGGAGATAGGAGTCTTGCTTACGATACCTGGAAATTATAACATGTCATTCCAAACCAGAGCTTTTGCTTTTGGAGGAGACTTCCTGTTTTTTTCTCTCTCCCCCCCCCCCCCACTTTTCCTTGTGGCTGTATGACAAAAGTATAATGTAGTTTGTATGAAAACCTGGCAAGGTTATCAATTTAGTAGGTCATTTTTAATTCCGTGTGTTCTGGGGGTCGTTGTTAAAATAGAGAAAATATTACCAAGTATTTTATTTTTCATCATATTTGTGGAATCATTTCCTTAACAACTTGACACTGACGAAAATTAGTTCCAGCAAGGACGGGCGAAGCCTCCGACTCACTTGACTCCAATAATATACTCTGTACGTGATTAAAGTGATATTGTGTGGTGGACGCGGGACCCCAGAGTTCAAGACAAATATTCCAAAAATACACGCACTGCAGAGACCCCATCGTGTGATTGCTGGCAAATTATTTCCCCGGTCCAATGGGTTAGAGAAAAACATGCTGGCTGGGCAGGGAACACCAACTGAGCCACGTTGAGTAGGTATATCAACATGACAATCAGTTCACATGTGCACTTTTTGCTCGAATGTGGGTAGGGTTGCTACCTTTCTTGGAAGGTGTAACTGTTTGAAATGTGCTGAGAGTTTTGCCCCCGTCAGAAAGTGTGTTGGTTTTGGGGACCAACTTCAATTTGAGTGAAAAAGATGTTCAGTTCCATCGGCTGTGATACTTGTGTTCCAGCTGTGGACAATTTCCTGTAGGTGATGCTGGTTACCCAAATAAGTTGTTCAGGATTTACTGTGATATCTCAAAAAAGGTCTGTTGTCTGCCGAAGATGGTCACACTGGGGTTGCCGCTTAGATTGTGTTCTCAGCTTTGCTTGCTTTGTATTTTTGGCTGTGTATAATTACTTTTAAATGCGGAAATAGATGTAGGGCAGTTTGGATGACCTCCTTTAAAAGTTGTTGAAAAACGAGTTCACTCTTTGGAAATGGACTAATGTTAAAAACATCAGTCAGAACTTAACCCCAGACTTATTACCCGGCATGTCAGTAACCGTTCTTTCTGTCCCACATGCTGAGACCCCCGTTTAACATGATCCAACGAAAACCTTCTCTTTGATAATGAAGGTCCTGCATCCTTTCCCCAAGTATTTTTCATACCCAGCGACTGTCTCTGATTTCCGCCCATCTGTTTGGGTTCAAATTGGTAAACTGGTATCCCTGGTTTGGGTAACACAAGTCAGCCAAAGGCCCTTTGCTTTGCCTGGCGATGTTTACTTTACTATGGGGGATTTGCCTTGGCAGTAAGCTCATATGTCCTGGGTTTGAAGTTAAAAAAAGGCTCTCACTCTGTGGTTAAAGGGAAGTTGCAGTTGTGCAACAGACTTGATTTCAAACATTGTGGATTCTTAAATCCCAAATCATAATAGATTTCTATAGGAACAATCTTCCAAAGAAAGTGTTATGTGGGGACCATCCCCTTCCCCCTCCCCTGCATTCCTCCCCCCCCCCTATGGATTGGAGCATAATTGAATTAGTCAGTGACTGTCACAGTGGCATATAAGACTGGAACATCATCAAAAGGCTTTGGCAGTGGAACTTTTTCTTACCAGAACTTCAGCAAGATCGATCGGGACTTTGCCTGTAGGGGGAAATAAAGGAAGTTCGGGTATTCTGCGGGAGCGCCTTGGACACAGGTGGAAGTTGTTAGTTTGCATTTTATAATCCGCTTAAAGAAAGACGTTTCCCGTTTTGGTGGGCTTTGTTTCTTTTTTAACTTTCCAGTGTTTGCTTAGCTGAACTACGTTGTAGCCGCTTCATTCAACTTGGAATTATTTTAAAGTTGGTTTTATCAGAGATATAACATCTATTTTTAAGTTGAAGACATCTTCAAGAAAAAAAAGACCAAAACAAAGTTTGCGGTGCTGAAATAAATGGAAAAAAGATTGTTAAGCATTGTGACACATGTACATGTGAATAGCTAACAAAACCTGTCACTGGATGATTTCTCAATAAATTGAGCGCTACCACATCATGTATTTGTGAGCGCTACCACATCATGTTTCTCGAAAAAAAAGAAGGAATGAAAGAAGAAAACCATTGTTATAGGCTACATGAAAAACGTCTTCCTTTTTTCAACCAGAGATCAAGACTCCTATTCCTCCTGTGCTCACCATAAGTGATTTTGGAAGCACCGAATGGTCAAGTCAATAAGTCTAATGACGCAATCTGCTCCTGATTAAAGGCGACCTTGAAGGAAATCTTATGTGTTCCCCCAAGTAAATGAACCCCAGTGTGCCCCATGCCCCAACCATGGGGGAGGTATGAACCCCTCTGGGCATGTCCTCCAAACTCATTTTAAAGGGTGTGCGTTTCAGCTTTGGTAAAGATTGGAAATAGAAATGTTCGCAGATCGCACATGTTGGCTATAAATTGAACATCAAGATGGTCACTGTTTAGTTTAATATGAAGATAGAGTGAAACATTAAGTTTTGATCTGGCTAGTCAAAAACCTGATTTTTGAAGAACAATGAAAACAAGTTATGGTGGTTTCCCCCCCCCACTTTTTCACTATTTTCTTGTGACTCTGATGAAAGAGAGAGCTTAAACTTTCGTGCAGTTTTTTTTTTAAATGTAATTTTTGGTCATGTAAAGTGCAGATACTATGCTTTGACAATTACCAATGTTGTCCTTCGTACTCATTTTAAAAGATATGTATGATGTATGAAATCCATGATGTATGATTTTAAAAAGATATGTAGTGGATGATTTTTACACCAGTCCCCCTGAAAGACCGACCAGCGGAAATTTCATTCAGATAGAGCCCCCGCCCCCCAACTATTTAGGATTCAGGGAATGAATGAATGAATGTTTGACATGATTGTCATTTTTTATCTTTTTGTAGCAACACTTTGCTGAGTAAGAGGCTGTTGCCTTTAAGTGTGCATGGTACTTGAATTGAAGCAACTTGAATGTCACGCCATGGTCAAGTGAATTTTCAAAATTCAAATACCATTTTTGTGAGGTTGTTGTATACAAATACATTTGTACACATCTGGTATTCTCCAAGCTTTGAAATGGTACATTTCAGTCGTCATAAACAAAACTGGTATTCAAGTCGCTGACCGGAACTTATTAAATGAAATTTCCGTTGACAATTTCTTCATCTGAGGCGGCATTGTTTTGGTTCACAGTTATTCCTGGTCGGAAGATTTTAATATCTGACTGCGGATCAAAATTGAATGCAGTTTCATCAAAGACGCTATATGTAATGAGCCGTGACTCTCACAGGTCACTTGATAATATCACATGAAATGAGCCTTGCAGTTTTACCAAGGCAGTATTATTAACACTTAGCGTTGGCGAACCAAGGGCCCCTTTTCCCACAAAGAGTTCAGGAAACTTCAGTTACATGCAATGAACTAAATATGCCTACTATATCATTGTGCATGTAAAAGGGGACACCAAACTCAAGACCAAGGCAAAATGCTTTCATCAGTGCTAGTCAAGGTGGGAAACAAAAATACAACCAGGTGAACTTACAGAAAGCATCTTTTCATTATTTGTGTCTGGTTTGTAAAAGCCAAAGGAATTCTCACCATTTTATGGCCATGATTGTAAAGGACAAACAAACCCCCCAAAACCACTTGATTTACCATGTCACATTTAGTATCTCAAAAAAAAAAAAAAACGGGGGGAAAAAAGAAAACGATTTTCCATGTAGTTCAACTGACTTGGTGCAGTGTCTCTGGTCCCTTTAAAGCAAACAATCACAATAACCAGGGTTCCTAAAGGCCTTGAGGTTTACAATCAGCAGGGATAATGAACTGGAGACTTGTAGAATAAATTCTAAAGGTTGGCATCCTCTGGTTTTGCTGCAAGGTTATATAAAGTTGTGGTCTGTAGCCTAATTAGTGGCCCCTATTTTGGTGTGCAGTTTGACCCCTCAATTCGACATGATTCGATCTGATTTAACACGGGCGCTGAAATTGCTAGAACCAGTGTAAAGTTTTAAAAACGTTGGTGTTTAGCCCAGGACTTTTAGACATACATTGGTGTACATGTCGTGTAAAGTCAATCACTGTTCTAATGATCAACTTGAAACTAGGTTGAATTTGTTTATAAAAGAGCATGTGTATGAGGGGAGGGGGATAATTTTTTTGGAAGGAGTCAAAAACTTACTATCTGTACTGTACGTATGTTTTACATTGTTTGTACACTCTAGTGTTTTATAGAAGGAAAGAACCAACAGATCCTTGCACAGTCAAGTAAAATCCAATTTCTATTTTATTCCTCTATAAATTTGCACAGTCTATATTTCACCCTTTTAGGCAGATTGACCTTGCTCTTGACCAACTGTTATTTTACCATTGACCTTTGACCTTCCATTGGATACTATAGCTGCCTTGTGGACCCGAGCAAATAGTGGAGCGATAGTGCAACGCAGTTGCCCTTTGTCCTGATGTACACTGGGCGATAACGGCCGGCCTGCTAAACAGTTTTAATAAAGTTAAGCGATTGTGCTGTAATTATCTGTGTGGACACGGAAATATTTCAAGTAGATTCCATTAAGACTGAGCATGCAATAACCACGGCACTGGTTTATAGTAGAACTGTGATTATGAGATGTGAGTTGTACTTGTATACCCTGGCTTGGCGCTGGCTTGTTATCTCTTCAGAGCATCAGTATGGTGTACTGTAAAGGGTTGGGGGTGTGCTGTGGGTTGTATTGGTGATGGGGGTTGGAGTAGACTGTTATATACATTTACGTTGAGGTCTTGCCAGAGATTTTCAAAAAAAACCCCTCTGATTTTGATGTGTGTGGTACTTAATATTATGGCATTCTCAGCTCTGGTATTTTATCTCGGCAGGCATTTTACTTCTCTGTGGATTTGTTCACCATTAATAAACAATTAAGAACTTAAAAACACAAATGAAAGCTTTGTTGTTGAAATTAGTTGGAAAGAATTGCAGTATGGGTTCTCCTCATTGCGTGAGCTAGCGCAAATTGCAGGCCATCACACACAAAATGTGTATAGACATATTTTGTTAATGATTATTTTTTCGTCTTAATAATAATATATTTTGTCAGTCTGCAAAATTTACCCCTTCCCCACCAGCAGCTGTTCCCCACTGGCCTTTTAGAAATACCTATGAGTACATACAGAACTTCAACAGAGGTTCCAAAACTGTTTGAACATGAACTGTTTTGAACTGTTTGAACATAAACATAAACTGCGTTAATGTCTACGCTTTATCAGAAATAATCATGTTAACAAAAGCAAACTAAAATCAGTCACTTAAAAGTGGTGTCGTGTAAGAACGGAAAAAGTACACATTTTGGGAAGACCGCCACTGCTGGTAAACCATGTACTGAACTAGGTATCAAGTATTGGAAGGTGGCATTTTCTGAATGCTCTTTTATTTTGGTAAAATAGGAGACATTTTCACCCAAAACGTATGCACTGCCTGAGAATCAATTAAGATGGTACATGTAATTCATGGTGTGCTACTCAAATTTACTACATCATGGTTGACTTCTGAGAGCTTTGAGGAGAAATTCATCTGAGTGGCCCTTAGAATTTACATATGAAAGGCTGTTGGTGGTGGGGGGGGGGGCGTTGATCTCTAAGCCCCAACACCTTGGGTATACACAAGGGGTAGAATAGAGGCAGGAAGAAGGACACTGGAATGTTGTTGTGGGCTTGTTGTGTACAGAAAGTACTCCTGACAATGTCACTGAATTATCATCTTCCACAGAAGAGGGGGGGGGACCCATTTGTATGGGCCTCAAAGAGGGGTGTTTTGTTGTGGTTTGAACTGACAAAAAAAGTTTCCGCCATTCTCTCTGGTCTTCATCTCTTGAGGCAACATTCCATTTTATGGAAACTACTGCTTATCATTGTCAGTCCCTTGCATAATATGACCGGCCCTTGCACTAGGGGTCCAAGTAACAGTAAACTGAAGAAGTTGAATGAAGTTTAAATGGTGAGAGCAGGTAAGAGACACTACACCCGTGACTGATACTTGACACGGTTGGAGAACCGCAACAAATACAGATTGTGGGCAGAACTTACCTCTGCTTCAGGGTGTGGCTCCCCAGCAGCTGAAAGTGCATTACCCTGACAGATGTTTGTAGACATTGTTTGAAATGTCTCAACCTCCCATGTTTTTGTCTTAAGTATTTTGAGTCGATAATTTCAAGTATGCTCTGCAAATCTGCTGTTCAACCTGAAATAGACTGTGATCAAATGCTGACTGCATGTTCCTGAATGGTTAAAACCCAGGAGTAAAAGTTTACAAACAAAAAAAACCCACACACACACTGGAATTGGGAATGTCCAAAACAGAGACAGAGAAATTTGTCTTACCACGACGACGTGGTTAAAATGCCTGGTCTAAATCCAGAGCGACAAATGGTTTTATGTTTAAAAAGTATTTTAACAGTTATTTACAGAATATTTAGCTAGTGTGAGACTCCATGAGTTGAACAGCAAGCAGCCTGTCACAAGACAACTTGGCCAAGACTGGCAAATAATGCCCAAATCTCATGGCACAGATCCAGGTCCCAAACATTGTCTATTGAAGAACATTAAGTAAACATTTTCCTGGCATTATTTATTGGAATTGTAAACAACTTTCTGAAGTGGTCTAAAGTTTATAGTAGGCAATGATGGAAGACACACTGGGGGTTAAGATGGTTGAAATGTTTGATGTTTTTACTACGAAGAAATGAGCCACAAAAGTGTGTTTTTTTTTCTCCTTTGGTCAAGGTTGGAATTTTCAAAAACATTGAAGCAAAAATAATAATGTTACAAAATAGTTGATATTTTGAAGTTGTTTTTATTTTTATTTTTTTTTTGGTCAAGAGGTGGAATAATTTACTTTAAAAATCTCCTAAGGGAATTTTATTTCTTTTATTATTTTGTTTTTATCTTAGTCAAATTTCTTTTCTGTTGGTCAGAGAGACAAAGTGATAATCTTATGAGACAACATGTATCCATGTCAGTTTGCAATGTTTCAGTGATATTTTGCAAAGGACACAATCTCATTTTATCGCGGTAATCTTATTTGTTCTACGGGGTTCCTACTTCACAGAAATCGTCAAAGCGAAAAGCGGGATTATTATTAAGTTTGCATGGGGGCCTCGTTATCTCTTGCTTTGGCGTCACTGAACTTAACTAAAGAATGTTGACAGTGCGGGGCTTTGCTGAATGATTTGTCAAGTACATGTATCAACGCAGAGAAGCAAAATTCGTTCCCCAACTGCCTTTGCAAGGGGCCCTCTCAAATTACAATTTGTTTCGGAAAAAACAGGAGTTGCGTGTTTGCCTTCTTCAGAGCAAGGGGGAGTGGATAAGAAAAGGAACCAAATAATCCACAATTTGAGGATGTGTCAAAACATGTTATCATTGTATTAATGAGGACAGGTGTTTGAATTAAATAAATTTTAAGAACTGGGTGGTTGCCTTCAGTAATCGAATACGTGCAAATAAAATCATTAGATTATGAATGTATGCGTATTTTGAAGGGGTTTTTAAAAATAACTCTAATATGCTTGTCATAATGTCAGATACTCATAATTGTTTTCCCAAGACTAGACAAAATCAAAAATTCTGTCATCTTCTAGAAAACTGTTTTTAATCAGCTGTTGTTGTTTTTTCCTTCTTTCTTTTTCACTTTTTTTTTAGCCAGTAAGTTACTTGTGGATCAGAAAATTAGATTTTCTGTTTGATCTATTATTCTAAAACAC
Organism: Marthasterias glacialis; assembly: GCA_911728455.2. Taxonomy (NCBI): domain Eukaryota; kingdom Metazoa; phylum Echinodermata; class Asteroidea; order Forcipulatida; family Asteriidae; genus Marthasterias; species Marthasterias glacialis. Next base: position 4,451,718 of record OU452229.1, on the reverse strand, counting down.
ACCATGAGTTGGGCACCAGAGTCCATGATCTCTGTGTTAAACATGTAACTCGATGCCTACCAGTATGGGTAACAATTATCTAGGAAAGGCACTTAAGTTTTAGCAGTTTCGTTTTCCTGGAATCGCTAGTGTTTTTTGTGTGTGTGTGACTCTGCATATTTTCCCAAGTCTTGTCAGGAAAACCAACTTAATGTGTTGTGTTTGTCAATGGTCAATGTATATATCCCTCTTCGAGTTTCACAACTGAGCAGGGGGAAACTCGTGAGGGTCCTATTTGTTTGTCATTTGGCTTTTCCAGGCTCTTTATGAAAAGGCTTTGCCGATTCCAGAACCTAATGGGGAGGGGTGGGGGCTGGTACAACAATGGAAAGCAAAGACCTTTGCAAAACGTTGTTGAGATTATGTTAACTTTATAGAATGACCATGTTATCGGGTATTACCGGGTTTTTTTTTTCAACCAATTTTAGGGACCGAAGGCAAGCCTAAATTTTTTTTGTTTGGGAGGGGCAAGGCCAGTTTAATTTTGCAAATGTCACTTCCAATGGGAAGATCTTAAATGGGAAATTTTCGAAGGGGCACCAAGGCCAAGACCAAGGTTCTGCCCTTACGGTGCCCAGTGAAGCGTGTAATTCTATCGTTTCTATGGGGTGTAAACGCAGCGTTCCGCAGTAAGCAGTGCCGTGAAATTGGGACCAGGGCAACAGAGGCCATGGCCTACTACATGGGAATGCAGTCTCTAAATGTTTTTGGAATTGCAGGACTGTGAAGGTAATTGGGGCCATTCAGTTTATCTGGCATGCACATGTAGCGTACAAAGTTGTATGTTTTTTGTATCTGTTTTGAAAAAAAGGTGTAGTGCGTCAACAAAAACGCATTCAATAACAGGAAATGGTCAACAACACTTTTACATTTAAGCAGCGCCGTTGTAGGCTTCAGGGTCAGACAGATCATTCTTTTTAGGTTTAACAATATCAACAGACCTCTAGGCTTATACTTTGTTTTCTCACTTCACCCAGAAAGTACAGTCATATTGTACACATATTAATTAATACACATGCATTGCACGCTATTCTCATCAGTGAAGGTCTACAGTTATAGAACCTTCAGGTTTGTTGTTTTGGGATACAGGCCTCCATAGCTCATGCCTAAGCCATTTTTTTTTGTTTTGTTTTTTTGCGCAAACTCTCCCGGAAAGAGAGTCACCTGGAAATTAAATAATGAACTGTTATTGAGCAGCATGCATGCACACATTGTATTTTACACTCCAGTCTATCAGCTGCTCCCCACACCGTAGAATACTTTCTCTCCCCAGTCCCATTCTCCCTCTCCGTTAAAAAAGACCATGGTGGCAAATGAAACAGTTTTTCCAAGACAGATGGGAGGTGTTTGCAGTTAACCTCCGGGTCCGGGACTGCTCTTGAGGCTTTCCCATGCTGGTTGAAAATTCTCTTTCGCCAGGCACACTATACTGAGAGTCTTGTTGATGATATGTATAGCTGGTCCTTTATAGCAGTTTTATCACTGGTAGGACAAGCAGGCCCGATTGCTTCGTTCTTGAAAGGGCAAGGGCACCAGGGCATTTTCTTCTTGATAAAGGGCACGGCTATGAGGAAATTGTAAATGTGCACTGAAACATTTGAAGGGCACCAAGGCAATGACCAGTGGGCATTGGAGGCAATTGTCTCCCTTGGCTCCATGAAATATCAGGTCTGGACAAGGAGATTAGCTTTTACAGGTGATTGATTCTTAAATTGAAATTGAGAAATGGTAACAGTTTTTTGTGAAACACTTCGAATAGATCGATGTAAATATGAATCACCTGTCAATGCTGGGGGGGGGGGGTCGAGGAAGAACACAACAAATGTAATATACTGTAAAAACAAATGTTAAGTCGAATTACCATTTAACAAAAAAAATTATGAATTTTTGTGGAGTCTCTTAAATGCTTAAAATTATTGCATATAAAAAAAAAGATGACAAAAACTCATAATTTATTTTTAATTTGTTAACGTTAATAAGAAATGATGCAAGTGTGGTCATCAGATACAAGTTGATTCATTAAGGCGCCATGTTTCATTCCATAATGCAACCCAGCAAGCTGGCCCTGCGTTCCACATGCTATAATGAGAAATTATGCCGCGTGCACATGGCCGACTGATGAATTAACATTTTTGCGAAGGAGACCAGGCAAGGTTTGCCTGGATATTAAAAAAAAAAAAAATGATCATTGAAAGCACTGCCAGCCATATAATGAGACCCCAAACATGTGGAGGCCTGGCTGGCAAATTGATCTGGTGGGAAATGACGAGCCAAAGCCAAGGGTTGTCATTGGCCTCATGTTCCCCCCATTGTGAGGCTGATGCCAACCAAGGCCTATCAGCCCCCAAAACTTAAAAGAATTGCATGCGGGGCTGACTGGCTTGGCTGCCTGGCTTGCTGTGTTTGGTTGGCCAGCCAGCCTTTACCCGCGCAACAGACCAGGTTGATTAATGTGGCAATGGAAGTTTACATAGCACTTGGCATCAGATAGTGTTGATGCTAGGACTTTGCCTGGGTGGCCTTTCTCCAAACAGTGGGGTCAAAGGTTATCCACAGACGCCATCACATGGGCCGAGGTGCCAGAAGATGATTGGTGAAAAACCCTCCACTGGCTTTGCCGCAGTAGACTCAGAGCATCAAAGCCAATGTTTATCTCCGACTGTCAGTGGAATGTAAATTTTTTTTTTTAATGTTATCAAGATGGTTTTTATTTTGTTATCTTGCACGCTTAGAAATATCATGATATCACAATGTTCTTGATGACATACACTCAATGATAAATAAGTATCCAATACAAGTTGGAGAGTACAATGTGTTCATTCTTTGATTCAGAATCACTTGACAATAACGCACTCGGAGAGATTTTAAAAACAGTTTTTATCAACTTTCTTATCGACTCGGGACATTTTTTTGTCAAAACAACATTTTTCAGATTTTCGGGGCAGCTCTTAGCAGCAGTGCTGTGATTAGAAATTTGCATGGTGCAAAGTTTTGTCATCAATCCAGTGATCGGCAGTATGATGTAGTTTGCATTATTTTCTGTCTTTTTCCCTTGCCCCCTTCCCTGCCCCCTTCCCCCCCCCCCAAAAAAAGAAAGAAAAAAAGTTGTATTTAAAGCAATACACATTTCGTTTGAACTATTATAGAAAACCCCCGCAAACATCTTCTGTAAGGTTTTTTTAAAAACATATATGTTGTATAAATCCAAACAAAATTGTGAATGCAGCGAGTGACATCATGCATTCAAGTCGTTAAAAGCTCTCCCCCCCCCCTCCTCTCATAGATCTCTATTTTTGCTTAATTCATGCTCAGATTTTTCCCCAAAAATATACAGTCGAGGGATTCTGCCGCAGCCCCGGCCATCACAACAAAAGCGGTCTTTCATATCCATACAACTCCCATGTTTCTTTTCTTGGGGGGCCGTTATTAGATTACGATAGTTAGACTCAAGGTCTATTGGTACAGCTCGGCAGCCTGGGTGAGGTGTCGTTGACCCCTAGATGCCTTAAATGACAGGCAGCACCTGCACAACTATCCAGTTAACTAACGTCCCCTGCAGTTAACTGCATTACTGCACCAGAATGTATTTCTACATATCTACATTAATATTTGAGATCACACTTCCATCCACCACTTCCATTAAACAGTTTTTTTTTTCTTCTTCTTTTTTTTTTTTTTAACTTGCCCCTCTCTGCCTCTCTAAATATGGAATATAATTTGTTCATGCAATTACACCTGCACTAGCGTAGAGATGTGTTTGGCTTGGGGTACGTTGTGCATGGATGGAACATCATGTTCCGGGCTATGCAAAGAAGGGCAAGCAATTTACATTGTACATGCATGATTTTGTATTAGTCGGTCTTGCCCAAGGTTAAAGATGAAGATTCCTTATTAGTTTTTATCTTCCACTCTCTGTGTTAAAGGGGGAGATGTAACTTATCCTTTTCAAGAGGTCACTTTTTTCAGCTCTAACAAAAATAAGTCATTTAATTACTTGTCCTACTCGTACAATGATGAGTAAGTTATTGTAAAGTAGTTGTCAAAGTTTTAAGGAAGAGAAAAATCGTTGAAACCATTAATTTATACTTCAGATTTTGTATCTACAACATTGGCTCATTTCTGGGAGGAACGGAAACTTAAAAACAAACTAACAGTAAAAGAGTAGTAATTTAAATTTGTCTTATTAAACAAGCAGTTGATCTGGAATTGTCATTGTGTACAAGACTTCAGGTGCTTCTCTATTAAAACTACAAACAGAAGAGGCAAATTTGAATTCATACCACCCAAGAATTTGTCCCAGGGAGTAGGGTGACGGTGGAGGATGTCTGCATGGAGGCAGAAGTCTGAGCTGATCTAGGCAGTGAAATTCATATTGTTTTGTTGTGGAGCGTTTTTTTCCCCCCCTCTCTTATGCACTGCACCCCGAGGCTTCTTGGCCGCTGTCGCCAAGGAGAATCTCTCTGGGGTCATTGAGAGAGGAACTGGGGGTCATCAACATGAGATAAAGACGACCAACCGAGGACATCTCTGGAATGATATACGGGAGATCTCCTTCGGTTAAAGAAGGATTGAATGAAAGGCTGGAGTTATGTGTTCAGGCAATTTTGGCTTCCAGCTATTTTGTGTGATATTCCCATTTCCCAGTGCATGTACAGAATGTTGATTTTGAACTCTATGAAAGACGTCAGACGATTTTTTTTCTTTTTCAAGCCTCATTTTTGATCTTGTATGGTCACACAGGTCCCTTGATGAAAAGCAAATAGCCTCTTTTGATTACTGATCATTTCAATTGCAACATGGAAACTTTGTGTCTGATGCTTGCATGCCAGCACTAAATATATGTCGTCATTCAACCGTTGATCCGAGGTACAGAACTGTACACATTTGTTAGAGTCATTGGATGCATTATCACTTCAACATTTTGTAAAACAAAATTCTATTTTAATCTTGCCTTTTGTGCTTTTGTAATTTTACGATGTGTCTTGTACACTGCATGTATTATTTTTTTTAATATTGTAAAGCGCTTTGGTCTTTGGGAAATGCGCTTAATAAATCTCTGTAATAATATAAAAATAACAATGAATTGATTTATTTCATTTTTATTTGGTTATGTTTTTTTTTTACAAGTAATGATCTTCTGATATCATGTCACTTCTGTGTCCCTGTTTTTGTGTTCCCCCCCCCCCCCCCCGAAGAATGTGCCAAGTGGCATGATACCTTGGTCGCAGCCCAAATCGTGCGTACATACAGTAAATGTTTTGTAAAGATTTGTATCCAGAATTGTAATGAAGTACAATTTTCTTGCCACTCCGCATTAAAAGATGGTATATCCAGTATACATTGTCGCCTATACATTGTCTTCATTGTCGCCTAAAACTTACCCAAATTATAAACTTGAACCCTGCATAGAACCTGCTCATCCCACCGAGAATACTATTACTTTCCGTCAGATTTGGACCTTGGAGGACCAGGGCTGAGCCAACACCCTCTGCCAAGTGCCATAAGGCAACCCATTTCAGAGTTGACCATGATGTTCAATCTTTTACACACTTAAATCTCTGTAATGAAATCAAGAGGGGAAAGAACCAACAAAATAGGTAAAAAGCTAAGTAAATTAGCCTCGACCACATATTTATAAGTACTCAAAACAGAAAAGAGATTTAACCCAAAGCTTCGCCCAGCTCCTCCTGTACTAACGTCTAAATGGTAGGTGCACTGACCCAGCGTTGGGTCTATGAACTACTTTGAATTGGGGGGGGGGGGCGCAAGTACACCACTGCCAGGTTTCATCAGTGTCAGGTCCCATTCATTTTCTTTTCAAATGTTTTTTTTTCTTTTTTGGGTTTCAGTAGTAGTTGGACTTGTAGTGGGCTTGAGAAAAACAACAAACCTGTGCGGTCGAACATTTGCAAATTGGTGTTTTAAATGCTTGTTGTCCTTCTGAAATGGATCTTGGATAAACCGAAGATGCCAAAAGCCAACTCACAGGGGTAGGCGTGGTGGGTCCAGAAAAACAGAGAAAAATTCCCGTCGTAAACACTCTTGGCCCCAACACCCATGAAATTGGAACTGCCAGAACCGTATGCCATAACAACCTGACGCTTCTCAAACCAATTCAAACTCAAACAAAATTCTGTTTCATGAATATGCAGTCCATCCGCAACAAAACCACCCAGTTTGTTGATATCGTTACAGAATCTAACTTTGATATTGTAGCAGTGTGTGAGACTTGGTTGAAACCTGGTGACAACATAAAAATTGGGGATATCACCCCACAAGGATACACTTTCAGACACATCCCGCGTATACACAAAACTGATGGAGGGGTTGTTATCTTATTTAAATCCAATCTTTCTGTAAATGTGCTGACGTATAGTTTGTTTAGTGAACAGTTAAGGGCGTAAACCAAAATACAAGATGGATAGTAAATTGTACTTTAGTTTGAGTTTTTTCCCCTTCCAAAGACTTTAGCCATGTTCGCACTGGACTTTTTTCTAGGTAAACTAACCAAGCAAATGGGTTACTTGACCATTTTAAGTCCAGTGCGAACAGCCCAGTCAAATTTCACCCAGGTAAAATAACCGAGTCCAATGGGTAGTTTAACCGGCCACCTTCTGGCGAGGTCAACTAACCTGGCCAAAAAGTCCAGTGCGGACGCATCGTCCCGGTGAAACCGGCCAGTGAAATACCCCGTCCTGGTTCACACGTGCAAAGGCTGGTTTAAAGGTGGCCGACGCTGATGCCTCAATTGGTTTGTTTCACCATCGTCTCGGTAGTTAACCCATTGTCTCGGTTAGTTTACCCACGTCAAATAATCCAAGTGCGGACACCGGTAAGATTTACCCATTGGAAATTACCCATGGTCTCAGTTAAAATATTAGTCCAATGCGAACGCGGCTTTCGTGGATTGTTTCCCAGTCATCAGTAAAAAATGTGAGCTATGTGAGCTAAGAGTTGCATAAAATACTTGTATATGTACAGATTGCCTATGCTGACATGCAAATCTTATCTGCAAACATTCAAGGAAGTGGAGTAATTACTGGGACAGGACAAAAAGTAATTAGAAGTCGACCTGGTCAGATGCTAATAAGGAACTTATTTCTGTGATCAACTCTGTTTATATTGCATTAGGAATGTTGTAGGGGAATGTTCAAGTTGATCTGCTCATGTGCACATGAGACGCCCCGTAAAATCACTGGATGACTTAAACAGATTGAGTACGTTTCCGATCCAATCGCTTAACAGCGCAAAATCAAACTTCAAATGGCATGAAAATACGATGGGTTAAAGGTAGATGAGGGTGATGGCTTGGTTCAAAACATTTAGTGTTAACTGTTGGAACTTGTGATCGATACTTCAAATACTTTCTATGCGTGTAAATTGTTCAGGTAAAGGTAGAATGCTGGATTGGTATTCATCACATTTTTTTGTTATTAATATTAGTCTGAAAGCTTACTGATTAGTGAAGTCCGTATCAGTACCAGTCTTCCACAGAAATATTTCTGTCTGGAATACTGTCAAAGTTGAGAAAATAGAATTTGAAAACCCCTATCATAAAATCGGTTGTAACAATCAAAATTGAGGACAAATGTGTTTACTCTGAAAAGTGTGCCAATATTTCACTATGTTCTCCTGACTCAGACAACGGATTGAGCCAAAATTTTCCCAGCTGTGTTTTTTTTCCCCAGGTATATATTGAATCGCACAAAGTAAGAACACTGCACTATCTGCTTTACCAATTCTATAATTTATCTTGAAGGGTTAGGACAAGTCTAAGTCTTACATGTATTTTGAGTAGTTTTGTAGGAGCACTTGGGAATGGTATTTTAAATTTTTTTTATGCCAGACTGGAAAAAAATAAGTGGTGTATGTGCATTTACCTCTAAGGTCCTTGTCACACGGGCAGTTTTTACAGGCAAATTGGACGCAACCAACTGCACTGTTTGCTAATGGATGTACACTTGAGTGGCGCAGGAGACGTTTAACTAAAAGTGTCTAATCATTCCTGACAAAATTACGAGGAAACTGAAATGTGAATGTGTTTGTTTGTTTGTTTTGTTGTTTTGTTGTTGTTTTGTTGTTTGGTTTTTTGAGATTTACTTTGAACTGTTTGCCACTAAGCTGCTTGGTGTGACACTGCCACAGCGTGACATTTTGATTAGTATCCGCAGACAATCTTCTGGGATACATTATAGCCATTAAGGTTTTTTGGAAATATTCAGTCCTTGGAAACTGTAATTGCCTTTACAAATCCACAATTCTTTAATAGTTACCATATTGGATCCCTTGGCTTGTTTGTTCCAGTGAATGTTATTGAAGGCCAGGGATGCCCTCTGAAGAGACCCTGACCTTCCAGAGCATGAAGCCTCCAACTAGGCTAAGCAAACAAGATGGTCGCTCTAATAGGCAATTAAAAAAGAAAACCTGAAATGTAGAAATGACAGTGTTGCCTGTAGTCCTAGTATGCATGAGAGCATTGCAATGTTTATGGCCTTTTTATGAGTTAATCAGCCGCAATTCCCTTTGGGTCTCATTGGGACAATGTGGCTTTAAATAAAAATGTACATGTATGGTTGGGCAAAATCGTTGAGATGGATTTATGCGAGAGAAAAGAACTTGACTCTGACTCAAATTTATGTAATTTGTTTTTTATTGGTTGCCGTTTTAATGTGTTTTTAGGGAGTGCAGGGCGGGGGGGGGGAGATTGTGGTGAATTGATTATGTTTTAAGCTATTGTGAAAACTACGGAGTGATGATGCAGGGAAAAATGACTTGTGATTTAACTTGACTTGGACACCAGTCTGGCCTTGGATTCCTATAAAGGCAGATGTGTGTTCTTCCAGGTGCCACTGTGAAATGCGTCCTCCTAGACATTATGGTATCTCAAATTGATGTGTCCTTCACCAATTAAGAACTGCCTTGCCCTATTGAGAATGAAAATCCAGACCTAGGGGTTCATGGGTTACTGCTGACACATGTACCAAAACTGACTTCACAATACCTTTATTTAAGTTTTGACTTGAAATTATCAATAAAGTAAAACAGTTGATGAATGCTGAATAAGAATTTGAAGCGGGAAGTCAATGACATTGTGTGGTTTTTAGCAGTGGTGGAGGTGACAGTTCACTCTTTATGAGTTTCAATGTGATTTTAACTAGGCCATTGCATTGGTGGAGTGTATTCGGTTAGTGGTAACACAATGTGATCACATCTACTTTGCTTTGTAGATTGTTTTCTTTTTTTTTATGAAAGCTTGTCCTGCTATTTATCTACATATTTGAACTCCCAATCTACTCCGGCAGCAGTAGATAAATAGAAAGACAAATTCATCAACGAACAAACTACACAGCAAAGAAGATACTGTTAGTTACCTGGTGTTGCTACACGTCAAATTTTATATAATTTTGAGCCACTTACAAATTGTTCACATGCATGTAAAGATCAAAATGAAAATTTAATATCATTTTACAAGACCCTGGATTCATCTAGACTGTTCCTTATAATTAGGGCTACTGATGGTAACAGCTTGACCAAAGGGTGAGACATTTTTTTTCTGTTTCTTTTGGGCATGGGCTAATGGGCGCCAGCCACCATTCTTTCCTGCCAGTTGTAATAAATCAAACCCCCATTTGATAATTTCCAGTAGTGACAACTCCCTCCCAGTTTGAGTGGAGGGTAAAGGCTTTGGGTAAGTGGAATCTGCAAAGACTGCCCGCCTCATTAGTGGAGTCTGTAACACAGTACGACCCTTGTGATTCCGGGGAGAGTCTGATGGAATTCTATCAAAAAGACAGAAACACCACCACACGGTGGCAGACATGTCATTTTAGTCCAAAGATGCTTTCCAAAGGAATGTTTGCCTCCTATTAGGGGCCAATCAGGAGTCCCTGGCAGCGACCAAACTTCCCTTGACATTCTGCTCTGGTAGCCAACAGGGTGCCACCATTTGAGGATGCTATGCCCAGAAGAAAGGCCATTTGATGAAGCCCCAGCTAGGGGTTTGCAAAGGCTCTCACTCCCTGGGTATTCTTCTCCCATGGCCAAACAAAACCTCCTTGTAATGTATTAGGCTGCTGGCTATTCCGCTGCATAATGGGCCCTCACTTTATACAACCCTTAAAAAAAAGAAGCTGGAAAAAAAAAAAAAAAAAAAAGGTAAAGGGAAAGAAAGCCTAAACGGAGCCAGCCTGGTGTTTTCTCTTTTCTTCTGAAAGCAATAGGAGTGTGATGGCAAGATGGAGGAATGGGGAATTATGTTGGTTTTGTAAAGGCTCTATTTGGGGGGTGTAGACCATTGTGAGACACAGGGTATGTCCAGTGAAGCGTGGGTCAGCTCAAAGGACCTGTTTACTTTGGGGCCCCCTGTGTGCTTATGACAAGGGTGGACTCCCACTGTGGCCAGCCAGGGCCATTCAGCGGGAATGACTGGGCTGTGTGTGTGTAGCCCCTTGCCATATAACCCAAGCCCTGAAACACATTCACACTGTACACACACCCAACACTCACACAGGCATTCCTCAGCCATGTGTGTGTGTGTGTATTGCATGCTTGGGTTTCTCCAGTACCACCTTGTGGAATCTTTGATCAGTGCCGACCACAATGACATTGGCACCCATCTGCTTTCCTTTCATGTCACTTGTAGCATGGAGCTCCATGCTAGCAGGGATCAAACCACACCGCCAGTCTGTTTCAAAACAAAATAAATAAAAAACTCCACCATAGGAGAGAGAAAAAAGGGTGACATTTACTGCACGGGTCAAATATTATGACAACATATATTATGACACAATTTTTATGACAATTCCCTTTTGCATACACTTGTAAATATGCATAGACTAAGACATGTTCCATTTACCTGAGAGTGTATGTGTAGGCCAACAGTATATATAGCTAGAGCTCTTGGCCCATTGAAATACTATCAACCTTTTGACACTGTTCTTTCCCCGGACATGCTACACCTTGATCCATAATAAAGATCTGGAACATAGAAACATTATGTACGCTTGCAGTTACATGTGCTTGTACATGTGCAAGTACATGAACATTCGCTGCCATGCCTGCGCCGTACAGTAAGGTACACGATACATGTACTAGACGTATGCACATTATACTAAATAGTTAAAGAGGGCAGAGTAAGTTCATTGTTATTTGGAGTTTAACTTCAACAATCATCAAGCTTTGATGGTCGTTCACCTAAAAACTAACCCGTGGAAGCTCAGGTGTTCATGCTCCTGCAATTTCCTAACGTAACTTCAAAGGTTAATACATTAATTGCTTTGCCAGAAGAGTACTGCCACTTGAATGGGTCCCGCCGCAAGAAACTGTGAGTTTTCTTTTAATTGAACAAGCTTCAAAGCCTGATATTTTAAACGGAGGTAGCAGAGGCAATTTGCCTCTATGCCACTGGTATTAGTCATTGCCTCGGTGCCCCTTGAAATGTTCCTAAATTCACGGAGGTGCCCCTTACTAAGGTAAAACGGCCTTGCTCTTCATATCACGAGTGAAGCCATTAGGTTCCAAGCTGGTCATGCTTGTGTAGAAAGCAGGTTACAACTGTGGTATGTTTCTACAGTTGAGATTCATTTCATAATGCCAGATTAGTGTTTTACTACCACTGGACTCAGCTCTTTCTTTCGTTTCCGTTTTTTTTCTTCTCCTTTTCTTGTTTTCTTTTTTTCCCAAAATTACAAATCTGAGGGCATTTCAAAAAAGGAAAGTTCTCTTTGGATGATTGGTGACCGACCGGCATAGGCCTACATGTAATGTCCACACCAAGCAAGGTGTTCAATCACTTTTAAAGTGCTGTGAAGTGGAAGGTCAGGCACAAATTATTTGCATTTTGAAAGTGGATTATAAACACACATGGTGATGCTCAAATTTTATTACCAATAGAGTTACACCATATTTACATTGTAAACAGGTCCAACGATCTCTTGATCAGTGCATCAAGTTCGGTGTAATAATGTAGGGCTTGAACTCGGCGAAACTTTACCTACAAAGGGGCAGTGTAACAAAAAAATTTAAAGGTCAGTATTTAAAAGGGACCCCAGTAAAAGCGAGTAAAACAATTTGTGTCAAGTTTGGTTGTCTGACTCTTTTACGTTTTCCCAAATGCATATAGTTTTCTAGGAGTTCAATTTCATCTGTTTTACCCGAGATTGGTGCCAGTGTGTGGTGAGCATGATGCCTTTATTGACTTCATGTCCCTGACCCAGTTACCAAAATGCACTGAAGCCAAAAAAGCGCACAAAAATGCTTAGCTCCAAAAATTCTGCTTAGCAGAAATAATTTACCAACCACAATGCAGTGCTATGTATATCGTGTGTGACTGGTGCCCGACTGACTTTTTTTAAACTGACTTTTAGTCCCGATCACCACCCTGCAGGACTCCTCCGTGCCCTGTTCTTGGCCTTGGTGCCCCGTCAAAAGTTTCCCTGAGAGACAATAAGATTTTTGCAAAGTGACCTTTGCAAAATGAAAACGGCCTTTGCTCTCTCAATGATGAAATTTCAGGCTTGACCCTGGTTTCCCCTTGAAAGTGGATGAAAAAGAGGACTGCTCGTTACCAGGGGGAAAATTTGTAAAGAGAGGGAAGCTTCAGCATACCGTTCTCAGCACACATGCAGCATACGTATTGAACTGATACATATTTCCCTTAATCAAAAAAAAAACTATGAGTGAAGAAGTTTATTAATCTCCCATTAATGAAAACTGCCGAGCTTTTAAAGGCTGGTCGGCTCCTGACCTAGATGACCCAATTTTGAACAGGAGATCCGTTATCATGAATTTAATATCTCCGGTTGTTGCTAGGCTCTTCTGGAGCACCTCTGACTCTCTTTGCAGAGGATATCAATGCTAACTAAGCCAACCCCCCCCTATACCTCATTTAGTTTTTCTGAAGATAATATTTGACACATAAAAATGTTCCAATCTTGGCTAACGCAAGGATCAGGTCACGTCAAATAATGTTGGAGAGCGTTTAACAGCAAAGTGTGTGACTTATTTATTTAGATATTCATTTATTTATTTATTTACTTTTTTGGGGGGGGGGGTTCCCCATTTTTCTTTTGTTGAGTCTGGTGAGATGTGACATGCGGAGATTCGTTCAACATTCTACTGAATGAAGTATCAGGCCTGCTAACTAAACTTCACAGGCTACACAATGAATTTGATCTTTCTAGTTCTTCATTTAAACGTCATTAGTCAATTCATGTGAACAGTCAATTCCAAAACACTATTGGTTTCAACTTAAGCCAACAGTTTGTACGCATGTGGTTAAAAAAGTTTACGTCTTTCACTCTTGTTCACAAATCAGGAGATTTGCAACAGTTACACATATATCACTACTGAGAATCGGATGACTTCAGTCTTTAAACCATGATTGATACATGAACATTTCATGCATCGCTTTTTTTGTTGTTATTATTTATTCTTAACTAGGTTTTCAGACAACAAAATAACATAATACCTATATTTGGCCACCATTGTACCCCAAACTTTCCCATGTGAGTCCACTACAGTAATCCCGGGCAAAAACACCATTCCCTCTTATCCCTTCCATTACAAGAATAGAAGGAAAGAGAAGAAAAAAAAAACCTAACCTAACCCCAAAAGCCACAGACTTAACCTCGTCACAAAAATCCTAAGTTTATTTCTCTCTCCTTTTTTTTTTGAGGCATAACTGTGTGACTGAAAGTTGTGACTCTATGAAAAGGGCCTCCAGTTGTTATATCCCCCCACTATTGAGGGAAAAAAAGGTACCCCCGAAAAAGAATTTTAATCAAATACAGAAAAATCGCTGGAACGGCAACAAAGGAGTGTTTTCTTAGGAGCTTGGTTATATCAAAACATGAGCTTTTGGGGCCTATTATGTGAACCATGGACCCAAAGGTTCACTGTGAAAAGACTGAGGCTAAATCTGATACTTTTCTCTTCACTGTGGTGACAGAAAAACCTTGTCGTTCCCCCCCCCCCCCTCTCCCAAGTGCTGATAGCCTTCAGTCCCGGTTTCTGGTAAACCACAAATCCATTTTAGAACATGCATAGCATACATGCCTGGCCCAAGCACTAAAGTCAACATAGGACAAAGTAATAACGGGAGAAACGTGATGTTGTTGTAGATAGGTAAATCCTTTTTGGCTAGTAGTATTAAAGCTAAATTTACATATTTATGAATGAGCCGTGCCAAGCGAAGGAGTGTGGGAGTGAAGAAGCTAATGCACTGCTCGCCTGATATGGGTGAACATTTGTCAATGTTTAAATGTCACTTGTGTTGTTGTAACCATCTAATCTAGGACAGGAATTAACGTGTAACGGTGGGTGGGAATAGTAAGTAGGAAGCTCAAAAACCGGTTAGCACGCTAGGGATAAAGCTCAACAAAATGCTTAGCTTGGAGGTGTAGAAACTGATTGCCAGGTCCTCGTACGTTTTAGGTACATCGCCATGTGAATTTATTTAAAAGCAAAACAAATATTCTTATAAGCAATTCTAGTTTTGCCCTGCAGGTTAATGTGATTTTTACATGGTGTACATGTTCCAGTTGACCACAACACTTTGCCTTTTGGACAACTAGTCAAATGTTTTTGTGATATAATGTCGACTAATAATAGATGAATCTTTCAAAAGCAAAATGGGGTTTAGAATGCTTTCATGTCCCCCACCAAGTTTTTATTAAAATTAGCTTAAGATGTACATCTTTTGCGAGAAGCTGATATATTTTTATTTATTTGTACACTACACTGTACCCTGTTGAAATCATTTTATAAACATAGTTTCATTCCAGCCGTCGAATAACTCATTCTGGCTATGAACACAGGGGGAAAAGATGGCGTTGACTATATTTCATTCTCTCCTCTGACTGAATTCTGTAGTGGAGTTTTCATCATCCATCCATTGCAAACACACACACACACACACACACACACACACGCTCCCAACCCTAACTCATTAATTCCTTTACCATTCACCCATGTGTGGCCAACCAGCCAGCAGTGAACCAGCGTTCTGCCACCCTGCCAATATATAAGCCTGGCCCATCTAACCTTGGCCAGTAGACAGCCTGTCTCCACTCCACCATATTAAGCTTGTAGGAGGTCAGAAGCCCGTGCCGTTAACGCTGGCTCCGGCGTTCTCTGGAGACCCGCTGAACGACAGCTGCTGAGGACTTCCTCTTAATGCTTAACCCCCTAGCTGTCCAGGGAAAGAGAGAGAGGGAGAGCTAGATGCAGAATACAGTGGCGGCCATGTTTCTCCATTGTGAATTTATAAGAAATATTGACTTCTGCTGGCCTTAAGGCTGGCTGTACACATGTACCAATTTGATTGCATAAACATGATGCACTCTTCTGTTTCGGGTTGTGACTATACATTCATATACCATATTTACAAACCCCCCTCCCCCCTCCCAAATCACCAATGAGGTAAGAACAGAAAAAGCAAAATTGACATTTCATTTCATACTTTGCCTGTGGGCGTACACAACATGAACCTCTTTGATTGCAAACATATGACACTAGAAACGGCAGTGTGGATGTATCCTCTCAACATGCATTTATGTATTCGAATCTCCCTGCTGGGTTTAAATGGGTAATAAAGTAGTACATTTGGTTGTGTGTATGAACTACCACTAGAACTATGTTCACATCACCCAAGAAACTTGGGAGTAAATGATACATTTCAAACATGATTGTATGGTTTGTGTTTGGTGAAAATGAAAACCATAAATCATACTTAGCCGAAATGTAGTTCACTGCATGTAGGTCACTGCATGTACACAACATTAAGGCATGTAGAAATGAGATGGCCCCCTCTGTATTTGCAAACAATGCATGTTAAGCCTTAATGCATGCACGTACTGAATTTAGGGGTTTACTATTTCATTACAATACAGGTGTACACATGTACAGTGTTACAATACAAAAATGGCCTTTGTTTGGCAAGCCTTTATAAAAAATAAA
The DNA here is from genome assembly GCA_911728455.2 of Marthasterias glacialis. Classification (NCBI taxonomy): domain Eukaryota; kingdom Metazoa; phylum Echinodermata; class Asteroidea; order Forcipulatida; family Asteriidae; genus Marthasterias; species Marthasterias glacialis. The sequence continues at coordinate 4,435,722 of OU452229.1, read as the reverse complement.
AGCTTTATTAGGCAACAACACGAATCCGTCATAGTATTCACATATGCTGTTGGAATTACAATCGGCATCAAGGACCTTTTGCCTCTCTTTTTTTTTTTTTTTTTGATTCAGAGATATTATCTCGGAATCAAAACACCTTAGTGGCCTCCGTTTCCCCTGCTGTTGTACACATGTGGACACGTTTTGCTGGCACAAATCTCTGGGCCAGTTTGGTCCTGTAATTTATATAAAAAATTACTTGTGACGCCGCCAAAGCTAAGCATGTTGACTCAAGATGTGTATATAATTTCATATCACCGGAACGTTCTTGGGAGCAACTGGGACACAAAGACCTCATGGTGTCACGTATGTACAGTCAGGAACGCTTCACTTAGTGGTTTTTGCGAGATACTTCAATGTAGGCCTCTATTGTAGATGATGTACATGTACATAAATGTATGTGGAGGGATTAAAATTAAATCGATAGTTCAGCTGTTTTTTTTTTGGCCCCCATAAACAAGACCAACCACACCAAGATTGCAATTAAAAATTGATACTCGGGTTTTCCCTCCCCCCTTTTTTATTTTAAAATAAGGAACAGTGTTCCATTCACCTGCTCAAGTTTCTGTCCCCTTATGAAGACCAACCACACCAAGACTGCAAGCAAAAATTGAATTTTGGGCGCCCTCCCCGCTTTTTTTTATTTTGAAATAAGAAACAGTGTTCCATTCACCTGGCAAAGAAGGCTGCAGCTTGAAATTTTTCTGTTAGTTTTACAATATTTTTTTAATAACCTTTTATACCAATGTGTGATATTCACTTACAGCGCTTTCCCGGTCCTTCAGGGGGCGGGGGTGTGGAGAGGGGGGGGGTGGAACAATCCATAGGCTACTCAGGTAGGATTCGAACACATGACCCTCTGCATTCTAGAGCATAATGTCTGAAAAGCTAGAGGATGACCCAGTGACGAGAGGCCAGTCTGAAATCAAATATATCCAAATAATATTCTTCACCCCCCCCCCCCCCTTTGCAATTATTTCATCAGGGTGGACTTTCTTGTAGTGTGCCGTTTCCGACTTGAATCCTTCCAGAACCCGTTTCATTGAATCTTCCCCTCCATCCCCACCCCCTTTAATGAAGAATTGAAAATGGAAACATATCAGCCGGGGATGACACGAGGCATTATTATGAAATAGGAGATATACTGTAACTGATGACCCAGCAGCCCTTGCTAAGTATAGGGGTCTGCTGGAATGATGTTTCTCCATTCGCCAGATATGATGATTGAAAGAGCCCGGGTATAGGACAGTGGAAGGCTCAGTAATATATGTTCCTTGTCATTATAGGTGACTGCAGAGATCACAAGGGGGCCCCAGAATAGGTTGTTTGGTTTTGTCATGTCCCCCGCTGCCCAGAAAGTGTCTTCACAAAACCCATGTTTAACGTTGTATTTCATGTATCATTGGATGTACAATGTAGGGGGAATAGGCTGTTAAATTAGATTTCACAATGTAAGGCATAAAATGCTCAGTCTGGTTGGTCAGTTGAGGTTATTTGTGGTTTGATTTCATGGTATTATCCGAAAAAAAGACAACAAATATCCAGAAAAAAAAATGTACAAGTCCCTGATCATTGGAAAGCTAACATATTGCTTTATATACATCAGTTGATATTTTCCTAGTCGCATGTAACACAAGGAATGAGATTGTCTGCCGTTTTTTTCATGCACTGTGATGTACAGACACGGTGGACAATCTCGTTGTGAGCCTGTACGAATATAGAACGAACATGAAGCAGTTGAAGTAAAGGTGTGATATAATGTCAAAGAAAACACTGTTCACGTATGGATGTATTTTTTGGTCAATATCGAGTACAATGAAAATGGAAAACATGTGTACATGTACGCGGACAGAATTTTCAACACTAGGGTTTTGCACTCACATCTCAAATACTGCAAAGCCACGCAATAGCAATTGAAAATTTTTTTAAACAGTATTAGCAGTTTGTCTTGGTGGCACCACACCTGCGAAAAAAACATTTTTTGAGACACTGGCACTCAATTTTAGTTGAAGCGGGTTGCAAATAGTGAATTTATATAATTTTGATTTGAAATAAAAAGAGGGATGCCGCGTACAGTTGTAGTTCGACACTGTAACACCGTTCAATGACTGTGAAGTTGTTTTTTTTAAGCTTTGTCTCATCTTGATGGTAGCAAGATGGGTGTCTTTTTTGGACACCCTGTTTTAGATTTGGATGCGGTTTATAAAATGAAACAGTTGACAATGTGGGTGACCCGTGTGCAAACTCTAGCTAGAAAAACCTTTGGACTCTGATATTGGAATGGCAAGAGTATCTAGTTATTTTGCCCTTTATTTGGGGGCCATGCTTTCCTATTTTTTTGTTTTTATGGAACCCTGTAGTTGTTTTTCCTCTCGCCATGATTAATGACCCCCATTCTCCAAGCGACTGGCACAAAATGCCTACTGCTGCCCTGGATGCTAAATGCATACCATTTTGTTATCTTGGTTCATAACTGTCTCTGATCTACATGTCATACTGTGATTTTTTTCCTTTCTTCTCCCTTTCCCCCTGCTCTCTCCTGAAGGCTATGACTGTCATGGCTGGGACTGTTTTCTCTTAAGTGTTTTTTCGTGAAAAGTTGGCCTGCACGGCCCTCCAGAAGAGGGATTGGGGACAGGTGGCTGGTTGGATTGGATCTTTCAGTTTTGGGGTTTCAAGACATTCTTGGGGGCTGCTGCTTGCTTTAAAAAAAAAAAAAAAATCAGGGAGAAGGGAGAATCTAAGGCAAATATTAGATTAATAGGCCAATTCAGTATAGCTACTGACACCCCCCCCCAACCCTTGAAAGATTTACTGCTTGCAGTTGTGTTTGATGGTCATACCATGGTCAGACTTGCATGATTTACTGTAGTACAAAATGGCCAAGCCATGAGTTGTCATGGAATAAGAGGGCCACCACTGCCACTTGTGGGCCATGGAGGGGCCTTTTGTGTCAAGAAAAACTTATCTGTCAGGAGGTTTGACTTGGAGCCATGGTTCCTCCCCAAACATCAGGGTTAAGAGTTAACAGTGTTCAGTTCAGTTCCACAGAGTTTACATCCCTTCCCTGTTTATATAAATCCCCCTTGGGCTTACCCATTTTGGTCACCTCTCTGTTGCTTCTAAAGTAACTTGCCTCACTAACGACAGCTCTGTCTTTCTGTTTATTTGTGTGTCTACAGATGCTCAGGACAGTAGAGGGCAGCCTCACTGGTGTCATATAGCATATTGGGAGCACAGAACACGAGTGGGACGCATGTACACAGTATTCTTAGATTCTGTAAATATCTTCTATGAACTACCTCATGGGGACGGGCTCTGCCTCAGGTCGTTGACCCGCGACGAGCGGTCGGAATCCGTCGTCAGAACTCGAAAGAAAGTCGGCTGCGGCCTGACCATGAGCCGGGAGACGGACGGTGTGTGGCTGTACAACCGAAGTAACTTTGCCTTATTTGTCAACTCCCCAACCCTGGATGCCTTACCGCCGTCGAGAACGTTAACCGTGCACAAGCTCATGCCGGGCTACTCGATCAAGATATTTGATTACGCCAAGTCGCAGATGCTGGAGCATGTACGGCGAGATCCGGAGCCCCCGGACGGACCCACGGACCCCCACTCCATTCGGATCAGCTTCATCAAGGGGTGGGGGCCCCGTTACTCCAGACAGTTCATCACCTCGTGCCCATGCTGGCTAGAAGTGATCCTTACCAGACCACGTTTACATTGATCATACCTTTTATGTTTACTTCTAGATCTAATATAATATTTTATATTATATATATTATATATTATAATACTGTAAATATGGACTCATTTTTACAATGTAATTTATGGTGCGGTTGTACTCTGCTATAATTAACAAAGAGGAATTCACCCCCCCCCCTCCCCCAAGAGGAAAACAAAACAAAAAACCAACAACCCTGTGATTGGTTATCTTTTAGGGATGGTACAGCAAACGTAACAACCACCCTAATTTGAGGAGTGTCAAATATTTAGGCGTATTACTTGATGTAAAGTTGGTACAGTTATAACCATTCGCCCCAAGAACAAATTATATGTATATCTGGTTGAAATGCGCTTTTCCTGGAGAAAGTGATGATGAATATGGCAAGTTGAAGGAATTTGACAGTTTCTATAAAAGTATATAAATAACATGTAACAGTCATAATGTGACGTTGTGTCCGTAAAACGAGCTTGCCCTTGGTAAGGAATACAAGTTATTTCTTGAAAAACGATAGGATTAGAATGTTGTTCAAGAACCTAAATGCTGTGCCATCTCTACTTTATCCTTGTACCTGTACACAGAGCGCCAAATTCTCACTGTTGTGCTTGCGGAACTCAAATGAACTTATCCCCAAATGCGAGTACATGGACCTCAAACCATGCAATCTTATGCAAGTAGAAATGCTGCAGGGTTAGATTGCTGTTTTTTTTTTTTTTCAATACAATACATTGTACATGGAAATGAGGTGTGTTTTTTTTTTTGACATTTTTTTTTTCGATTCGAAAATTGTTGTGAGTGACAAGATGTTTTAAAGAAAAACAATAGGCCTGGAATTCCTTCATTTTTGGGACAATGTGACTCATTTCCCCCCAGAGAAATGCCAGTGGTCTCCCTTGGGGCAGTGTCTCCCTTGACAGAGGTCTGCTGGCCTGAAGACCAGTCAAATTGTTCTGTACAAGGGGTATTGCTGATGGCTAGTTCATTGCTTCCCAAAAGCAACGTGTGAACTAAAAGCATTCAGTTTTTCGATATGGTTTCAAATCGTCAAGTCCCATACAGAAATGCCTATGTCAAAACAGACCGATCCATTAAGCCCTGCCCCTAAACGTATTGACCAATCACAGCATTGGCTAAATCACCACTGTACACGTGGGCAGCACAATGTGCGTCTCTTTCAACGCCACACAGCATGACATGAACGCGCGCGCTATAAGTACGCGCACGCATGTTTACATTTTCCTATAGGATTTTTATCGTGTCATTTGTTGGACTTTCGGTTGCTTACCCAAGGCTGTGATTGGTCAACACGTATGGGGGCGGGGCTTAATAGATCGGTGTATTAGATATAGACCTACGAAAATGCTGGCAAATCAGTGGAAACACCAAACTAAGGGTCCCACAGGCTATAGTATCAGAAAGAAAAACTTTTTTATCCGGGCAAACCCAGTTGAAAGTATTTCCACCCCCCCCCCCCTCCAAAAAGGGGGGGGGGGCCATGGGACATTGTTAGAGGGGAGTGTGGCCCAGACCAAAAAACCATGATAATAGAGGCAATGGCTTCCACAGAATTCCAGGCCAGAAAGACAACTCACGCGCACAGAGCTAGAGAAGAGAGCGAATAATGGCTGGGTTTATAATAAGTCAGTCGCTTGGACTAGAAGTTGACGCGTGATCATTTAGAAAACACAGTTGAAGATGTTGGCCATCTGATCAGCGTTTCACGATTTTCATTGCGCAACCGACTATTATTAACTGGCCTTAACTTCCTGTGTACATGTACTGACAAGAGACCTTTTATATAACACTGGACAAGACTCATATTCAATAACAGAGGGAACCACGTTGATGGTATCAATAAAAATAAAATAAAAACAATTTAATATGCACACTTGAGAACTCCTGTCTCCGTACTGACTCGTTTTTAAATGTATTTCTTTAAAAAAAAAAGAAACAAGTGCATGTAAAAAAAAAAAGAGACAAACATTGGGCGATTTTCCTTCCCTGGCCCTTTCATCCAAAGCCGACCCAATTTTATCTTAAAGATCACTTTATGGAGGGACTTTGACCTTGACTGAATGATCGAGAACATGAAGAAATGCAATACTTCCTGGCGCTACCTTGACCCCAAATTTTTCTCGCCATTTCAGAAAGGAATATTTAAAGCTAAACATGTTGAGAGAAACATGTTGTGAGAGCTAAGTGTTGCAATTTTGAGAAGAACTTTAAAAAAAAAAATATGCCAATCCCAAAAATCATGATCAGCCTAATGATTGCCTTTTAATAATTCTTTTACTATTTCTTTGTACATTACTCAGTTGTATGGTTTTATCGAATCTCAAGACCAGTGCAGACTGAAGACCTTTGCCGTCCCACATAACATAGTATGCAAGCCACAGCCAACCCCATGTTCATGCTAAATACTTGCAGGGATGAGAAATTTCAGACTTTTTATCTGAATCCAGACCTTTTTTCATGTCTTGCCCGTAGCTGTTATTTTCTTCAGATGTAAAGAAATTGTTCTCTTTCATCAACTTCTCTAGCACCGAGGAAGTCAGGATGTTGCTGTTCCTACAAGTTTCTTGAAATCTAGAACTCCAGGGGTTGCCAGAAGGTAGAAATACAAATCATCGGTTTCAACATGCCTCCTAAACCTTGGATTCCAACTGCAGTCTTTATTGTCGGCAATGACCCTCTCACACCCAAGCTGTTTCATTGGCATAAATTGCCTTCAGCTTAGAATATATTTGGCAGTATCTTGTGGGGGGGATGCGGCTCATTGGTATGGTACGAGGGGTCATCACTGATGGCTGCCTTGTTTGCCCCCAAGGCAAAGGTGACCAGTTTGCCTTTGACACTGTAAAAACTTATCAATGACATCCAGGAGCTCATTTCTGGAAGTTGCTGGAGTCGAGGAATTCTGGCACAAGCAGCAGCACCTGTGCACACTTATAACAGATTGTGCAGTCAACGAACCCCGCAACACCCACCATGCCTCCTGTTGAATCCCAAATTGGCAGGAGGAGGGGGGGGGGGGCGGGGCTAGGAGCTTTGTGACACAGATTCAAGGAACTTTGTCAAGCGTGTATACAGTGGATGAAGAAATCAGGCTTGCTACTTTTGAGCCGATCTTCTGACTTCTGACTTCTTTTGGGGCTCCTCAGCCATGTTATTTGCAAATTGTAAATCACAGTATAAACTCTTGCTGTACCTGGCACTTTCCTCTTTTTTTTATTTTTTTATTTTTTTTTTGGCAGACTGCTGTTGCTTGCCTGAAAGTTACATCTCATACGGCACAGAGCTCTATATACAGTACAATACCGGTATTAAGGCTTCCATATCTACCTTCTTTTAAGGATAGCATACAAGATTGGTAAAGCTGATAGTGCAGTGTTCTTACTTTGTCTGATTCATATACATGAAAAAAAAAAAAAAAACTGTGAAAATATGGGCTCAAGCCGTCACCCGAGTCAGGAGAAAATTGTGAAAAACAGTGCACACTTTTCAGCATGTAAATACGTTCGAGTGTATTTGGATTGTTACAACTGAAATTAAAATTGGGGGTCTTCCAATTCTATTTTCTCAACTTCGACAGTATTTCAGAGAGAAATATTTTCATGGAAGAATTGGTACTGGTATGAACTTCATAATTAGTGAGCTTTCAGACTGATACTAAGATTTAAAAAAAAAATGATGAATAGCAATCTCTGTTTGCTACCTTTTAGCAAATAGTACTAAAAAACAAGTGAGAAGTGAAAAGTTTCAAACTGACAGTGGTCAGGGGAAGTATTTTGGTTTATTTTATAAGTTTAGAATATTCCCTTTTTTCATTTATAATCGATAGAAACCTGTATATTTTTCAATTATTACTCGAGTCAACATTTATGAAAGTGACTGTAATTTAGTAAATAAGATCATTCTGGCTTCTCAAGCACAGTGATTAAGTTTTCTTGGTTTTAAATCACAGGATGTGTTTCAACCAAGAAGTCCATGTCTGCGTTGGGCCAGTTGCAATTTTTCAAGCGAAAAGGGAATGCTTTATTTTAGTGACAAAAACAAAACTGATAATTGTTTAACCTTCAACGAAGACAGCGCAGTTCAGTTATGAAAATGACTTTGCACAACAAATTGCTTGTTGGTAGAAATTACTCAGACTGTGATTATTGCCCAGTTCTAGAATCGAGATGGAACCCCCTCAGTCTCACACACACCCAATCATTAGAATGGATTGAAGAATGATATCAAAGAGGGAAAGTAAAGGTGGTTGTAAGTTTTACATGTTCACCAGGGATTTCGTTACAGAATGCGACCACAGTATACCAGGCAGGTGCCTGCTTGGTAGGGAAAGGCTGTGGACGGTAGGCCTTACTGCAAGGATCAAACGGTGAATTTGTTGACCAGCCGTCGTCCCCAGTGAGAATCATCGTACTTGCCTGGAAGGCCGTTTCCTGTCAGACAATCGATTAGATCCCTTTCCTTTTCTGGTGATAAATGAAAACAAAGGCTGGCGTAAAAGAAGAAAAAAAAAAGACTCGGTGAAAAAATATCAAAATAATAAATGTCCCCGCTTCCGAAATAATAGGGGAAGAAGAAAAGAAGCTCGGCAAGGGAGAAGAAAATAAAAAAGGGGATGATTCATTCTTGCAAGTCGCGGCAGAGCGACGTGGTCGACCCGGGATGCTAGACTACCTGGAGCCAGTCAGTCCATGCGTGTAGTGATTCCAGCGTATCGCATTCGTATCAACCAGAATATACACACGTATAGAGGACTGAGCGAGTCTGTACAAAAGGTCCTAATCCGATGTGACTTCCACAGAGGGAGGGAGTCCGCACAACGGACCGTCCTCCGTTAAGATCGGGAATATCTCGCGGATAACAGGCCGGCGGCGCTTGGACCCGTTCCTCAGTTCATTCGGCCCATGACTCGCAGATAATACACGTAGATAATTTCATAATCGGACGAGATTAATCAAATTAATTAGCACTGTCTCCCCATTATTCTTGAACCCAGAGGTATCTACTAAAAGCAGCCAGGACCCCCGTACAGCAAGATCCACTCACCGGAAGAAGAGAACAGCCCGAGCGTATTGTACCTACATTTCTCTAGCTCGGCAGACACAAAATTAATATTCTCGGCACTTCATGTGAAATCACATTTTGTAGTGGTCTTTGACATTTAGCTTCACACGCGAATGAATAATTAGTGGAATGCCTTTTATTTCACAGACCATGGAGTTGAACGGTCTCGTACGCAACTGATTTCTGTTAAGTTTCTGAGAAGAAAAAAAAAGTAGAATTTTTTTTTTGACTCAAGTCAATACCCATAGTGACGTGTGCGTGGCGCTCGCTCGCGTAATATCGCGACTAATACTTTAATAACCTTTTCCCCCTTTCTACTTGATCGCGAAATCATGGGGTTTCATTGTCTGATTACTTTTAGTTGACACACTTCAAACCTGTCTTGAAGTGAAAAACTGACAAGTTAGTTTGAAACTTCACTTTACAGCTAGCTTTTAACCATCGTGTAGATCGAGCGTACACTATTGTCATCGGTAACTTTGCACATTATAACACAACACCTTGCATTTCAAGCGTGGGCCGTAATTGATCTTTTTTTCTTTTAATACGAATTAAACTGTAAGTGACATTCCTCTGTTTCTCCCCCCCCCCCGCATCCATTACATTTACACAGAATATTATACAGTGTATGAATTTGCTTTTGTAAAAAGAGATTGTTTTTGTAAAATGTCAGTTATTCATGAATGAATTTGTAAAAAAGCGAAGGAAAAACAAAAACAAAGACTGAACAAATCCATATCCCTTCAAAAAGTGGAAAGCGTTGGCGTAAATTTTGAATTTTGTGTATAACAGCAGGTTTCTAAGGAAAATTGGATTTGATATTAACTCTTTTTTTCACAGTGGGAAAACAATATTGAAACTAAGCTTTGCGGTGACAACATGTGATATATATGGTGGTCCTGAAAAGAGCCGGTACCATTTTTGTTTGTCAACTTTTTGAATTTCAATCAGTACGCTCTGATCGTCTTCACAGGGGAAAACAGACAATCGGATCATCACTGATCGAAAAGTTGAGTTGCCAATGTCCTGTTGACGTTTTTGCCAAGGGTCGACAGAGGGCGTTGTTAATAATCGGAAATAGGGTCCCGTAAAGTTCCTACTCAAAGCCTGTGCAAATGTACACAACGCACAATATTATATTTAAAACAAATAGAATCTTAAATAACAAAATTGTCGCCTCTTGTACCTGTTTGACGTTATTAATGACGTTACACACACGTAGCCCATAGTTGATGTGACATGATACGCAACATCGGTGTGTGTACACAACGTCAGACTCGTGATTACGAGCTAAAAACAGCGACCAATTAAAATAGATGGTGTAACTACAGTGATCTGTGGAAGCAACCCATGTCATCTTGCACATTTATAACTAATAAAAAAAAATGCAGAGATGGCAAATCTCAAATCTTTGCATTCAACTGGCTTGTTAATATTGAGATAAAAACAAAAAGGAAGTGCCGTGACCTATAGTGGGTATTAAACATAAACAAACACGGCGTTCTCAATGATTGGAAAGTGCCGTTGTTGTGAAGTATACATGATGATTGTTGCAGTTGTTTATTCGATCGAGGCTTGTCTTTCTCAAAATCTGTGAACAATATTCAAATTTACCCAGTCAGTTTTCCCTTGTGGTTTATTACGTGGTCTTTTCTCTTGATAATACAACACTAATCACGACTCGAAAAAATGGCAATATTCAGGCTATACAGTGACTCTGAGCGCAAGAAGTACTGGCTAAGCACAATAATAATTGTAAGGTTACCAGCCAAAAAATACCATGTTACAGGTGCCTTTATCTGTGACCTGGTGTCCTGCTAATTTTTGCATATCCGAAAACTGTCGAGCAATGATTTCGGCTTAAAAGCAACTCTATGAAATCGGCCCTGAACTATAGATGACGTGAATTAATGTACTCTTTAAAAAAAGCAATAATGTCATTCATAATAATATCAAAATATACCGGTCCGAAAACCAATGGTCTTCCATTTCTTAGAGCTCTCGCGGTCTGTTGATATTATTCTACGTATCTGTTTAATGCAGAAATCGTGTTCGAGGGGGAAGTGTACATTCCCGCACTCAATGATCAGATGTTAAGTAAAATTTCTCAGCAACTCAGAACCTGGCACAGAAATCGCAATTCCCAACAGTAGCATAAAAAAAATCCTCAATCGATCATTCTACGTGTACCCATTGCAAAACATCAATATTATTTTACAGTTTATCCGCAAAAAAACTAGGTGTTATATCGAGCTTTACCGGGGTGTCACCGCTCAACCATCGACCCGCGTCCCGGGGGCTTGGGGACTAGGAGCGTCCCTGGCGGCACTTTCTTTGATCTCGATTGGGCGGAAAATCGCTCCCAGCTGCAGGCTGGATGGCCACTTGTCAGTTGTTGAATCGAAATACGTTAAAGGGAGGATCCAGATACGATTCTTTTTGGGAAGAATACGTTAATTAATTACACGGTCTAGTTTTTCAGAAGTTCATGATGAACATAAACTGCGAACATTTCACACAAAATATAGGGAGTGTTCACATTTTCTAGAAGAAAAAACCCCAGTGTATCTCTAAAACTAAAATTAGTCAAAACAGCCTTAATTAGTCATTTTAGACAATTTTTGGCTAATTTTAGTCAAAATGTGGTCTAAAATGACTAATTAACGCTGTTTTGACTAAGTTAATTTTTAGAGTGCTGGTTTCGTGTTTTGGTAACTGAAGGCTAGGCAATTTAGTGAGACTGCATTTAAACACAATGTTGTTAACTTCTTCGTCTTGTTCCCCGTGCGTGCAACTGCGATCGCTATGACTATACTGATTCTTAATAATGCTAACGAAAAAGGGGGGTCCGACCATTTTGTTTTTACCCTACCTCGGGAACAAGGTGGCCGCGGCATGAAAACGTGTCTAAGCAGGCCTAGTGGAAGTTAGTGTTGAGAACGGGCTGAAAAACCGTGGCAACCAACGGTCCCAACACTATTGCGTGGAAAATCAATACACCATTTACAATGATGCGTACGTGTACAATTTGGACCCTGACCTCAGAAACCTTCATATTAAAAACATATTGCCATTGATCTTAAAAATGTGTTAATCGATAATATAATAACGAAAATAAGTGAAATAAAAAAAAACATAAAAATGAAAGAAAAACAAACAAAAAACAATAAAACAGTACATCAGTTTGGGCATTCATACATTGTTCGAAACGGTTCATGTTAAAACGGTGTGCAAATAATAGGCCTACCGCTTTAAAACCCCAGCTCAACATTGGTAAACTGTCTGTAAATGCTTCCATTCTTTGCACAAATCAAGCTATTTATAATAAAACCAACCTGTGAAAATTACAGCTCATTTCGTTGTTTCATTTGCGAGAAAACGGTAAAAATGCATTCGGCATTTTTGTACGCATTCCTATAGAGACGAAAACTAATGTTGGATCTTATTTCAGTTATTATTTTAAAAACGATAACTCTTCAGGCAGAAATATTTAGAGGAAAGTTTTCTAACATCATTATCTTTATACCGTGTAAAGTATATGTAAATCTATGAACATTTATGTTTTTCTTCTTACCAATGTTGAGCTCGGGTTTTAACTATATAAAAGGAACAAGCTTTTTTAAAGCACATGGACAACATTGGTACGGGTAATTTTCAAATACCAGTATCCTTATTTTGACCCAACGTATACATGAAATAACAAACCTGTGAAAATATAGGCTCAATCGGTCATTGAAGTCACGAGAAAATAGCGAGAAAAATCTAATATGTTCTCACTGTTTTAGAACATCGAGTTTAGGTCTCGTGAAATCAAAACTAATTGCTTTATTCATTTCTCAAAAACTGTTATCATTTCAGGCAAAATATTTCAAGGGAACCTTTTTCACCATGACCATCTTTATACCATGCAAGTTATGTGCAAATCTGTATACATTAAATTCACCACACCCTTTATTATAACCAGATTAAGGTACATTATTTTATAAGACGAAATATACAGTTTAAAGCAGAACTCCCTTTTAAGAAAGCAACTACAAATGTTTTATAATTTGGGATCTCACCCGAGGTCTGTGGAATTTTTTTAACAGTGGACTCAGAAGGATGCATGTACACCCTGCTTAGGCCTATCGCAAACGTCGGCGTATAGTAAATCCAAAATGATGTTGTTCTTATATTGCCAATCGTAATGCAATTACAGCCCCAGCTCAGCATTGATAAAGAGACTGTAAATGCTTCCATTCTTTGCACACACCAAGATATATTTGTAATAAAAGTAACCTGTGAAAATTTCGTCTCATTTCGTTGTTTAATTTGCGAGAAAACGGTCAAAATGCATCCAGCATTTTTGCAGTCACGAAGACGAAAATTCATTTTGGATATTAGGTTCATTTATTATTCAAACACATAAACGCCGATAACACTTCGGGCAGAAATATTTCAAGGAAAGTTTTCCACCATCATTATCTTTACACCATGTAAGGTATATGTCAATCTGTGAACACTTCAGTTTTTCTTCTTACCAATGTTGAGCTGGGGCTTTAAGCACGAAGTACATTCTTTCTTTACTTTAAAAAATAATGTAAAAATAGTCCGTATAGCATAAAGCCTTGTGACCTAATTCGGAAACACAATTACAAAGTACTATCCTAGAAATCGAAAATACATCAGCAGAGTTACTTCCCAGGGATACCCGCTGAGATGTTGATGACAAATACGAGCATCATTTTTGGATCAAACTAGTTTTTCATTGAACTATAGATTCTTATAAGAAGCTGTAGTACTGGATAACCATGTTAACGAATTCGCTGTTCCCCTTTGCACAATCTATCCAATCAACTGGTGGTAATTGCATGAGTTCCCAGTCCATCGCCCTCTGTGGACGCATCGACAGCAGAGTTCACCTGGTCTTCAAATCCTGTACATTTATACCAACAACATTGCTCTGAATGTGCTACCATTCCATGGTCTCTTTCCCTCCACAGGTGAATTTATTGTCTACACACAAGACTGCGACATGAAGCTTCACCCTCATCCGACCCTCAACTATAAAACTTACTTTTCTTCTCTGTTTTTTTTCGCAAAGTTGTTTTGCAAATTGATACCAAGCACTTTTGTCGTTGAGAGGCCAGAAATTACTGGCGAACCTCCCGTTTGGCTTTTATTGCTATACACACTGCGAAAGGTCCAGTTCGGGTTTGTTACAGTTATATCGTATTATGATACCGGATGACGTGTATGATTCATTTGTTGGCATGAGATCATTGCTGAGAAAATGTTTGTATAATTGGTGGTGAAAGTGATGGGGTTGAATAGCGCAGCAAACGGTGGGAAAAACTCACCGTCATTCAAAAATCGGAGACGGGGGAGAGTTGCTCATTTCGTCACCGTTTTCACGAACAGCCACTTATCTTTATGCGCGCGAGAATAACTTTTTTTGAGAAAATCAACGTTGAAGTTTTGTTTGCGTTTAAAACGTAATTCCACAGGTAAAATAAGTACTATTTTTCATCAATGCGATGTTAAATGATACTCAAGTACATAATCATACCTATAGAATCATATTTTTTATATGGAGAAATGCTAAAATATGATTAAATAGTAATTAAAGATTAGTGGCTGTTCGTGAAAACGGAAAATCGCCTCTTTGAACTTGGGATTTAAAGATGAGTGGCTGTTCGTGAAAACGGTGACGATTTTTACGATTGAGATTCCACAATACTACAGAAAAGAACAAAACCTCATACTTCATCATAACAGCGGCGTAGCCAAGGGGGGGGGGGACGGGGGCACGCGTCCCCCACATTTCCAGTGCCCCCAAGTGCCCCCATAAAAAAAAGTAGATACATGTAATTTATAAAAAAACATGGCCCCTGGGCCCCCACTGAAAAGCAATGCCCCCTGTGCCCCCAGTGAAAAAATCCTGGCTACGCCGCTGATATCTAAACACAAAAGTCAACTTTAGAGAGATTTCGTTCGTTCTAGTCCTACTTCAAACATAAGTGCCCAAGGGCAAAATATTAAGTTTTAAAGATAAGTCATCATTTGTATCTTATAGTGAAACGTGCAAAAAAAAATCGATGTAGGCGGTTACTTTTTAACTGAAAAAAAACACCAAATAACAGCATCGCAACTTACTGAATAAAACGATTGGTTCTCTCTCATAAGCAATTACCCTTCCAACATCCTCCCCCTTCCCACGTCCCCCTCCACCTCCTTCCCCCCTCCCACTTCTCTTTCCCAGCTGAACTCGCCTGATCGTCTTCGCATCAGCCGATAAGACATTATTAATTGAACAAAACCAATTTAGCCAAATTAGAAGCCCAAATGATAATGTAAATCAACGACTTGGCACTCTTCTTTTAGCCCAACGATGCGTGAAGAAAACCATTTAATATCTCCACCATTACGCACGACACAAACACACCGAGGCTTGCTCATCCAGAACCGTAAGTTCCCCTATCTCAAAAGCACTGGGAAATTACCGGTAGTAATTAACTAGAAATATAGACGTTTTAAGAATTTATTTTGATCATCCAGTGATGGGGCGCCAGAAAAAGAAAAAAAAAAAACTGCCTGGCATGGACAGGTCTTGGCTGGAGGCCATCCCATGTTGTGAAACGATTTTATATATTATATATATATATGTATATATGGTTTTTTTTTTACTTCTTCTTTAACTTAACAGTGACTGACTCCCTAATGATGCATCGAATACGGCCTTCACTGAGAATCGGCAGTAACCCAAAATACCATGAAATAATTATGGTTAAACAAGACTTTGTCCGGCTTCGTGGCGCCGACTTCAGGCGGGACATTCTCGGATATTTATTATGAATTAGAATTACACGATAATTATTGTCATTTATCTCATAATTGGAAATCTCCTTTCCACGAAGTGCATTGCCACGACTTGTTCAGATATAATATAATGAAGGCGGGGGGGGGGAACGAAAAAAAAAAAACGGAGGAGAAAAAAAAATCGTGCAGAAATAAAACACTTGTTACTGGGAAGTAAGTTAATAAATGTACATAACTCAATTGAAGTATTGGCATTCTAGTTCTGCTTCAATATTAGGCAACTACAACTGGATTATGAAAATATTGGAGAGAGATAAATCAACATCGCCTTGTATCTCTCATGGGGAGATACTATTGGGTGTGCAACGTGGTTGTCGAAGTTAACCGTTTCACATGATTTCATAATAACTGAAAACTACTGTTTATAACATGAAGTCGTTTTCAAACTGCTCAAACCGGTTTGAAGGACATGTGGAATAACATGTATAGAAAAGTGGCGGCGCCATTACTTTCCAGAGAGTAAAACGGAACAAAACAAAGATTGGGTTAAAATATTCAAGAACGTTGGGCCTCATATGTAATTGTCTTTGTCATTCCACCTATTTATTTAAACTGACTGTCACTTATCAAAATAAATTAAAGCCTGGGCCGTTACAACTCTGCTTTCTTTGAAAAACTTCACTGAGTAAAATAAATAACTTATACGGACATCTCGGAACAATTGAAAATGGTGTAAGGTTTGTTAAATCTGAGATCGTTGGTTTTACCAAAAAGCAACGGTGCATTATCTATTAAAGTTATTTTGGTGCGAGTATTCTCCTGGGCTCATATAAATAATCAACCTGGTAACTTTTTAATCGGGATCGTATTTGTATCAATGTGAAATTATTCACTTAAAAAAGAACTTGCTTTACGCGTTGTAGACACGGTTTTATTTTTTGTCTTCTCCATTTAAACCAGTCGACTTAAATGCTGCCCATCGTCATTTTATTGCGCGAGGACACCTTTCCAACGATTACTATAACGGACCCCCAACATGCGCACATTTTCCCCCGTATGACGATGTCCGCTTGAGGCCACCGTACCCACCCAAAAAGATGACACCAAAGTTTCTAATCTTCAAAACATTGCTGAAAATCATGTTACCACGCAATCAGAAATCCTTGCAAATCTCGTCGTTCCGGCGAGGACACTGTGGGGCCGGGAATCTTGCCAACAAGATAAGTCCAACACCGCTAATGACTGTAGTGGACCTAAGCATCAAGGGGGCAAGGTTACACACAGCACTGATTAGCTGATTCCCCAAGCTGGTCTGCTCAGTTTTGCGATATTAGTCTTTGTCATATTTGGTCCCTGATGTTTAATTGAAAATGACAAGTTGGTTAATGGAGGACGAGCCGCTTATTTTCAATGAGTGTCGCCAACTTCGTGAAGAGCGCCGAGCGGAATTCCCCAGTGGAATAAGTCACCGCAAACTTTCATCATTTTGCGTGGTATACAGGCAGCGAAAAAAAATACATCTGCGTTCTAAGTTAAGAAAACAAGTTTGCAGTGTGATTGTGCGATGTTATCGGTCCGTAGAGCCCGGGCTTTTTCGTTATCTGCTTTTTAAAATATGTTATTGTACCTATTCCAAACTTCGGCATTGGTGAGTCTAAAATAATGGAACTGCTGCCCGGTGCCCGTGACAGTTTTTGTATTGGTCCATCTCCGCAACAGATCTGATATTTGTTCAAGTTAACGTCAATGTTCGAAGCCAGGCGTACGTAACAGCCTGGTCACACTTATCTCCGGTACTTAGGTGTATCCCACGTCTCAAGTTTGACCCAACAGTTGAGTAGTTAATTATGACCAGCCACGCCCTTCCGCACAAAAACACAGACTGGCTAATGGTTCCATAACAAGTTTGGGTAGCCCCCCCCCCCCCCGTTGGCTCACGCAACCCCACTACAAACACCGCCCCACTATCACACTGGTTCATGGTCTTCCCCGACAAACACACGTAAAGTCAACGCTATTAATAAATCGAAGACTTCTTTTAAGCGACTCCGTAAGGTGGTTTTGTACACGAAGTCACATCGGGATCGTTTTCGACGGGTGGCGAAAAGTATGGGCGGCCTTCACTGCAAAAGTACAACAGTTTAAACAATAATGTTATCAAATTTATACCCATAATAAAAACTTACCATGCAAAACAAAAAGTAAACTTACACTTCATAAAAAAAAGTTAATATTTTTCACTAAAGAGGGAATTTTTTGCCAAGCCAGTTTATACATTTTGTGATACTCGAGGCCTCCCATACAAAATGGTGGTCAATGTTGCAAACAAAAGAAAGGTCTAGAATAGATGTACACCCATGTGCCGTTATCCAGAGTCGATGAACCCCTGAGAATGGTATGCCCACACCCCCCCTCGAGCCCACACCCCCTCAACTCCACCCCGCACATCAAACACAAACCTTCCCGGGTCTGGTGGTTGTTATTCTCTCAATCTCAGCTCTTCTATTTTGTCATATTCCTTTGAGGCCTGATTTCCGGCCCGTTTTTTAATATTGTCCTTTTTTTTTTCTTCTTCTTTTTTACTGATGCTCGGTTCCAGTATTTCTCTGATTAATTAAACGTCTCTATCTGTTTCAGTATTGATTCCCTTCCACTCTGCTTTCCCTATAGATGACTTCTACCATCACCAGCTTCCCAATTCAGACTCCTCCTAATTCTAACAACACGTGGCTTCTCATTCTCAATTCCTTATTTTACTCCTCGACTAAAAAAAAAAAAGAAAAAAAGAAAGATCGGTCACAACTCTTTCAGAAAGGCAGTCAGACTACGTGTGATTTACATTGTTCGGTGGAAAAGCTGTAAGGTATGACAATTAAGACTGAATATTCTCGGTGTGGTATAACCTTGGAGTCTCCAGTCATGTAGTAAACAGTCCTCTAATTTCCGCAACCGCGCACATCTAATGACTCAGGGCGCCAAAAGTCTCCTCAGAAAATTCTGCAAAACACATCTAAATTGGCCCGTGCAGGGCGTAATCGCTGGAGCAGCGTGTATTTTGTAATATATATATACATATTTTTTTCTTAACGATTACGTCAAAGTATTTTATAAATTATGAAACCACTGTATAGGATAGCTTGAATTAGCCTGTTTTTAACGAACGATTCATTTTAGTGCTGTCAGTCGGAAAGACATACTTACCCGTGGTTTGACATTGGAGGCGACGGTTAAAAAAAATGAATTCATTAGCGGATGGGAGAGAACTGACGAGAATCTTGCGTCATGGTGTATTTCAATGTCAAACTGTTCATCAGATAAGCAACTTGGTGGCACCATGGGGTCCCTAAAATGTGTGTCCCCCCCCTACCAAACTCCGCCGCCACGCCGAAATGGAATACAACAGATTGGTTCGTAGTCACTCTATTCCTCCATGCTTCAGCTACACGCAACCTATATAGGTGAATGATCTCATAGATTCAGTGGGAAGACGGCGAGGTTTGAATGTTGATAATAGGTGATGAGGAACAGTCTAATTTAATTGTTCGAAATTTGATTCCAACCTTCATTTATATCCCCCCATTGAACATAATCGCAAAACTTACCTGAGTGTGAACAATTCATCGCAACTTGTGCTTATTTCTGTTACAAGAAGTAACTATTACTACAGTAAACTCGTAAATTTGCGGGTACAACAAAGATGTATAATCTCTTTTGGGGAGGAGTGGTGGCTCTGAAAAAAAAGCCGGCTCTTTTCAGAGCCACCACTCCTCCAAAAAGAGGTTTATACGAGGTTGTACCCGCAAATTTACTAGATTACTAGTTTTTAGTTACTATTCTTCACATCATGTAAAGCTTCAAACATCACTTGTGTTGTAACAGAACAGCAAGCAATAAGTTTCACAGTTACATTCGATTTCTACGGGTACACACACTGACTGGATCCGATGTGTTTAGTCTTATGAGCAACCACTCTCTTCAAACAAAGATCACATTCTTAGCAACGGTGAAGAATTTATCTCCAAAACTAAACGCCTGAAATTTAGATGCGTGGTTTGTGAAGCTACCATATCAGGCCGTATCCGAATTAGCGGCTATGTCTACGGCTGTGGCTGTTGCTAAGGGTGTTGCTAAGGACGTCCTACGCTTCAACGCATGATGGCGTGGCGATCCAGCCGTAGCCGTACCGGTAGCCTCTCTTTCGGACATGGCCACGTGGAAACTTTTAAGTTTTCGCACGCAAACATTGTTTGTTAAATGCTATGATTTTCAAGTCTACATGGGTTGTGTGAACTTTTTAAGTTCGTTAATTACTTAATTGTTTCGTTTTATTTTTGGCATTATTTTTTGTCTTCACCTTTTTTTTCACTTCAAAACGTTTCTACAACCCATACAGTTTGTCTTAGGTTTCAATCTTGAGACTGATTCTAAATAATTTAAAACAAATTGGAGAGGGGACGATGAAGGTTCAAGAGACCTTCCTCTTCCCCTCATTAAGGCAGATCCAAGGCGTCTGGGATCCACGTGAAATGGGGGGGGGGGGGGTCTCCCGAAAGGGACAGCAGCGAAACTAGGGTAAGTTTTAGGGGGTCACACGGGGGTGCACCATTGCTTTCCAGGGGGCACTTCTGGCCAATTAAAACTGTTGTTTCCGTTTGCATTTTTCCTAGTAAGCCCCTTTTCAGTGCTATTGGTATGCCGTTTATATGAGAATAGTTTTGACCTATGGAGGTATAAAGTATCAAATACATTGTCTGCATGTAAATAAAAAGAATTCTTTAAAAAACATTTAAATCACTACTTAAAAATGAGGGGGGGCGGGGAGGCACGTACATCAATGTTTATTTATTTATTTATTATTCTTTGTTTTTCGGGGGGGATCACATGCCCCCGTGCCCCGCCCCCTATGTTACGCGACTGAATTGAAAGGAATGAGGGATTGTTTTGCCACCCCTTGTATCGAGATGTAAGAGAGACGGAGCGAGATTCAACCCAATCCAGGTTTCAAATGCAGTTCATCAGCGTTGGTTGGAAGATGAGGAACAAAATAATTTGAAAAACACAGCTTAAAAGGCGGAGACCTCTTCTTTTCCTTTACCTGCAGACGATTTATTTCCTTCATAAAAGCATGGGACAAGCTCAGCGCTATCCTTTGGCCACTTAAAAAAGAATTGGTATCCACAAGTTTCAAAAACGGGTAAACTCTTAGAAAATAAGTTTGCAAAGCTGCCGTGTTTTTATTTGTTGTTGTTTTAAAGGACTATCAACGTTGGCAGAAATACTCTCGAAATGTAAAAGTGTGAAAATTTCACTCGCTTGCTAGAGTGGTGTCAGTTGGCTCTTTTGAGAGTGAAACTCACTCTTCACCCACTCTTTTTTGAGTGAAAGTGGGGTGAATTTCAGTCTGAATCTAGTGAAAATACATGTTTTTCACTCTAAAAAGAGTTATCCGCCATATGGCTCCTTGCTAGAGTGGTTTGGCGGACAAAAGGAGTGGTTTTTCACTCTTTTACATCAAGAGAGTATACAAAAAAGCACAGCAGCTTTGAAAACTTGTTTTCTAAGTTAGCCTTTTTGTAGTTCACAATACAGCAAACCCCACCCACCCAACCAAATCGGTCATCGTATCCTATCTGTTCACAGATCATTTTTCACTCTTGGAACTATAAAAGTTGTCTGATAGTCCAATGATCGCTATTTACTAGCTGTATTAGAGGTCAGGCTAGGGGTCCGGGGCGCCATGACTTCTCTGCCAGTCACTCAACCTCTCCGGTCACCACCCAGAGAGCGCCTCACTCCCCTTAATCGATCTTTTCCGATCCTCATCAAGCATTAGGTCATGTGCTGACAGACCCTGTCAGCGTACCCCGCAATGTGATTAGCCAACCACTAAATACGAGAGAGAAAACGTCGAAGTTCTCTTAACTTTTTTTTTTCGCTTAAAGCCCCAGCTCAACATTGGAAAGAAAGAAAAACATAAAATGTCCACAGATTTACGTATACCCTACATGGTATAAAGATAATGATAGTAGAAACCTTTCCATGAAACATTTCTGCCTGAAGTGTTGTCGTTTTTAATAATAATAAGTGAAATAAGATCCAAAATAACAGTTTTCATCTCGGTGAGACGAAAACTTTGCCTATCAGGAATGCGTTCCCAAAAATTGCTGAATGCATTTTTACCGTTATCTCGCAAATGAAACAACAAAACGAGCTGACATTGTCACAGGTTGGTTCCACTACAAATATCTTGACTTGTGCAAAGAATGGAAGCATTTACAGACAGTTTACCAATGTCGAGCTGGGGCTTTAAACGACCATGGACAAAAAAAACAACCACGTCAACAACAACCTGGACCCAATGTCATGGCCGCGGTGCTTACCACCGAGTTCTTCGCTTACGATGCCCTTTAATGGACGCGATTCTATGGGCGCGTATAAACCCAGAAGTCCGCCAAAAGCAAAGCCATGAAACTGAGCCTGTTCTCGAATCGCTAAATGGTTTTTCCTCCATGGTTTACCGAAGTTTGGTGCTTGAATAAATTAAATTAAGAATTAAAAAAAAACAGAATCCTCTCTCGGGCGCTACGCTGCTTGAATTAAAAGCTTCAAAACGGTCAGTTTTTCAGAAGAGAAAAAAAATTCAAATATTTTTTTAACTACGTTTGTTTTGAATTCCAATTCAGCCTCTTTAAATGCTAATTGATAAGTGACGCCAGTCAGCCAGCCATCAGATTTGCACACAAAAACCTCATAAAATTCCGATACGCCGGTGACAACAAAATAACCGGTTTCTTGAATTCATTATTTTGCGAACGAGCAGTTACCCGGTACGAACCGGGGACGGTTTGCGGCGCTCACTGGCGAAGCGAGACCGATGGGGGAGGATTGCAGCCATAGCCCCGGCTAGCCGACTCGTCGTCACCATCAATCCCGGCTACCAAACAAACAACAGTCATTACTGGATTAGTCGGGCGGCAGACAGACAGTTAAAAAGCAATTAAGCAAGATCCCAAAACGAGAGATTTGTTGTCGAAAAGACAATGATGCAGAACTTTTCGGCGTCTGCAAAATTATATCGTCGTTTTGTTTTTTGCCGGGGGTGGGGGGGATGGGGAGGCGGAGCCCGGTGTTTGATGGGGCGTATCCACCGTTACTATTCTTGGAATTAGCGAAAAGGCATAACAACATCCTCGCAAATATCGCCTAATATTTTTAGAAGCTTAAAAATAGAATTAAAAATATAAACAAATCAAAAAAAAAAAAAAAAAAAAAAAAACCCGTTGAAATTTGAAATTTCTTTCATGGATTTTGGCACCAGAGTAATTATCAGCTACCGTTACATCGAAAACGTACTTTAATGGTTAAATCATGGGTTAAATAGACCTCCTGCATTGCGTGCATCAAGCTTGTAAAACGTAGCTCAAACAATGGAAACGCTCAGCTACGTACTGTACTGCGCGGCGGGCGGTGCGCGGTGCGCGGTGCGCGGTGCGCGGTGCGCGGTGCGCAGCGCACGGGATTGCCGAATGAGAAACCTATTCTAAAACTTCTATCAAGGGTGGTCGAGGGCACTACACTTCTCAAAATAATGACGTCACGTGCATTTAGGTGTAGTATTTGCGTTTCATTTCTCCTGTGTTACAATAAAGGTAGGCCTAACTGGCGTTCGTTACAACATGACGTACCATTCTTAAATGCATAGGCCTTCGTTGTTTTCTGTTCGGTGAAAAAATGTCATGTATACAAAAATTTTATGCAAACTTCCAGATCATTTAGAAGCGTGTCATCGAGTTTGAGTAGATGAACTTTTAAAAAGTCCTTCAAAAGTAACTTTGTTATTCTTATGGAAAAACAATCCACAAACCAAAGATATTTACTTTCTGATTTTTTTTTTACAAAAATACTATTGTTTGGCGTGGAACCCGAGTCCAACTGTTGCAATGCATCATAGTGTATGCCTACCGTAGGATTATTGACGTCATGTGAGATTACAGGCAAGTACTGTTTGTATACTTGACGTCCAAAATTCAAGAAAGACCCTATACCTCAAAAAGTTGAATATCTCATGAAGATTTTGAATTCCAAGTGCCAGCAATTCGTTTCCTCGTAATAATAAAGACACAGTGGCGCAGCGTTCTTTCATACAGTTGAATCCTCTTCCTACCCACAAGCTTGGTAGTCATTAGGGGACGTAGTGTGATTTCTCACTCAAAGGCTATAAACCCTTGATGCCGATTTGGTATTTAGAGACCCTACTTGGTCCTGGTAAAAGTCTGCATCTAAAATGATGCCACCTTGGAGAGAAGTTGGTTTGATTTGATCCGAATGACAATCACAAGAAATGATTATACAAATAAAAAAAAATTAATAAAAAGATGGGGTGTTGTTCTGGTTCATAGAAGTTACTACTCCTACCAATCAAGAGGGATACTTTTTTCGCAAAAGGAGGGAGGATTTCCCCATTCCAAAAACCAAACAAAAACATATTTTAAAGATGTATTTTGTACTTTGAAAGCAACAGCTTTGTCTTTGAGCAGTTTGACGCAAACTTGTTTTGGGAAGGGGACATTGTTCCAATCCTCGAAACACAGTCCACGCATCGTCGAACAACCCGTGGAATCTGTTATGAACTCGGGGAGGAACTGACTTGCGTTTTGTAAGGGATTTTTTGACACATCCTCACAGTGGTATATTTTACGATTTGGCAATCAAAATAAGAAGTTGAGTGTTGGGGAGTTATTTCATCAAAGCATGCATGTATCAAACTTTAAATAATTTAAAGACTACGGTTGTGGGGATATTACACCACCTCTTTAACTCCGACGTTAATTCATTTGTTTCTTTTAAAGGTAAAAACTTCGCTTCGACCTTTGAGCTCGGCATTGCCGCCGTGATTGGGGGAGTCTTTTCCCCCGGGCGAGAGATCACGAACACAACGCTGCTCCGCGGCTCTTGACATTAAGTAAATGTTGAATTCATCTGCCCTTTCCGGATTGTAGAAAAATCGCGAACCTCGGAGTATGGAGATTTGACACTGGGGGAGCATTTGTAGTAAACCATTAACAGTGAGACGTGTTTGTCTCTGGCAAGCTGGAGCGATTTTCTATAAGCGAATATTAATGATATTTTTTTTTTATGTTCTCGTCCGATGTATAATTCTTTGAGAAAAACCACGTATGATACTGTTTGTGAAAGCAATCCAGAATTTAGCATTTTTTTCCCGAAAAGATACTTTTTTAATGGTCTCTCAGGAAAAAAGGTACAGTGTATTATTTAGCCAAGTATGTGTATGTCTGCTATCTTGAACTTGAAGGAAATTCATTCTTTAAATACTTAGTTTAAAACCAATGCTCTTAGCTAAATCTTCCGTGATGATGTAAACTTTATTTGTATTATTTAATGTAATGGTGTAACCCTTCCCCCCGGGTGATGGGGGGGGGGGGTGTTCCTTTGGGAATAAAACAAGAAATCAATCAAGTTTAATAAAGATATGTTGGACGGCTTGAAGATGAACCTTAGACGTAAGCGTCACAGTTTAGATTTTGAAAAATTCAAATTTGCCCATTTTGTATGCACATTCAGGAGTATGGGTGCGAGCGCCTTCCCTACTATCATAGCCTTTTTGCTTTCCCTCGAAGTACTTGCGGAGAACCACGGGGTGATTTTTTTTTTCAGCGGCAAGTTCAGACCTTCATACCCCCTCAACCACATGCGTACACCCGACCTTCACTCGAAACGGAAACGCCTGATGTACAAGCACTAAGTACACCAATTTGAAGTTTGCACTATTAGTACTACAGTGCCAATAATCATATTATACCATAGTGGACATCGAGGTGGATAAGCCTGAGATCATGCGGAACGCTAATGGTGCAGTAATTCTTGCGGAACCAAATTTCCTTCCGTATGTACCACAGACACATTCATCACTCAGATTTCTGCTCCCGCGGGTTCCACACCATTTGCCCTTGCCAATGGTGTCGGAAACAACCTGCAGATCAAATCGGCCTCGTCAGAGGACTGGTCTTTTTATCGGGTCAAGGTGTAAACACTTACTCTCTGTAACACTTGTACCTCTGCGCACCGGACTCAAGTTCTGGTGGTCAAGTCATCGGGGTGTGGGTTCGAATCCCGGTCGTGACACTTGTGTCCTTGAGCAAGATGCTTTGCTATAATTGCTTCTCTTCACCCAGGGGTATAAATGGGTACCTGCGAGGGTAGAGGTTGATATTGTGTTTGAAAAAGCCTTCGGAGCGCCACGGCAGCTCGGGGCTGTATACTCCCCAGGGCCCAATGAACAGGGCACTAATGTAAAGCGCATTGAGACGTAATTGTGAAATGCGAAGAACTAGTTGTTGTTATTATTATTATTTAAATTAGTATTATTATATTTTTATTATTGTTAAAGCATTTCCTCCCAAGCTGTTAACTTCAGTCACTAGCCTAGAAGAAAATCACACAGGAGATAATGTTATGCGAATTCCTCCTACGCTTCTAATATCAAACCCAAGAAAATCACACTTTTGAAACAGCTGTACAAAATTACAGCAATTGAAAAAATATGTAAAGAATTTAATCCTCTATATAAATCCGAACCCATTCCAATCATGGTTACGTTGTTTAGGTCCAAATTGTGACAGGTTATGTCTTTGCGACAGTGTCGAAACTAAGGGGGACACGGGGCTCGTGCCCCCCCCCCTGCACCCATTTAAAATCTGGACTTTTGCGATTAAAAATTACCAGAGTAAAATGTAACATTTTGTAAGCTTTTAAGTGGTATTTTCAATGGTTTTTTTTTTGTTAACTATTTTTCTATTTACCTACAGACAGTGGTGTATTTGTTTTTACCTCCACGACAGATTATTATAAATAACAGTAAACGGCATAACAAGAGCGCCGAAAAGGAGCTTGTTTAGGGAAAGTGAACATTTTTAATTGGCCAGAAGTTGGAAGTGCCCCCGAGAAAAAAAAAAAAATGGTGCGCCCCCTAAAATTTTACCCTTTTTGATTGAAAACGGTATAGAATCGCTGTTCGGAATTGGTTTTTAACTTTCCAACTTTTGTGATCCATAAGACGCGACTTTATAGAATGCTTTCACCTTAGAACAGGGCGCCATATAAATGGGTCCAATTCGCAAACAATTCAACCAGCTTATCCAATTTAAGAATAGTGGGCCTAGAAAAAGAGCTTTGAAAAATCCACAGAAAGCGCTGTGTAACATTCATGCAGTCATGTTTTACTAATTTACCAACATCTATCACAATCTTCCACTTCAAGCTTGGATTGTTTTTATTTATCCAAGGCAAACCACAGATGCCATCATATCCGTTACAATATCATAGTCTTTGTACACCATTTGAAATCATATAAAATGTGGCATTTTCCCGAGTTGGTACATCAACCTCGGTTGAGGAGGGAAGTATTAGCTTTGGCCTATGGCTATAAACATGACGATGTTGAGTAAAACACCGTGTTGCCCGTTGGCGGCCTATCATGACACACAACCATAGTTTCCCTTTGTGACATAGTTTCAGTTTTATATGAAACAAAGAAGTAAAACAAACAAAAAACATGATAAAAATATGGAACTACCCGCATTTCATCCCAGTCCGAAACCACACATGGACCATGGATGGTGGTGAAGCTGTACCGAGCCAACTGGGCGAGGTAGACGGGCGCCTCCC
This sequence comes from Marthasterias glacialis, assembly GCA_911728455.2. Classification (NCBI taxonomy): domain Eukaryota; kingdom Metazoa; phylum Echinodermata; class Asteroidea; order Forcipulatida; family Asteriidae; genus Marthasterias; species Marthasterias glacialis. Next base: position 4,408,400 of record OU452229.1, on the reverse strand, counting down.
GGCACCCGATCACTAAACCACACCGGAACCGCTAGTTTGGTTTCCTCTACCATTTTACTTTTTTTTTTTTTTTTACAGAAATATTACACGAATTTCTTCAGATGAAGGTCCGTATGTCCCGTCCTCAAACAACCAACACCGACGGGCTGGCGCTTGAATCCAGCGGCTGATGACGTGACGTCACCACTGACTGCTGTGCTAACATATGTGACGAATGTATCCGCCGTGTATGTTGACAATGATTCATGTGTGGATATCTACAAACATAGAGTCATTTTATTTAGTTCAGCCACTGCATTTTTTTTTTTTTTTAATTTTATCACTCCATGGACCATTTTTATAGAACCCTCCTCTCGATGTCCCCCAATTCAAACCAATGTGGCTTAAACCACGTCTGGTTTGCGGAATAGCCTGACTCTTATTGGTGTAATGCTAAACGGTATCCGTTATTGTAGTTGCACACTGGAGACAATACCAATATGGCGGTAGTATGATAAAAGGCCCATTAGTTAACGTCCATGTGACCCAACTTGCCTCGTCGTTTTCTAAAGACGGGACGACAACCCCAATTTCAAAATAGTCTGGCGCCCAACGACTCTCTCGTCAAAGAAAATACACAATTCATACTCCACATGCGTTGACATACAAATCGACCAATCCAACCGCACTGGGCACACTTTCATTTAAAGTTGATTCTTGATTTACATCTTTCGGGTCCTTCCCCCATACCCCCCCCCCCCCAATAAAAACAGAAAGAAAAGAAAAGGAAAAGTAATCATAAAAATATCATAATAAATGAAAAAACTAAAATAATAAATAAAATGAAATAAATAATAAAATAGAAAAATAAAACAATTCATAGAATGAACAAATAATAATAGTGGTACATAAATAAATAAACAACAAACAATAAAACAAACAACCATTAAACAAACAAACAACACAACAACCCAATAAACAAATAAATAAAAAATGAATCTTAAAATTGGACAAAAAACTGTTTTCTTTTATAAAATAAAGCGTTTCCAGCCCTTATCCAGTTTTTACCCGTCACATTCTTGTATTATTTTAATTGGTCAATTCGAGACATGTTAAATTAAACAAAAGTGATATCCCATATAATGTTTATTTCTCCGGTCTTCAAAACGGATTTGATCATCAAAACAACAAAATATTTCTTTTTAAAGACAACATAAAAGTCATACCTGTTAAATAAAAATAAATAATAATAGGCCTAATAAAAACAGACGAAGCTGTCTGGGCTTAACTTCTTCGCATCATAGATTATTTTGTCAAACGTACTGGTAGTGCATTTTGTTTTAATATAATAGTTTTTTTATTCCTGGTAATCAAAACATTCAATCCTCAAACAAGGAAAGTTGCATTGAGGCATGGATGCCTGAAAGGAACAGAAGACGAGGAGGACATTTTAATTGGTTGATTTGTCAGAAAACAAGAAAGACAAAGTGTGGGTGGAAGAGGGTGGTGGTGGTGGTGGTGGTGGTGGTGGTGGTGGTGGTGGTGGGGGGGGGATAATCAAAATAAAATAATTAAAAACCAGGTGGGGGTTAGAAACCAAATCCTCATGCAAGGCTCTGGCAGGACTCGTACCGGGGTCAGTCATACCAGCTAAATTATACCAACCTAACCTTAACACCACTGCTATAGGATCCATGTTGAAAAGATGAGAGGGGTGAGGGGGTGATTGAAATTTGTGACACCGTGAGATCAAATTAGTATGTAGAGACGTAGGTCCTGCGTATGTTTGTAGTTCTGATGTAAGTACACATACACTTGGTTTTACATTATTAAGATATACAAAATGAACTGTATTCCCAATTGCAAAACAATGCATTTTTATTATTAATCTCAACACCCTCACCCCCTCCCTTATTTTTTAAAGATTACAATTATTTTCCAACTCATAGCAAATTCTTGGGGTACAATACTGTGGGCTCACCCCTTCCCCGGTCCACAAAGTGTGTGTCTGCCCTTTGCCATGCACATGACTTCAAACTATGCCCAAAATAATGGGAGAACAAAGATAAGACCCCAATTGATGGGGTCGTCCGGGCATGTGAGTGTGTGTGGATGGTCTTATGCACGCCGACTTACAGGGTCTTTTAAAATAAAAAAGGATACCCCATAAGTCTACGTTTGTGAGGGTGTGTGTGTGTGTGTGCATAGGGGAGGGGGGGGGTACCCCAGGATTCATGCCCATGTATAACACAGAATTATGGCCAATCAAATGGTAACCATCTTTTAATCCAAAGCGCTTTGCTTATAATTTGACAGTCGTAGTTTCACAATTGACAGAAAAGTTTACAGCATAATACTAATAGGAGTCAACCCAGCATCAACTAACCCACTACAACCATGGTTTGTGTTACCAAGTGTTTTCGCTACATACTAAGTGTGGAGCTGATAACAAAAGATGTCCACACTGCGCAGGAACTTGAAACACTGTGTGGACTTAAACGCGTCCACACGGTGTTTTCACGAAGTAGATATTCTCGTTTTACTCAAAAAGGAAGCATTTTCTATACAGCGTTGATTAACTCAAAACCGAGTATTACATTAAAGGGATTAAACAACAACAACAACAACAACAACAACAACAACAACAACAACAACAACAAAAACATAGAGGCCTCAGAAATTGCAAGATATGACCATATATCAAACATGCAAACTATCCTTTACAATGGTCAACTGGTAGGAATATGCCTACATTTAAGCCCCTCCCCCCTCCTCCCCCACCCGTTCCACTCCCGTAAAAATACTTCTCAATTAACACATCACTGCTACAAAAGTCCAGTTGCATGTAGATGCTAATATCTTGTTTTAAAACCGAAGTTCTCATGGCCACCATGTTTTGATAAATGCTACAATGCTTATTGCCTAACCAGATATAAACTGACACCGAATTCAAACGCAATTTGCTCAGCGGCACATCAGCATTTCAGTCAGAATGCTCAGAACTATTTAAGTACCAGTTCAAACGTTACTAGAAAGCTGCGAGCTTTATAGGCTAAGTCGCCAGGGGTCTTATTTATTTATTTATTTACTGATGATTAAAAATACCAAATCACATCTTTAAAAATTATACCATGGTTTCTGCGTGTTACACTCAGACACATCGTGTCTAATACACATGCATAATATTAATTGCTGGCACCCCTACAATTATGTTGTAGACACTCAGTCGTCATGTTACGATTCATAAACTACATGATCTGCCAATGGCGAAAGCAATCCAGATGTTAAAGAAAAATTCACTTCCCGGATAGTGATCGATCGCTTTTCATGTGCTGCTGAAAAACAACACTATTGTTGACGTGTTTTTTTTTATGTTGTGGCAATATAAACATTGTATGCCTACCCTTGCTGTGTGTGTTTGTACAAAGCTCTGCGCAGAAAATCCTCCAAGTCTCAGTTTGCGTCGATGCAGAAGCCACGCAAAGGTAGAACTACCCGAGTACTCGCTCTCTCTCTCTCTCTACCCGCTACAGTATACAATGTGGGGATCGACGCTGTTTTGCAACCTCGTGCACTGTTTAATTTAGAAATTTTACTGGCGGGAAATCACGCACGACCACTGCGAACTAGCTTCAAAACTGTCAAAACCATGAATGTGGAAGCTTTGCTTTATATTATTTAAATAGGTTGATATGCAGGCCTGGCAGTAGGACTAAAAGAAATATTCATGTTACAATGACCGTTTACGAAACCAAGGCTTGGGCTTGGGCTTGGGCTTGGGCTCTGTCAGTTATTTTGAAAACGTGTGCTTTCCTTACGGGGATTCAAACAGGCGGACGGAGCCCAAGCCGGAACCCAAAGCCCAAGCCGTGATTTCGTAAACGGCCATAGTCAGCTGAAAACGACTGAAAAAACAGTCTTCTCCAAAATAAACCGGGCGGCATGTTTGGGGAAAGTATAGTTTTAAAGATATACGAGTATTTCTTGAATGCAAGAAAGAAACGAAGGTCTAACATCAATCTATTCCTGTTCTTTAACTCTGTTTGATTAGTAAAAAGTACAGTCTAAAGCCAACTTTATTTTAGAAGGTCATTAATTCGCCCGTAGTATAAATACAGTCAGGGGATTAGTTATACTCAGACGTACGTGATTAGACATACACCTTGCAAACTGTCTCACAATGCTGCATCTCCACGGTCACCAGGGTGAACTGCACTTTTGGAATAATAATGGAGAAAAGACGACCCAAAAGTGAAATATTGGTAGTTATTTATTTATGGCTCCTAGTGCGATGGGTCTGGAACCGAGGTAGTAAAACATTCCTTCGTGTTTACATGTCCACAAGCAGTTGTTGAATTTCACCCGGGGTGGGACCGGAACATTTCTCTTATGCAATTGGAACATTGGAATTATATAAATTCAACTTAGTGGTATTAAATCAAACGTTTTAGGTGACATGTGTGTGTATATTATTACTAGGGATGCGTTTAAGCAACACACAAAGGGATTGACTGAACAAAACAAAATCAGTTTGATACGCAAGATAGTACTATTACTAATCCACATAGTTTTATTGTAGTTTCTGTCACGGTCGTCAAGAATAGTTGTGATCTCTTTTCTTTTTGTGTTCTTTCTGTTTTTTTTTCTCCAAATATAAACCGGAACGACCGAATCCTTTATGAGTCACCACGAACTTGACAAAACATGCCAAGCCCAACCTGATATTCCAATCAGTCACGGTTTGTGAAATTCCGGACTAAACAGGGATGGTTCTTCCAGAAACCGAACATTATTTTGAGTTCTTGGTAATACTATAATCAGACATGGGTCTGACAAACTCTTTGAGCAGTGAAATCGTGGAGGCTTACGGAGCCTTGTCTTCCGAAAACCTTGAGAACGAATCGACACTTCTTCCACAATAACAAATTATTCAACAATTTTGCCGTCTGTTCAGAGGGAAACATTTTGCTGATGGAAGCTTTTTGTCGTATATTTCACTGATGGTAAAGCATTTTTTCAGATGAAACGAAGACGGTTTGGCACATCATTTTTGAGAGCACGGAAATGACTCTAAAAAAATATCAATGAGAAACGAACGATCGGTCTGATTGGTTGAATGCTTTGATCTATTTTGCATAACAGCTGCAAGAGAACGCGCGTGTATAAATGGTCAATGCTTAACACACACAAACACAACGAATGCATAGAAAAGGACAACCGGATTGGTGTTTTGATTGGTTAAATGTGAGAGCCTATTTTGCATAATAAAAAGTTAGTCGGGAAACATAACCGTATGAAACAAAAGCGTGTACGACCAGCCATGATCAAACGGCCGTTACTACTCGTTGAATTACGGGTCCTTCCCTAGCGCAAGATTCGTGTTGAGTGAGTCGGTTTCAATTATTGGTCTGCAGATAATTATTAAAGTGAACAATGTGAAATGTCTTGCTCCAGTGTTACCATCCGCCATAACGGTTTATATATTTTTTAATAATAATAAATATTATTGTTAAATATCCACATTGATCATGATGTAGTAAATCAATAGACCTTATGCATTGACGTCACCACGCCGCCATCTGATAGAGGTAAACTGATGGAAATTTTTTTTTTCTGCAGTCCAGAATTGCCATCCTCGAAAAAAGAATCAATATTTCTTTAAGGATTCCCTTTTTTGGAATCGATTCAAAGAACAAAAAAATTCCCTTTGAAAATCATTACGACGGTGGCGGTTTCGGACTGCAGAAAAAAATAAAGCAAACCGATGATGAAACAATGGAAACGCAAAGATTTGTGAGCGCGGCGCACACGACTGGCCAATAAACATCCTCCTTTTGACCTCTGGGCGAGGGCGCCCTACTCAAATGACGTCACGTGCATACAAGTCTTTTCTCACCAGAGACAACCAAATGGCCATCTATGAGAGTAGTGTGCGCTTCTTATAGCTCTATGGTACTTCCGCAGCAAACAGCCGAAGTGAACGAACGAACTTAGTGCCAGAAAACAGAAAACAGTGCTAGAAAAACAGCAGTATTTATACTCTTGGTTCAAGGTGTTTCTACACTAGTGGTATTTTATGTTACGTCAAGATTCATTAATGCTCGATATTATTTAATACTAAAAATCCATTCAAACTCATTCAGTCGTTCTCAAGGGGTGATACCAACTCCATCAAAATCAACCAGTGGTTCTACAGATTGCGAGGCCAACTCCATCGAAATCAACCAGTGGTTCTACAAATTGAGAGGCCAACTCCATCAAAATCTCGTCAAAATCTGTTAGTGTACTGGATCAATTGAAATCAAGCATAACCAGCCGATTGATTTTGATGGATTTGGTACCGTTAGGGTTGATACCGACAGAGTGTTAATTTTGTATTCGTTATTTAATCTTTTGTTCGGTGCCCCCGTCCAAGTTTCAAACTTGGTCACGTAGGCCAACTACACCATTTCGCAGAGTAGCCACCTGTCGAATTGTGCCTTGCGCCAACAGTATGAATAAATATTAGCCCCAATGAAGTCAACGACCGCATCGATTGGTTGAGTGTTTGGGCTTCACTTTGCATAATTCCCAATTGAACGAATGCGATTGGTCATTAAGCACAAGTTAGCGCCGGGCCTCATGAGTCGCTTTGCACACAATCGATGAGTCAAACGCTATGTTGCGATGGACAAAAAAAAAGAGTTGTTTTTATCAAGTGACCCAATGGCAAATACACTTCTCATAAGAGTTAAGCTCTTTTCTTTAAGCGTTACAGTAACCGGCCACCTCTTAACAGAAATCCATCAGCAAACTATTAAATTCTCAAATAAAGCTTTTTACACGCCGAAGTGTCTGCCCGATGTCGGTGTCTCGACTCGCCAATCTGCGAAATCGTCTGCAAAAGTCACCGTATCAGTCAACACAACGACTGATAAACGACTAATCTATTTACTATGAACCAAAGTAATCTGTGTTTAATTTCGTGTGTACAGTCGTACCACTCAGGATTCCTGTCTGTTTAAGGAAGAACTGACGCTTTTTTTTGTCAAGCTTTCTATTATCTCATGCATTCTTAAATTTTTATCGTGTATTTTTTTTTCTTCTTCTCTTTTCTGCGACTGAGGTTAGCGTCAGACTGGCAAGCGTCACGGCCTGGCCGTAAGTGTCGAGGGAGGTTACGGTGCTAGTTAACCGAGGACAGATCCGTGACTTTGTGGTGCCAGGCATCGCAAAGGCCGGTCATTACCACCGCTTGACCACTCGCACGAGAAATGGGCTAATATGGACCGTGTTGCAAGGTATAAGACGATCAAACCGGAGTTTAGTGATAGTCGAGTGGTTGAGTGATGGCATGGTTGAGGTCAAAGCATGAATCCTCCGGTAGCAGATCTGGAGTCAAATGGTCAAAACACCTTCTTCTTCATTGGTCAAAATTGTGGATGGGGTGGATGTGTTCATTATTTGATGATCCGTGTAGTTTGTTTGTATTAGGTTGGATGGGTAAAGATTAGGCCGGTGCATGAACGTGATCGCAGGTCATTACAACTTGATTATTGAAGAATAATTGTCTCCACTTCATTTATGAGTTAACAACAATAAATAAATAAATAAAGCAATGAATGAATGAATAAATGAATGAATGAATAAATTATTGTGGCTTTATTAGTGGCGTCCGAGATTTTGGAGTATGGTCGTAGAACTCCACACTCAAGAGAGAGAAAAAAAAATAAAAAAATAAATAAAAAAATAATTAAAATAAACAAATAAACAATTAAACAACCCAACAAACATACATGCAAACAAACAAACAGACAAAAAAACACAAGACAAACCAACAAATATAATTAAAATATAATATAATTTTTCATTTATATTGCGCAAATTCCATATTAATATGATCAAATGCGCATTACAATGTGTATAATCTATGCTCCAAACATGCTCAGAGGTGGCGCATTAAGCAGCCAAACCAGAAACACCGGGGCAAGCCCCTTCTCTTTTACGATAAGTGTTCTTGGTGTTTTATGTGCATTACACAACGCACAGGACCTACAGTTTTACGTCCCATCCGAAAGACGTGAGCTCGATGTTACAAAGCCCTATCATGTCCCAGACAAGCCACCAACCATGACAGTACATGGAGTGGTCTCCCATCCATTTACTAACCGCAGTCAATGGTGCTTAACTTGGCAATACTACCAGTGGCTCTCCCGTTGAGCTAACTGTCTGGGACATAAATAAATAAGTAAATAAATAACCAAATAAAATGCAGTATAGTAGCACTCACGAATCGGTTTATATATTATACAAAATAACTAAATAAAGACACAACCACAGGGAGCAAAATAATCAGATCGATTAAATCTTCATATTACGTAGCAGAATACCACTCAGCTTTGACTTGACCTTCGACTCAGAGAAGCCAGCGCCACGGCAAAAACATTTCCATCGATGACGGTAATTACATCAGGGTCAGTCTTACAGTTTTGTTTTATGTACACAATCATCCCTATCCTTATCCACCAATTGCTCTTCATGCAGCCATCGGCGATAAATCGCTTGTTAATCAGTGATTAGATGTCGATAAACGCGTGACGGAGCGCCACAGTGGTGACCATCGCAGAGTGAGACGCGCCAACGGGCAGGCCGAAACCAGACGCCCCGGCGAGACTTTAAACGCCGCTTGGCGGGAAAATTTCTGTTTGTCACATATTCCGTGCACGTGTTTGTGTTTTAATTGGTTGAAACGTCTCTGCTGATAGGTCAAACCACATGGTCGGATTTGAAAATGGTTAATAATTGAATATAACGGTGACTAGCAACGTCCATAACGCCACACCGGGATCAATGTACATTACTGCTGAGAAGCCAGCAGTACAGTTCTTCATTAAAGGGACACATTGCCTTTAAATCTCTTAACAATAAATAATAATAAAACGCAGTTCTTATAACGCGCCTTATTACACCCGATGGGCGTCTCAAAGCGCTTAGTATTTTTTCCTGCAAGGTATGCGGAGTTATGATTTGAAGTATGAGACCTGTTTCTTTACATAGCACCATGTAACGGTGCTGTGGCACAGTCTGCAAACCGATCAAACCAGAAACACCGGGGCGGACCCCTTCACTTTTCGATGAGTGCACTGGGTTCTTTTACGTGCATTACACAGCGGCTTTACGTCCCATCCGAAGGACGCAGCAATTATGGTTAAGTGTCTTGCACAAGTGTCACGACCGGGACTCGAACCCACACTCTGCTGATCAGAAACACCAGAGCTTGAGTCCGGTGGTCTTAAAATTTTGCTGTTTTGAATAGCTCCTTATCCTGTCTAATAGTTGTTCATGTAATAAAACACAAACAGTGTGTTGTAATAAGTAGTTTAAAAAAACACACAAACAAACACATACCTTCGCCTCTGGAAATAAAACCAGTGGAACCACACTCTACATAGAAACATACGGACGCCGTAAAAATGGCGGACCGTGTCCTATCACGAAATTAAACATAAATCACGCAATTTCAAAGGATATTCATGCAAGTCATTATATTCTATTTTTAAAATATCCATCCAACCATATTTATTTCATATCAAACGCTTTTTATAGCCCAAAAAGTGTCCCAATCCGAGGGCAACAATTCCCTTTAAACTCAAACATTATTCACAAAGACACTGTCCCAAACAGCTCGTCAAAGCATTATTTTAATGTTGGTTGTTTCTCGAAAATAAACAGGAAATGAACTTTTGCGGTTTTTATTTTAAATTACCAATAGACCAAAGTGGAAAGTACACCATTTTAAGGGAAACTCGATGTACTCTCACCATAGAGCGGACCACGCCCACACCCTCCAGTTTTCAGTAAATAACATCCGTGAAAACGAACCCGTCGGATCATGTAATAAGTGAACATTACGAAAAACAGTGTATGTTTGCCACGGAGATAGCACACGTTCATATTGGACTTTTATATTTCAATTGTTCCAGTTGTTCTTCAAATGTGAATTATTAGTCAGTGTAAAGAAGAGGGCTCGATCGTGTAAGCGATCAACGGGAACTTTCTTGTCACTTTGTTGCCGGCATTGTACCCACTGCCTTTATTTTCCCCCAAGCTTTCGGAGATTTACTCAACTTAACGTGAGGCCAAATACATTTTGAGAAGTGACAATTAATTTGTATAAGCCACCGGAGACTGTCAACAAATAGGTTACAAACAACCCCCTGGCGGCTGTACACGCGCGCCATCCGACCTGTAGAATTGGGGCGTCCGTCAACGAGCGGATAACAGGCACGGCACCCATGGCACCAGTGGCTTGCAGGGGGGCGCTCGGCGAGGTAACAAGAAGGCTAAGATCCATTATCGTACCCTCCCGTCAAGGACCGGATTACTCGTTCTGTTGACGACTTGCAAAGCGTCAAGTGTGTTTCCCGTGCTGAGCATTGTATTGTTTTACGAGGAATTCCCAGAGGTTTTGATTTGTTTTAGAGCGCACCAATCATGATTCAGGCATCTCCGGGAGTCAATGACGCAGACATTGATTCAAACATTGATCTCGTTTTCTATTCATTTTGGAGGGTCAGGTTCGGACCTAGGAATCAAACAAAAAATTTTCGTCCACAAGGTGTCCACGGGACTCCCGTCTCGAGCTGTCCACTCCTCTATGGCCCTTTTCGAAATCCACGGCTTCGGATTAGGCTCCGGCTTGGGCTCCGTCACTTATTTTGAAAAACGTGCACTTTTGGTGCGGGACTTCAAATTATGCGGACAGTAAAAGCCGGAGCCTATAAGCCTGTGACCTGGTTTCGAAAACGGCCTATAGGACTCCGAATGAGTGAATCGTATATCACCCCGTAGCTCGCCGAACTTTTGAGAAAATGAACATTTGAAGCTGCAGGCTTAACAACAAAAATAAATAAAACAAAACAATATAGAAAAGATAAGGGACGCTAGTCCAAATACCAGGATGTGTTAAAGAACTATTAAGACATTGGAAGCTATTAGAAAACAAGCTCGTATAGATTAAAGGGTGTCAGAAAAAAGTCTTAATAATCAGAGATAGGCCTATTGGGATTCAAACGTAGCCTAAAAAGTCGACAAACTGAACATTTTGAGCAGCTCTATTAGTCCAGATAAATACCCGTCGTACTCCCCTCTCGTTTCAATTGTGCCCATTATCATGTTCTAGATCTCTTGCCGCGAGTTTAGCCTCATTAAAAACATGTACAGTCGACAGGAAAAAAAAAAAGACCCGCGTGCGGCGGGAGCCGCGATTTAATGCTGCCCAGCGCAGCTCGCAAATGACCTTAAAAAATGTATATGCACACATTCCAAGTATTAATCTGCAGTAACCGTTCGTGAAGCAGAACGGGCCCGCGATACTCCGGGCGCCGAAGTGGAGTTAAGGTATTGGAAAATGATTTTTCACAGATATGTTTATCATTTGCATGGCTCAGTACGATCATTAAGTGCGTAGCGAGGCGCCCGTGTGACGCGCACCGAGCAGGGTTGATTATGGACGGCGGAGAGCCTCTTGTATTGTTTGCTTGACGAGAGGCGGTAAACTCATGTATGTAAAACGCTTGACTGATAAACAGAATCAAAGCGATCAGACGGCACGGGGGAAAACGTCGATAATTTTGGAAGAAAAAAAAATCTCCACTTCACAAAGCCACTTTGCGAAGCGATGCGTAGAGTGCATTAACATTATGACGACGGTGTCTCTGGATTTAGGGCATGGGATATTATTTATACATCCAAGAAACATTATGATTGCCAATGCGGGGGAAGGAAACCCGCGAAGTCAATTTCCAAAGTAAAGTAAACCAGTGTCACGGACTCTACGGTGTGGTGGCCGGATGTATCCATACCCATCCTAAGCAATGTACAGTATGAGGCTCCCGCAACGCGTATAGCCCTAATCATTGAACATGGTCAGAAAGGCGACTGACACATTCTTGTGTGATACAAGAAAGGTCACTCACGCACAAGCTTTATGGAAGCAATCGCCTCCATCATAATAACACAACCGGAGTTATATTACTGTCTCATTATAACCATTGATGGATTGAGTACTGTTTTTCTATTTACCAGAAGAAACCAGTATACATTGAGGAGATGCCCCGTTTTGCATTTACGGTCAGGTTTGAGTTCGTGGGTTTCACAAAGCGCTAGGACTGGTCATATCTCGAGTGAGGACGAGTAACTAGGACTAGTCATAAGTTAGGACTAGTTCTGGTCAGATAGAGGCAGCAGACACGTCGTACTACATTACGCGATGAGTTATCTACCTACCTGAGGCCAATTTCATAGCGCTGCTGAACAGTAAATTGTCGCGCTAACTACACACTTATCCGAGCAGCTGGTTCACCACACCGCAGGTACGGCCGCCGCACGAGCGCGTGACGCAAAAGTAGCGCGCCAGCCGCTCATAATATGTACCAATCAGCATGGAGGATTCGCAGTGCGTGTGCGTCGGCGCGCTCGTGAGGCGGACATATCAGGGCCCAATTTCATAGAGCTGCTAAACGGCCGATTTTATGCTTACTGTGCGATTTCCATTTCATAGCGCTGCTAACCGTCAGCACAGGTAAAGGCAGGCTAACCTTCCGGTACTTACTGTAGGAAAATGAATGACGTAACAATGCAAATCCTTGGTGAACGCGCAAGCTGGCCGCCTAATTTTCTTGCTAACCTGTGAAATATGCTCAAGCTTAAGTAAATTTTTCTGCTATAGTTAGCACGAAAATTTGCTTACCGTTAAGCAGCGCTATGAAATTGGGCCCTGCGGTGGTGCAAACCACTAAGGACGAGCTGCTCGGATAAGTGTTACAGAGGTTCAAGTGACGTCACCCGAGACCCTTTTCTAATGCTGCGTACACACACAGACCTGGAAATCATTCAGCAGACGACACGCCAGACATTGAGTTTGTACATGGCTGTACCCAACATGGCTGCGAAACAAAACTTTTCCCGGGGTCACGCAACCTCTCTTGACTAGGCGGCCAGCATGCGCGTTCGCGAATGATTTGCCCTGTTTTATCATATATTTATAAAAAAGAAAAAAAAACAGCTTTAATTATCCCCTACACCTTATGCAGATGACGTCATTTGAGTAGGGCGCCCACGGCTGGAGGTCAAAAGAATGTTGCTCATTGGCCCATCTTGTGCGCCACGCGTACGAGCATGTGCGTTTCTCATTGTTGCATCATTGTTTTACTTCTAAGATGGCGGCCTGATGACGTCAATACATAAGGTCTATTGGTCGAACGAGGTATTTGGTCGTGGAAACTGACTGCACTTAGGACATGAGTGACCACAAGAACTGGCTCCCCAACTGCCTCCATCCAGCAAATTATTACCTTTAGAAAATCTATTCGAATTCGAAATATGTATTAACTATGGGCCGTTCGCAGCCACAGCCTTAGCCGCTTGAAGAGAAAGTAATTCAGCTTCCTTTCTGGTACCATGAAACTTAGTATTCATTAGTGCGATCACACGCAGGGAGCAAGTTAAACAAAACAACAATGTATATGCAACCTGATGAAGTACTATTGATTGAATGTTACGAGACATCGGTGAGTGTTGGTTGCAATAGCAAAAAATTCAATAGTTGACATGGCTAGTTGCCGGATGATGATCTCCAAACCTCCGTGGTCAACCAACGAGGAATCTCGCGGTCAAACCACGGGGACTCTGGCAGTATCGTGGTGTACACTCACTCTCCCCAACGACAGGGAAGACACGGCGATTAAACGATAAATTTACATTGGCTTCCATGCCGCCTTGAGCATTAGTTACGCCGTCTGTATTTTAGTCACATTAGAACCGTTGTCTGCTCATCACGGCAGACACGAAATTGACTTTTCACTCCTCTAACGATATGGCCGTGCCCTGTATTCCATCGACGACACGCCCGGGTTAAGGCGCACAGCACAGTTCAAATTAAGCGATTAATTAGGACCCGTCGCCAGATGGCGTATCGGACTAATTATGTCACTGTACCTGGTTTTGCTGATGGGGCATGACGTATGAGGCGGTTTGTGACGGTTGGCTTAACCGCAGAAAAGGCAACATGTGTGAATGTGCTGCAGTAATAGTTAATATATTTCTGCAAGGCGTTCCAAAATTTAAGGGATTAGAAAGTAAAAATGCTTGGAAAACTTCGTCTGGCGAAGCTTTTAAAGTTCTAAAGGCTAAAATGGATTATATCACTCAACATTTAAAGCGTCTTTTACATCAAGATTGGAAGAAATTTATACTAAGCCGTATCTCCCTCAAGTCTGGACGAGACCAACTATGACCCAAATTGACAAATTATGACTGACAAACAATGACTTAAAGTATCTGTCAAGACTGAGCATCATAGCCCCATCCGTGGCACCAACCATTCGTAACCCAAATTGGGTCTCGACTGACCCTTAACGACGCCATAAATGGTAAAGATTAACAAACCATTGCCCATAACTGGTTACGACTGATCATTCTTGACGTAAATCTGAACATGACTACCCATGCATGACCTAAATCTGGTCACACTAGAGACACATCTGGATGTGACTGACCAATCATGACCAAAATCGGGTCATGAATGAACATGACCAATTCATGGGTCAATGACCAAAAACTGGACAGCAGTGTCAAGTTTTTGGTCATTTATGCAAAAATGACCCAAGTCTAGATATAGCTGACCATTCAAGACCCAAATCTGGTCATGACTGACCATTCATATTGACCCACATCTGGACAGACTAACCCTTTATGACCCGAACCTGGAAAGACTGAACATTCATGACCTTAGCCTGGTCAAGACTGACCATTCATGACCCAAATCTGGAAAGACGGACCGATCATTACCTAAATCTGGAAAGACTCACAATTCTTGACCTAAATCTAGACACAACTGACAATTCAAGACAAAAATCTGGTCATGACTAATCATTCATTACTGAAATCCTGGAAAGGCTGACCGTTCAATCCTGGTCAAAGCTGACCATGAACCAAACCTGGTCATGACTGACCATTCACAAACAATATCTTGCATGATGTACCAATAATGACTCAAATCTGGTCAAGAGTGACCGTTCATGACTCAAATAATGGTCAAGTGACCATTATGACTCAAATATGGTCAAGAGTGACAATTCCTGACTCAAATATGGTCAAGAGTGATTATTCGGGAACCAAAACTGGTCCAGACTGACCATTCAAGACCAAAGTCTTGCACGACGTACCAATTATGACTCAATTTCTGGTCAAGAGTGACCATATACAAATCAAATCCATCGATCACAATTCAAATCGTGTCAAGACTGACCATTCATGGCCAAATATTTGGTCATGACACACCATTCTTAACCCAAATGTGATCAAGACTGACCATATGACATACATCTGGTCATGAATAACCTTGCATTTCCCAAATTTGGCACAATTGACCTATTATGTAATTTGACTACCGATGGCGTCATCAAGACATTACTTGACATGACATCACTTGTTGGTGCACACCTTAGTATAATGTTTTAGTGTGTGCCAACATTCAATAGGATATGAGTCTTGCAAACAACCAAAGTGCCGTCGAAAAAAAACGTGTACAAAGTCTATGGAATATGGGTTAGAAGAAAAGGGAAGAAGAAAAAGGAAGGGGGAAAAACAGCACAAAAAACAAAGGCTTTTCCTCGGTGACGTGGGAGAAGCCAATAAACATGTAGTAACTATCACCAGGAACACTTTAAAACCCACCAGGGGATCAAATGAAACCTGAAACGTCCTCTTCAACAAAACCAAGTTCATACACCATTACACATTGGGGAAAAGTGACATAAAACAGTCAGTACTTTTAGATTTTGTTTTTTAATTAGGTTCAACCCTACACTCATCAACACTATAAACACACGGCATATACATGGTTTCATTAACAAGCGATCTATCACATGGTGTGTAGACGCTGTGGCTCTTTAAATGACAAGGATAGGGGGGGGGGGGCAACAGATTTCCGAGGGAACGAATGAACCTGAACGAAGTCTACTCTCAGCCCGTGGTCTCTTGCCCCCTCCTGAATACAACAGTGTGAGAGCTGAGCGTGTTGATGACGTGCAATTTGAAGGCGGATGATACATACTTTTTGCCTGCCGCGTCTCCAGCCCTCGTCTGGTTGCTTTAACGATCGTGGTTGTTTATAAATGTGTCTGCGCATCGGCATTAGCATGAATCTCTCTCGGGAGTGGGGGTTGACTTCTTCGAGCCGTAGAGGGTCTGCCCACGGTAACACAACAGCAGCTGAAGTGGGTCCTCTTCCGGCATCTTCATGATCTTCTATCCCACGAATGAGAAAGAAACCAAGACAAAAGATTACAGAACAGTCCATGCACAACCTCATTTAGGCACTTCAATGCCAAGCAGTTGGATGGAGCATCAGCGTAGATTTTGTTTTTGGCATGCATGGTTGATTTCATTGGTAATTTGGACAATATTTTGCTAAGCACTAAGTACTTCAGACTGAGCAGGGTTTTGTAAAACGCGCACAGCTTCATAGGGCGGCAGAAAAGTCACAAAGGATTGGCCTGATTTCATCAGATGTAGGTTGTGTTTAAGAGCAGATCAAACTATTGGGGAACGTCTGTTAATGCTATGGCTCACACTGGGATCTTTGCCCCCAACATCATCCCAAACCAGACCTCTGATAAGATTTGTTTGTGACGATTCCAAAACTGTTGAAACTGCAAATAACAGCTCTGTATACTAAGCAAACTGCATTGTTTTACTCCATAGACACTTATTTGCACAAGATCGATCTAGAAAATATCTTCTTGGAAAGACACTTTAATGCTTACTAACGCAGATCTTTCTTCTGGGAGTAATAATATTATTGAAATCTGAGATGACCAGGATTGAGACAACTTGCTTGTAAGGGAATAGGTGCAGTGATCTTACTTCCAAGGACACATCAAAAATGTCTCCTGATGAAAATGTCTTTAGTTGTCATAAATACATCACCACCTCCTTCTACTAAAAAAAAAAAACCAAACAACGTGATCCTCATTTCATCCATCTTTGAATCTGCCTCAAACTCTTCCGACTTCCCACTTCCCACAGCTTTCTTTAAAAATAAAATCAGTGCTGATGATCGTACACATGGCTGCATTTACGATTAACGGTTAAGAACGTGCCTGAGTGTCTACACTCTCCACTAGCCAAGACAGCCAGGCAAGACAACAAAAGTCAAATCAAATATGAATCAAGCCCCGGCGCTAATGGCATTTCCCAGTCCCAAAATCAAATGAGTGAACTATTTATTTTTCTGAAAAGTACCCCTGAACCAACAACGATTTGCCTGGCCGACTGCTAGTCTAGCAATCATATTGTATAACTCAGACGCCACTTTGTGATGCACGCATTAATTTTTCTCTCCTTGTGATAGAGGCAGCAAGAGAGTGAGGCGGAGAGGAGAAGAGAAAAGAGAGAGAGAGAGAGAGAGAGAGAGAGAGGGGAGAAAGGATAGAGACAGGGAGAGAGAGAGGAAGAAGGGGGAGGGGGCGGGGGTTCCGATTGATTACAAACATGTAATCCCCTGATGTAATTGATTAGAGAGCAAAGCTAACTACTGTCTGGTAGAGTGGTTAGTGATTACAACAACATCGTCTGTTTGTCTGTTGTTACAGACGCAGTCTGGGGCTGGGCCGAGATGAAGATGATGTTGGGGGACGGTGACAATTGCAATGATGATGATGATAATATCATCAGTTGACTGCAAAACGAGACATTTGATGATTATTGTGTCCATCGTCAAGTTTACAACTCCTCACATCTAATATAGTAGTTCTCCTGTAATGAAAAAAGAAGAAGTTGATCTACTGGTTGAACAGATAAATGCTATAGGTGCCCTCGATTAAATTGAAAGTGCCAAATGGTCCACTGCATCTTAATTAAAGATTCTTCTTGGAAGATGATTACGACGAAAGTTAATGAAACCACTCCAAAGAGCAATATATTTTGGATTATTTTGTCTGTTCGTTGGAAACTGTTCATATATGCTCCGATCAAAGTCACCGATGCTTTCCCAATGGGTGGCTTTGAGATTACGGGATGGCAATAGGCTCGTCAGGTGACTTTTAATACCTCAGGGATGGATTTCACAAAGCGATAGGACTAGTCTTATCTCGAGTTAGGATGAGTAACTAGTCCTAACTTACAGGACTAGTACTAAGTTAGGACTAGTTTTGTGAAATCCACTCCTGGTCTTTCTAGGAATGCCCTCTTCTTCCTCTATTTTAAACATTTATCGTTGCCCCGGTACCTAACTGGTAACTTGTTTCCTCTAAATCTTCACCACCATGACATAACTAACCTTTCCAAAATCTCACTCAATACTCACCTGTTTATGTTATTCTGAACATAGAGCACATTTCTGACAAGAACATACATTACCTGGTCAGTTTGCGACCACAAAAAACACCTCTTGTGGAGCTTTAATATCCTCAGTGGCAGAGGAGGATTGTGTTTAACATAAACTATACAACTGGGATAGTTTAAGTAAAAATAACCATTTGACCTATACACCTTGCCAATCTTACAAAATGGACCATCAGCACATTTTTGAGAAGACTGGATTTTGCCTGTTGCCACAAAGCATCTCATGAGTTGCCTGTTGTGGAACTTTAATATCCTCTGTGAGAAAAGTATGTTCCCATCAAGGTAAACTGTATTTCAATTGACTTATTTTTTCTAAGTCAGCAACAATGACTATTCGAGCCATACATCTTGACAGATGAACAAAGTATCTTCCATGTTTTAAGGACCACTGGTATCCTCACTTGAATAGATGGTTCCAATAAACAGGGCTTGACTTCGCAAAGAGCTAAGATCGACCCTCGGTGTGAGTCAATCTTAATTGCTAAGCAAAGTGTGACGTCACAATACCAATCACTATGGTAATACTGAAACTCATCTTAAACACAAACACATCTCAATAGACCTTTATCATGGTGCGGCCATCTTGATTTTCTTCCATTCAGACCGATGTAACCAAACCGAGACTGGAAGGGCAAATAGTCTGGTTCCTTTTTGTACAATGAATATTAGCATATATTACTGTTATTAGATCAGGGAACATGACCAAGATGGTTGCAGCATGATAAAGGTCTATTGCGGTAGTTTGAGGAACAGTGACCTCATGCTCGCTATAAGAACCTGGAAGCTCTTCCTTAAGTGACCTTATGACTGCTCGCTAAAAGAACCTCAAAGCTCTTCCTCAAACTGTTTTATTACAAGAACAGGTTTCAAAATGCACAAGCACAAAGTCGCATTCATGTTTTAAGGGTATCACTTCAGGCGAGTTGATATCCTTACCCCAATTGTGATTTGTGTGTACCCCGATTGGTACAATCGGGGTACACATTAATCACAATTTGGGGTAGTTTAAAAAGGAGTTCCATGGCTTGAGTATCCATCACCACAACCAATTATGTTTGTTACTTGAACCTTGACCCCCAGCCCCTTTGGTATAATTAAAGTACAAGTTTACAAACTCACCCAAATTAATAAAGCTCTACTGTCAACAACTGTATTTTTCCAATAGTTATTATTAAATAATGATTTTTTATGAAATCCTCAAATGCATGGGGCGTCTCTTTCACGTTTGGCAGAAACCAGCGGGGCATCTCCATAACGCCTTTTTTCCGAGCCATAGAAACTCACTGGGGTTTCATCTATCATGAGACAGCAACGGCTGAGGTCCAGTCACGCCTGACGAGCAGCGAGTCCAGACCGCACAGTGCTCAAGTTTTTAGAAAAAGCATGGCTCACTGAAATAAACATGTGCAGAAATGAACAGGGTATCTACGCTGCCAAATTACTTATTTTTTTTCTCCGTTTGTAAGTAACGGAACCTTAGGAGCATGATGGAGGAAAAATAGTCTGTCCGCTGTTTGGTATGAAGAAAATCGGTATTTAACTATTGCACACACCGTGTACACGACAAACATGGTGTTAGCATGGTGGTTTAATGCATCTGCAGAAGCCGAAAGCCAAAGTCATAGCCCAAAGCCAAAGTCATAGCCAAAGAAGCTCAATTCAAGCACGGGGAGGAAAGAATGGCTGTGAGGCGAATTCAACTCTGAAATAAAACAAGGAAGACAAAATACCAGAGTAGCACTTGGGTCAAGCACCAGCACAAGGTCCTTCCAATAGTATTGATTTTGTAGGTATTCCCCATTCACACATCACGTTCAAATGGCAAGAAATAGAACCAACGGACCATGCAACAATAGACACAAGGAATATTGTCATCCTTGGGGAGTGGACCCATAAATTTTACAAATCAGCGCACAATGCCGCCAATATTTACTGACATCAAAGTCTGAGCAACACAAAATCCAAAAGACAGGCTAGACAATGAAGAGTTATACCTGACTAATGAGCCATGGGGGCTGAATTTGTAAGTCTGCTTCCCCTAAACCGAGGAGGGTTCTTTTCTCGCTGCTGCTGCTTAATGGTAGAGGCCCTTTTTTTCCCCTGGTGCCAGAAAGCCTGGTAACTAAATGCCAACCTGGTATCGCTGGCTACCAAATGTCTGGTCCGCTTGGGAGACGGTCGATTGAACAACACAAGACAAGTTCCCTGGGAGATTCCAACATGTTTATGGGCAATTAGTTACAAATTAGCGAAACAAAATTGGTGCCAGGCAAAATGTTTTCACTGTCAGTCTGTTGTAATATTTTGCCAACATTATTTTGAGCGTGTTGGCTCTGCGTTATTTACCACAAACAGGATTCAGCAGACTGGGGTAGACTTCTTGGGGAGGGGGGGGGGGGAGGGGAGGAGGAGGAGGTGGAATTGTCACTTGGATGAATCATCCCTTTCTGTAGCCATGCGAGTATAATCCTCTAAATAGAAATTCAATTTTGAGATATTATCGTGATGCCGTCAATGTTTTCACTTGCATGTATAATGCAGGTTTCATCTGGTGATCTACCTCCTTAAAATTGTACAATGTATGTGCGCAACTTGCTGATCCAATCTCATGCCATTGCCACCACTAATTTGATCAACCGTGAGGTAAAGACCTTGAACCATCCACCCCATATGCAAACTGTCAACATTACTGCAATAAAAGCCAGATTCATGATGTGTCCATATTGTAGATCTTTTTTTATAATGCTCGTCCATTTCCTATTTGTTCAAAGTGAAGCTTGTGACGCAAAAACTAGACTGGTACTTTGCAAACTGGCTGGCTTTGGATTGGCAGATAGGGAAACCAGACGTAGATTATCTATTATTGGTTTCTGAGCTCATTTCGTATTGTTAAACATTGAATGCTAAACTATACTGTGCCTCCATTTACACAGTAGTTACAAACCCAAATAAACGTGTTACTTTTGCTTGAGGACCTTTTTAGTCGATGCAGATGTCATTGTTCTTCTCTGACACTTGTGGCTGTGGAAATGGGGTTTTTCTCCATAGTAACCCATTGAAAATGTGGAGTTAAAAACAACACGAAATCAATTTGAGGACTAATTCAACAAATGTCATGTCGCAGCCGAGCGGTCTAGCTCATCGAACTCGAATTCTGGTGGCTGAGTCATCGGAGTGTGGGTTCGAATCCCGGTCGTGACACCTTGTGTCCTTGAGCAACTTTATAGTATAACTGCTTCTCATCGGCTCGGAGTAAATGGGTTTCCTAGGGAAGGACAGAGACTGGTGTGAATGATTAGCAGCCTTTTTGCCGGTGCCGCATACTCCTAAGGAGTTGAGATGGTTTCAGAAAAAAATACAATAAATACATGTTATAATTTGGGTTATTCTGCTCTGACGAACCAATGAATAAGTCAACGTTGTGTGTGCTTATTTCACCGATTCATCAGACATTGAACAGACATACAATGAATTTAGTCCTCAGTTTTAAGAAGTGTTTGTGCATCTCATGCGTGTTTATTTTTTGACACACATTTATTTATTTGTTTATTTATTTATTCATTTATTTATTTTTCATTCTCCAAGCACCAAATGTCTTCGAAAAACAGTGATGTTCGATGAAGGTCTCTCCGGACGTAGTAAATAAACAAATACTCCAATGGAAAGAAAGAATGAAAGAAAGAAAGAAAGAAAGAAAGAAAGAAAGAAAAATCCTGTTCCCACGCAAACTTGTTTTAAGTCAACAATTTTTGAAAATAGTAACTGTGCTCAATTGAGAGCCCCATAAAAATATTATAAAACATTAATGCATGACAAACTTAACTACCTAAAGGAAAATAAATTAAAAAAAAAAAATGGAAGGAGGCAGTCGTGGACAATACACATTGTAGCCTGTTTGTCTAGTGTTCAGGGGGTTTGTTGAAACTGGGTTGCCCTTGAAACGAACATCAGATTCCATTAGTCCCACAGTTTATAGGCAAATGCTTCTACCTGAGTACACTTTTGTATGTCATGGCAAGACGGTTCATTAATGTGTAATGAATACTTATTCCATTCAGCTTTCCTTCCTCCATGACTCAACCAATCAACTCAAGGACGATCTTTGAAAAAAAGCAACAGTTTTGTGCTCCTAGAGAAAATGGCAATTTCCTGACAGGAGTCAAGGTGTCTGATGACAGAAACTGGGGGGACTGGGTTCGGTTTATAGAGGAACACTTTTTTCTCCCCCAAACTGATACATGCATGGTTAATCCAGAGGGTGTTTGGGGTCAGTTTTTGGAGCTAATATATTATATAATGAAGGTGGGACCTATTTTGTGACATTTTTCAATTTTATCATTTTTGTTTGAAAAAGTGTTGATTCTAATTTATGCTTATCAATCATCACCTTTTATTTGGGTTTTGAAAGTGTTTCAGAGAGTTTCAAATCCTTTCCACACAATCTTGCCTGATATTTTTGCTAATATTCTTCAAAAATTCAACGTAACGATGTAACAGGGACACCATGCTTGTAACACATATTTTTCAATATTATGGAAGTAATAAACAAATTTACAAGGTTCAACAGAATCTTGATGCAAAATCCATAAGAAAAATAACTGCCTTCATGGGTATTAAAGTACACATGGCTGAGAAAATTAAGGATATATGTCACAATGTAACGGGGACACCAAAACGGGGACACCGTTTATTTTACACCACAGTAATCAAGTAAATCCTTTCTATGATTCACGTTTGGTGTTATTTATGCTATGTAAACCAAGATTGACGAAGTAGACTAGTGAAGTGGTGAAAAAGCATCATAGGTGGTAACGATGTAACGGTGTCCCTATGGTTCCATCTTCATGGAATGACCCTATACTGAGTAGGGAACAAACAGTGTTTAAGTTTCCAATGTTTGTTGCAAGTGGTGTTGTCACTCCACTGGTTTGGGGTGAGACAGGGGATCCAATTAGGCTCACATAAAAACAAAGAGTGGGATAGGTTAGGGTCACAGCCTCCAGGTCTCTTAAGCCCCTTTCAAAACGGACAAGTTTCCAGGGAAATTCCTGCGAAAATTGGTTGGCTTTTTCACACTTGTAGGGGTTAACCCTGGCAGAGCTCTCTGGGAAAAAAGCCACTCTACCCGGGAATTTGCTACCTCTGCTTGGGAATTGGGTAAAGCGAGTCACAACTCAAGATATATGTAATAAAACCAACCTGTGAAAATGTCAGCTCATTTCGTTGTTTCACTTGCAAGAAAACGGTAAAAATTCATTCAGCATTTTTGTACGCAGAGTTTTTTTATAGGCAGAGTTTTCGTCTCACTGGGACGAAAACTAATTTTGGATCTTATTTCATTTATTATTTAAAAACGATAACACTTCAGGCAGAAATATTTCATTTTTAAGGAAAGTTTTCTACCATCATTATATTCATACCATGTAAATCTGTGAACATTTGTATTTTTCTTCTTACCAACATTGAGCTGGGGATTCCATGATTGGGTCCCTGCTAATTGCTCCTTACCACCATCCTATTCTGCTCAAAATATTTTAAAAGATCGGGCCCCAGTTTTAAAAAAAATTGACTCAAACTTTTACTTGTGTATGCCCTGCCAGTGGATGCTGCAAGAACAAGATGAGGCGGGATCTTCATTAAAAATCCAGACCAATAGTTTCTCAAGGACTTTGTCACAAATTTAACAGACACGACATGTTTAAACGCTGGTAACAACCACCATCCAAAAATCTGACGATCTGTTTTCAAAATGTGGATCCATGGTGAATCTTAGCTCTACAGATACAGTTAAAAATGGGGGAGTGATTTGATTTATTATTATAAAATTGTCAAGTGTTTTAATAGTCACCCTGAATCACGTAACATGACAAGTGTAATGCACATGCTCCATTACGATAAGCAAACATGCATAGGTTAATGTTGTACATTGATCCAATTAAAAGCATCCGTGTAACAAACAGACATCCAAATGACTCTTGGGCTCGACAAATATCCGATGGGCATGCACAAAATGCTGGATAATTTCATATGCACGCTCTCTCTCTCTCTCTCCTCCTGCTCACAACAATCCACTGTTCAGTGACGTCCACGACACACCGTCGCCAGCTTCCCCACCAACCTCCACCTCCCAACAATGGCAGGGATGGTTACGAGACCAAGACCAAAGCATTGAATTACCAGCTTATTATTATTTGTACGGTCTATTGAAACACTCCGACGATGTCTTTGCTGACAATAGATTTCTTACTATATTATGCCTTTGGCTATTATGAATGATGCCAGTAGAATTAGATTTCGTTGGCTCAACTCGAGAGAGGAATCGCTCTGTATAGTCATCAGCAGCGCTCTGCCGTTCTCACTGTATTCTGAATGACAATAAGAGAGGTCAGTGACCGGGTGTGAAAAAGCACCCAAAGTCTTGCTGCAAAAGGGGGCAGATCTAAACTTGAAGTATAAGAGGGGGGCAGACAGATCTAATCCTTGTAAAATTGAAGTGTGGACAACAAGAAACATGCAGGTGAAAGACCTGTACAAATTCTCTATTAAGTCACCACTGGATAAAAGGTCACTGTCTTTGCAAGGCTGGATGAATTAAGGAGTGAGGAAAGGAGAAAAGGGCTGAAAATATTAAAACAATAATGGACATGGTTGATTTTAATGTCTGCAGAATGATTAAAGTGTTTACATGAATTGACCCATTATTCATCCATATTTCGGGGTTCTGCTACTGCAGAATTACGTTCACCATTCTGTGCTTACAATGAGTGCTGAATTTACGCACTAGATGAAAAATGGATATAGCGCAGATTGCCTATAGTAATGTGCAGTATGCACAAGCAAAGGCTCGCTGCTAACATGAGAAATGTATGCTTACGTTAAGTTGGGATTTTACGTTAAGTTGCTACCTTAACCTTGAGCACTGATTTTTCACAGGTGGTCAAAGTAGCAGCGCAATAAAACTGGGACCAGCTGACCTATTACATGTAGACCATCACATCTGTATTTAACACATAAATAGGTATCAGTTTCCTCAATATGGAGTAACTCGAATCTGGGCCAACCCCCATTGCACTGCTCTTCACCCTAACTTTAAAGATGAATGGTATTTGGTAATTTTTTTGTTTTGAGAGTACCAACAGACAAACAGCCCAAACCATTAAAAACCCAAGCATTGGTGTGTTGAACCCTCAAACGCACGACCGTCCACCCTAAAATCAGAGTTAACTGTCACACAAGACAAATGTCCTGGGAAATTCTCTGGTAAATTTGGTTGAACTTGTCACACTTGAAGTTTTCCCTGGCAAAACTCCCGGGAAACAGCCCGTCCTCTGGGAAATGGCTTGGGAGTATAGGATGAAGCGAGATGACCCAGGGGGATTTTAAGCATGCCGGGTGTTCGATTTCCCAAGGAAATTGGCATCGAGTGTGAAATGAACGTGGGGTTAAAATTCCCCAGGAATTTCCTGGGAATTTGCTTTGTAGTGTGAAAAGGGCTGGTTATAGTGTGCGCAAAAGAAAAGAAAGAGACTGTGGAGTGTTTCCCAACAGTATACAGTGCGTCATCATAAAGTCCCAAATCCTTCATGTACCCAATGGCCAAAAGTGGCATTCCAATCTTATCCAAGTCCAATCAATTTGCTGTGGAGTGAAAAAAGAGGATTATGGGAGGATTGTGGTCACATGCTGCAAAAAATGCCTAGTCTAAAGGGCAGAAACTATTACAAGTCTTTCATCCCAATGCACGAGAAATCATTTGAAGCTCTAGTTTTGCCACTCACATACTTAAAATTGTCTTCAATTTTTCACAGATGTATTAAAAGGGCACACACATCCTTCAAATGACACAAAACAGTGTATATCGCAGAAATACTTTTTGTCGACTAGGCTGAACAATAACAACACGTTTTGGTTCATATTTTGTGAATTGAATTTACAGCCAGACATGGTGTGCAGAAATTTATGCCACACATTGGATTCTGGTATTAAAGCACACCATAGTTTTACAATATAAAAATAACCAAAGCCTTAAAGTCCAAGGGTCACACTTAAAGAAAATCTTTAATAAAACACTAAAAGGTTTGAACAATTTTTTGCAATTAGATTAACTTCCACGTCCTGAAAGCTCTCCGTGCAATGACACGGTCGCTAGGGTAGCTGGACTTAGTGTCTGACTGACGCCACATTTGAGAAATCTGCGGGACTATTTAATGGCTTTGTGGCAGCTTGATCACAAAGAGAGACTGGGCGGGGAAAATGAGCCAGATCACAATAATGTTTACACTTGATCGAAACAATTGTATTTTAGTTTGGTGGCACGAAGATAGCATTACTATTTTGTACATATGTATTTATCTTTAAATTGATGATCGAAACGAGTATGATTGAAACAATTGTATTTTAGTTTAATGGCAAGATGTAAATTTTTTATATATTTATTTACTTATTTCATCATTTTATAATAATAATTAATTTTGTTATTATTAATATTGGAGGAGGAGCAGCAGCAGGAGGAGGAGGGGAGGAGGAGCAGGAGGAGGAGAAGGAGGAGGAGGAGCAGAAGAAGAAGAAGAAGAAGAAGAAGGAGGAGGAGGAGGAGGAGGAGGAGGAGGATGAGGAGGAGGAGGAGGAGGAGGAGAAGATGTTGCTCCACCTTTTTCAGCAACTAATGTAGCCTTGGAGACAACACCATAGTAAGAAAAGGAGGACAATTCAGTCGAACACCTCATTTCCACAGACGGGAGAGGGGCTGAATGTTCTACATAAACACGTAATATTAGTGCCCACGTGCTGGTCACTACCAGTGCCTACGAAATCCTGCCAGTAATGAATACAAGTACAGCTGGCAAATGCATTTCCTAATTCCACACAATCATCGACAGCTTGACCTTTCAAGATCCTTGCCTGAAGTCTCTCCCCCCCCCACCCTTGAATAGATCCTTCCCGCCCCCGTAAAACAAGCAAGCAAACACTCCGATGATCTCAGCGATGGCATTGTGATGATCCCTTATATCATAGACAGATTTACAACATCATTTTCTTTCATCTCCGCTACGGTGTTTTTCCAAAACCTCCAAGAGAGTTTGACACTATCAGCGACTTGATGTCTGTGTGCGAGTGGCAATTTGTCGCATCCTGGTGTGAAAGCGAGCACAGCTTGAACTGGACCCCAGTACATCTGATCTGTGCCTTGCACCATTATGGCTGGGATGGGAGAGCAATTTGCTTATAGGGATTTTTTTCTTTTGATGGAACTCCTTTGCAGTCTTGAATTGTATTAGTTTAAAATAGTATTTAATGAGACTAATACAATATTGACGCGTTTGCTTCTGGAACTTCACGACAATGAAATGTGATTTAGATTATATACTTATAAGCATTTTTTTTAATCTCTTTTGGATTTTGCTATATTAGGTTGCTATTAGTCATCATGGTGGATATTTTCCCCTTAAAATAAATTGTGTTGTTACCCGAAATTTAAGCCTGCCTCCCTGAAAGAACCAGCAGCTCTATTTGAGCTGGCGCCGCCACTAAAACTAGCCTAATCCATGTTACAACTTACTCAATATCCAATGTCAAATACATGAGAGGTTAACTAAGAACAATGTGCACAAACGAATAGATACATGTTTTAGAGAACCCTATGAAATGATTTCATTCAAGCAAAAGGTTCGGCCTTAATGCTCCACTGATTACAGATTACCACAGTAAAAAAAACCCCACAGAATAGAGATTGTTTTGTACCTCTATTCAGCCAGCTGTATACGCCATGCTGCTGTCGCACCGCCGCCGCCGTGACAACACGGTGCCAACGTCCTCTGGTGACCTCACGTTTGCCTTCTCACTGACCTCCGTGGGGAGAATCGGACAGGAATTATGCAAATGTGGTATTTCTGAGCGCGGGTTATCAATCATAGTCTCATTATATTACTGGAACCTGGCATTACGAGGGTCCGAGAGGCAAAATTGCTAACTGTGTGGACTGCATTATTTATATGTAACTATACTGTAAATCTTACATGGTCTGTCTACAAGGAAAATGACACATTTCACCCTATAGTATGTACCAGAGATCCAGCCCCGTTTCAGTCTAAATAATTTACGACTATACCATTTATACTTTTTTTTTTCCATTTCAGGGATGCCTCTCCATCCTTAAATAATTGATCACTTTCTCTTTGAGAACCAACGGACACAAATCACATTTGTGAACATTATACATCCATAACAGCTTAAGGTGCCATTCATTTTCATTCACACATTTTCCTTCATACTCTCATTCGACTTTCGTTCCCATTCATTCGCCAACTTTTGGATGGCATTATTCAAAAACATTTATTCTTAGCTACATACTATAGAACCTGTTTATGAGGCGAGGGACAACCAATACACAAGGAGCTAAAAAAAATGTTCTCCTGTGCCCAAGATGGACAGGCATGCACGTTCATAAGTAGTAGATTTGGCCTCATTAATTTGACCACCAAATTAATGGAGACGGCAGTGTGAAGCAAAATCGTCTTCAAGTTCTTTGGAAAAAAACCTGAGATGTCCCACGCAAAAATCAGGCACTTCTCAGAAAGAAGTAAAATGGCATTGACAGTTCAGACAAACCAAACATCAGCCTTGACAACAATGCGATGTGATGCCTTTGATCCTCTCAATATGTAAAATATTGAAAAAATTCACTATATATCTCGCCCGAGTGATGTCAGTTTGGCTCTTTTGAGTGTGAAACTCATTGTGCATCACCCATTTTGCGTGAAACGTGAGCGAACTCTACTACGACTGAAGTTGAAAATACCCGTCTTTACACTCTAAAAAGAGTTGTCCGCCTTATGGGTCTTTGCAAGAGTGGTATGGTGGTTTTCACACTTACATGTTGAGAGTTTGTTGAGAAATACTTACCCGTTTAGTCACGAATTAGGTTTTATTTGAAGCTCCTTAAAATTCTAATCTATTTGATGAGCAAATAAACCCAGTTTCGAGTTTTGGCAGGAAGGCTCTGGTTTTGGCTTCACTTAAAATTAATATTGTTTTCTATATCACTCCACTTCTCAATTATGAATATATACAGATAAAATACTAAATTTAAAATACATTACGAAAGACAAATTATAAAGCAACAACGAGAGAAAGAGCAGGGCTGAGGAGGAAAATTGTTCGTCCTGTGACCAAAGTGTTTCAACTTACTCGTAAAAAAGAAAAAAAAAACAAAAAAAAAAAATCAAAACATTTAATAATAAACTGACACATCATTGGTAATGATTGGAAACAAATTTTTAATGACTTTTTTTTTAAATTATAAGAGGGCCCCAAATGGTCAGCACAGCTGGATGGGTTACCCTCTATAAATATGGTTGTAAATAAATAAATAAAAAAAAAATAAACAAATTAAATATCTTGATTTAAAGACACATGATCCGTGCTCAAGTCGATTTTACCTTGACAAATAAATCCATATGTTCACACATATCGGTTGATTTTTGAGGGTTGAGGAAGGTTCCTCCAAAGACCATTCAAACAGTTACTATCAGATGCTGTCATTTTGTAAATTGTTACAAATGTAATGGAGTTTCGTGGCCGAGCGGTCTGGCCCGCCCGAACTTAAGTTCTGTAGTTTACAAAATGTGGGTTCGAATCCCAACCTCGCCTTTAGCAAGACACTCTACCATAATTGCTTTGTCCTTCGGATGGGACATTAAGCCGTAGGTCCCGTGTACTAGGATAGGTAGTGCACGTAAAAGAACCCAGAACACTTATCGTGGAAGAGTAAGGGTTTACCCGGTGTTTCTGGTTCAGATAGCAAGCATCCTTATTCTACAGGTTTCCTCAGGCTTCCGAGCCACGGTGATTAAGTTCGCTTTTGAGGCATCCTTGGTTTCATTATCAATAATAATAGTTGCAAACAGTTTTTAGTTCCTCATCAGAATCCCTTATTGGTACTATTTTCATTTATGTATCCAGCCATGCAACTAACCAAGCACTCACACAGTGTTTATTCGGCCAGCCACATTGGGTTTCAAGGGCGCAGCCAAGCATGACCGCCTTTCCTATAAACCTCCCATGATATTATTACTTATTGCTCTCACGGCGCATGAACGTTATAACCCCCAGTAATTTGGTTCATTTGATTTCAGTACAGGATTGATAATCAACTGATAATTACTGATTTGTAAGGTTCAGTACTAATCTTAAAAAAAAAAAACTTCCATCTGAAATACTGTCAAAGTTCGGAAAATAGCATTTGACCCCCCCCAATCCCCCCGAAAAAGATTACCACTGGTTATTTTAATTGCTGAGATCGAAACAACCACGTATAATGAATGTGCATAATATCCCTTAAACAACATAAACCATTTAGCATTATTTTCATTGAAGTGGGATCAACCTATGCAGGCCTAATATACTTCATGGAGGCAACGAAAGCAGTAGACCGATCAGTTAAGCCCCGCCTCTAGACATATTGACCCATCACAGCATTGGCTACATCACCACTGTACACGTGGTCAGCACATTGTATGTCTCTTCAATGCCACACTGCACGACATGAACATGAGCGCAATTATAAATGGGCACTCAAGTTTACATTTCCCACTAGGATTCGATCGTGTCGGGCATTTTGACGGACTTTCGGTGGCCTGACAAAAGCTGTGATTGGTCAACACGTAAGGGGGCGGGGCTCAATTGATCGGTCTATTGCTTCCATGTCCTTGGTCACTGCCTTGGTGCCCTTCAAATGTTCCAATAGGACTTTACATTTTCCTCCTACAGGTGCTCTTTAGATAATGTATCAGGGGTGGATTTCACAAACTAGTCCTAACTTAGGACAAGTCCTAACTAGTCCTAACTTAGGACTAGTCCTAAGTTAGAACTAGTCCTAACTTTCCTATAAGTTAGGACTAGTTACTCGTCCTAAGTTAGGACTAGTTACTGGTACTAACTCGAAATAAGATATAGACCTACCGCTCTGTGAAATCCACCACACAAAGCGCTAGGACTAGTCTTATCTCGAGTTAGGAAGAGTAACTAGTCCTAACTTACAGGACTAATCATAAGTTAGGACTAGTCCTAAGTTAGGACAAGTTTTGTGAAATCCACCCCTGGGCTGCTAATGGGATGATCTTTTCACGGGTTGGTTGGATTACAACGAACATTCGCTAATTACTTAATAAAGTTGTTTGTACTGAACAATTTGGGTGAACGACTTTGCCTTTTGGTCACACCTCTATTTGACTTAACGAAGTGAGTCAGCAATATCAATCACAACTTTGTAAAAACGTTTAACATCCAAAAGCGATGCATTGTGACAAAATATACACAGGTTCAAAACTATACATTTTGTACCGGATAGGAATGTGTGTGTGTGTGTGTGGGGGGGGGGGGGGGGAGTCCAGGATCCACAAATTTCCAAAGAATGTGGATCAACCATCAACAATTTCACAACAAACTCACGTCTCGATGACTTCACACAAGTGAAAGCCGCCCATTATGTACACTAGTACTTCAGAAGACTTTCAGATAGGAAACCAGATCTGGGTCAGGGTAGAAATTGTGTCAATGATTTATGTCCGAATTACTGGTACATGTGTCTACGGCTTAGACCAGAAAAAAAAACACAAGCAACTGAAGCCTTTGTAGAATATATGAGAAAACAGTCAACCGGAACAAGACTATGTATGAAGCCTTATAAACATTTGTCGTGTCCCACCTTGGATGGCTTCGCTTGACAAGTGTAATGGGGGGAGGCGGGGGAGGGGCCTCGCATGATGTACTACATATTTTGACAATGCATTATGAAGCACACAAATGTCTATGATACAGCCACTACGGCAATGGGGGGATTAGTTCTTTTATCTCCCAGGCGACAACGTCTATTAGCTTTTGAAATGTAGCAGCTAGCCACCGAGTCTCCACGCATTATTTGTCGCTTTCAAATATTCAAACAATATATATTATATATATTTTGACTAATGGATACAATTGAACACTGTGTCTATTATGTTTTGTTCACGGAGCATTCTGTGTTGAAAATTGTGCATGTGACTGCACGTACCGTACCTATCCAAGCTGTACGTACGTCATGGACCATCAATGAAGGTTTTTTTTACAATAAGGGGACGCTTTTGTGGCAGTGATGATAAATTTGTGTCTGTTCAATCCAAACATCCGGTCTTACTTGACAAGCAAACCACAAAATATCCAACAACAAAATTCTGTGAAACAATCCCAGTATTAACCCAACTTTCCAGTCGGCTTTTTCTTTCTTGTGGTTAAGAACTCACAATTCAAGGAAGATTCACTTTTAGAACTGTACACACACAAAAAAATCATTTTGCAGAATCATGGTGAGATTCGAAATACGCTAAATAGTCCCATCAGAGGGTAACGCTGTTAACAATAACAGTCCAACAAATTCCAGACTAATTGCACACATTTGACAGCCCACCTGTGTGGAAGCAGTTGTATATGTTATTCAGAAAATTCAGTATTTTGGGTTGTAACAGTGACCTCTTTGAGAATGTTCTTCCATATTGGCCTTAATTGTGGTTTCTACCCTGCCTTTCACCTCGGTGGACCCTGGTTCGAATCCTGCACCGGAGCCTTGCATGTGGATTGGACCCCTAAAACTGACATTTCTTCACCATCTTCTCTAAACAGGTTATCTTCAGGCCTACGGAACACACTGCCTGTCGCTTTTGAGCATCCCTTGGTTTCATTAGTTACCAGCTAGATATATTAATCAGAATACTTATAATGACATACGGACTTTTTTTAATTTGAGAGCATTAATAGAACTTCTTCATCAGAAAATATCTTCACTCTTTCTTAAAATTTAAATTTACTGCTTTTGATGATGGAAGTTTCTTAAAATGGCTTTAACTCTTCTTGGAAGAAAAAAAAAAACAATAATTGGGAGTTTTGCCCACCGTCTATACTTGTGCCATTTAAAAGAAATCACACAAACCACTAATGATCTATGTAAGCTTCTGAAAGATGTAACTATGAAGTTCCATCTGATTATTTTGGTCAAATTGTTCGATTTATTGACTGTCTAAATCTGAAGATCGCAACTTCGAGATGGCAGTACACAGTGAACGTACACTGACCTATTTTTCTGCCAACGGTGGGCAACAGAGGGCAGCATTGACGGTGTACAGTCAAAGTACTTTTTAACTTGAGTCTGACAGCAAAAATGCAAGTAGATTCAGCTATAGGTCTGGCTGTTTATAACCAGACCAGACCAGGCCACAACCTTTTAGAAAGAAGGAACTTCATCTGCCAGCAATCTTTTTTTTTGTACTCTTCACGTGCAGACCCTGCCACGAGAGATCAGTAAATGATGGGGGAGGGGCAAGGAAATGTGGTATGGTTGAATACAATTGAGACGTCGATGGAAACATGGATAACCCAACAAGAATCCTGACCAATTTTCTGCTGAGCAAAACGTAAACAGAAAACCATTCACGAAGTGTACATAACGACAATATGGTATTTTAGTTGGTAATCTTTACCTGGTTAAGCGCAATTTTGTTTTTTTTGTGCTTGGTTACTTTCTGTGCTTACAGCATCTTTTTGGAATTTGGCCCTGCATGGTTTAACCGCCATGTTCTTTAACCATCTGCTTAGTAAGTGTGAATTCAGGTGAGCTCACAGTGGCGGTTCAATGAGCTGGGAAACAATACATACAGTACCCCCAAGAATGTACCACAAAAATAGAAGTATTAAGGACACCTGGCAATATCATCATGTCTCATCATTGTCTGGTTTTCACAATGAGCAAAGGGGTTAATGACTCAATAGAGTGCAGTGTTCATAACTTGCCATTATGTAAATGGTAATTCACAGAAAGAAGAAGACGAAGGAGGAGGAGGAAGAGGAGGAGGAGGAGCAGGAGGAGGAGGAGGAGGAGGAGGAGGAGGAGGAGCAGAAGAAGAAGAAGAAGAAGAAGAAGAAGAAGAAGAAGAAGAAGAAGAAGAAGAAGAAGAAGAAGAAGAAATAAAAAACCTAAGGCAGTAAAACACCTACTTCACACTTACGAATTCACCCCCCTGTTTGTGCCTGATAAAGGCTGCATACAAATAAAGCAACCTCGACAAAAGTCAAGAGAGTGTTCTCAATAAATGAATTCCTCTTCGATGGATGCAGAAATATCTCGCTAATTTGTTTCAAAGAGTGAGAGAAAAAAAGACTTGCTTGTCTTATATTAAGTGTTATATACATTTTCAGTTTCTAAAGGGGTTGCAACACTTGGTCGTCCAAAACAATTCTGACTATAAGAGTGAGATTTGTACCAAAATGGCTCCATTGGACAGCTTTGGTTGAGTGAAAGAAAATTTAAGTACCGAACACAGAAGTTTTTTCACCCGTCCGTTTACAGAACTTTGCTTTTGAGGAATGCTAAAATGGATCCCATTCCTATTCAAATTTTACACTTGTAACAAGGTCAAAATAACTGTGTCACACTCTTGAACTCTCCAAAGAAGTTGGCAACATTTGTCTAAAAATAGCAAATCTTTCAGTAAAATGACAGCGCATGCATTAATGTGAAGACAGGTCCTTATCCACGTCTTGTCTTACACCCTTATTAAATCTCAGGATGTCCAATTTAAGAGTAAAAAACCAACATGAGTTTTATTTTATTGGTTTTTTTTTTTTTTTTTTTTTTTTTTTAAATCTATAGTTTACAACTTTTAGGGGGAGAGGCTGGAGTGGGTGTTAGTTCACACTTTCTGTCAAAAAATGTGTGTCTCTGAGGAAACTTTGAGGGTAAATCAAATGAAATTCATGGAGGAAAAACTGGTTGACATTTTGAAGGGAAGATTTTGTTAGAGGTAATTTGCCTACCAAGGTTTCTTTCCCCTGTTCATCATCCAAACCCAGGCACGTAGGCATACGAGCCGGGGGAGGGGGCTGGGGGCTAGTTACCCTTCCCCACATTCGAGCAAAGCAGTGAGGATAATTCGGGCAAAGCAAAGGTTGGGGAAAGAAAAAAAAAGTCTTTTATCGGAAATTGGTACTTGTGTTTCTATCAGTGTGTAAAATTTCGGGCAAATCAACCCCTCTGACCCCCTTTATCCAAAGAGTTTCCATACGCCTCTTGCCCAGGCATGCCTGCCTTGATTGTAACTTTTTCAGAGGCCGTCGTGCTAATTTTGTGCAAATACCACTTAGAAAATCGTGATTATTAACGCAAATCGAAAAAAGGGTGATTTTGTTTTATAATGGGCTTAATCTTGACACCAATGCATCAAGAAGCAAGTGGTGCTACCACTACATTATCTTTGGAGTGGGCTGAAAAAGCTCTCTCGTGTGAAAGCTCAGGGAAGTGGTCAAGCATGGGAGAGGGAATATTAAATCTTCGCTCGTAAAATTTATCGCAAGGAATTTACGGGTGTGTGTGTTTTGTTTGTTTGTTTGTTTGTTTGTTTGTTTGGTGTTGTTGTTGTTGTTGTTGTTGTTGTTTTTTTTTTTTTGTTTTTTTTGGGTTCAGCTTAATGTTTAGTACATGATCTAACTTTTTGGTAATTTTTCCATCAACGCATTTTTAAGCCCCCCCCCAAAAAAAAATACATAATTAAAACAAATAAAATAAATAAATAGATAATTAAATAAATAGCAAATAAATAAAACAAAATAAGAATGAAAGAATTAATGACACAAAAGTTGTGCGATAGACTTAAAACTAAACAAAAATTCAATTTCAAAGTCAAAAGTTTCTTTCTCACCTCACAAGAATCTTCAATACGTGTTTATTTTTGTTATGAAAAAATAATGTGATTGAATTAGTTTCTGAGTCACATCATCAATCTTGCAACCATCGGAACGGGACACATGGTGCCCTCAACTGGGAATTGGAAACCCTCCTAGGAAATCAAGATACCAGGCCTCGCTAAACATGCAAGATGGGAAACATTTCTCTTCAAATTAATACTTATTACACTTTGCAAAGGGCGTGTTAACTATCAGTAATTACGCAAAATATGTTGGGGAGATTGGGGAGAACTGTCAAGGAGACGCACGCTCTTGATAAAACGCCGCCCAAAGTTCTTCGTAGCAAGTAAAATATACCCTGTGAGACTTTCACTACAAAAAAAAAACAACAACTTGTAAAGGAAATTTGAAATGCACATATTTTTCTAAAAGGTGTGTCATTATTTTTAAGATATCTTGGACTTAGTCAATTTAAATTTTTTAAGGAAAATAATCTTAAGGTAACGTGGCTATACCTGTAAATAAAGCTTTTACTACTGTTATTATTGCAATTAGTATTATTAAAATAAAACACTGTCGTGGTTCTGACAATTTGTGGAAATTTACTCTGTGAATGTAAAAAACAGGACAAACAAAATTCAGGGCGTTACACACACTTTTTTAACACAGTGCATACACAATTATTAGTTGCCCAAAGTTTGTTTGTGAAATTAATATCCAAGAATAACTTTCTCCTCAAGAAAGAGGAAGTCCTGGAGATGTTTGACTGCCAATGTGAAGAATGTACCTGAGTGCTGACGGTCTACACAAGCTGTACAGATGAAATCATTGGTCAGAGAGTTGATGAAAGATGAACCAAAAACAAAAACCTCAAGAACAAAGACAAAACAAACACAAAAACGGGACCTGAACAAAGTTAGTGGACTGATAACATAACGTGGAAGAAATTTGGTGTTTGAGCTGTAAACCCAAACCGTTCATCTCAATCTGTAGTTCCCGTGGCTCATCCAAAATCACAAAAGATTATCTTCGGGACGGAGGGACATATAACAGTAACTCAACTTGAATGGTCTTTCTCAAGATGATGCGGCAGAAACGTGTGTGCTTCCTTAATTGCTTATACAATTGTATACGTGTACTTCACCTTTAATTAATCTACTGCGTTGCACAGCCGATGCCGGTAAAAATCTACGGACCATAAAAACACAATCCTCTTTAAAAGGGTGATCAATCTCTTCAATTCTGCTGGTACTTTGTACTCTGTCTCGATATACTCTCCCGGTCATTGCCCGGCTATACCATTAATGCGGGTTTCTGCATGAGGTACTAACACAGCAGAGGAATCAGACATGTATAACAAAATTTGCCAATGTTGTTTAACTGCACGAAGGGTCAGACGATGTCAACCCAAATGTCCAGTCAATGTTCACGATACAAACTGTGTCTAGAACAAAACAAAAAAACCTGCAAGGTAAACTGCTGGACTTAGTCAAATTAAAAAGGCCTCAACTATACAGTTCATGCCAAATTGCATGATCCATGGCAATATGTACAATGTAAAGCCCCAAACAATATAACGAGCTGCAGGCAATTTTGCAAGGTATTTGAATGAAGTACATGCTATCTTTAAAACTGGGTATACCATAATCCTACAATGGAGTAGCTAGATCAAGGCGCTGTACAACATCGTTATCCGGTCCCTGTTCATCAGGTGTACTTAGACTAGTCCTAAAACTTGCCCACTTAAATGGGAAGCACACAACCTCGAGATGCTTCTATCATTTAGCGGTAAGGGGTTAATCCAACCGTATAGAGAAAGGACCTTTCTCTGTGATCCAGCATAATTCCATCTCAGCCTTCACATATTCCAATTTATACATCTTGGTTTAGAGGAGCAATTTATGGTTAGGTGTCTTCTTCAGGACACAAGTGTCAAGACAGGTAAGGGATACGAACCCACACTCTGATTAATAATAATAATAATAATAATAATAATAACTAGTTTTTGTATAGCGCATTTTAAAATAACGTTTCAGTGCGCTTTACATGGGCCAATAACATTCCTGTAATCTTTCTCAGCTTCCTGGGGAGTATACAGCCCCGAGCTGCCGTGGAACTCCGGAGGCTTTTTTCAAACACAATATCAACCTCTACCCTTGCAGGTACCCATTCATACCCCTGGGTGAAAGGACGCTCAGCGACACAAGTGTCATGACTGGGATTCGAACCCACACTCTGATCAGACTTGACCACCAGAACTCGAGTCCGGTGCACTAGCCTCTCGGCAACGCTACGCCAGTACCACCACAAACTAAGCAGCGAGCTGATCTACACGTCACATGACATGCATTACAAGCCCCACACTATTATAAGACAAACTGCTCAGCACATTGCAATTTATTTCTGCATGCTAAACAATTCAACAACATGTAAGCTAAACTGCATATGTAGTACATGACAAACTGCAACCATATTACAATTCCAAGTTCTTCAAAAAAGTGTAACACTGTATTAAATGCTATATTCAAAAGCAGACTTTGTGACAAAACACAGATCAAACTGAATAAAATGACAACAAATCTTTGTAGAATTTGTTGGTGAACTCTCGGTAAAACTATGACAGAAATCTTTGACTAAAAGCTGAAGGGTTGTTCTCAGTGGAACTGCGGCACAAATCTCTTTCTTGTTTGTGGGGTAGATCTCGGTGGAACCCGTTTTTTCGTAATCAGTCTCCTTAAACCAAGTAAAAGAAACTTCTTGAAAGTAGGATTTCAGAGAGTAAGCTCCAAACAGCCCCCCTGGGTTGAAGTCTCGTAAGCAATTACAACAAACCGCAAAAGCGCAGGTAACCCATACTCAAAGCTAACAAAACCAAACTGAATTTGACAAGGGATTATCACCAAAGTACAGAGCGAGTCAGAAGCCCATGTCCCAAAAGGATTTTGATTAGGCCCAAGACCCAGAGTGTTAATCGAGGGAGAGCGAGAGGGCCACTCCCCAAGTATGCTTA
This sequence comes from Marthasterias glacialis, assembly GCA_911728455.2. Classification (NCBI taxonomy): domain Eukaryota; kingdom Metazoa; phylum Echinodermata; class Asteroidea; order Forcipulatida; family Asteriidae; genus Marthasterias; species Marthasterias glacialis. Next base: position 4,369,315 of record OU452229.1, on the reverse strand, counting down.
TCTCTTTGCTGCCTTCTTCAGCATAGAATGGCTTCGATCGGGTCACGTGGAGTGTTCGGGGTTAGAAGGGATTTACGTCGTCTAACCATCACCCCAAGAGGACCTAATGGGAGTTCAATGTCATCTCTGTGATCGTGTCCATTATCCTAACCTCCTGGGAAACAACATCACACCCCAGGATCAACCATATCCCTTCAGACGCAACCAGTGGTGCCGCCCTGGACGCCAATCAAAGCAACTTGTAGTCTGGTTCCCTGACCAAAGATTCTCTGACGACGCTTGTTAAAAAAATCTCAGGTCAGGCAACATCTAAAGCTAAACATAGATTATGACGCAACATATAAGAAATATTCATTACTTGTCACCAACGGTGGACGATGTCATTGGATAAAAAACGGAGCGCTGATGACGGGCTTTGTTTACTTAAAAAAAAACTGGGATAATCAGTTTGGGATGTGTCTGCAACATTTAAATTTTTTTTTTCACAAAAAAAATGTCCGACCATCAACGACACTGTCCGAATGTTGACGACGAGTTCGAAGCATTTCGGATATTTTGGGAAAAGGAGGAATTCCTCCTTTTTTGTCACGTGAAATTTGGACCCTAATACCGGACCCTAAAATCGACAGAGAATAGTCGGAGATTTTGGGGTCTGGGAACCAGACTAAGCAAATTGCAGTATCTACTATTCTGCAAATCTCCTTTAAGCATTTTCCAGATTTGAATAATGTCTGGTACAATGAATTAAATTTAAATTCTTCATCAGTGGCATAACCAGACAATTTTGTTTTTTTAGTTATTTATTTTTGTATTTATTTATTTTTTATTACCATATTTTTTTTAATCTTATTTTATTTATTTGTTTATTTTACTTTGTTATTTTTGTTACTATTATTATTATTATTATTTTTGTTATACTTTATTTAACTTATTTATTATTATTATTTTTTTTATTTATTTATTTATTTATTTTTTTTTTTTGGGGGGGGGAGTGGGGGCAATTTTTTTTAAGGGATGTTTAATGTATCTACCCCCCCTTACGCATTGTTCTGCAGACTTTAGAGACAGTTGCTATGTCACATGGTTTGGGGCAAGCTTTTGTATCTAGCAACCTACAGATGGTACCATTGCGCCATACACATTCATTCGGAATTTGGGTATGGGTGTTGGCCGTCTCTTTAAGTAAGTACGCAAAAGCTTGCCCTGAACCATGTGACCTGTCTAAGGAAATCAAATTTAAGTGGTCACTTGTGACTAAGCAAGTCATTGTACCAGACTTAATTCAAATCTCACTCACAAATTGCTATTTTGAACATGTACCATACGGCAACTAGGGGTTCATGCCCCCCCTTTCCCCCACCCCCGGGCGAGGTTTGCGGATGGTACCCCTTTGTGAACATTTGAGATAAGAGTAGAAACCATAAAGGCTTAGACATCAGTGGCGATCCCGAGTGGCACTTAAGGTGCATGAGACTCAGAACCTTGGTCGATTTGGCACCCTCCAAAGGAGGCATGTGCCCCCAGCTACGCCACTGACTAGCCCATGTGTGGCATAGTAAAGTATTTGTTCGAACTATAACCATTCTTTGAAGATTCCCTGCAACCCCGCCCGCCCCCCCCCCCCACTTCACACACAAAAAATAAAATAAAAATAAAAATGACGCGATAAACGTTTTCCAGGCATTCCATTTATATTTTTATAAAACACCGCACTGCACGCATCAACATGTACCAATGTCCAACAGAAAGCATAAGTAATACAGACATAGCGTGTTGATGCGATCTATGTTTGATGAATGAATTCCTCTTTGCATAGTATTTATGACCACATTAGCACTAATGGCTCGTGTGTTCAACCTTGAGACAATAGTGGATGTACCATCTGATATATTGCTGAGAGATACCCCGGAGACGTTGCAAAAACAAAAACAAAACAAAAAACAACAAAACAAACAAACAGTGTAATCAACTTAAAGACACACCTCCCCAACCGGAAGGGGGGGGGGCAGGATCAAAAGTAAAGTGCGCCATCGACGGTGGCCTCCAATTCTCACTCATGAGCGAGCTGCATGAGTGTACGGAGCTCCTTCACGTACAATAATCTTACACTTTTTTTTCCACGCATTTCCACGTTTAATCCATTGTGGATGGGTGGTGTGGGGGTGGGGGTGGGGGTGGGGTCATTGCTCACTAAACTGAAATTTCACATACTGCCATATCATTAAAAACACACATTTGTTAAATTTCTTGAATACTAGTATTGCGTATTTGTTTACCAATTATCCTTCAATAAAAAATAAATAATAAATAAATAAATAAGTCAGTAAGTAAAGTAAATAAGCAAATAAATAAATAAGTCAGTAAGTAAGTAAAGTAAATAAGCAAATAAATAAATACGTCAGTAAGTAAGTAAAGTAAATAAGTAAACAAATAAACAAACGAACCAAATAAATAAATAAATAAATAAATAAATAAATACATACATACATACATACATACATACATACATACATACATACATACATACATACATACATACATACATACATACATACATACATAAATAAATTAATTAATAAATAAATAAACAAATAAATAAATAAGCAATAATTCAGAAAAACAAATAAGAAAAAAAAATGTAATGGCTGAATCTAACAACATGAACATGCTTCAACAAACTTTGAACGACAACCTCTGTATTGTAGAGAATCGTTGTTAATTATCAACAGTAACTCAAATGACTTTGCGTTAAACGCCGGTGACATAACTACATTGTGCCCTAACGAGCAATTCATCGAGTCCTGCCATTCATATGAAATTCTTGTGGCGATATTGTACCCGCTGCTGAAAACCACAGCAGCCTGGCTAGCAAAGATGTGGGGTTTATCGAAACAGACAAAAATTACTCTTAATGGGGAACAATTAGCTCTGAATTGGCGAAGAGGTGCCAGTACTAGCCTTGCGGTGCTCGAACTGATCTTTGCCGATACAGATAAGAGAGCGGATGGCAACCAGGACAGACATTTGTAGGTCAATACGACCTCACCCGATCAGAAACTGAGCTTGTGTGAATCACACAATTTCTTTCCCGTTTACAATCCCGTTTTACAATCCCGTTTTACAATCCTCACAAGGTTGATTTCACTTGATATGTCTTAACTTTATGTTTAGGTATTTAGCAACAAGGCCAGCAATTACACTCTCTCCCCCCCCCCCCTCCTCAATGTAAATCAATCTTACTATTTTCAGGTATGGAGTTGTTTTTATTTAGTATGAAATTAAACAAAATCAAGGAATACATGCTAAGAGGGTGGCATGAGTGATTGGAAAGGGTTAGTTCACAGGAAGCTCCAACTTATGGAATTAAACTTTTCCTGAGCTCCAGCAATTATGAGGGGGAAGTTAATGAAAATTATTTGAACTGTGTTGGTGTCGTAATGATTACAAATCGTCAACTAATATCCCTTAAAGTGACATAAATCAAAATTGTTATTTTTTTTTTTTTTTTTTTGTTCTTTTTTTTTTTTTTTTTGGGGGGGGGTGTTTCTTCAAGCAGGTGTACCTTTTGATGAAATGATTTATTTCTACCATACTACCACCATCTTTGTCATGTATCCAGTGTGCAGTGGTAATTTAATGAATACCAAATCTCATCATGCCAAAAAAGAACCCAGACTATTTAGCTTCTCCAGCCTCAGTTCAAGTGTGTTGAGTTGAAACGGAAAAAAAGTCACGATGGCTGCCAACTAAATTCAGGCTCTAACATAAATCATGACGTAAGACAAATTAACAAGAGAATGTTTTCAAGTTGGTTGATTATTATGTTTTCAATAAAGCTCGTCTGAACTAAAGCCCCAGGTCAACATTGGTAAACTGACTGTAAATGCTTCCATTCTTTGCAGAAATCAAGATATTTGCAATAAAACCAACCTGTGAAAATGTCAGCTCATTCCGTTGTTTCATTTGCGGGAAAACGGTCAAAATGCTTTCAGCATTTCTGTATACGCATTCCTAGCTTTCGTCTCACTGAGACGGTAACTAATTTTTGATCTCATTTCATTTATTATTTCAAAAACGATATCACTTTAGGCGTGAATATTTCACCGAAAGTTTCCAACCATCATTATCTCTATACAATTTGAGGTAGATGTAAATCTGCGAACATTTATGTTTTTCTTCTGACCAATGTTGAGGTGTGGCTTTAAACGCAATATCAATGGTCATCTTCTTACTTCGGGATGTCCTCATATCTTAACCTCTTTTCTTGCCTTATGAATCCCCCGAGTGGATTGTTTTAGGGCCTTGTAACTGGCAACTCCCAATTAAAAAAAAGTTGGGAATCCATTTCACATTGTATAGGCCAACACAATGAATACATTTTGACAAATTCCCGAACTGAAGAGGAATACAGCACACACAAACAAACTTCTCAATGGCTACCTTTCAATCAAGAATTCAGAAGATACGAAGAAAAAAAAATGAAACAATTAATAAATCAAGCCAAACTGAACAGACAACTTACGATAGAGAATATTTCAAACAATTTCAATAAATCTAATCCCACTCAAGTTGACTTTGGGATAGAGCTCTTTAATCAATTTTTGGCGTCGAAAATATATTTCAAATATCACTACAAAACTGCCCATGCTTCTCTCAAACAGTTTACATATTAAAAATATGATATACACTTGCAATAAATTCTGATGAATCCCAAAATGAGCTAACAAAAAGTACACAGACCCGCATACCTCGCTCAGTTCATTCAGCTTAATAAAAATTTAGTTAAAAAAAAATCCCCTGATGAAAATAGACGGGTTCAAGTGTATTTTGCTAATCTAGCGGCCTTGAGTTTCCCCGACAATGTGTCGTCATCATATAATTGTCGGTAATTTGTGATGTTTCATCGAGACCATCTTGTCAGTCATGTCAGTCACGGCACAGGGATGGACTGTCAGGAGAGGGGGAACGTGGAAAGGAATTGAGACATCTTTCATCAGGTTATTAAGAGTTCTGCCGGCAGTTAATTTACCTTGGCAATCGCAAACAAAATTAAGTAAACCTTTTTTTTTTTATCCTGAGAAAATAAGTAACATGTGAAATATAAAGAAAAAAGTATAAGGTTGGCCTTCCCATTCCTCTCCATCTCCCCATGATAAAAAGAAATTGTATTTTTTAAAATAACTAACAAACTGTTGAAGTTGTTTTCACACATTTTCCTGGTTGGGGAAATGTCTTACTCTTTTGCCTCCATTAAACATGGTTCAATAGTTTAACGACCACCAACCATGAGGTCAGAGGCAGGATATTGACTTTCCTTCTGCTTTTGTTGACTTTTTTTTAAAGGATAGTCAGTCTTTGTATCTCAAAAAGATGCTAAAGTGGACAATAGTGCCTAACAATTCTGTTAAGCAAACTTATGCAGGGTATCAATTGGACACAGTATACATATGACATCGTATTTTGGCTGGTAACCTTTTTGTGCTTAACACCGATTTTACGCTGTCACACGGCAAGAGAACAAGTCCTGTGTTCGCTCTGTCCATTTGGAGTTTGTCACAGTTTTAATAACAGTGCTACTGTGATAAAGTATGTTGTGTTTCATGCAAATTAAAGGACTGGCATAAACCAATCAACTCGTCCGAGAGCCCACGATGTGCTTTCACTGTAAGGCAATGTTTTCAGTAATAAGGAGGCCCCCAATTTCTGCTGAGCGAACTCAGCAGTAAACCAGTCAATGGATATACCTGTGATGTGGTAATTTTGGCTGGTAACCTTAATTCGGTAAGCGCATTTTGTTGTGCGCCTTGCTACTTTTTTGTGCTTAAAGCTCCAGCTCAACATTGGTAAACTGACTGTAAATGCTTCCATTCTTTGCACAAATCAAGATGTTTGTAATAAAACCAACCGGTGAAAACGTCAGCTCATTTCGTTGTTTCATTTGCGAGAAAACAGTCAAAATGCATTCAGCATTTTTGTTCGCATTCCTATACAGGCAGAGTTTTCGTCTCACTGAGATGAAAACTAATTTTGGATCTTATTTCATTTATAATTTAAAAACGATAACTATCAGGCAGAAGTATTTCAAGGAAAGTTTCCTACCATCACTATCTTTAAACCATGTAAGGTATATGTAAATCTGTGAACATTCATGTTTTTCTTCTTATACCGATGTCGAGCTGATGGGACTTTAAGCAGCTCTTGGTCCAGGGTCTTGGATCACGATTGCTACTGGCTGATGGATCATTAATGTTGGGTTCAGGGAACATGGAAGAGGCCCATTAATGTGTAGTCAGAAGAGGAAAGGGGGGTGCCACCACAATGTCTGCTCCTTCAGTGATCATAATTCAGATAATATGATGATGGGATTTCCTGAGTCAATGTCTGCTAATTGCCGTCAGATCGTGACGTCCCCTTCCATGTCACATCTGACTTCCCACACGCTGCTCACACCTTGACATTACTGTAACAAGAACACGACTACAAAAGTCAGCTTCAGGATGGCACCAGTGGCACCCCCCACATTCAAGATGCAGGACTTACAGCGTGAACCTTTGTGAGCATCTTAAAATCTCAGTATTCTTTATTTTACATAATGCGGTCCCCAATTATTTTTTCAAGGGGGATGACATTTCTGAATCCATTTCCGTAGTGCAACGGCCACTGAGTTGACAGAGACTAAAATGCTTACACAAGAAGCAACATTAAACGCATCCTTATCGCTCCAATCTCAAATCCAGGAATTCTCCAGTGGCCAGTCACCCTAACCCCTCACTCCTTATCTGCAGAGTGCTGTCCGCACTTCAGTTTGACGAGTCATGGTCCGACTGTGAGTGAGAAAGTGGGGAGGACTGACTTGATCCAATAACTCTAATTACAGACAATTATACGACTCCACCGTGTCGGGAGAGGCCCAAGGCCGCTTGATTATGAAGCCCTCTTGATCTTTGCTAGATCTGACCAAATGTACGTAACGGGGGGGGGGGGGGGGTAGAGATTTAGCGCTTTCCACTTCAACCCCTTTCCGCATTGGTGTTGGATTTCACACGCCTTCCTCCCATGACGAAGGGTTTATTATCCTAGGACTTGCTGGACGTTGACAGACACCGCTTGCGTTTGGAGAGTGGCTTGCTGAGTTTGGCTGTGGCAAGACCTAAGTATCATTCAGTGCTCCGCTGCACTGTGTTGCAACTTGAAATAAAAATCATAAGTGAGAAATCAGTGAAAATTGATTCCTCTGTAAGGTGCTTTTAAAGGTTGTGCTCAGCATTGGTAAGATCGAAGCTACAAATGTTCACAAATGTGCACATAACTTACATGGTATCATAATAAAGATGCTCATGCTGTAGAATCAACTTGAAATAGTCTTGCTTGAAATGCTTGTAGTTTTTGAGACAAACAAAAAAATAGTAAAACAATTGGTTTTGATCTTGCAAGTCCGAAACCCGACGTTTGAAAACAGTGATTTTGTTTTTGTTAATTCGCTATTTGATTGTGAGTCTGGTGAATAATGTACAGGTCTTTAACAATTACCAATGTTGGTATGATTGTGTTTGGGCCAGCAATTGTAACAGGAAATATTAGAAGAAAAGTGCACATTATGTGAGTTGGGAAATTTGAAGAAAAAAAACCAGACAGTCATTTAAGTATGAAGGGGATTTACAATGCAGTGATGATACAAAAAAGAAGTCTGTAAATCCCCCCCCCCCCCACCGCTACTTAGAACACTAACAGCTATGTTGACACGAGGGCCCAATTTCACAGAGCAGCTTCAGTGTATTTAACCAAAATGACCTTCTTCATCCCTGATACATTGTTTGTGAGGTCCATTTCTAATTGCATGATTCAAATTGTAACTGTGGGCACGCTCAGTGGTCCAGCAGTTCAGAGATATCTGCTCTGGGATGCAGGGGGTTGTGGGTTCGAATCTCACCCGAGTAGCCTGTTGATTTGTTGTCGTCAGTTTCAGAGAGCACAGAGTAAACAGTGCTTATCGCACATCGATGTTGGCTACAACCAAAATAAATATCCGTTGTACATGTAGTTCTGATTATCCATGACTATGTCATAAACTTGATTGAACAAAATTTCAGCTTGAGAGGTCGTCATCCTTAGTTTTTTTATTTTGAAAGCAAAGTTTGACCACTTCTTGGGATATGATATGTTTTATGACAAGGACTCGAGGATTGCACACAAGACTGTTCAATTTCCCCTCTTACGATAAAGACAGGGCCACGGTCTCAACAAAAAGGGAAAACAGTGCTTCGTGACCATTATTTTGTTCTCACATATTATAGTCGACTGAATTAGGATTTCGAAGTCGGCCAGTAAACATCCACCTGTTTCTAACCGAACAGGGCATGAAGATAGCACCATTCATGGTCTAGGGGAAGAACAATGATGGCACACGTCCATCCTGAACATCTGGTTTTCAGGATTTGTTGTGTTTTCTGTATGTTTGTTTAATTTATTTCTTTATTTTAAGGGGTAAATTTGAAAGCATCTCTACCTACGCACCTGAGGGGAAAACAATAGAGCTTTCCAAACAGCTGTCATTTTAGGTTTTAATGTTTTGTTCCTGTCCGTTTGCATGAAATTTTCTTCTTCTTTTTTCCCCCTTCTGTATTCGTTGTTGGAGTGGGGGGATTTTTTTAAAGCAGCTCTGTATCCTCGGCCCTTGAGTAAATGTCACCTTAAGTGAATCAAGACTGTTTACAAGTTTGTTGATGATGGCAAGATAATCACTAATTGGACATGTCGGAAAGGAAAGGGGAGTATGGCCATCGGACAAAAACACTTCCTATTTCAATCCTTTTTATTTCATAATGCTGTCTCCATCTATTCAAAATGATTTACACATACATGTGAATCTTTAACTAAAAAGAGTTAAATAACACGCGGCAAAACGGAAAGAGACCATCAGCTTGTAGTTATGGTAGTTTAACACTACACAAATAGCTGGACAAGTGAGCAGATTATTCTGGTTATTTTTTTTCTTAAATTAAGTAAACTTAAAAGTTCTTTTCTTTAAATCGAATGGGTAAAAAACCCAATTGTTATGTAAATATGAGCTAATACAAACAAATTAAAAAATTAACGACTACAAAACTTACCACTCTAATTTTTCAATATTAAAATACATTATTTTGATTGTTTTTCATTAAAGAATTAATATAACGAAACTTTCTTGTGTTTTATAATAATGTATGAGGACGAGGTTACAAACAAATAATAATAATTTGCGTGTAGGCCTGTACGTTTGTTGACACAGTCATCAAGGTCTCTTCTTTGTTCTTCCATTGTTTAGTCTTAGTCTATTTAATGACATCCCCATTGTATTGGAACACAAAATCAAATACAGGATGACCTCAATTAAAAAAATCTCTCAGTGTCAACAGCTTGATCAGACCAGTTAATGGTTGGTCAATCTGCATGAAATCAATAAACTAATTTTCATTCAAAAAAAATTTTTATAAATAAAAACAGATGTTGTATTATTATAATGTGAAGAAACAAACTGTTCATTTATACTTAAATAATTACAGAAAAAGGTATTTATACTTCTTTCTACATTCACATAGATTTTCAGTTTAACATCTCCAAGTAAACAATTGATATATTCCAATAACACTTTTAACTCTATTCACCAGTAACAAATGTTCCTGTCTGTTTAGTTAAATATACATTATTTACAAAATGTACAGCTAAGACTATATCCTACTGTAGTCTTAGTGTTAATTTACATATGGGGTAATCAATTAAACATGGTCTTTGAATAGTATTCAAAAGGGAAGGTACAAGATCCGTACAGTTGGAATTGGACAGGTTCTGAAACTGGTTACTATGCCACCAGAACTTGAATTTGATGAGCTAGGCCGCTCGACTATGACAGGCCAAGTGAGTGGCTTAAGCAGGAACCCCCCCCCTTTTTTTTGCTATCCAGAAAAAGGGCACATCCAAAATACCACGTCGTGTTCACTACTTTAATCTGGTTCCCTGCTCAATTTTTCCTCATCAGAAATTCATTAAATAATGTTTTTATGCTTACACAGAACTGTCGATATTGTACCCAGGGCCTTTCCCTGTTTAGTTTGCACAAATATTTCTGCAAACATCAAGTACATTTTGCTGTGCGTGATACCAAAAAAAGGCGACCAAATAGGTACATCTGCATTTGTATAAAATGCAAGACTTTCCATGTACTTGTAGAGAGAGAGAGAGAGAGAGAGAGAGAGAGAGAGAGAGAGAGAGAGAGAGAGAGAGAGAGAGAGAGAGAGAGAGATGATAATAATAATAGCTGTAAACATTTTGTAACTGACAACCTGTGATTCAGTGGGCTCATTTTATTCTGTAGACCCTTGTGATCTGAGTTGAGTTATTGGTCGGTAGTTTGTGCCCGGATTTGGAAGGATTTGTTTTTCCTGTTTATTTGGGATGAAAATATTCCTTACAGAAAAACAAAAATCCCCATCCATTGACCCTCTTTGCTTAAAGTTTTGGGTGGGAACTAAAAAATGTACAAAATAATGTTATATATATATATTCTTAACACTAAAGAAAAGAAGCCCAGAAGAAGAGCCAGTTGGGTCGAAAATTCGGCCATTTTAACTTGTTGTTTTTGGTAAGCACTGGTTCAACTTTTGATTTGATTCTACTCCATTTCTCAGTGCTACGCAGAGTTTTATTTCATACCTTCCTGACACTTATTCTTAACACTGTCAGCAGTAGTGATTAATCAACTTCCAAGGGAAAGTTTGGTGGTGTTCATTGCTCAAGGACTTGAGAAATTGACTGAAACTAAACAAACTATCGTTTCTTAAAAGCAACATTAAGAACAACAACACATGAGATGTTGTTATTGATCCAATGGACAAAACATTAAATTGTATTCTTATATACAAGTGAACAGGAGGATGGTACGAACATCCTTTATTGAAATAATATTCTTAACCTTTATTGCTGATCCCATGTGGATGTCAGTTCGTTCTTCAAGCAAGGACACACTGGTAAGGAATCCTAACGTCTAGTTTCGGCAGTTGTCTTAAAAAGTAGTCATCTCTGCTGGATGACCTTTAAAATGTTGAAGATTTGAGATGACCCCCCTTAATGTGTGCATTTGCAGAAATTGCTATCAATGCAGTGTGGGTGCATGTCTAATGATAGCGTGCTAATTATCAGAGATAACTACCATCAAGGTAAGAACCCATATGGCTTGGCCGAAGCACCATACCAGACTAACTCTTATAGAAGTTTAAAAAAAAAAGTCACATTTTAGAACCATCCAAGGAATAAGTAAAGCAATCGCAAAACAACCCACTGCAACTTTACTGTTAAAAAAAAAGAAAAGAATTACAAACATTGTTACAATTTAAAAAAAAAACGGATTGCACAGGTTCAAATTCTATCTGGAAAATATCACAGGTGACTGTTTCGCACCACACACCAATGTTAAGCTACGATTGTAGAAATAATATACAAACTGTCTGACAAGACATATGAGACATGCAACTTTGGTTCTGCACGACCAAACAAAAGAGAGGAAAACTTTGTACAGTTGTTTTAAATTGGAAAGAAAAACCATGTGGACATCTGCTGATCAGCTGAGTATAGTTGCATGGATGTAAATCTTGCATCATCATATCTCCATGACAAAGCTTTAACCATTTTGTTTTGATGTCTTCAAGGCGATACCTAAAGGCACAGCTGAAAACAACCTGAGTGCTTTTCCCCAACATAGAGTACGGCACAGCTACATGATCTATTCAGCACAGGAGTAGTGTATCTTCAACTATTTTATCAACTTAGTTGCTCTATCCTTTTTGTTCAAATTGGTCATATTTCGGAGGAGCAAGAAGTCACACTAACAGAGACGCCTAACACTATGTCACAAGAACTTTTCCTTTTACAGAATTAATTATCGACTCTCTCAGGCTGACTGATCCTTCATAAAAATAAAAAAATAAAATAAAAACTGCACAAAGCTCAGGTCAATGTGGATAAATCAATATGCCTGTCTGTGTATTGAGCCAAAGCGAATGCCATTTTCTCATCATCCCATACGACGGGTGAGTCTTAGTTCAATGGTTTATTTGATTTTTGTCACTTCGGTCAGTTTCATCAACTATTGTCAACTCACTCAGGCGATGGCTATAACTGAAGCTTTCTAATAAACCATACTAGAAATACAATCATACAGCTAGCCGCAGAGTGACAGATCATCTGTCAACGGTTCCCCGTGTCAATGGTTTCCAACGGTGTCAACGGTCAGTCGTAATCCCAAGACACGAAAACTACAATACAGCACCAGTGATGGAACCTGATCAAATCAACTAGTTCAAATACGTCTATCGCACTGGTCAAAGTTGTCCTTGTTTGGAGCAAAGCAAGCCAACATTGGATCACTCTGGTCTTACTTTACACTCCTTCATCTCGCTTCTCAAAGAATGTTGGCCCTTATCCCACATCTGAAGATATCCTCAACGATAACAGAGGATCACCTCTGTCGCAAATACAATGTTTCCTCATTTGAATGAGAAAAAGAATCATCCTCCGTATTCAAATTTTGCCGTTTCGATCAAATGATGTCGAATGTAGATGATGAGGAGAAAGAAAAAAACAGGAAGGATCCTACCTTCCATCCCTCGGGGAATCTCCTTGCCTCTTAGCTGGAGTTCAACGTGAACAGCTCTATCCTATCAGGGTCCCAGTACAGGTTGGAGGAATGATACACCAACGACCAAACATACGGGATGAAGAACTCTTCGGGCTGGTCCTCCTCAACGTATTTGAACTTCAAGTCCGGAAATTTCTGGAGGGAATCATCAGAACCAGAAGCAGTGTATGAAGACTTATTCGGGGATTTTGTCGATATTGAACATTATTCTACGGCCGTGTCCGAGTTGGCAGTTGCGGCTAGGGGCTGCGGCTGTTGCTAAGGGTGTTGCCATGAACATTCTATGCTTCAAGGCTTGTTCATGTGGCAATCAAGCCGCAGCCACCAATTCAGACATGGCCATAGCCCTTTTAAAAAGCTGAAACTTAAACAAAAGCCACAAAGAAAATGACCTTTAGAAACAATCCCATAGACATTCTGATATTCCAAAGAGGAAACTGGGTCAAACCTGGGGAGGATGGGTTCTAGAAAGGGGCAACATACTTATAAGTTGCAAAGCGTCCAAAGACTTTACTCAATTTGAAACTAAAAACCAAGGCTGCAGTACTTACTCTGAGTCTATCTCGAGGCCATTGCAAAATACCCTGTTTGATGACTTCTAACACTTGGTGTGCTGTTAAATTGTGGTGTTCCTTCTGCTCCAGTCTTTTTGAGAAATACGAAAGAACCTAAAAATATAAAACAAAAGAACAGTTTTGCAATTATCAGAAGCTTTTCTTCCCTACATTGTGTATTTTGGTAAAACCAAGGCAAAAACTTAATCTGCAGGCCCAGAATTACACAGAGGCCTCGGAGACCACAGCCTCTGTTACCCCGAGCCCTAGCCTTGGTTAGCGTGCCTCTTGCTTTGCTAATACTGTAAGTAGTGGTTATAAAATAGAAATTCTGCTAATGGCGGCTCCGTAAGCATAGAAAATATCTGCTTACAGGCTTCATGAAATTGGTCCCTGATCTATCCTTTTTAGTTTAATCATTTTTACCATGGACTGCCTTAATATCAAATCAAAACAAATCATTCAAGTCTTACGGTGTCAATATTCTGGATGATGTCGTAGAATTTGGAATGCGTCTTGAAGCCCGTGAACCTTTCACATTTGTAGAGCAGCGTGTAGATGAGGTCAGGGTTGTGGGGCAGCATGTTGGTGAGACAGGAGTTGATGATCTCCAACACCATCCTGATACTGTCCTCCAAGACGGCCAAGTCTGACATCTTTGGGGGAGGAGGGAGATGAAGGAAGGGTAGAAGGAGTCAACATATCTGAGGGTTTATTCAACAGTGAAGTCACAGGCTCATGGCCCTGAGTACTTGAGTTATCAGGTTTAAGATGTGAATGGTGTAGAAGGTAAGAGAAATATTTAGTTTTTGGCTGACAACCAAGTGAAAGTAGTCTCTTTATGGGAAATAGTGGTTCTGAAATAAGAAAGGGTGAGTTACATAAAGGTCTCCCATATTTTATCTTCTTTTTAGAACCACTACAGGCCTTTAAATATAATAATTTTTTTTTCACTAAAAAAAAATTGTTTCTATAATTATTATTGAGAAACTGTTGCAAACTGCTAAAAAACCAAAAGGAACTGTGGTATAAATGTAAAAAATTGTTAATGGCATCACGTTATTATTATTATATCTTTCTGGTAATGAAACCAAGGGATCCTCAAAAGTGCCAGGTGCTCCTGGTTTGATCGGCTGTAGATTGCGCCACAGCACCTTGTAAACCGTTACATGGTGCTATGCAAAGGAACAGGTCTCATACTTCAAAAACGTAACTCCACATACTTTGCATACTGAGCACTTTGAGATGCCCATCAGGTGTGATAAAGTGCTATAAAAGAACTGCGTATTATTATTATTATTATTATTATTATTATTATTATTATTCAATTCTTAGAAAACATTGAACATGAAAACCCTCAAAAAACACATTTACACCAACGATTAAACAACTTTCCCAACAAACAGCAGGCCTTGAACTTCGCTCTTGAAGAGGCACGGCAATATTCCTCTGGTAAGGGGCACTTCTATGAGGAAAATGTAAATTTGTATTGTAACATTGCAAAGGGCATCACAGCACAAGCACAGGGCACCACGGCAATTGCTGTGGGTGCCGTGGGTCAATTCGAGGCCTGAAACAGCATTTAAAGAGACTTTTGAACTAAACAGCGACCAACCCCTCAGTCCAAACTGGGTCAATGAGTCAGTGTCGGGGTGTTTCATGAATGCGACAGGGTCAAGTTTGTGAAACCATCGGTGATAACCTGTAAATGCCTTCTGAGAGTCCCACACATCTGGACCTGTCCTGTTGTGCTCGCAGAATATCTTAAACAAGTAGTTCTGTTTTTGCACTGTGACAGTGTCAGTGAGAAGCATGGAACCCTGGGCTGAGGTGTTGAAGTGATAATATATTTATGAAGAGAAGGGGCAAAGGATGTCAGGGAAGGGGGTAATCTGGACGGCTTCCCTTTCCTCATCATCAGAGGACACAGACAGGCTTTGTTTGTTTTTTGAGCGATTCTACGGTTTTGTTTGGCGAGATTACGCTGCACACACACTTGTTCATTCATAGAAATGGATCAAGTGAGGTGTAACTGGTACACATCTGCGCATAATAACAAAAAAATAAATAAATAAAAATAGCATCAGGCGACACCATTCAAAAAAGCTTTGCAAGGAAACGCTGATTTCTTACATATTTCACAAGCCACAGAGTGTAATACTCAGGTTGGGGGTGATGATCAGTTTGGTCCGAGAGGGGTTAAGCATTTAATGGAACAAGGATGGAAACGTGTCATAGTTTTGGGGCAGCTGTGAAAGCAGTGAGAGGCGTTAGCACAGCTAGGTGAGTAGCCTAGACCTCTGAATGTATCACTGTAGATGCTGTGTTCTGCAGAGCGTTTCAATTTCATTATTTGCTTTTAATGAGTGCCACGTAAATTAAACATCACTTGGCACCTTCAAGCAAAACTTTCTTTGCACCATTGCTTAATATTCAGAAGTTATTTAGAATATGAGTGAATAATAATCAAAAAGAGTACACAATTTCACAAGAAAATGTACCACTGATAATTCCAGGGCTTATATTCGGAAGGATAAATAACATCTTCATCGTTGGGTGGTGGGCTGTGGATCACCCTTGGTTTAAAAGATCCCCCCCCCCCCTTTTGGGTGTTACTTAAACAATTTATATTTTGACATGATCTGCATTTGAAACAAGGCTGAAGTGACATTTTGTTAGATTTTTTATGATTGCTTTATAACAAAAATGCAAAATGGCAACCAGAAAGCCAAATTGCAGATGCACACATTCACTACTTGCAGCCGGGAATCTTCTTTTTTTTCTCCCTGTCCAGCTTGACAGGATTATTTTCTTGGAATTGCTGGCACAAAGAAACCTTGACTGAAGACCGGGTTATCTCTTTGTGTGGGGGAAACGAAGCGTTAATTGGCGTCTGATTGATCTGTGCCACGCTCGGTAGTGGAATGCCCAGGCGACCTTTGTTCCGGTAATCCGATTTTACACAATCACATGTTTTTGAATGCACTCGGACAATATTTATAAATGAGTTTTTTTTAATCGATTAATTGATTGTTTTTTAGTATATTATTGTTTTGTAAATTTTACTTATACGGTCACCTTGTTGCCAGTTAGTTTAGAGTATTTACATGGGTAGAGTTAGAGGTGTCTGTCCCCTGAAAAGGTCAAACATTA
This sequence comes from Marthasterias glacialis, assembly GCA_911728455.2. NCBI lineage: Eukaryota > Metazoa > Echinodermata > Asteroidea > Forcipulatida > Asteriidae > Marthasterias > Marthasterias glacialis. Next base: position 4,352,938 of record OU452229.1, on the reverse strand, counting down.
CCGATGCCAGCAGGGTTAGGCTTATGTGAGGTAAAAAATAACTTTTCGTTCTCTGTTGGCGGGACAGACGTATCCCCATACTGCAGTTTGGGCATTGGCCTGGTGACCAGACCAGTTTTTGTCTCTTTTCTTTGCCTTTTTTCTTCCAGTCTAAATTTGTCTTTTAAAATTGTGTCATGCGCTTTTGATCATCTTATATGTAAAAGGCACAATCTAAATTTTTTAATTATTATTATTATTTTTGTGCATACACGTCATCCGGCTTCTACTGGTTTAAGTAGAAAATTGTTAAGAATTTCATGAATAAAAAATGCTGTAAAAGTGAACATTTTGAAAGAGTGGATAATTCATACTTCTGATGGGGTTGTTGAATCCCTTTTTGTTTCAGTTCATAACTTCTGACAGGTGATGACGTTGACAACAACTTAGGCATTTGAGAACAACTTCGGCATTTTTGTAAACAGACAAGACGCCAGCACTTACCAGGATTTCACACTCAGGATCTTCCTCAATAGAAGGGACTTGTGTGGAGCGCTCCCTCAGCTGAGCGACAATCCGGTCATGTTTCTTGGTCAGTGACTCAAACATGCTGTAACAACGACAAACATCAATGTGGGCTTACTCATGTTTTAACACTGACTGGTACTCCCTGATTCTTCTGGCCGGGAGTGGTTCATAGTCATCAAATGTTGAAAGGGAAGTCCACAAATGAGCAACTCTTAAGTAATTTTGACCGTGTGAGGGCGTATTTGAACCAAACTTTCCAGATGCGAAACAAGTACAACCAATTGTTAATTGTTGCTATTACTGTTATCATTTATTTGGCCATTGATACAGGAAAATAACCTACAGGCAGTCAAAATATGGTAACACTGTAATTGTGATGTAAGGAAATTCGCCAATGAAAGCGCCCTTATGAAGTCAAAAGTACCGCCAATTGTCAGGGGCATTTCTATGAGGAAAATGTTAATTTGTATTGGAAATTTGCAAAGGGCATCGTGGCAATGGCACAGGGCACCGATGGCAATTGCCATCGATGCCGTCGGTAATTTCGAGGCCTGCCGTAAATTGAGGTTCAGTTACACCACGGTAAACCATTGTAAGCCACTTTGCATGTCATTTACTGTTTGTCCCTTCCCCCGGTGAGATTCTTTTGGCGAAATTGCAGGAATCTTTTTTTTTTTCTAGGGTACTGCTGGCACAAAGAAACCCAGACTTGAAAATGCCAAGAGAACAAAGATTCACTGAATTGGACCGTCTGTTTTGTTTCTCGACCGAGAAACTGTAAAATTCATGCACCGTGAATTGCAAAATATCGGCCGTTACCTACGGCATCGTAGTGGTACTAAGCACGGAACCATGGCTCGATTGCCGGCTCATTCTGACTTAGTCCCATTGAGCAGAAATACAATGAAAGAACAATGATGGAAGCCTCTCGATGCCTCGTTCGAACGAAGGTCTGTAATCAGGGATTACACAAAAACTGACTCTCAACAGCCACAAAATGCCAATATATAAGACCTTTCTTTGTCCTTGGGTGGGTGAAAGAAAGTGTTAGAAAGTGTTTGTTTTTATTCAAAGAGTTATGGTTTATTTCTATGGATAGAGTTGTGGGACAGTTACCTGACTATTCTCTGGGTGACATACGGATGCAGTGAGTGGAATTGGGAAGACATGTTGGCAAGAGCTGCTAAGCAGTTGGTGTGGAGATATTTGTCCTGCGAAGGAAAATAAAAAGAAGGTATTTAATGATGATGTTTTCTTAGTATTTATTTATTTTATTTTATTTACTTTGGTTAATAAAACATAACATGGTTTGTACATGTAGCATAGTCAGAGCTGCAGAAAGTACTGCAGCAAAAAGATTTTTTAAAATCCCATTTTGGAATGCCGCAAAAAATATATATATGTATATATATGAAGTAAAACAAAAATATATCAAGTAAAAGTGTGTAAGTTGCTTATGATATGTGGCTGAAACTTCATTTCCAAATGGGTGTTTTTCTAAACAATTTCAAATTGAAAATAAAAATTGAAGGAAAACAAAATTCTGATGACATTGACTACACTTTGTATAGGCCTAATCAATGTTTTTGAAGTACCTTACATCTCTGAGAAAAGTTCTTAATATTAATCAAGACTGGCAGTATTTAGCCCCCAAAATGAGGGTCTTTCTGCAAAATGCAAGACACTGATATTTTGCTTGCAAACAGATGCAACATGTGATGCAAACTAATGTAGTCATACACTGTATTTTTGTACATGGAAAGTGTTCAAGTTTGTGAATTTTTCTAAAATGCACACAGCAAACTCACACACACACACACACACACACACACAAAAATGCCTTCAGGTGTATCAGGACTTTATCCTAGAGACCATGTGACCTGTGACATCACATGTTTACAAAAGAGCCACAGAACCTGGACTTCCTGCAGGCACAAATTGTACACAGCCCCATGGAGGAAAATGTAAAAAATAACATTTGTGGAGATTACATCATCAGATTTTTGTCAATTTTTTTTTATATGAAAAAATGGGTCACATCTTAAAACTTATTCAGATCTTATTTTTTTTTCTTCAATTTTTGTATTTGCTAATAATGATAGAAAAAGAAGAAGACCGGTTAGTATCTTGCCTTCCAGGAAATACTGTGGAATGCACAAAGTCATGTTCTTTTTGTAAACAAGGTGACATGGTCTACACCTGAAATTTGAAAATGTATACTCAACCTTAAACACAATTTAACTTTGAGAGGAAACATACTTTTAGCTGTTTTCTAAATGTCTCCACAATCTAAATTACGTGTTTGGCAAATCTTAAGTAGGTTAAATTGACCAACGTGACCAACGTACAGACTATCAGAAAAATAATTTTAAAATAAGGTCAACTTTTTTTTCCAAAGAATAACAGAAAAAAACAAACATGGAAACTTCGTCTTTGCGTGCAAGCCCAACAACAAGTGACTTGTAGAATATGTAAGGCCTACTAGTATTCCTCGTATCAATGCAGGCTGGGCTTAATTAGCTGGTAAAACTCAATTCCCTGGGCTTGCCATGCGGTAAGCCCCCTGATTTCCTCTAATTCCCTCGCTAGATGCCTGTGTGAGCAAGCGAGAAAGCTGACGCAACCAGCAGTGGGGGGCCAGCGTTTATTGAAACTAAGTGATGACTCTCTCTAGCGGTTTGAGCCTGTCAGGCCAGTGCCTTGTCAGGGTTTTCCCTAATGCGTACACAATGCCTCTTAAAAAGTTTTTACAAAATGGGGAAGAGGTAAAATTGCATCATATTTAATTGTTTTGTTTTTTTTTTATTTGTGTGTGAAAAATGTTTAATTGTTGGTTGTAGGGTGTAATAGTTGAAAACCTAAGGACAAGATAAGAATGAGTATATTATTATAAAAACATGATACTATGTATTTATTAAACTTTTGATTTATTTTGGTTATGATCTAAAAGAAGAACAAAAAAAATAACCCGCTGCAAAGAGACTAATCCAAGCAGCTTGTTCCAGGGTGTTTAAACCACCACATCTATGGCCAACACACGCGCGCGTGGACACACACACACCGTAGGGGGCTTATGGCGTGTCGTGGACTAGCAGTCAAGTGCACTGGACTCATGCACTAGTGTTTCTGATCAGCAGAGTGTGGGTTCGAGTCCCGCTCTTGACACTTGTGTCCTTAAGCAAGACACTTAACCATTATTGCTTCTTCCTGTGAATGGTACGTAAAGACGTTGGTCCCGTGTGTTGTGTAATGCATGTAAAAAAACTCAGCTACACTTATCGCTAAGACATGTAAGAGAAGGAGTTTGCCCCGGTGTTTCTGGCTGTGGCTGCTGAATGCACCCAGCACCTTGTAAACACCTTATAAGGTGCTACACATAAATGGGTCTCATAATTTAAAAACTTCATAAAAGCTGTATTAAAAAATGAATAATAAGCACTATGAGACACCCACAAATATAAAGTGCTAATAAAAATTTGTTAATATTATCTTTATTAACCAGTTGATGCCGGGATTCTTTCTTTTGGTCCCGTCCCCCTGACGGGATTCTTTTGGCGGAATTGCCGGAATCTGTTTTCTTTGAGGGTACCGCTGGCACAAAGAAACCCTGACTTGACAATGCCAAGAGAACAAAGATTCCCTGTATTAGATCGTCTGTTTTGTTTCTCGACCGTGAAAATTTCAAATTCAGGAAAGTGAATTGCAAAACATCGGCCGTTACCTACGGCATAGGAGTGGTACTAAACACGGAACCATGGCTCGATTGCCGACTCACTCTTGACCTGCCTCCATTGAGTCGAAACACAATGAATGAACAATGGTGAAAGCCTCTCGATGCCTCGTAATCCTCATCGTGGAACAAAAGGACAAAGGTCTGTAATCCGGGATTACACAAAAATCAGCTCTGAATAGCCACAAAATGCAAGTATTTATAAGACCTTTTTTGTCTTTGTGTGGGTGAATCGAAGCGTTAGACGGCGTGTGTGTGGTCTGTGCACGCTCCGCAGTGGAATGACCAGGATACCTTTGCTCCGGTGGTCCGAAATTACATAATGGCGTCTTTACTTGGCTTTCATTTCCATGTAGGGAAAACATTTGCGTGTTAACAGGTCATCCGGCGCTAACTGGTTAACCAAGCCCTACATTAATGGCGGGGGTGGGGGGGGGGGGATACATGTAGGTGCCTTAAACAGGAATTAAACCTGCGATTAATGATTTACAGGAATTAAACTTGTGATTTTCCACCGTGTCCACAATTTAGAACAGATGTTTTCTACTAGATTACTGAGGGAAGGCCAGCTCAAATCATGAAACTATTGTTACACCACCTTTTCAGTGTTCTGCATGCAGGTTTTGCTAGCTTGCCCAGGAAAAACCCTGTCAGGAATAAACACACATCCTTTGACTTAGTCAGTGACACAAGAGTCAAGCACAAAAAGGTACATCATTATTATCAATCCTCCAGATAACAGAGACATTTTAGCTGACACTCCCACATGTCATCCAGCACGCTCACCCCCCCCCCCCCCTCCTCCTGCTGCTCAGCCTCCCCCGTCCCGAACACCTCGAGGGAAAGAATCCCGCTCAACATCCACTTACATAACCGACCAAATTGATACAGGAAGTTTCGGGCAACCATCATATCTTTCGGGGGGGAGCGAGCGGATTAAGCCCCCTTCTTATTAAAATAAACAAGGGGAGAAGTTGAACTGTACTCTGCCCACGGTCCCACCCTCATTACTGGAGGAAGTTAGAAATCAGAGCCTGTATCTGCCGAAGCCACAGTACTAAGGTAGCCTTGCCAGCAGTGTGACTTACTCCCCCTGGATGATGGGCAATGAACTAGTCACGGAGCTGACTAACTACAACTGGGAATGGGGGCGTCTCAAAAGTTCCAGAGTTGGAGTAGTTTACAGCCGACACAAATTCAGAATTTCATCTGAGGGAACACCAGCACTGACTTGTTCACAGGCAACACAGCGCAAGTGACAAAAAAATCTTGCGAAACTGCAGGATACATGTACATGCACATAGCGTCATGAAAACCACATGTGATGTTGAGTCCTTCATTATTAATATTAATATTATTACTATTAATATCATTAATATTATTATTTATAAAATTATTTTTATCAGTATTATTATCTTTCTGGTAGTAAAACCAGAGTTCCTCGAAAGTGACCAGCACTAATCCTGTAGGCCAGAAGATACCTACATTAGAAAACCGGTGAAGACATTTTTGAATAACTCCCACAGGGGGCAAAACAAACCAAAACATATAACCAGGTCCTGTAGGAAATGAAAGCCCGTCGAGGCAGGATTCGAACAGGGGGTCCCCAGCCGTGAACACAGAGAAAAGGTACCACTACACCAACCTGATCACCCTAATAAAAAAAACTGTCCAAAGTGTCCAATCATGGGATATAATCTCAGAAGGATGCGTGTGTACATGTACATGTAGCTGTCAGATTCTGGAGAAGGTAGCTTCTTAAACCGGCACAGTCTGCTGGGAAGGTGAACATCTGAAACACGCAGTCACATTTCGGTGCCTGTCCTCCGGAGCCTGATGATCAGTCAATGTCAAATCACGAGCCATGCAGTGTACGGGTAACGAGTGAAACAAGTGCAACAACTGATGGCGTTCAAATAGAGCCAGAGGTAGTTCGAACAGAAAATGAGGGAATGATGAATGTTCTTCTGTCATGTAACCAGACATTCAAACACTATTACTGTCGATGTACTCTCTTCCTGTCCAACTGGCTCTTGCCGCAAAAATTCCACGGGAAGACTGCGGAGACTAAGTCCACAGAACACAAGCTATGGGGTTCCCCCACATGAAGAAGAAGAAACCAATGCACCCAGGGCGAGGACTGATTACTTCATTCTTGAAAGGGCAAGGGCACTGGGGCATTTTCTTCTTGATAAAGGGCACCTCTATGAGGAAACTGTGAATTTCAATTGAAAACATTTCAAAGGGCACCAAGGCAATGCCCGGGGGCAACGAAGGCAATTGCCTTATTGAAGTATAGGTATGCTTTTTGTGCTACCAGTGTACAATGTATAGGAGGGTTGGTAGCTGTACCTCTGTCTTGATTTTCTCTATAACAACCCAAAAGAGAGGCTGGTCGGGCCCTTTTCAATGAAATTTTACACTATCTAGATTTGGCACTGTGTATACAAGGAACCTGACAAGAGAGGAACAACGTGACAAAGTCTAAAGTGACAATCCATAACACCACAAAATACCCACATCAATCAACTCAAAGGACAAAATAATCCTACGCGATCCCAATGTTGAAAATATTGCGGTGAAACTGTTTGAATACGAAAAAGGCCTTGGAAAACGAAGTTCATGTGCACATAATTTACATGCACGTACTGCAGATGTGACGAAAGACTAAACTGAATTAAATAGAGTTTGTTCACTTTGTTTTCTCTATCCCAACTCCCTCCGACCCACCACTGATCACTGCATCCGTGTGCAGTTTTCAGTTAGAAACCCCCCACATATTGGGAGTTTCAAAGAGTGCATTCTTGTACCCATCCCAACCCCCTCACCCACCCACCCACCCTACATGGTAGCTTCACCACTTGCTTGCTGGAGACATGCACAGTACATGTACATGTAAATGAACATGTACAAGGAAATCGTAGGTTTCCACTTCCCCTCCCTCCCTGTAACGAACTTCAGAAACATGAGGTATTTTTGTTTTTTTACTGTCAAACACAAATTTATCAAAATTGGAGCAAATACAGGTGGTTCCTGGTCCCCCCCCCCCCCCAACCTACAGCTTAAATCCATTACCAACTTGAGACATACTGTACGAGATAACACTATCAATCCCATGCATGCAGGGAGAGATACTGGGTAGTGCTGCACTCCCATAAAGCCCAACCCTCCTCCCCCGAACCACACTGCAACAAAACCTGTCCATCCACTCTTGATATAAACATTTCGTACTCTACAAAAGTTACTCTGCATACAAACACTCTATCGTGTTGATCCAACCCTGCATCCAAGGTCGCAGTAAATACAACCCCATCCACAAAGAAGGACAGATTTGCTTCATTTTCTCTTCAAGTAATCCGCCCCCCTCCTTCCCCAACATGACCATCCCTCTTCCCAGATCCACTACAAACTCCAAAATATACAGTAAGTATAATGAATCGTCAAAGTGCTTTGGATACGATTGATTCTGCATTGCCTACCTCCCCCCTCCCTCCTCACCCCCCACAGCTCCAACCACACCTGTAAATCCAGTCTTAAATGCGTAAAGACAGCCAGATAGGCGTGATGACGTGCCATTCATCCTGAATGGATTAAAGCCCTGTCACAAGTCATTCCCAGTTTGGCGCTAACAAGCCTCGGACGAAGACGTAAAGTCTGTGTCAGTGAACGATCGCACATGTGTGGCTTGCAGTGTGTTTTCACATCACCTCCCCCCCCCCCCACCAACCCCTTGCCTCGCTGAGGTCGGACTATAAGTGGGAGCTTACAGGCACTATGAAGGATTAGCGACATGTCGATGTACCTTCCACTTCCATACAATGACATGTACTACAACTGAGCCGTGACAATTCAATGAATATTGGGCCTTTTACAGCGAGGTGCCTGCTGTATGCATCTTAACATCTGATTTCATTACATGTGACCTTTTCTTTCACATTTGTCTGAATTACTTGTCATAATAGTCTTTCCGTTTTATGTCTGCCATTCATCAATTCGTAATGACACAATGTTAAGTTCTGGCTCTGACAAACCCTAAACGTTGACCCAATTTTCAGTGGGTTCATGTAGACTGATTCTCAAGATTTTTCGCTCTTATTTCATACCAAAAATTTGTAAAGGTCTGTTCAAAATTGACGAAGTTGTTATTTTGTTAAAACCGTTTTGTGAAAGGCACAAGTCTTTGATAAAGGCATTAGGCACCAATTCATCCAAAGAAGTCATTGTTTGCAGTGCCTATTGACCGGGGCCACGCTAACCATGACGACAGGGAGTCCGTAAAACAGTTGCCTGTGTACACGCACAACACACAAGGTGTCCTGTCGACATGACCACCGTCATCACGCACAGACACTTAAATTATTTTTATTATTATTATTATTATTATTATTATTATTATTAAACATTTCTGGTGATGAAACCAAGGATTCCTCAAAAGCACATACTGCACTGTAGCTCGCAAGCCTGAAGAAACCTGTTGGGTAGAAGATGATGAAGAAATATTCAGTTTTAGAGGTGGGAGGAAAACCCCAGAGAAATACTCCGGGGGAAAACCCACGCGATCAGGTAGGGACTGAAAACCCAATCCACATAGTGACTGGCGGGATTCGAACCGGGTACACCAGAGGTGAAAGGCGAGGAAAGTACCACTACGCCAACCTGACCACCAGTTTGTAAACCCACCGCTGTGTGTTGTGTAAGAGTTTTGCCTCTTATACTGTCCTCCGAAGGGAACTACGCTTGATATGAAGATGCACAAAATGCCAGACAAAACCAAAAAGTGAATCTACTCGGACTTGACCACCTACATGACCTACTTTGAAAAACTACAGGATGAGATTGAATTTTCTCTTCCAAAATCGACTGAATTTTCTCTTCCAAAACCGAATGAAAACCCTTACCTCACAATGCCACAACAGCGGCATTTTGAGTAGAGCCATAGCCCAAAGTGCTTCAACGAGAGTGGTAAATTAGAGAAGCCACCGGCTGTGCTCAGTTGCAATGGAATTTGGGCCACTGTTGGAAGAGATAAGGGTCTCAACCTTGGTCAATTTCTGTGGCACTGATGGATCACACATACAAATACAACAACAGGAAAGTGTGGCATGGGTTACTTCACCGCTGTGTGCCTAGCATATATGGGTGATTTTGAGGCATTTTGGAGTATGCTATCCTATAAGAGGTATCGAACCTCTCCAGACACGTACTTCCCCGTCCCCTTGAACTCCCAATGGAAGCCAGGGAACACTTTTTCTGAAAATCGAGAGATTTTTCAGATGTCTTATAAGAAATATCTAAATGTGACCCTGGATAACAACGCAATTAAGAAAAAAATTCAATTAAAATTAAATTATGAAATTAAAAGAATCAAATGCCCCCACCCCCAACAAAATGGGAGACTTCTAAGGATGCTAGGTGGCAGCAAACTTACCATGTAAGTCTATTGTTCTTGGAAATGCGCGTATGCTCAGAGCTGTATCGGGTAAGTCTACTGCCACCTAGCATACCAGAGTCTCCAATCGCCATCACACCCAGGCCACCCACATGCAGGTTTGTGATTATTGACAACCAAGATATTGCCTCAATAAGGTATTCAGTCATCTTTTAGACACCGTCATTTGAATATGAATTGTGGACCCTGGTTCGAGTCCCACCATTGAAAGGGAGCCCCGCACAGGGATTGAGTTTTCAGTCCTCACTTATTTACATAATACGAGGGGTTCCCCCCCCCCTCCGGTTGTTACAAGTTCAGGGCAAAAGAAACAAGGGGGACAGGTTCAGCATCTCAAAAGCAAACAACTCAAAACTATTGCAGTAGTAATTTTCAACTTATTTCAAAGTTATGTTGAAAATCAACCAGCAGAAACCCCTTCCCCCCCCCCCCCCCCACAAAAAAAAAGAAAAAAAAAGAAAAAAAAACTATTACTATTGTAGTAGTAATTTTCAACTTATTTTAGAGTTATGTTGAAAATCAACCAGCAGAAACACCTTCCCCTCTCCCCCCCCCAAAAAAAAAGAAAAAGAAAAAAAGAAAAAAAAGCTTACTTATATGTGCCAGTCATTGACCTTGACTTTGTGGCCCTAGACAGTGCCCCACCTCAACCGCCGCCAACACAAATGATTCGGACGGCAAACAAGCCCCAAGATTGCTGCCGGCTTAATGGCACTGGTAATTCCTTAGTTAACTCCCGCTGACACTTATGACCGGAGAATGTAACAAGTTGCTTCGAAACTATTTAAAGGTTTTTTTTTTTTTGTACGTTTAGATTAAGCATTGGCAACGGTTCGAAAAACGTTGCCAATTTTGTTTACCAAAAAGTTTTACTCAAAATAGTTTTCATCCTCTTGTTACATTCATCGTGGTATCAGAGTTAACCAGTTTACAGAGAGCTTTACTTGCAGAAAAGTTGGAACTAAATAAAGAACTAGCCGTTGAAACCTTCATGTCAACCTACTGGACTTGACCTGGAGGAAAATGCAAAATGGACGCTACTGCACTGTATTTCAACCGCGCAGGTGGCCACTTTAATTCAGTCCGTGTAAGCAGAGATGTTTTAAGCTTTAAGGAACGACCCTAAAACGCAGTTTCTGTTTCATAACCACAGCTTAATTATTAGCAGAGCAAAAGGCAAGCTTAAACTTCATAGCGATTCTAGTAAGCAGAGGAGTGACGCAACAAATCCACTGCGGAAATGCACACGTGCCGTCCAAACTTCTTGGTTGCTTATGAGATACTCTACTGTACACAAATATGATGTGGTTTATATCGGGTGGACAGTCGATATCAGCTCCCCGAGGGTACTGTAAGTTGACAAACTAGTTTCCGAGGCTTCCCCGGGAACTAGTTTGTTAATTTCCAATTTACCAATGTTATATTTGTTTTACTGTACCTCATAACTCCTCTAGTTCGGCATCATTAAGCTCGTGAAAACGCGGATTGTCATCGACTTGTGCCGCCGCCATATTGTCAGGTGTATGTAGCTTGGCAATGTTTGTGCTTGTGCACTTCACCTGTGCGTCAGTTCCACAGATGCTTGGTTAAAAGCGCATGCATAGCAGACTGTCCAACATGCGACGGTCTACCACGCATGAGTATTTACCATGTGCACGGATACTGGCACGCGCGTTTTGGTTAACAAACAAAACTAGCATCTGACAGGTGATGCCGAATGGACCAGTGAGAATTCGACTAATTCGAAACTAATCATGAATATGCATGAGGTATAGTAACACAAATGTTGTGCTATAGAAAGCACAAATAATTTGCTTACCGCCAATCAGCTTAATGAAATTGGGCTTACATGTAGGTTCTCACTCAAATATCATGCCAAGGCAAAATAGTATTAGAGGTGTCATTTTTATGTAATCAGTGTAATGAAGTGCATTACATAAGTGTTACCTTTTTAGACAACGGCTTTAGTACATGTAGGTCTTAGCGATAACCTAAAGTAAACTATGAAAAGCCTTTTTATCAAATGGAGGGGCAGCATGGAAGTTGAGGGTAGCAATACATAGATTGTGTTACTATAAAAAAAGCCTGTTAAATTTGAATCTGTACCAGTTTTAAAAACTGCTGACTTTACTTTCACACTTCGGAAGAACAAATGTTATGGATACCACACCAAAGCCTGAAATCTCTTTAATCACACTAGTGCACTCATTCCAGAAGTTTCTTTGCCAAGCATTTGAAGTACGTGCAAACAATACTGGGCTACAGCCTGTCCATAAATCAAACCCTCGAAAAATCGGTCTCCGATTTGAGACCCTTTGAAGCCTAGTCACCAATAGAGGGCATTTCACAGAGTTTACAAGGTTTACACATTCTTAAGGGTTGGTCAACTTTTGCAAGATCAGCGAATGACATTCACCAACAGAGGTGTGTAGTGTACCTAATACCCTGCCAGTAGTCTTGAACCCCCCCCCCCCCTGCGAGAAAAACAAGAAGGAAAAAAAAGCATGGATCAAATCGTTTGAGTCCACCAGCAGCTACCTCTGCAACACACCATCGCCAGCTGACTCAGTGATGCCACAAAGTCTGAGCAGGCGTGAGCCTATGTCCCCGAAAAAAAGGTAAAACGCCCTTTCAATAATCAGGTGGCCCAGACTGTGGGAGCCATTAAAGGCACAGGTATGAGTCGGTACTTTTCAGCATTAGCGGGGGCTCACATAGGACGAGCGATTCATCTTAATTGAATCACCTGGGCAGACCGACTGGCTCGGCACTTGACAAGAAAGACAATCCGTGACAGGCGCAGGGGATACAGTTCCAGGGAGTTTGTTTCGGCTCGGCTTTTCTAAGTCATTGGCGTTGTCAAGTGGAGACGCCGTGTCTGGATGGATCCGAACAGGGACATGGAGTTGAGGGTTTCCGGTAGTGTCAGTTCTGGCCAATACTGCCGATCACTTGATGTCACTTACACTGTAGGTCTATTCCAAAGATCCATGGCATGCATGCACTCAATGAAGAAAAGATTTATTTTGTTCCCTGGGTGGTGGGATGGGGGTGCGGGTGGTGGGGGGTAGGGGTAGGGGTGCGGGTGGTGGGGTAGGGGTAGGGGTGCGGGTGGTGGGGTAGGGGTGCGGGTGGTGGGGTAGGGGTAGGGGTGGGGGTGGTGGGGGTAGGGGTAGGGGTGTGGGGGTAGGGGTAGGGGTGCGGGTGGTGGGGGTAGGGGTAGGGGTGCGGGTGGTGGGGGTAGGGGTAGGGGTGCGGGTGGTGGGGGTAGGGGTAGGGGTGCGGGTGGTGGGGTAGGGGTAGGGGTGCGGGTGGTGGGGTAGGGGTAGGGGTAAGGGAGGTGGGGTGAAAGGGGTCATTTTTTCGGTTGACCAAGTTGTCTTTGTACACGTCTTTCCCACTGGATCCTCTTATTAATTGCTGCAAATTGGCGGACAATCAATCTATTTCTCAGCTGGAATTTCCTTTGGCTAATTTTCATTTAAAGTTAAATGGAACAATGATCTTTTTTGGGGGGGGGTATTTTGTTTTGTTATCTCAAGCAAATTGTATGTTCCTCATCCTTGGACTCTACATTCTTATGTATCTCAGAAATTCTTACGTATCTCAGAATAATTTTTTGTTGTCAACAGGTTTTGAATCGTCGAACTACCTTTAGAATGACAGCACCTCGAGTGTTTTAAGAGCCACTGCATGTCTTGATCAACTTTAAAACCACAGCATCTTAAGGACAATTTATACATTTCCTTTGTGAGAAGCGTTATAATTGCTTCCAAACTGACTCCAGAATGGCAATTACACAGAACTTCAACTTGTGAACAACATCCCAAGGCTCGGGGGTTCAGCCTCACTGACACTCAAAACTTTGGATGATGATGTCCAACGACACTTTCTTAATTGCCACAGACAAGCAATTAGCGACTGATAGTGTGCAACCGTCACGTTGCAGCAACCCGACTACTACCGACAGCCACAAAGCACGTCAATTAGCACGACCGGCACCAGGTGGATTTTGCGGCGAGAACAACTGCTGCTGGTTCGTCTCGCAAAGTACTTTGCAATCTTTACAATGAGTAAACACACTTTATACTAACATGACTAAGTTTGAACCACACCTATGCATTAGAAGAAGAGGCTTATGGTGCCACCTGCCTCCAACGAGACTGAGTGCGGTGAGCTGCTTCACAAACGTGGAGGCCGTACGGTGATTTGTGGGGTACTGCAAAAGTGTCGTGTCACTCTTCCCTGACGTACTACTTTGGCTTCAGGTCCTTGACCGCCAATGTGTCAGAGCCCTGGATGGGGTATGCCACTGACAGCTTTAGAGAGAGAGAGAGAGAAGCCAGAGACAAAACCTTACTCTCGTAGTGGTGTCTACACCTTGTCAAAACACGACAGATTTCAAACATTCATCCATCTGGACATTGCCTTGTCAAATGTAGGATTTTATCAGTCACGCCTAGCATGCTCTGGCAATGATTTTCAACTCCTTTGTATAGCAAGTCCTTGCCTCAGTAAACCATTTCTTCAGCAACAAATAATACCATGCAGCAACAGCCCGAACTGGTTTCTAACTTTCTTAAACCACTAAAAATACATCTAAAATTACCAATTCATAGCCATAATTGAGCACACTTTCATGTGTACACTTACAAAAAGAAAGAAAGAGAAAAACAAAAACCATTTAAGTCATCACCCTCTGAACTGATTTTTGGGCTACAGGTAAAAAATCTGCCTTTACATTTTTGTCAAACCCTCTTGAGAAACTAAACATCAAAGAGTAAAAACGTGAAAACAAATTCACAAAACATGTCTCCACATTGTCGACCACATGTAAAAGCTTAGGACAGCTTGCTACATAACATTTTAGCTCAAAAGGTCACCACTGTACTCCATCCCATTTGGCAGAACACATCTGTAGGTGCATATAATCTAAGTTGAATCTGCTCCTTCACTGAAAGTCAAAGGAGGACAGCACTGTTTGTGCTTGGCTATACCGTACATGGATACCCACATGTGCATGACATCAACTACATGGAGCAAGTTCGATCAAGGACCAATGGTTAACTAGAGGTTGGCCAGTGACGTACGTAGCACAAGCGCACTGAAGTTGAAGTGCGAACGACTCTAGTCAACGCCACCATGAGAAAATTGCAAAATCGACGTTATCACTCCACTGATAACTGGTCCCCTCAGCATTGTGCTTATGAAACGGCTATTGGTATCCAGCGATGTGACCAACCTCGATAGGCTGGTCGTGAATAGTCGACTAGACTAGTCCAACCATCGTTGACTAGCGTGAGTTCGATCAGAGTTAGTCGAACTATGGTTAACTTTGGTCCTTGATCGAACTTGCTCATGTATGCAGCAAATATGCAATGCAAGAGGTCAATACTCAACAGTTCGGCTTTAATCAATTTTTTGGTATCATTGAAGGTCCACAATTTGATTATCCTACTGTCTGACCATTCAACATCATCCATTGTTGTTTTGAGTTATAGACTATGCCAGCCTGCAATATATCATGTGGTGAATACATCTTCACAGTACACAGTCAACCCTCCCACTGTCTGACCATTCACTATCATCCCCTGTGGTTTTGATTGATAAACTATGCCATCCTGCAATATATCAAGTGGTGAATGCATCTACACAGTACACAGTCAACCCTCCCACTGTCTGACCATTCACTCTCATCCATTATGGTTTTGATTAATAGATTTGCCAGCCTGCAGTATATCATGTGGTGAATGCATCTACACAGTACACAGTAAACCCTCCTACTGTCTAACCATCCACTATTATCCACTGTGTTTTTGATTGATAGATAAACTGCAATATGACATCATGTGGTGAATGCTACATCTTTATACTAGTAGTTTTTAGTACACACATATACCAGACATGCGTCAAAAAGAGAGCAAAGTGCCAGGCACAGCACGACTTTGCAATGTGATTTTCAATGGGAGACTTTTGAGACGATAGCGGGCGTCCCACAGACCGGTCCTTTCCATTGTTCTCAGCGATGAAAACAATCGAAAAGGACCGGTCCGTGGGACGCCCGCTATCGTCTCAAAAGTCTCCCATTGTCAATGGCAAATCGGGTGATCAGCTTAAAAGTTTCATGCCTGACGTACACAGTTACATATGTACAACATACATGTATGTTCTGTGCACAGTTGTGACGCCACACACAACCCTTGCACCTGAATGGTTTCAAATGGCCGGTCAACCCACTGGGAAAAGAGAGGGGAATGGAAGGTACTGATTGCATCCAGGCCTGATACTTCACGGAGGCAATGGAGGCGATTGACCTCCACTGCCCCCTGGTCATTGCCTTGGTGCCCTTCAAATGTTCCAGTAGAAATGTACAATTTCC
Organism: Marthasterias glacialis; assembly: GCA_911728455.2. NCBI lineage: Eukaryota > Metazoa > Echinodermata > Asteroidea > Forcipulatida > Asteriidae > Marthasterias > Marthasterias glacialis. Next base: position 4,336,873 of record OU452229.1, on the reverse strand, counting down.
TCCTAGAGGTGCCCTTTACCAATGAGAAAATGCCCTGGTACCCTTGCCCTTTAGAGAACGAAGCAATCAGGCCTGTGCATGGAAGGGGCTTAAAGAGGAAACTAATTGTGGAGTGTCGTGGCCGAGCGGTTAAGATCACCGGAGTCAGGTTCTGGTGTTGTCGGCAGCGGAGTGTGGGTTCCAATCCCGGTCGTGGCACTTGTGTCCTTGAGCAAGATACTTTACCATAATTGCTTTGTCCTTCGGATGGGACATTAAGCCATAGGTCCGGTGTACTAGGATAGGTAGTGCACGTAAAAGAACCCAGAACACTTATCATGGAAGAGTAGGGGAAATACCCCGGTATTTCTGGTTCTGAGAGCAAGCATCTTTGTCTACAGGTTTCCTCAGGCTTGAGAGCTACAGTGACTAAGTTCACTTCTGAGGCATCCTTGGTTTCATTACCAGAAATATATAATAACAATAATAATTATCTCAAATCTTGTCTTCGTGTTTCGGCTCTTCCCCTTAGGCTCAAGTCCTGAATAAATTAGCAAGTTGGGCAAGTTTCAGACAAGTGTCGTGCAGAGACTGAGAGGCAGTCTAACTCTGGTGTTACTTACTGCTTTATGTAGCACCACCTTGCCAAATGAAACACACTGACTGGATTGTTACTTTCATAATGTAGCACGCTGATACAGACAAGAGTGTAAACTGTAATGCCCTCCGGTTGAGGAAGTCCAACTGCTACTTTATACCTAACTAGAGGTTATTATTGTGGGTTTTATTCCCTTACAACAATGTGTGACAAGCACTGTGCACCCAGTGTTTTCCCACGTCCTGTGAAGAAAAAACCAATCCACGACTTAAACTACTCGTGTGGGATTCGAACCTACGACATCAACATTCTAGAGTAGATTTCTTCACCACTAGACTATCGAGCATGCGCGGTGACAAGAAGCCAGTGGTTGTTTCCTAATAGCAGCATACCTAATCACCAGGCTGACTGAACCTAAACTACTCGGGTGGGATTCGAACCTACGACATCAACATTCTAGAGTAGATTTCTTCACCACTAGACCATCGAGCATGTACGGTGACAAGAAGCCAGTGGTTGTTTCCTAATAACAGCGTATCTAATCACCAGGCTGACTAAACAAGCCCTTGAAAATAAACTTTGCTTTGTGCTTTGTCAAATTACAGATTCCTGTTCAACACTGCAGGCCAACATGGGCGACAATGCTCAGAGGGCCGAGTCAAGTTAAGTGTAGTTCAACTTACTGTACAATTCATCTACACTTGAGGGCGCTATTCCATCAGTACAGGAGTATTAAACACACCAGCTATCTTCCACCAGCTCACTGCTGACTCAACATTATGAAACATATCGTCCAGGTCTCAATTTACAAACTCTACTGTCATATACAGTGGCGTGTCGTGGCCGAGCGGATAAGAGCACCGGACTCAAGCTCTTCTTTTTCTGATCAGCAGAGTGTGGGTTCGAATCCCGGTTGTGACACAAGCAAGACACTTTACTATAATTGCTTTTCTCCACCCAGGAGTAAATGGGTGCCTGTGAGGGCAGATGATGGTTCATGTGAATGATTAGCTTGGAGTGCGGTTACTCGCAGCACCGGCTGTATACTCCCCAGGGAGCTGAGATGGTTTAAGGAATGAAATAAATGGCCCAGTGACCAGGGGTAGTAATATCAGAAGTGCTTTGAGACGCCCTTCGGGCCGTGATAAAGCGCTTTGTAAAAGAAATTATTAATTAATATTCATACACTAGAGGGCTACACCATGCACAATGGGGGTCGTCCAGATTTTCCCCTATTTCGAAGTCTGTACAGAGACTAAACTTTCAAGACCTTTTCAAACTTCTCTGAGCACAAAAAAAAAATAATTGGGACACTGTTGTTACTTTGTAAAGTTCATGCGAGGGGAAAATACTCAGAAAATCAAGACATAATCCAGAACCACGGACAACAAACTGAAACACAGTCTCTGACGGTTCGCAATATTAAAGCACTATTCTCAAAAATAGAACTTCTTTACACTATGAAACAGAAATTTTGGTTTACCTACAAAACATTACCCTCTTCAAACAATCTCTTAAAACACATCTTTTCAGATTGACCTATGAACACATGAGATAATTTCCTATGATTGACCATGACTGGCAACTTTGAATGTTTTGCAGATAAAGTGCGCCTTGCAAATGCTGTATTATTATTATTATTATTACTATTATTATTAGAATCAATGTCAATTTTAAGGGAGTGCTCCTTCGTTAACATTCAAGTTGTCATGGCCGACAGGTCAAGTGCACTGGATTCTCAAGATCTGGGTTCAAGTCCTGGTTATCATCACACCATTGCTCTACAGCAAGACACTTAACCATAATTGCTTTGTCCTTCAGATGGGATGGTAAGCCGTAGGTCCCGTGCAAATAAAAGAACCACACTTCGTCGTGTGTAAAAGAACGTAAGCAATTTATATTAAAATTTGCGTTTCAAGAATTATGAGCGGGAAAGTTTGGTAAATATGTTGCCATGCAAAAGCCATTCTAGAAAGGTTCAATTCTGCATGGGGAATGGGGAAACATGTCTTCAGGGTAATTCTAACAAAAATGACATACTTTTCATGTCAGGAGCCATTTTGTTGCTTCTGTCCTTTTGTTACCGGGACAAACTACTTTATGTTCCCGGCAAAAGGGCGTAAGGCCTTACGCCCTTTTGCCGGGAACACAGCGACTTATCGATAACAGTGTTTTTAGCATGGTTGACAGTAGTATGTGCCAAATCACCTTGCAAACCCATACAAGGTGCTGCATTATAAAACTGAGTCTTATAATTCAAACATAGCTCTGCATTCCCGTAGTAACAAAAATATTCGCTTAAGACATCCGTCAGTCCTAGATAAAGCGCTATATAAAGAACTGCGTATTATTATTATCAGTATTATCATTATTATTATTGATATTAATGTACCTACCCTCATACCAGTCATGTTGTACTGAATAGTGCGGATACTGACGAGCACTATCAGACCACCCAGTGTTATTTCAGACAGAATTCTTTCCGTGTACCACGTGATGTTTTTCACGACCTGTAGTGACAAAAAGTGGAAAAATGGGTCTTAAGACTGAGCCACTGATATCCACCGACCATCCTGTCCAGAAGTCACAAATTCTTTTTAACACCGAGTTGTGGGGACTCCCTATTGTTGTTCTATTATTACCTTTTCTATTGAATTACCTTGGGGGGACAGGGTTTGACAAAGAAAAACGTTGTGGGGACCTTTGTTCCATTGTATGAATGTCCCCATAACGGTGTGTGTGCCTACCCACACATTCTTGTTAACACCCATTTGTGAAGACTCCCTGTTGTTGTTCTGTTATTCCCTTCTCTAAAGAATCCCTCTGTGGGGACAGGGTTTGGCAGAGAAAAACATTGTGGGGGGACCTTCGTTCCATTGTATAAAAGTCCCCAGAACAATGTGTGTGTCTGTCCACTGCATCACACACGCGTGTGTATCTGCTTCACGCCCAAAGTTTACGCAACTTCCAGGGGGTCGGGGGTCATGAACATCATCATCAGATCCAACGTCTTTGGGTCCAATGAGTAATGCAAGTAACGAACCAAGGGATAGTAAAAGGGAAGTAAAATAGGGACTTTTGCCTCAGTGATTTGGATTTATGATTCGATTGGACAACAAAATTGACATGTATAAGTTCTGTGTCCAGGGTTTACTGTAACATGTATTCCAATACTACATGTGGCACTTCCAAAAATATACACAAAGTCTGATTACTAATCAATGTACTGGGTCTAAAAATTGATGTGTATTTTAAGTGATTCTCCCCAAATCCTACCAGTTCATGGACGCTCTTGTTAAATGCATCATCTTCACTGAGGATGAGGAGAACGATAAGAGCCATGTAGATATGATGGAAGTTACGATCCTGGGCATAGTATAAGATCTTGAGAAGTGGTATCACCTGCCAAGGACAAATGAGAAGAATTTAATGGAGGGGGAAGAATTTACTATTAATCGGGCGTCGGGAAACTCATTGACTCTCAGAATGTTGCCTTGGCAAGTCCAAGTGTCTTCACAATCACAAGAACACGGGGGAATTCTTGGTGTTCCTAGGGAAATGCTTGGTGTTTCTGGAGGAACGCTTAGATTTTCTGGGTGAACGATCGGTGTTCCGTGGGGAATGCTTAGACTTTCTGGGAGAACGCTCAGTGTTCTGTTGGGAATGCTTAGATTTTCTGGGTGAACGCTCGGTGTTCTGTGGGGAATGCTCAGATTTTCTGGGCGAACACTTGGTGTTCCGTGGGGAATGCTTAGATTTTCTGGGTGAACGCTCGATGTATCTTGCCCTGTTTCCTATCATATCACTACAAAGAATGACAATAGGGTATTGTTCACATACCAGTTTTCCTGTAGGTAGTCTGTTACCGTGTTCATCCTGTGATCAGGCAGATATGGTTTTATGTCCGTTCTAATTAGACTTCTTAATATGGTTTTTATCATCAGTACTTAGAAAATATAGAAAAACTGCAATCTTAAGTGAACATACCAACTGGTCAATGTTTGTTCTGGACAGGATGTAAGTTCTAAAGTTGAGATTCTGATGGAGGAGGGAATAGAGGAGTAAAGTTGCTTGATCTTCCTTCAGGTGGTTGCAGAAAGCCTCGTATAGGTTGGCAAAGTTGGTTTTAAAGGGTGGCATGGAGCCTCCTGGCGTTCCGGCTGAGCCGCCATCTAAGGAGAAAGTGAGAAGGCTTGAATTCTTGGTGAGACTCTTTTTGGAATTAGACACACTGGTTCCTTGCAACAGAGCTGTAGTTGAGTACATTTTGATAAGTACGAGTACGAATACTTTTTCATGAATGAGTAGAGTATGAGTACCAGCACCAATACCAGAATAGAAAAAGCATACTCAAGTATGAGAACAAGTACTACATCTCTGTCTTGCAACGTTATAGATCTACATACAGTCTTATTTAGGTTGGCAAAGTTGGTTTTGAAGAGTAGCATGAAACCTCCTGAAAATGAGATCACTTAAATTCTTCTTGATATTTCTTTTTTCAAATAAGACAACCTAGTTTCTCGCAGCCTTCTACATCTTTATGCTGGTGTTGCCATCTTGTTCGTATCCTGGTCAAATTACTGTAATCAAAACGAGGCTCACAGGAAAAAGAGTCTGGTTCTGTTGAGGTATGATGAGAATTAATGGGAGACTTTGGGATGCTAGTAAAGGACGAGTTTCAAGATTTGAAGATAAAACCTCACCTTGCGAATTTGAGAAGGTACAGAGTGCCATTCTGTAAGGGTTGTGCACGCCCTTCTCGTATGTGTAGTGATTGGTCAGGACCATGAGGAGCAACAGACTCTGATTGGCTAATAAACCCCTGTCCTCTTGCTCCGCCTTGTTGGATTTGGACCCGTAACCTAGGGTCAAGACTGCCCACAGACCGGCTGGAGACGGATAAAAAAAAAACATGAGCAAAGTTACAACACGACTCAATTCGCCTGACGCCAAGATCTTGGTCGCGCCATTTTGGGAGTTAGATTCCCCCCCCCCCCCCCCCCCCCCCCCGCTCCCGTGTCACTGTGCAGTACGTATTTGAGGCCACATGCGCATGGTTAGAATCGCACCACATCTTTACAAGCAATTTGAATCCCAAAATAACAGACCGTGGGAAGAGTGTAGCCACATTTGACATCAATGCAACGGTTCTTTTGTTGGAGATATAAATCCATTGACAGGCAGGCCTAAAAAAAATTATGGCAAGCTGAAATTCATCTTGGTAGCGGAAAATGCTCCTCTAGGTAAAGAAAAGGTAAATTAAAGGTAAATAAAAAAAAATTGTTTAAGACTAAATTCATTTCCATCTATTAGATTTCAATAAACAGAACACCTGGTGGAACAAAATGGTTTCAGAAAAATATTTCTCTGAATAGTAATGATTGGTACTGGTTTGAACTTTGTTATCAGTGAGGATTCAGACTGAAACTGATCAATTTTAATTTGGGGAATTATGCTACCAATCTATGCCTTTAAATGCAGCCAAGCAGTATTTTGCCAGCAAATATCTCACTACCATTGCGACCAATCATGTGTGGAAAAGGCAATGTTTAATTCTTTGAGATCTCAGGTTTGTCTACCACACCTTAGACCTCTGGTGTCTTTGGATAGAGACCCTCCAAAATCCTCCACTCTGTGGTTAACTCCTCAGCAAAATGTTTGGACTTAGATAAGATTGGTCTGCCTTGAGCAGTGATAAACAACAGGAGACGCTATACTGCTAGGTGGCAGCAGACTAGTACCTTTTTAAATTTCCATTGTTTGCGTAGTTCTGAGCACGCCCACATTTCAGAGAACAATGGTAAGTTTGCTGCCACTTAGTGTCCTCAAAAGTCCCCCATTATTATTTTGGCCTACAGCCTCAAATCAAGCAAAATCAGACAAAATCCTGAATGGTATTGGGAGGGTTAGGGTTCTCCTAACGGGCTGCCTACCTGCTACAGCGGCCGTGATACCATACAGAAAGCTAGGAGAGGCCTCATGGTGTTTCAGTAACTCCACTGGGCATTCCTCATGCTTCATGAAATGGTCCAGTAAGACCTTGACCAAGATGTGGGCATCCTTTGCACTGTACAGAGAGACAAAGAAAAGACTTGGTGATGAACAATAAATAAGCAACAGGGCTGATGCTTTGCTCTGGTACGGGCAAGGTACGTGTTTTTGTTTTCCTCGGTAAACATGTAAAGGGCATCTCTATGATGGAAATGTCAATTCATACTGGAACATTTCAAGGGGCACCCTGGCAATGCCCAGGGGCATGGAGGCAAATTGCCCATGTAGGCCTGCTGCCTGTCTTGGTATCTTACTTCTCATCCTATACAGAACTACATGTAGTAACCTGTAACATCACCTATTTACAAAAGACCCAAAGAGTCCCGACTTCCTGCAGGCACACTTTGTACACACCAGAACGGAGATTTTACCAACTTTTGATATAAGCAGAAAGGAGGCACAGCTCAAAGCTAACTTGTTTGACTTTTTATTTGTACAATTCTTGATTTCATGTGGTTAATGATGACACCAAATGTAAAAATATTTCTCATGACCAGAGTAGTAACTTGCCTGCCCAGAAATGACCTGGAATGCACAAGTTCGGTCTTTTTGTAATAAGAAATGATCAGCACACTTTTATTTTAATAATTAATGTACTAAATCTTCTGACTACGTACTGTGCAGATCTTGCGTGTATCAAAACACTAAACTTTACGATGAAGTTTCCTTCACACATTGGAACCCAAGGTTCAGATAAGTGATAAACTGCCTATTCATAGTTTGCTCTGGTGTACACCACCAGAGCGATCCGATCGAAACGCCGAGCTGTTTCACCACAAGGGGAGCGATGAGTAAGCTCAACAGAGGCTGCTACAGCAAACCATAGTTTGAAGATTGTTCTGCCCTGCAAAGTAAAAGTTTCAGTTGTAGGTACCCTCCCCTCTCCCCCTCCCCCACCCTAAACTAGGGAAGTCAAGACGTTCCATCTGTCTTACCAGTTGCCGTGCATCATGCAGTCAAAGAAGAGAGTCTTATGCGCTACTCTAGGAATGAACATCTGAACTGACAGCATGATCAGAAGGGTGTTGATCGTCTCCAGATGCAGAACGTAACTGAAATTCCTAGAAATTCAAATACACATGGGAAACTTTGCTCAACTTTGCCTCAGCTCTGACATCTTTGTTTGTTTCCGGTCTCACAAACCAATGCATACCCAGCCCTAGGGTGGGGCGTCAAGTAGTCTGGCACCACTTTTGAATAATGAGAATCTGTATTAATTATAGTTGCAGGATACAGGGCTGATACTTGGTTCTTATAAGGGCATAGAAATTTTTCATTTATCAAGGGGAAGTGAACCTACTGTTCCATAAAAACAATAATGTAACATACTTATAAAAGCAATAAACACAATTTGTGTGTGAATAAAATGTCTTTGTTGAAACTACTTATTAAAAATCCTTGCACCCTTTATGCTTCCGGTTATGTTTTATGCATGTACGTATTGCCGCCGAGATTCTTTCTTTTGGTCCCATCCCCCTGGCAGGATTCTTTTGGCAGAATTGCCGGAATCTGTTTTCTTTGAGGGCACCGCTGGCACGAAGAAACCCTGACTTGACAATGCCAAGAGAAGAAAGATGCTCTGTGTTGGATCGTCCATTTTGTTGCTCGACCAAGAAAATGTCAAATTCGAGCAGTGTGAACTGCAAAACATCGGCCGTTACCTATGGCATAGGAGTGGTACTAAACACGGAACCATGGCTTGACTGCCGGCTCACTCTGACTTACCTCCATTCAGCTGAAATACAATGAATTCAACGCTGAATGGTGGTAGCTCCTGGATGCCTCGTAATCCCCTTCTTGGAACAAAAGGACAAAGGTCTATAATCGGGGATTACACAAAACCAATGGCCACACAATACAAATAAATGCACAACCTTTTTTTTGTCCTTGTGCGGGTGAATGGAAGCATTACACATGGTCTGCACACGCTCCGCAGTTGAATGACCGGACGACCTTTGCTCCGGTGGTCCGAAATTACACAAAGGCGTAGCAAGACGACCTCCATTTCCAGACACGGGAAACATTTGCGTGAATTCACGTCATCCGTTTTCAACTGGTTAATGTATCTAGTTTCCTCTGCACTGTTTTTTTTGTCAAGCTTAAACGAATATAATAAATACTTTAAAAAAAACTGAAAAGTTTTTTAGTGAATTATGTCTTACATGACAGGAACTTCCACCATCAGGGTCACCAAGGAGTGTAAGAATTCTTCCAGGAGTGTCTCTATGGACCCACTCTCCCCTTCAACCCCCTCCAGGCCATCCTCCAGGAAGGCTGCCGTCCGAGCCGGATTGGAGACGATCACAGACAGGTGCTGGATGATGCGTCCCTCCGACAGATTCTCCAGAAAGTACTTGAGAGCACTTCGGACGATGAAGAGAGCATTGTACGTCTGCCAGATGAAGACGTGGCTGTTGGAAGGAGATGGGAGGGTGATTTCGTGAGAGTGCAAAAACAAATATGAGACAACAATCATCGGCACAAAATACATTCCCTGACCGTCACCATGAGAATTTAATTTTCAAAACATTCCCTGACGATCAGATCAATAGATAATCCTTGCAATGACTCAACATGTATGATAATGTTCAAGACACGATTTTACTGTACAGCAGAAAGTTTGACAGTGTAGTTTCTATATTTTTCAATTATCAACAACAAGGAACACTTACCATACCAGACCTTACCAGGAATATTACCAGACGTAAAAATTGAATAAATAGCTGTTCAACTCACTGGCAATGGGAGACTTTGGAACGCTAGGGGGCAGCAGACTTACCAGGTAAATCGTCATTGTTTACGTAGTTATGAGCATGCGCACATCTCTGCGAACAATGGATATACCTGGTAAGTCTGCTGCCATCTAGTGACCGCAAGAGTCTCCCATTGACAGTGAGAATAAACTGAGGGTTTATCTTAGCTCTTTGGGAAATTCAGTGCTGACTTAACAACTTCCCTGAAAAGTTGCAACACTTCAGAAAAAAAAAATTCTCAAGATGATTTATACCATGAACCAACCTAGCACCAGGTACATGATTAAAAAGCCAACGAGAATTACTAAAACCAAAAACAAACAAAAAATGTATCTTTTAAAATGTTCTGAACTCACTCTTCTTTCTGGCAGTATGTTTTAAGCTCTGCGGCTCTCTTGAGGAACACTTTGACCAACGTGCACAGGTTACCTGACTGCAGGTTGTTCTGGGCTGTAAGATGAGAAAAGCATGACAAGGAATGAAAATTAAAACTGTGTCTGACTGAAACAGTTCATTTGACCGATTGCTGAATGGTGAACAATAAAAAAGAATTGACGCCAGCTTTTACAATTCTTTCGTGTTGTTTCTCTGTGAATTTAAACCAAATTATTTTATTGATCAAGTTTTCTTTTTCAAACCTTGACTAATATCTAAAAATCAATCTAACCAACTTGAAACTAATTATTCATAAATACCTGAGACAGCCAATCCGTTTTGATTGTAATGGCAAGGCATATGAATAGGAATGAAAGTGTGTTAAATCGGGTTTTAACAAGTTGTTGAAACATGGCGAGACCTGGTTCTTGATAATTTTACCTCAACCTCATTTTCGTCTGAAATGATTAAGAACCAGGCCTCACTGTGCAGTTTAAAAAACTACTTGAAAACCTCTTCGCCACACTTTTATTCCCTTAATGTAATGTGGTAAGCACATCTTTATAACCTGTAGACAGTTAAATGATGCATTGCATTGAACAATCTAACAATCAGTTTCTCAGGAGGCAAAACATTGTGTGCCATACTACATGTAGCTTGTCCATGTGTCATGTATTCAGTCTGTTATTATTAAAAATAAGGAATTTGCTGATAATAAACTTGTAACAGTCCCCTTTTAAATTTTTTTTTTCTCGATTAAATATTTAAATTAATCAGAAATTTCAGCACTCGTCCTTTTAAAACACCTTCCCCCCCCCCTTTTTCCAACAATGTTCATTCAGGAAAAGTAGGTTACCCAATTTATGTTTTTGTCTCTCCCCGCCGCCCCCCCCCCCCCCCACAAAAATATATAAATTTCAAAAAATGGAAAATTCAAGATCATCACGGCAGGCCTGGCATTTCATCTTCAACAGGGCAAGGCAATGCAAATGGCGCTTCCATTTGGGAAATCTTTAAGTCTATGGGCAACTTTTGAAGGGGCACCAAGGCCAAGACCAGGGCAACGGAGCCCAATGGTGTAATTCCAGGCCTTTCATGGCACTAAATACATGTATTACATACCAAGTGTTTTACACAAATGCTGAATTGACTCCTCCAACAGTCGAGCATCTGAGCTACTGTGAGGAACGTTGAAGGAAAACGACAGAAGTTGATTCCAGAACGGATCGTTTTCCAAGACAGTTTCCTTGCCGACAAAGCGCTGCAGGAACGGGTTGGTGCCCAGCTCGCTGAAACTACTGCTGTTGGCTCCCATGGTGACAGATTTTACAAATCAGAGACGTTCACAGCTTAATATTGGTCAGGAAAGAACTCTACATCATCAGCGACGTTGGCGTCGGGTTTCCAAACATTTTGCAAACATCTAGACTCAGGAAAGGCAGAAAAAAAAAGTGGAACACTTTCGTTTTATCATCAATAGACTGTGCAAGTCTCGTACGAGTTCCAACATGAAAGCACATTAGTCATTATCATAGACCAGTATCCGTACTTTGTGTGACCCTGAAACCTCAGGTTGAACCCTATGGTCAAAACAATTTGACATATTGTCACTCACTAGTGCTTGGGCCATGGGGCTACCTCCACCACACGTTGGTTACGGCAACTTAGCGCCAGAACTTCACGCACCTTCCAGACGCATGTGGGAAGTTCGGGTGCTGAGTCGCAGACGGCAACGCGTGTTCGAAGTAAACAAATCCGCCCCCATAATACAGTAAACTGAAGGTGCTTATTAAATTTAACAACACTCATTCTCAATCGGAAACAAAAAAATGAGATCGAGTACAGTAGGCCTACACTCACTAAACCTGTTTACAATGTAGCCTCCTAAACATGCTAGCTAAATAGGCCAGTCCACTTCGTATCCTTGGTCCTAGCACCAATTGCTGTGTCATTTTTCTCCCAGTCAGTTCCTGATCATAAAACTTGCCAATGGAATGCTAAACTCAACTTTACTTAAGTTTGTATTGTAGATCATCGGTCTGCTGGAATTTGTTGAAAAGAATAAAGCAAATTTTGCAGGAAAACCAAACGCTTTTTGAAATTGGATTACATTTGGTGCTAGGGCATGTAGGGCCAAGGGCAATATACATGTAAGTAAGAATCGTAAGGCTCCCCGACGGGGGTGACTTACTGGAGTGGAAGTACTAGAGTCATGAGATTGACTGAGACTGAGAGTATGAGTCTGTTTTTTATGGGGCCTAAGGCTAGCTAAGCATTTGTTCATAAAGTTAGTAAGTACATTACCATTAGTACATTATGACTGCAGATAGAGCTACATAAAACTTCTAAGACTAAGAGATGCTTTTCTGAGCCAGCACAATATCCAAATAGAAACGATGACGTGGAAATTGAGAAATACCTATAACGGATTGTGTATGTGTGCTTCTGCCTATTTTATTAACGTTCGTTAATCCATGGTGAATCACGAAAAATCCACCAAGTCCAACCACCAATAAAAATAACTAGTTTAGTCTGGCGACTAAAACTGATGAACAAGTACCGCGTTTAAAAAGTTATTTTTACGTTCAGGTACCATACAAAATCATTAAAAATGAGCGGGCACTAAACATTTTGCCATCCGGTTTCTCTCTTTAAATTTTGGTAGCAAAAATGTGAAATGTACGCGAATGTTTTCATATCCAATCTATAACATCACAAATTAAGATAAATTGTAATTGCCAATGAATTCTCGAACCAATTTACCTGAATACCTGGATTGAAGACGACACGTAGCACTTTCCACACACACACAAACTGTCGTCATGCGAAATACATTACAGTCAGCCTATTTAATACTTCCGTTCAGGCCAAAGGTCAAAGGTCAAACGTTCATTGCCACATCACACTGCACTGTGTTATTGGCATATCATTAGAGAGAGCCATAATTCGAGTAATAAAATAACCAGCAATGCATGGTCAATCTGCGGTGATTTAATCTACCCAAGAGCTATCTTGCAGCCTGCTACAGAAACAGCAAAAGAACTTAAGCCTACGCGTTACACGAAAACGTGTAGCTCAAAACCTCTCTATCATTTGGATTTATGGACGGACGGGCACGGCCGCCAAAAGGCGCGGTCGGTTTGCCCCGCGCTGAGAAAGTCCGCCTCCCAAACGCACAGAATTCCTCTAAATTTTCATAGAAATCCTCGTCCAGCTGACGATGACCAAACTGCGGTGCTCGTGCTAGCTACCGATTGCTTTCTAAACTACCGTAAACTCAAAGTCACGCCACTGAAAAAAACCACAAAAAAACCCCACACACATAGGGCCATACCCCGCCCCACCACCGCTCCACCCCACCCCGAAAAAGGTACCCCATCCACACCCACTTTGTAGCCCTACCCGGCTCCGCCTACCCCTTCGTCCACTCGTCGGAAATGTCCCTTCATTAACTTCTTCCAAGTGTCCTATCCGAGTCCAGTTTGTAAAAATTAATAATTAAATAAACAAACATAATATTATATTATTAGCCTTTAACCAAAAACGGTATGCCAAAATATGATTACAGAAAAGCCTGCTTAAAGCCCCCGATTGATAAAGTGTCTGTAAATGCTTCCATTCTTTGCATGCACAAAATATGTAGGCCTAATAAACCAACCTGTGACAATTTCAGCTATTGTTGTTCCTTCATTTGCGAAAAAAAACCGGTCAAATTGTATTCAGCATTTAGTGTACGCATTCTTGGGCAGAGTTTGGTCTCACATGAGACGAAAATTAATTTAGGATCTTATTTCATTCTTCTTTTTTTTCAAAAACGATCACACTTCAGACAGAAATGTTGAAAGGAAAGTTTTCTATCACCATGATATTTATATCGTGTAAGTGTGAATATGTGAACATTAATGTTTTTGTTTCTTACCAATGTGGAGCTGGAGCTTTAAAGGAGATTGAAAGGAATCTGAATCAAATATCTAGATAAAAATAAAAAATAAAATAAAAACGCGTCACATTGACACAGATTCCGGGTCAAACTGACCCAGAATTGGATCAGGCCCCCTAGGACCCGGAATCCCAGGTCAATTCTGACCAAGGAGTTTATACTTTGATGCACTTAGTTTATTAGATGACTAATCTCTTTATAATTATATGGCTCTTGCCATGAGAAATGCCGTCAATGTGTATTGTTGCATTATTGTTGCTGGATGCAACACTACTGAAGATGGTATCAGCCTGCACATGATTCCAATCAGATCCAAAATACCGACGAATGTGGAGGACTGCAGTAAAACCTACCAGAGCTAAGTGGTCAGGAGGAATGTGCATTGTCACTGCGTGTGCATTGTCATTTGGCGCCTAAATCTACACTATGAAAGCACGCCACCTGGCGATATCGAAATGGATAATACAAATTTTGAGAGAACAATTAAAAGACACATACAAAATATTAAGAATTTGGTTTTATTAATATCAAACCATAATTATTTTAAGGCCCCAAAATTTAATGTGTACAAATACCGCTTCATAATGACCTTTAAAGGTGCATTGCGGACTCGATCGTTGGGCGATTTATTGGGCGGTAAAATTAACGTTATTGACTGCAGCATGACTAAAATGATCGTCCAAAAGTTGAATAACATCCACTTCATCACAATAAAGTTTGGTCAGTTTTGTGATTAAAAAAGGTGTGCACTTGACTTTTATTTGACTTATCTGCTTCGAAAACTTCAAACCGATTACTCACCTGATCAACTCAGTTGTTGTTGTTGTTGTTGTTGTTGTTGTTGTTGTTGTTGTTGTTGTTGTTGTTGTTGTTGTTGTTGTTGTTGTTGTTGTTGTTGTTGTTGTTGTTGATTTTGTCCCTTTCTCTTTGGAGTGGAATGGTCAACTAATACTATTTAATGTAAACTTTACACTTGACTCTCGAAGAGATTTCATAACATTTAAATTAATATAATATCATACATAATAATAATTTACATATTAAATATCATGCCTATTACATCAATATTGCTACAAACATAACGCACATATCAAGTCAGTCATAATTGTCTTTCTTACGGAGCCTTCGAAGTGCCATCCAGGCTGTTGAGCTCCCGATAATGGTACAACCTGAGTTGGCAACTTCCATCCACGATGTTGAGCTTCTGATAATGGCCTGTCCTGGGGTCGATTTCACAAAGAGTTGAGATTGATCTTAAGTGCAAATCAGTCTTAATTGCTAAGCAAAGTGTGATGTCACAATACAAATCACGTATGGTAATACTGACAACTCATCTTAAGATGAATCTTAATGCTTTGTGAAATCAACCCCTGGGCTGCCAACATTCCGAGCATAGATGTTCATCGTCAGATTTGCTCTTCTTCCTCAGACCGTTTGTGAATGTAATAATGTCCTTGTTAAGACCATGTAACCTTTGTTTACAAATAAAAGAGTTACCAGGGGGTGGATTTCACAAAGGGTTAGGACTAGTCTTATCTCGAGTAACTGGTCCTAACTTATATGACTCGTCCTAAGTTAGGACTAGTCCTAAGTTAGGACTAGTTTTGTGAAATCCACCCCAGGGCCTTTCTGGCAGGCGAGATACTGCACTGGTCATATTGGAATTGTTTTAAACATTTTGTGTCATAATTTCCACACAAATTCAAGAGTTACAAAAGTAACAGCTGAACAAGTTTTGAGATGTGCCCGATCTCCATAGAATAAAGAGATTGTGGTGTTTTCCTCCACTGCATGAGCTGAGTACAAACCGTGCCTGCAGGAAGTCCAGGTTCTGTGGTTCTTTCGTAAATGTGTGATGTCACAGGTTACATGTTCTATAATTATACGTGTTCTATCTCACGAAGACAACAAACCCTGAACCCCAAGATGAGACATCGCAGGCTGATGTCGTTATTCCACAAGTATGACGTTTTGGTGCCTAGTCAGATTGGAACTTAAAACTACTACTTCAAGTTTTGAATATAACAAAGCTATTGTTTAATGTATAGATGGTAGGAGCTTTGTATAACAGCTCTATACATTATTTTAACAAAAGGTGCAACAAAATTGCGCGGTAGAAATGAACGTCTAACTCAAAATGTTTATTAAACTTCGAGAGGGTCGACGTCTCCATTCCCGGCCCCACCTTCGTATATTGGATTGCGGACGCCATACACACCACCTTCTGATACTCCTGCTAAGATGTCGCTGCCTGCAACCAGCGTGTCTTCGCTGAAGCCATACATTGGGTTAACTGTGAATTATTAATTAGAGGAATGAAGTGAATAAAGCAGGTCATGGAAAAGATGCAAGAGCATAGTGCTTATATATATTTTTAGTCGTTCAAGTTTAAAGGGACACGTTGCCTTCGGATTGGGCGCTTTTGGGCTATAAAAAGCTACTTTTTCGTGACAAAACACGGTCCGCCACAATGTATAACCAAATATTTCACCGAAACACCATATACAAAAGAGGGTGA
The DNA here is from genome assembly GCA_911728455.2 of Marthasterias glacialis. Classification (NCBI taxonomy): domain Eukaryota; kingdom Metazoa; phylum Echinodermata; class Asteroidea; order Forcipulatida; family Asteriidae; genus Marthasterias; species Marthasterias glacialis. The sequence continues at coordinate 4,320,659 of OU452229.1, read as the reverse complement.
GCTCTTACCACCAGCGTTAGGAGATCCAGACAACTGCGAGCTTGGCGATAACGAAGACCCCAAACTTCAACAAATGAGACAAAAACTTGTTTAAAAATATACGAAAACTTACTGAAATTGACATATGGTTTTATTATTTCATACGTATACTTATCACCTTGTTTTATTTTTTACTTTATTTATTTATTTTGTCTTTCCTGTTGATATTGGAAAAATTAGCGTCTTTAATTATTCTCCCTTTTTCAAGTACTCTAAATCTAAATAATTCCTGTTAATTTTTTTAAAAATATTCTTACCCTTTAGATGTTTTTAGCGCCAAATTTCCGCCCAGCTTTTTCCATACGAGTGATCCAACGACGACACCAACGACTGAAACAGCAGCTACCGTCACCCCAACAGTGAGCCCTGTCGAGCTATCGTCTCCCCTTCTTCCACTGGCAGCTCCACCTTCAGCGGGTTGGGTCGTGAAACGACCCGTCGCCGAAGGAGAAACCGACGTCGAGTCTTCTCTTGTCGACAGCAATATCGATGTTTGATCTTCCGATGGCGACACTGTGGTTCTCATCGTGCCTTCAACCGTGCTGCTTGCAGTCATGTCTGCCGATGTGACCACATCTGTAAGCAATGTTGTTCTTGACGTTGTTTGGCTGTTTGACTCGGTACTTTGTGTGGTAATCTGTGATGTAGTCATGGAAATTTCAGTCGACGCGTCGACACTTACTGTCGTTCGTTGACTTTGAGTTGTCGTTTCTGCGGTGATAAAGTCAGTTGTCTCAGCCATCACCCTGTCGCTAGTCACCTCGACAGTAGTCGGTATGACTGTCGAAGTGCTTGTTGATGATTGTGTGGTTGTCGGCAGTGTGGTCGTCAACAATGAGGTCGTCGACATTGAGGTCGTCGGAGGTGGAAGTTGAACCAGACAACCGATTGAGCCCTGATCAGCAGTGAGATTAAAACTAAAATTCCCATTGTCACTGGAGCATGAACAGTTGAACTTGGATGGCCACCTTTTATCTATGAACAACACCGGAAAAAAACAGAGGACAACCGAAAGGATTTCTTCAGTGAAGAGGTGAGGAAACATTTCATACTAATCGATTGAGTTGCTTATAGTCCTTCTTGCGGGATCAGTCAAAATCCATGTACACAATTAAATTGAGCACTGTTTTAAAATGTTAACCCGTTATGCTATTACAAGACAAGATTTCTTCTTCATTAACAAGTTTGTCTACTTCTACATCTCAATGAAACTATGTCAAGGGAATCACCAAGCAAGGCTGTATCAATAATGAGGTACAGCAGAAGTTTCTACGTAGACGGTGCAAGTCTGGTGCGAGTTCTGACGCTGAAAATACTGTGCGCTAGACTTGCACAGTCTTACGGTATGTTGTAAAATAAAGCCGGACATTTCTCTTTCCTCCCCCTTTGTAAGGACAGAATCTTTGAAGCTCGATTCCCTTTAACGAGGTTCCTTGTGTCTTTTACAGGGGATCAAACTTTGTTCCTTTGAGGCCTAAACTATTCCATTATCATTATTCTGTCTTGATGTAAAAAAGTGAAAACATCACTCTCTTGCCCGAGTGGTGGTGTAATTTTCCGTAGCCGGGATTTTTTCACGGTGGGGGATTGGGGGGATGGCACTGGGGGTCATTGTAATTCAGTGGGGGCATGATTTGTTATGAATTAGATATTTGGATATTTGTTTTATGGGGGTACCTTGGGGCACTGGAAAATTGCGGGTTTACACGCCCCCCCCCCCCCACGTGGCTACGCCGCTGGGTGATTAATACACACATACAGTCTGCTTACCAGTGTTGCTAAATGTCATTTGACAGAACCCCACACTGCAGCTTATCAGATCATCACTGTTTTAAATGAGAAACGTTAAATGCGTACATAAGGATATTTCAACAAAAGATTATGGAAAAACGCTTTTTGTTCTCAAGAAAATATATCTAGCTCAGAACTACCCGAGTGTGGTTTTTCTAAAATAGCATAAACCACTTGATTGTTAGTGCGTCTGTCATCAATCGAGGGGGAAAACAACAGCAACACACACAAAAACAGAACAAAAATATCCTGCCATCAACGTTACTATCCGAATGTTGACGACAAGGAGTTCGGAGCATTTCGGATATTTTTGGGGGAAAGGAGGACTTCCTCCTTTTCGGTCACGTGACATTGAGTGATACCAGACCCTAAAATCGACAGAGACTAGGCGGAGACTATTGGCTATGAGAACCAGACTATTGTAAAGTTATTTCCGCTTTTGAATGCCCATCAGAAACCAACACACTTCAATAAAATGCAGCTACATGTATCTTAACGCTTACTTGGTTGTACCACATCCGCACTCGTCGATGCCATCCCACGTGTCACATGACCGAAGTATCGGAATGGTACCGTCATCATCGTCGATACACATGGCACCAGACTGAATGAGAAGCATCAAGTCACTGGGAGTCGAAGGTGGACACTCAACAGACTCTTTTAAAAAATTAGAATAAAACCACTACAAAATTGAATTAAAAATTATTTTTACCGTGGGTGGAGAAAGGGGCAAGTTTGTGCAAGCTTGAACATGTATAAAACACTTGAAATTCGTATTTTATGAGAAAACTTGGAAATTACTTCGCGTATTAAAAATTCACTGACCGAAACAAATTCCGAGAACTACGCGAAAAAAAGTGTTTGTTTTTTCCGTACATCTCTTGATTTTTTTTTCAAAATACGCGGCCTCTATTTTATTTGCACGCAAAGGAAAACTTCAGGAGCATTATTTAAAACAAAACCAAGAAAACTGAACAAAGCATACAATAACCTCAAAATTTGCACGTCTTGCCTCATTTTGAATGCACAGTTTGATGCAATTTTAATATAATGTCTTATCACTGCATGTCTTACTGAACATAATTGATTTCAGTAACATTTATCCAGCGTTATCCCTTTGTTGATATCACCTACGGTCAATGATCCGTGAAGATGGTGCCATCGAAAGCCGCCGCTCACAGATATAGCCAAACAGGTTATGGCAGCCTCTGTCGTTCCAATTTAGGCTGCGAGGTCTCATCCGAAAGCATTCATTACCGTCGTCGCCATTGGCCGATTCAAAGGTCTGAAACAAAGCCAGGGATCCATCCATCCAATGATATCGAACGACCGTCAGGCCGATCCAGTAAGAAACACCATTGGGTAGCTGATTTCTGAGGTCGTCCAGCTCATCCATTGTTTCGATGTGAACCAGATGACCTCCCCTGTCCTGGCAAAATCGCCTCGCTGCATCTTGAGTTCTCTGCTGACCACTTCCTCGCACGATCTCGTAGCATGACTCGCCAAATGGGTGCCAGTGGTTGGGACAGCCTGTGTGGAGAAGAACAACTTAAAACAGTTTGACAAATTGACTCAGAATATGATCCAAAACCACGTTATTATATTAACCCAATCTGGTGAGTGTTTTGTAACTCTGACTAGAGAGAAGTTTCTTGTACGTAAACTTCACTGACTGAAACAATTTGCGAGAACTACGCGAAAACAGTTCGTGGTGTATAGGTACATCTCTCGAAAAAAATATTTTTCTCAATATACACGGCCTCTTTTTTTATTTTCACGTAAATTGTGAACTTAGTCTTTTAACGATATTTTGTAAACTACAGAACTTAAGTTGGGCGGAGTAGACCGCTCGGACACGACACTCTACGATACAGTCTCCAAAATAGCCCATGTTCGACGGGGATGTCACACGTTGCCTCCGGCCCTCAACTCTAATTTTTGTTTACCTACTTTACCAATCGATTTTTTTTTTCTCTCGTACTAACCAGTTGGAGTTGTATCAGATTCACATACGAAATTCCGTCGCTGGTTGCAATTCGATGTGTAAAAGAACAAGGAATGGGAGAATCGAACCACGTGGACGCAATCTCCAGCACCCGCACTTTCGATAATTGTAAAAAGATCCGGTAGTTTGAGAGAGCCGTCTGACCAGATGTATGTCACCTTGGCAACCAGTCCTATCCAATAATCGATTCCAATCGATGACGAGGCGTGACTGACTATAAAGTTCTGCTCTTCCATTGACTCGATGTACACCAGGTGACTGTTACGCACTATGCAGTCCAGGAGAGACTCCTCGTGGGTCTTGGGCATCTCGGTAACGAACCTGTAACACGAATCACCATGTTGCACTTCTTCGGACTCGCATTCTAAAAAGTGGGTTGTTTGAAATTTCAAAACGCTTTCAATGTTTTATCAACGATATCCCAGTTCAACATGATTGTGTTTGGTGACGATACTTTTTAGCAGTAAATGACACCTAAAATGTATTGTAACTATGAGCACATTGTACAAGTTTAGTTTTGTAAAGTCCTGGTGCCAATTTCATAGAGCTGCTTATAATAATAATATAATAATTATGTAATAATTTGGGAGGCTGATCATCCTTACTGGCGGTTGAGAAGCTGAATTGCGAAGGATGCGACTACACGTTCTCGAGCTGCGGGCATTCAAGGGCGCCTTCGGCAGCCAGCCACATCAACCCATATATGACCACGGAGTACAGCCTGAGATCAAAAGTGTTTGGTTTTTCCGGAGGGAGGAAAACTGGATGGCCTGGAGAAAACACTCGTGGCACAGGAGAGAACCAACGCACAACTCTACACTCACATAATATGGCCCCATCCAGGACTCGAACCAGGGAAACATAAGTGAGAGGCGAGTGCTTTACGCACACGCCACCCATGCCACCCTTAATGGTAAGCAAGATTTCGAGCTTACTTTAGCAGATAAATCTTTTTAAGCGCAAGTGTATTTCATATCATGTTAGCATGACATTAGGCGGCCAGCTTGCGCGTTCACCAAATAATTCATTGCATACATAATTTATTTGCTCATATGCGCGGGAAGGTTAGCATGCATTTCTCCGTGCTAACGGTTAGCAGCGCTATGAAACAGAAATTACACAGTCAACACAAAAGTGGCCATTGGGCAGGTCTATGAAATTAGCCACTGGGGAGAAAAGAGTCTTTGCTCAATAAGATGTCTTTACAAAAAAAAACTGTTTATAAACCAGTTTTACCTTCTGCAGATGTTTGGCAAGTCATGAATGACGATGACATTGGACAGTCACAAATTGTCGTCGTGTCTGATTTACTGACCGAGCTGTATCATGAAAACAACGACGACTCATTATTCAGAATTTGAAATAATTCAATTGCTTCAACCGTACTGCACCGCATCGTCCAATTATTAACAACAGTGAAATTCAATATATTATCACAAATACAAATAAATCAAGTGCTTTTGTTTTAAATACAACACAAACATACGACATGCATTTTACCTCAAGGTTTGTTTTCGTATCAGTAGCTCGAAAAGCTAGAATGATCAGTTTGATTTCATATGGGACAAATAGAACCTTCAAAGACAACCCATCTTTTAAACAATGCGCCATAAAATCCCCCATTAGCCTACCGTTCTGTTTGATTTCTTAACTACTTGCCTTGTATATGGTGCTCCGATAGCATCTGCAGTCCCTCCGTGGAGTGTGGCGAAGATCAGACATAAGCTTAGAACCAGAGATATGGTTACATTCCACCGTAGAGACAAATCACCATTAATGTCCATATTTAATAGATATAATACAATGTAATAAAAGATGTCAAATACTCACACTAGAAAACTCAAAATACACCTAGAAATTTAAAAAGTCGCTTGTGCTTAATATGAATAATAAAAACCTTTCTAGGTTTTGTCAAATAGAACCTTGTCAACTGATTCCACAGCTGTAATGTATGCTGATTGTTACATTTAACTGTTAATAAGGTATGCTGGTTACACACTGTAAAGAAACAGCCAGAGTATTATTTGGCCATTGAAACCAAGCCAAGCACACTTTACAAGTTTGTCTCAATACCCTTTGTTGTGTTGATATTTAACTTGTCAAGAATAAAGGTACATAATGACAAACCCCAATGACTAGGTGATTTTGACGTCTCCCGTTTGTCTCACTGACGTAACCAGCTTGAGGGGGACTCGGCCCACTCTCTTTTCCCACCCAGAATGAGATGAAAAAAGGAAATAAACAAATAAATAGATCAATAAATGACATTTTGAATAAATGAAACTGTATAAAGCTACAATGCAAAAAAAAAAAAAAAAAAAAAAAAAAAAAAAAGTCTAATTAGTTACGTCACTGATTTAACTGTACAATTCGCAATTTAGTTATAACTATGTAACTATGTTGTTTAAACCTGATGCGGATTTAGCAATCCTTTGAATAGGACCTACATGTTTAATTTGTGAAGATCGCCCCCCCCCCCAAAAAAAAAAAAAAAAAAAAAAAAGATTGGGAGATAATTTCTGACTCTCCACACACAAAATGACGCAATATTGTCAGTCTCGCGTACTTGGTTGTCCAACTTGCTCACGTAGGTGACGAAAAAGCTCGTTCGAGTGTACTTGTCCTTTCGGAGAATGAAACTATTCCACGGTTACTTGCAAAATCATCTAAATAACTAACTAGTGCAAACTCTATAGTTTTTGTTGGCACAGTTTACTATGCTATGACATGCACGCGTTAACAAGGAAAGGTTGTGTCACTGTGTCAAGCTGTTCAGTGCACTGCATGAAACATACCATTTACAAAAATGTTCCCCAATTCTTTTTAGCACAATCGACAAGTCGGACTACTAAAAGTACGCAAATAGGTGAGTTTATATTGGTACGCGGTAACTATTTATTAGTATTCAAAGTAGTTTTACAAAACATTTGAAAATGATAACAACAATCAACAACAACAACAACAGACAAAGTATGACTATAATACTAATTTAAAGTACAATACTGCAATCGTAATATATTACATTATAACGCTGGTAACCATGAACGCCCATTTGTGACCAGATACCAGTGCTTTATAAGTTTTCAGTTTCTGATTAAACTATAAATGAATTATTTGTCAACTCTAATAACTCGCACGGCAATGATCATCAACACTATAATGATTGATGCTCCACTCTGAACAATTCAAGAATAAGTGTGTTTTATTGATAGTTTAAAGGTAATAACCGTATTGTTTTTGTCTTATTTTGATTCGTCTGCACAGCCAACATCTCAGCCTGAGTTAAGGAAAAAAACACACAGAGGTAATGGAAGAGATTGCAGATGGAAACTGTTAATATACTACCGTAATCGACCATGGCCCGATCAATGGATCATGGCGCTGTATTACATGACCAGTAGTTTAAGGCCGTGTCCGAATTATTTGGGCTTCGGCAATGAGAGACATTTGAGACGCTGGCGGCAGCAGACACAACGGTCCTTTTTGACAGTTCTAAGCATGCGCGCACCTGCTCAGTAGTGCTCGCATACTTCTGAGCATGCGTACTATTGGTCAGAACCGTGGAAAAAGATCCGTCCAAAAGTCTCCCGTTATAATGGCTACGGCTGGATAGGTTAAAAAAAAAGGGGGCCCATTCTTCAACGCTGTCGCTGCTGGCAACGGCCATAAATAGCCGCAGCCGAGGTCTCTCGAGTCAGACACGGCCTGAGTAATTGTTACAGTTTCCCGTTGCGTCTATCCATTTCGCATCCTTAGGCATGCCAACAGCATATCCAAATTATAACCAACAGTTCCGCTTGCATGGACGTGAAATAGGCTGATTGTATGCCTACAATGACCGGGAAAACTTACATTTTAAATGTTTTTATTTTTATCATACAATTAAATGCCTTTTTAAATCTTTTTTTCAAACATCTGCAACGCAGCGGTGGTATATTATTTTGTCAAAATGTAACTGAAAAACAAAATTTGTTTTGTTGGCATTATAAACAAACATTTACAGTCACATGCCTCTCGAGGTCATTATCATTATTTTAAACATGTTTATATAATATTCATTTGTGGACATCTTTATTTTCTTTCCTCCTAAAATTAATCAACTAAAAATATATATGTACATAATTTAATTAGTTACTGGTTTTTAAATATTAAAAAGAAGTGTTTACAACTTTGCAATTTAATTACCACTGACGACATCATGACGTCATTTGTTAATGCACACCCTCAGTTTAGGGTCATATGAGTCTTCGAAAAATCCAAAGTGCCGTATAGGACAAACCTGTACGAAGTCCATGGAATTTGGGTCAAAAGAACTTGGAAGAACGCAAAAATCTTCACAAAAACAAAGCCCCTTTCCGCGGTATGCACGGAAAGGTCAACAAGTGTAGAATGGAGAACGATAGCATAGAGGATTCTGGCTGATGACAAGGGAAGTAGATAAAGTTGAAAAGCAGATAGTATCATTCCAGCTGGCTATGATTGGCAAAAGTACACGAAAACTCTGTGACTGAGAGAGCCTTCAACTCCAGATAATACAAACTATAGATGTATATGCAAGATATATTGCCATGTCACCGCTAATCATCACGGTTCTTTTCATTTGTTTTGGTGTATATACATTTTTTAAATTTTTTTTATTTATAATTGTTTAGATTTAATAATCACACAAATGATTCTTCCTTCAATCTATGAAATAGAAAGAGCTTTTAAACCGCCACCATAATCAATATAATCAATTTAATCAATAATAAAAACATGCTGAAAGAAAATTCAAAGATGAGTGCTCACGGAAGTAAATTTCTGTTGTGGCCGAGGTGAAAAAAGGGGAAAAAAGAAAAAGAAAATGGGTCAGAAATATTGATTGGTATTAATCAACGATGTGTCGTGGTGTATCCCCCAAGCACCACCCATTGTGTCTTCATCGCGTTCTGGGAATCTCGTGATTTTTTATTTATTTATTTTTTTTTTGGGGGGGGGGGTAGGGGTGGCTTGACGGGTACTTCTGTACAAGGGGCTAACAATTCTTACTTGCCAGAATCAATACCATTTGGGTCGAGCGATGCGTACGCATTCGAAGCTTCAGGGGCATCATCAGCGCGATTTCTCCCACTGGATCGTAAGCTCTGGTAGCCCTCTTCAATACGAACTTCTCGTGTGGTGTCTGAAGCGCGGCGGTCAGCTTCGAGAGGTGGTACGGTGTACTCATAAATGCTATCAGTTTCCTGCGGTTTGTAAGGTGTGACTTTTGGAGGCGTAGTCAACCTGGAGCCGGGGGGGTTCCCAGGTTTACCGGCTGCAATTTGCTGGTTATTTTGAGGTTTTTGCGGAGGTGCTGTCGGTGGGTCCTTGTAACCAGGGTCAGCATACCCGTCATCGTCGATCCCCTCTGCTAGAGCATTGGACACACCATTTTCTTGCGTATTTGTAAGCTCCTTTCTCTGACACATTGTTCGGTTGTCTGTTATAAACGAAATAACAAAAAATAGTTTGAAACCTTTCACATTATCATGACGCAACAACAACAACAACAACAACAACAACAACAACAACAACAACAACAACAACAACAACAACAACAACAACAACAACAACAACAACAACAACAACAACAACAACAACAACAACAACAACAACAACAACAACAACAACAACAACAACAACAACAACAACAACAACAACAACAACAACAACAACAACAACAACAACGGCAGCGGCAGCAAACTCTATGTCAATCACAATTACATTTAACTTTTTCATTCAAAGAAAACCCATATTCCAAGTTTCACGGCACAGGCTGCTGACCGCGGCATTTGGCGTCTCGCGATCACTGATATCAGCTGAGAAACCAATCCTTTAAACTTACGAATGGTCAGCGTTTTTTTTTTTTATCACTTCGAATTTAACAGCTATATTTCCTTAAGATTTCTTAAAGAATCTTCCGAATTCTTATTAAATACCCTGTCGGTTTATCAAACATGTTTTTTTTATCTCACATGCTTATCCGCCGTACATCAATGTCATCTAGGCCTATCTACCTTTCAGTTCAAATTTGTCATTACACAATTTTAATGACGCTAAAAAACACTCCATCAAGGAAACAAGACGCACAGGAAAAAACCCAGAGAATTTGCTCTGAAAACCTGTGCCCGATAGCTGTCATTGCCCCTCTCCATGTAAATTTGAACTCTTTCGATTTGTTCAGTTGTATGCGCAGGATTAACTTATTATATAAAAAAAGACAATTGTTGTTGGTTAATACGCCGTGCCAGTGTGGTGCTCTCGCTAGAACTGCTTTCACCCTCAATTACCTTGGCTTTTAAACTCCCATTTTCACATTCTCCAATTATGTAACACTCCTGCCTGTGCTTTACAATGCATGAATACCCCAATAAGAAAAGACAACTATTTCCCTCTTTACGAAACGCGGGAAATATTTATTATCCTTGAACAACATTCTTGGTTATGCGCACAAGTGTAGGCTTTTGTAAGCATTGCAGTACCATGAAATGGTCCGGATGAACAATAACTGCGTCGTATTGTCTGAACTTACCATGTGGACGCTCTGTCTTTGTCTTTAAGTTTCTTGATAGAGAGAAACAAAAGAAAAACAAAAACAATATTTAAGTGTTACTTTGGAGAAATGGTGATGTTTACAACTTGGCAATGCAATGCATACAAATGACTTGTACTGCTTCAACACACCAGGCTAAATAGTGATTTGTGCTCGAAAATGAATTGATTTCAGGGAACGAAAGTTAAAATGGTAATTTAGCTACGATCACAATGGGAGACTTTGGAACGATAGGTGGCAGCAGACTTACCAGGTGAATTTACATTGTTTGCGTAGTTCTGAGCATGCGCACATATCCGAGAACGATGTATTTACTTGGTAAGTCTGCTGCCACTTGGTGCCCTAAAAAGTCTCCCGTTTAACCGATGTGTACGGATCGCTCGCATCGATTCTTTTAACTTACACTGTGAGTGTGGGGTTGCTCAGAGACGATTTATTACATTTTTTGCGAAGAAAAAGAACAACGGGCGAAGAAACGATCACCACTGTGACCAACACTGCTATGATTACACCGACAACAACGGCACCATTGACGGAACTGGCATCTGCATACGTCCGACAGCTTAAATTATTGAGGCTGCTGAAGGTGCCATCTTGGAACTGGTACATCTCCGTCTGGTTCTTGCCATCACCAGATGGTTTTGTGCACACGCAGCTGAGAGATGGGGTCGAGACTTGCCATTCGTCGGAAGACGCATTGTATGGAATTTGAGCTGAAGTGTCTTGGCGGAAAAGTAAAAATATCTCAAGTTAAACGCTGATTTCACAAAATGTCAAGAATCATTTCTGCGTCCGTGAGCTTGTTACCATCACCCAGGGGACCTACTTGAGGTGGTTGTTAAAGACAGGGCACAATTTCATCATAGAGTTGCTGGAGCACAAAAAGTAGCTTAGCACAACCAAAACATCATTCCACATTGTGTCATCTATGACTGGTATTCTGTTCATTTTTGCCAAGCAGAGAATTGTTAAGCACTATCTTCTTCTCCAGCAGCTGTATGTTTGAAATTGGCAGGTATGTATACCCACTCCGTGCATGACGTCAGAAAGTTTAGAGTTAAACTCATACGCACCTACTGAAATACTGCAATAACCACAGCTGCACGTCAAATTAGAGCCCCTGTAAGAAAATGTTGACAATAATTTGTGTAAAACTATTGTTTTTTTCTTCTTAATATAAACTTTATACAAACAAACAAAAAACATAAAAAGTGTTAACTTTAAAGGGACTGGGACATGAGGGGGAACAGTTGAATCATTTGGAGCTTTCATCGGTAACATCGTCCCTATCGCCCAGATGTTGTAATGGACCTTTCCCAAGAAATATGTTAATTGGACATCGCGCGTGCGCACTTACATTTTGGTTGGCAACATTTTGGGAACAGTGCGCCCTTTTGCGTGGGACTGATGGGCGCGTGACGCGTACGCGCTTTGTGCGTCTGCTTCGTGCACATTTCTATGGCGTTCGCCAACCAACAGGGTCTGTACTCATGCGTAAATGTAATTAGCATATTTAATGGGAAAGGTACATTACTGGTTTTTTTATGGGTTTTTTAGTTTCATTATAATTTTTTTTTTATTGTATCAGTCGGAATCTTCTTATATTAAATGTTTACAATATCGAATCATAGGCCTACCCGGTTATGTTTACGCAACCGCAACCCTTTAAGCACTCTTCCGTTCCACACTTGCAGAGGATTGGGATGCCGAAAACATCACTGCCATTGCGGACGCAAACGGGGCCATCCCCGACGAAGCCATTGAGGTTGGCGAGATGCGGGGAGCAGACGTCATCTGGAAAACCAAAAAAAAAACAAAAAAAAACGCATGTATAAGGAATAAGTCTCGCAAACGTTTTTAAGATGAACACGCAAAGCTCAAAGCAAAGACAAAGCTTTCTTTAAACAAATGAGTAAATAAGATTGAAACCATCACAAGTTGCTAGGTCGTTTTTAATTGCCATTTAATTATATGTTTGAGGCACTTATTTAATGGTATATATATATTTACATGTATATGACAATGAAACATATATAGTTTTAGCTAAACATTGATTGCCAACGGTTTCAATATATTTATCAAATAGTTTTATCAGAAAAACTGGTATTTCTGGTATCAATTGGTATTTCTTTTGTCAAGCGGGTCTAAATGAAAGCAGACATTGGACAGAAATTTAATTTTGTTTTTTGACGAATATTAATTATTTTGACAGATGGAAAGGAGAACAACCTCGAGGAAAGTGACTAGAAGGAAAAATTAACACCAAGATACCTGGAGTGTATAGCTGTTCACTTGTGGGTAGTTCTCGCTCACAAATGTAAGAATGTTTTGCAGAGCAGATACGATCACTCCACAAAAATCTTCTCGGCGCTAATCTAAAACACAGATCCCCTTGATTATGGCTTACAGGTGCTGCTGCGAAAGCTTGATAATTCGCTCTCGTCCCGTCTAGCCAAATGTATTCAGACTTCAGACCAATCCAGTAAGTCGTATTCTCATTGGTGTTTCCAGTACGGAGGCCCCGAATGAACGTCAGTTCTTCTTTTGAGTCAATCGTCACCAAATGACCTCCGTGGACGAGGCTGCACACTAACTGAGCATTGCCTTGTGATAAACTAGGAGACCACTCTGAGGAAATCAAGTAGCACGAAGTCGCGTGCGTTGATCCTTTGCAATCTACACGAGATAACATATTCAAGAATGAAATTAGGACGATATTCTCCCTCTGCTTATTCCTCTTCTTTTTTCTTGTGAGAAACTGTGCAACGTGCATTCACAGATTGTCATCTTGTCATTCATCAAACTCAATACATCATGGACTGTCAACGTATTTTATTTGAAAAGGGCTCCAATGTCAAATTCATTTTCTGTGATGAACTCTTTTTTTCAATAGATAGACTCCTTAATATGAACATGAAAAACACAAAATACAAATCACTAACTTCCCGTTAAAATGGTGTTATAATGTCATTTGATTTGATTACTCTTTCGGAATCAAATTTGAAACATGATGTCGTCATTGGATATCAACAATAAATGGGTGTACACATTCTAAAGAGAGAACTTTTGCTTCGTCGAAAGGTCGAATTCAATGCCGTTTTGATTAAATATCATCGAAATTCGGGAATGAGCTGAACGAATTCCTGTACAGAAATGTACAGACCCATTTTTTTGAAGTGGGACGACATTGGACGATTTTTTTTTTTTTTTTTTTTTTTTTTTTTATTTTTTATTTTGACAAAATGTCACACTGGAAGGGTATAAAATGCAATGGCATTGTACATCATTTTAACATAAGGTTAAAGACTTGTTATTTTGTTCCACTTTCGTAAGGAGTCTATCTATTGGAAATAATGAGTGCATCACAAACTCAATTCGACCTTGAGGCCCTTCTTTATACAATCAACAGTAAATTTTGTCTTTAAATTTTGTGTGAACATGTTAGAAGAGGCAATTTTGATATTTGTTTATAGAAGATGACCTTGTTAGGGATTAAACATTAGCGAGGACTGGCAGGTACGAAGGCTCTGTGCAGCACCTCTTTGCCACAGTCAAGCTCAAAACAACTTTTTTTTTGTTCAACGAGCAAGTTTGAATTTAAGCAGGTTAATTTTGTGTCAATTTATGTGAGAAAGGCTCAGATAATTTGCGATGGATCCCGGTGGAAGACAACTCCAGCAGCATTACAAGTTACATTAATGTAATACTAAGTGTAAAATTTTTATGGTCTCATCTAGGTAATAAAGGTTTTTTTACTGTATATTTCTATTTATTATACATTTTGTGTGCTGGGTTGTGTGTTTGTTTTGTTGTTTGTTTGTCTGTCTATTTTTTTCGGTTGGGCTGTTTTCCAGTCGGTCTGTTTTTCATTTTGCTTGTTGGGTTTGTGTTTGTGTGTACTTTGTAACTGTAAACATTTTTTTGTATTTCAGATAATGTAATACTTATTGTAAATGTTTGTTCTCATTTAAAGGTTTTATATTTCTATTGTATGTATTTTTTTTTAACTATTGTTAAGTGCCTAGGAGCATTTTTTTATGGATTGGCGCTATATAAATGTTTATTATTACTATTATTCTTATTATTATTATTAAGTGCTATAAACTATAGACGATGAAAATAAATAGTGATAATGGAAGACTTTTGAGACGCTGGCGGCAGCAGACACAACGGGCCTTTTGGACAGTTCTGAGCAGGCGGTCACATACTCAGTAGTGCCCGCACAGTTCTGAGCATGCGTACTACTGGTGAGAACTGTGAAAAAGGACCAACCAAAAGTCTCCCATTAATTCTAAACAAGAATGATTTGTAACATTCTTGAGTGGTATTTGGCAAGTACAAGTTATTTTTTTTGTGGATTGGTTTTTAATGCTTACCCTCGGCGGGTGTGACGCTTGGAATTTCACATATGTATCGAGTGTTCATCTCACAATTTCCGACTTGCAAGCCCAATGTTTCACCGTAAAGATAAAAACACCCACTTCCTGAAGGAACCTTCAAGTCGTTCGATTGAAATGGACTTCCATCCTGCCAAGTCAATCTTAGCGTAGAGGTTAGCCCGATCCAATAGTTATCATTCGAAGAACCATTGCGAAGGTAGGTCGCAACAGTTTGAATGAAGCGCTGCTCTTCGAAGGACCCGATGTAGACGAGATGGCTATTACGCTCAATGCATTGGACTTCAGCATCGTGGCGAGACATCCGACCGTTCTGGAAGAATCTGTAACATGAGTTCTCGTACCGTGTTTCGTCTGAATTGCAAGCTGTATGGAAGCCGTTAAAGAGAGAAAAATACATTGTTATCAAAGCGCAGAATTTTAAAGGTTTTACCAGTAGTTTTATCAGTAGGCCTATGACTCCATCTTTGCATTGGTACGAATGTCAGGGGGAAGTTGGCATTTGGTTATGCTCTTGTTGGGGGCGCACCCGGATGAGCAAAAACCTGGTCGACCCCAAACCGGTTTTCCCCCAACGTTTTCCCATTTATATTTTCAGAACATGTATGTCAAGTCATGAAAACAGCATTTCGGTCGAGCTTTTTGTGGCGTGAGTCGATTGTCTCGTGACTGCGATGCCGAAGTTTTACTGTTACGAATCATAGTCCGTCTTTTCCTTTTATCAGCTTACTTTTATCTTTTGAGTCCTTTTCGGCCAGTTTTCTCTTAAAACTTGTTTTTTATTGTTTGGTGTAAATTTTTCTTCACATTTCTGGTTTCTGATGATTTTTTTTAAGAGAAAAGGGGTCCGAGAACCCTTTTTTGAGATGTCGTTTGGGGAAAAAATAGCGACCCTTGCAAGCTAATCGAACGCACCAATAGTTTTATGGCCTGCAAGGTCAAAGGTTACATCTATATCTGGCAGGTAACTAGCAAGTTCTAACTAAAGGTCGGTATCTAGAGTTATTTATGAGCCACGAAGTGTGACGTCAGATTGTTCGGGCTTCACCTTGGACTTCTAGGCCGCGTCCGAATTAGCGACTTTGCAAGCTAGTGGCAACAGTTAAAATAATGTGGTTTTTTTCGGCGTTCCTGTGTCACGTGATTTTGCCCCCCAGTGATTTTGTCCCCACACGGCGAATCGTGTAGAAATTTCGTCTGACAGCGCCCTCTTCTGACTTAACTTCCCTAAGCCCATGTTCACATTTTAAAGTTGATTAATCTATACCTGTCGGTTCGTCAGAACACATTAGTACTACAGACTTCGATTCACACTGGCATGACAGGGTGGTATCTGACGATCTGGGAAGGAAGTGTAAAAGAGTTTACTTGTCAACTGATATCTAGAAACTGTTAGAATGTGACTTTTTTTTATTATTATTATATATATATTTTTTATTCATGGTTTATTAGCATTCATTCTGCAGCCCGAAGGCTGGATTGCATGAAGTTTAAAAAGAGTTTACAAAACGTTTAGAAATATGAAGAGTAAACATTTTACACAAGTCATTAAACTTAAATAAATATATAAAAACAGCAAAAGTGTATGTAACTGGTAGAAGAAAATACATCCGGGCCCATTATACTTAATTCAAATTTTCAAATGAGGGTTGGTGCGCCCTCATCGGCGGCAAGACATCGGAGGTTCACTCTCACCTCTGACGTCGAAAGACTTACATCACAAACTTTCTCCGTCTTCTTACAGGTAATGATCCTTCCTATTTTACATTATATTTCCACATAGTTCTCATTAATAACATTAAAAATTATTCATTACGGTTATATTGATTGTTTGCTTTTAATATTATAGGAGAACTTTTTTTTTGAAAGTTTTTGACAATTTCCAAGTTGGGATCGGAGAGTCTCATCTTTTTGGTTTATTTACTCTGCACAAGTCTCGTAGTTTACATTAATTTTTAATTTCACCTGTATGTACATGTGACCGGCTTTAAAAAATGATCGATACGTTTCTAGTGGGAGGTGACCATTGGCATAAGTTGGCATAAGTTAGTTTCATTTTGATGTACCGTTTAGTTTTATTTATTCACTCTCACTTCTGAAGTCGAAAGACTTGCATCACAAACTTTCTCCGCCTTCTTTCGGAGAGTCTCGTCTTTTTGGTTTATTTACTCTGCACAAGTCTCTCTTTCTTCATCATATTCCTAGATTTTACATTACTAAAGGTCAAAAGTAATGTTATCCCTGTTTTACGTGTAAAGATTCTCGATATTGCTGATATATATAGTTATTCCATATTCGAGTATGTTTTTGTTTTTTTGCCATAAAGCCCTAATCTTTAGCAAAGTATTTGTTATATACATGTATTTACCCCCACATTGAAGTATACGATTTACCCAGTTGATTTGTTGTTTCTAAAATGTGTTATTTCCGGGTTGGATGAAAGCCGACCTGTCGCCATTTTGAGATTATCAGACTTTATTGTAAATATTATCATTGGCATAAGTTAGTTTCATTTTGATGTACCGTTTAGTTTCATTTATTCACTTCTGAAGTCGAAAGACTTTACATCACAAACTTTCTCCGTCTTCTGTCAGAAAATAAATACCAGAGAGCACAGATTTTTGAGAAAGGTCGTCTCCCACTAAACGTATCCATCATTTTTTTTTAAGCCGGTCACATGTACATAATACATGAAATTTAAAATTGATATTACAACTAAACATATTAGGCTGCCGTAAAAACAAATAATAAGATCTGAATAATTAAAAGTAGTAATTGATAAACAAAAAAATAAAAAAATTATCAATTACTTGCTTCAATTTTATCAGTATTTGTTTTTAACGGCACACTGGAATAATATGAACTTTACGGCACATAGTGATTGCATTTTTCCTTTACCCTAATTATTAGCTGATGCATGGTAAAGTAAGCCAGTGTGAACGCCTTGATTTAGTTAGTGCACGTTTTCCGGTACGGATCTATTTTCACATTTTCTCAAAAGGCTCTTGGAAGCAAAATCAAAATGGCCGTTAAAACTGCTGATAGTGTACTTGCCTCTTTTGGAAATGA
Organism: Marthasterias glacialis; assembly: GCA_911728455.2. Lineage (NCBI taxonomy): Eukaryota > Metazoa > Echinodermata > Asteroidea > Forcipulatida > Asteriidae > Marthasterias > Marthasterias glacialis. Next base: position 4,302,787 of record OU452229.1, on the reverse strand, counting down.
TGCACCCTCCCATGGAAACAGTTGGTGCTCCGAATCAAATAGTAGAATGTCAGCGCAGTACAGACGTAGGTCCACAAACACTCTCTGCTCCGAAGGGACATAGCGAAATAACAACTAATCAACAGTTGGATATCAAAATCAATTCCATTTCATTTTAAAAATTAATCAAGCGATTTAAAGATTCTCCATCAGTCTAGCAGTAGAATGGTGTCGTCGTTTGATTTGTTTTCCTTTTCTGACGTTATTTCAATATGGTTTGGTACGTGTGCCTTAATTTCAGATGACCTTGGATAGAAATGGATACAACCTCCACAGACAAAGCAATTTCATTGTGGATCAGTAATAACATTTTCCTAGTTCCCCTTCGTGAAAGGCATACCGGTATATTTGCTCGACAATACAGTGAAATACACGGTTGCTTCCCAGTGCTCGCAAGTCAAAAGAAGTTTCAGTAACTCAACCACGTCCAAGTAATTAAACTGATACCCGAACTGAAGAACACTGATTTCCTTTTCAACGCGGAAATTATTTAGAGTTTGTACATCATTTTATAATGCATGACGAGTTTTACAAATGACAACTCCATCCAATCCCATGCATGCGGAGGGGTACACCAAACTGTGTAAATCTCCATATCAGTAAATGGGAATGCTTAAAATAATAACCAATAAATAAATAAAGAAAGAACAAACAAAAAAACAAACAAACAAATAAATTACTTGAAAGTCCACCAAACTCTATAGGGATCAAATCAAAAGACTATTTGATCACCCAGTAATCGTCTTTTTCTTTTAAATATTTAAGCTATGACCAGCATCCAAAGTGTAAAAAAAAAAATAATAAAAAATGAAAATAACAACCCCGAAGACATCTTAGATTAACGTTTATCTGAGATTTACGTCTTTTTACACGACAATTTTCCCCAGAAACTTGGAAACGCGGATGGTCACTTTAAGGCTCCGTAGTAATCATTGATATTGTGGATAACGTCAGGCTGTCATAAAGTCGCGTTGCATGAAACACTATTGGCACGGAGCCCCCACATTAAGGTAAGGATAGAAAATCGCGGTTTGTATAAAAAAAAAAAATGCTCGACAAATTGGGCGCATCCGGACTTGTAAAACCCACAGTTTAACGAAATCAGTTGCCTTTGTTTGATATTCGCAATTTATTGATTGGTTGATTGATTTAGTTTGACTTCCGAGTCTGACTTCTTTAGTTTGACATCAGTGGAAGCTATTCATGACCTCACACAGTCCCCATTGCGAATCCCAGAATTGACATTGAATATCCCCTTTTATAGGTTAAAGTTCACCGTTGCATTTTGACTATTTCCCCTTTCAACCTCCCCCCCCCCCCCAATCATATAAAAGGCCATTGTTTATAAATAGCGTGTTGCACGTCCAGCTTTATATTAGGGGAAATGTCGTTTTTGTTACTGGGTTTATTGAACTTCCAGTTCTTTAATTGTCAGTAAACGTGAATGCTAATCCCTGGGGTGAATCGCTTCCATACACACATGTTAACACTTTAATTAGGGCATGGATTTTCTTCCTCCGTGGTTGGGGTTTCCATACTCAAAGAGACATTGCAAACCAACTGGGCCCAATTTCATAGAGCTGCTTAAAGGCAAAGTATACCTTTGGTTTTTGGAACCGTATATTTGCCGTAATGCTATATAATTGTAGATATATGCCATAAAACTAACCTGTGTAGATTTCAGTTCAAAAGGTGGCAGCGTTTTTGAGATATCACCAAAAATCTGGAGCGGTTTTGTGTTCACGCAGAAGAAGTATCCGTCATTGGAATACACATTCTGAGAAGCGTTACGGCTATAACGCTTCTCAGATTCTAATTTTGGGGGGATAAAAAGTGATGTATTTTTCCATAACTGCAGTACTTCGAAATGAAACGTTTCTCAAAATGCATTATACTATCCAAAACTGCTGTACTCCTTACCAAGTAAGTTTTTATTGCCAAACATTTTCAGAGTCATTACCAAACGTATACAGACCATTTAAGCACAAAAGGTAGCTATAAGCACAACAAAATGATGCTTACCGGAATAAGGTTACCAGCTAAAATAGCATGTCACATGTACTATCTGTGACTGGTATCCGGCTTATTTTTTAGCTATGTTTTCTGCTTATTGCAGCTCTATGAAATTGGGCCCTGGTGTACAAAATGCACACAATCGTCGATGTGGTGGTTTTAACGGTATCCTGTTCTTAAATGTGATTTAATTCTACTGTTAGTCACACTCACTTCACACACAAACTGGTTCCATCGATTGCCAGAAGCCCATAGGAACTGCACTGAACGTTTTGTCCTTGATGGTTTACGTAAAAAAAAATAAGAGACCGATCCATTATGACCCAACCCCCTTACGTGTTGACCAATCACAGCCTTGGCTACGCCACCGAAAGTCCGACACGAAAAAATCCTATTGGAAAATGTGAACATGTGTGCACGTATTTATAGCGTGCGCTTTCATGTCGTGCAGTATGGCATTGAAGAGACACACACTTTGCTGCACACGTGGTGGTGTGGCCAATGCTGTGATTGGTCAACATGTTAGTGGGCGGGGCTTAATGGATCGGTCTATTTCTGGACTTGCCTTTCATGTGTGTCTTGCAAAGACTCCAAGGTCTTATCAAAAACATCGGCTTCTTTCATAAGAAATGTCTTTGAACGGTAATATAACACAGTAACGCATGCGCTGGAACCGGGAAAAAAAATTGGGCGTGTAGCAGGTGAGAACGCATGTGACGTAAAGACTTGCCGAAAGGATGGTGTCACAGAAATGATTGAGAGTCCTGTGCCTATGGCAGAAGGGTGGAAAAGCAAGACCGAACATTCAGTTTCGACCTTCTGAATGTCGTAAACAATTATTGGCCGAAAATTTTACGGTTAACTCTCAGACTCATCAGTCATTGGGCGAATTTTAAATTCAGCATGGAAAAGTGGGAAAATAATAATATTAGGAGAAGTAACTTCATTGACGTATTGTTGTTGTGAACGAATGTAAGAATTATTATTTATTGCCAACGACCTTCTGCTAGTGGCATTGATGTTGTACCGGTAGGCCCACCCATATCGCAATGCCTCTTCAAGCAAGAATAAGAGTCTCAAGCCACTACTCCACCGGGCACACACCCTGCAAGGTCACAAACAGGAGATCATTTACCAACATTTTGGTCGTAATCGTAAAGGGGAATATCACAGGATAATTGAACACAAAGATTACTGTGTTACTATAGAAAGTACATTATGCTATCGTCTGGTAAAAACTCGTCTTAATAAAACTGCACTGCAAAAACTGGGCTATTAAACTGACCATCTTGGTTTCTATATGAAACAACACCATTTTTATTTATTTATTATTATTTTTTTTTTGGTTTGCTTTCAGTGAAAAAAATGAAACCTATTTAGGGGAATTCGGCTTCTTCGCTTTTTTTGTAAATTGGAAATAAGTGGGCAACACTTGTGCCTCGAAAATAAAATGCACTACAGCTTGACTTTAATTTAATGAGGCAACCTGTTATACTGCGGTGTGCCTTTTAGCTGTATTACTACTGCCAAACAGCACGCCACAGCAGCAAGAGTCCCAATTAAAGGCTTGTAACTAAAGTGAAGAAGACTGTCTTCTCGGAAAATGTTCGACGAACAGCGTTATTGTATCATACGTACTCTGTTTGGTGCTGGCTATAAGCTGCGACAATAGAGTCGAAGAAAAAAAATGAGAGAGAGAGAGAGAGAGGGGGGGGGGGGGGAGAGAGAGTGAGTGTGAGTATTCAGCCAACTTATATATACCTGTGCTTGGGTGGAGTCTTAAAAAAAAACCGCACCTGGCATTGCGCAACGAAAGGAATGCATAGGAGCCGCCCTGGGCAAATTTAAATGGCACAAAGAATAATGTAAGGGCGTCCGCCACCACAACCAGTCACTCAATCCGTCGACCCAAGAGGCTACTTGAGTCGAGCGCAACACCGACATTGGTGTTAATTGTACCAACTATAAAGCAATGGGGATAACTAACACCATGTCGGTGTTGTCACATATAAGATACCAAGAGAATCAATTTAGCACCCAGTACACAGTGAGTTGGCGTCTTTTATTTTTTCCTTCTTTTTTTTTGGAATCACTTCTTAATCTGATCTTATTTGTATTACCTGACCAAAACTGTATAAAGAGAAACATATATACCATGAAATGTTACGCTGTTCCCTACCTTTTAACAAACACAGGCCCGAAAAACAAAATTTAGATTTTTTTTTTAACATGAAAGGTTACAATGCAAAAAACGTTGACGTTTTTATGAGACATTGATACGGTTCATATCTTCTTCTTTTTTTTTTTGGGGGGGGGGGTGAGTGGGGTTCTTTATTCACAGACCGATGTATCTTGCAGGCCGCTCGTTTAAATGATTATGCCCTTACTGTGGGAGTAGAGAGGGAGGGGGGGGGGGTTCTGTTATAAATCGTGAGTCATCTTGCTATGAACTTTCAACTAGACCAAACCCCCGTTTACTGTAGTATATACAGTCATCACCACGTAACGAAGACGGCTGAGGCTCAAACGGAGAGAGTTTTAACTTCGTCATACAGTCAAGAGTGTATGAATGTTCGACATGGCGGGGATCGCCTGCTGTCTGTCTACGAGCAAACTTTGGACCATTTGAAAATCGGGATTTCACACGGCTTTCGGAACTCGTACCGCACTGAAACGTTCACAAATGGAATTTACGAGACTGGTGTGGATGGTGGTGGTCGTCTCGTGGACGGAAACGGCCGTGTTTGGGGAGTTACGGAGACAAGTGCAAACTGGGAAAGAGGCAAGACCCTGCAGGTGAATAGTGCTATATTGGAAATCACGGGGAAAATAATACATTAGGGCAGTGTGTTGGAATATAGGACTGAAAATATCTGTTCGTACTAGCGGAGAATCAGATACATATAATGTACATCAACTGGGGAATTTCTTTCCTGGGCTTTTTTTTTTTAAGAAATGGGGTGCGCTTAATAGCAGCTTTCTGCCACTGTCCAAGAATAATCAGAAAGCAAACCCAACCACGACCTTATCCAACAGCACGGAAACTTGCTAATGTACGAACCGAAGATCCTCAGACGCAATAACGAAACACCGTAATAGCGGATACCTTTATTACGACACCCACTATTATAACACCATTACCTGTAAATGGCGTCTAATCATTTGGTGCTTGATATGCGGAAGAGTGTACACCCCCCTTCTATTGTGTCTTCATTGTGTTTTTGGAAATTTCTGGAATTATTTTTGAGGATTTTAGGGGGAGGGGGTAATTCTGTACAAGAGGGGAGAGTGTGTTAGAGTATGGGAACATTTAGGGGTGGGGAACATTTAGGGGTGGGGCACTCCCTCTGCCACACATTTGGAATGGTTCAGCGTTTAATTGGCATCAATCAGTTTCTGCAGACAATGTACTGGGTTACCGTCTACTGCAGACGATAAAAATGTTCTTGGGATAAAACATTTAAAAAAAATGTTACATTTTTTAATTTAAGGGGAGAAGTTGCATAATGTCTAAATGGCTGGGTTTTTTTTTGCACCTGTCACGAAAGAAATGGAAGAAAACCCAAGATGGCTATACCCAAGTGCGAAGTGACGTAATGATTGCTCTTCCGTATACGTGACACTTAATAGTGGCGTTGCCGGGGGGAGCAAAGGGGGAAGCTGCCCCCCCCCCCTCCCCGTGGAACATCTTGCCCCCGTGTTTGCCTCCTTTCAGCCTCTGGACACCGTAAAATTTGCTATAATCAGACAGTTTGAACTGAAATTGCCCCCTCTACCTGTGTCCCACCTTCCCCCCTACAAATAAATACTGGCTACGCACTGATGACATACATTTGTTCCAAAGTCATCTCTTCATGAAGGTGTTTAGTGCCCCCAATATTGTATTTGTCAACCTGAAAAAGTTATCGTTTTTTTGTATTTTTTAAAACATTTTTATAAAAAAAACAAAGAGGAAAAATTGTGACTTTGGAAAATGACACGAGTCTGTAACGAAAAGGTAGAAATCGTTTATGCAAGATGGAATACATGAAATTGGATCATTATGCGGTTTAGTTCCAGGAAAAGTCTTCCAAATAATTTCCATTTAATTTTTTATCCAACCATGTATGAGCGATTTTTTTATTGGTTATCAAAATCACTTGCTATTAGTCATTGTACCTCAACTAGCTACATAGTTCTACATGGTATAATCTTTTAATATGAACAACGGTGATCGGAAAAACAGAAAGAAAAAAAAGGCGGAAATGTTTCGTTAAGTATTGCCCACTCGCAGACTTTTGAGACTTATTTAAAAAAAAAAAAAAAAAACATTAAAAAGCCGTATAGTGTGTACATTTTTTTCAGCGACTTCATTGCACAGCGGATGTGTGCATTATCAATAGTCTATAGATAAGAATTGACAAAAATGTCAATGTGCTTCATTATGATCGGTTACTTGATAAAGTATATTATAGGATCGGTTAGAAACGGGTTTTGTACCTGATCCACTCCTCTCCTATTTCTGTCGGACAAGGGTCATAAACCAAAAGCTTCACCCTCCACCATTCGATATTGGTTTTCCCATCCCAATTTACCTTTGGATTTTTCCGGGACCCGAAAAGCACGGTGCGCAAAAGACTTTACAGTTCGTCTTTGTATGGGAAACCATCCCCAATTCCACTTGATTTTTATTTATTTTCTCCGTTTTAAAAGAGACCGAAGGAATGGAAGTTTGAATAATTGTGAAAACTATGTTGTCTGGATGAATTCTTGGGTTGAAAATTAGAATGTTTGCATTGACCCTATTAGGCACAACACGGGTGGACGAACCTCCACACAAAAATAAATAGTCAAGAATTTGTTGTTAACCTTTATTTGGTCTATGTTACCTCTAGCTAACGAGGATCCTTCATTACCATTTGCTGAAAGTTATACTGGGTTTGCACCAGGTTCGGAAAGTTTGTACCCCCTCCCCGTTAACATTTGACCTATGAAGGTTTGCTATGCACTACTCACTGCATGCATGACCCTAACGATGCAATGGTCTCATCAGAATTCATAGCTTTGCATACTCTTGTCGCAAACAAATAATGGGCGTTTCTGAGACGACCATCGGTCGTAGGTCAAGCGCCGCTTACTATATATTATCAATTACGAAATAATCTTCAGAGTTTGTTGTTGTTTTTGCCGCTGTTGCTGCTGCTGCTGCTGTTGTTATTGTTTTGTTGTGCTGTTGTTGATGTTGTTGTTGCTGCTGCTGCTGCTGTTGTTGTTGTTGATGCTGCTGTTGTTGTTGTTTTTGTTGCTGCTGTTGTTGTTGTTTTTGTTGCTACTGTTGTTGTTTTCTTTTAGTTGTATTTGTGCGTGTGCTCATGTTATTTTGTTAACGACTAGGTTACCAGGTTGTTAGTATATTCATTTTGTTTAAAGTTTAGATTAGTTTAGATCTTGTCTTCGCAGTCTTTGAATCATTTGTAAATCTTGAACTTTGGGGAGGGGGAATAAGCAACATCTGCCCCCTGTCACCTGTGTGAATTAACGGAACAGCGTGACTCAAGTTCCCGTTTGGAGTCGTATAGGGACCTTCTTACCGGTGAGTGGTGTTGACGGCATACTCTCAAAGGTGTCCTGTAAGAATCTAAAGTACTGTTTTTCAGGTTGATTCACCATTTTGTTCTGGTTTCTGCAAGGCGCGTTCGACTCATCCTGCGTTTCTGTTTCAAAATGTTCGTTATAGAATTTCTCTTCTCTATTCCTTTACGCCACATGATTATATTCTATTCAACTAAAAAATAATGATTATTTACAAACAATAATCAATCAGCCGTATTGATTAGGTAAAACTTCATTATTATCGAAAAAACCACACTTTTTTTAACGACAGAAACACAAACACAGAATTGTTAAGAGTTGGCCATGGCGTGGGGCGTGATCATCTGCAGACCAACAATTGAGTTTATAAGTTCTTAGTTCCCACCCATTGTCCGCCACCTCCTACCACCCATTAATTAGTAGTCTAATGAAATTGAAGTTGAGTGGATGGTCATTGTAGTCTCCAACACGTTCTACGCCCCATGTAATACTCTTGCTTTACCTACTTCATCCATACACGCCCCACCTTCCCAGAACTCACGAAGGTTGTTTCCTTTCCCTTTCGTCGGGTTTTTCCTAAAATACTTCAGCATACTCAGCTCCAAAGTCTTCCATACTTGATCCCAGAGTGCAGTGCGTGCGTCCAGAAGACATGCGGGGGTCATTCTAAATATCGAGCAAGATGATTGGGGTGGGGGTTGTCATTCAGACAATTCAGATTAGAATAATATATTTGCGAGAAGGACTCAAATCTTGTCTCAGTGAGTTAAGTAAAATGAGTCGGTAAAACACTCTCGTTTCACCAGTCCACTCCTATATAGACATTTTCAATTGGTATGCGGCTCATGGGCTAATTTAAGGACCATTTAAAGAAACTATACACACTTCTTTAAACAACTCTACAACTTTCGTTTCCTGCACGAAATGACTGGATAAGTCCAAGCCCACGCTTGTGAGTTCAGTAGCAATCAAGCCCCCCACCATTAAAGGCGCCAAGCCAGTGAGGGTGTCACGGACGCACACGCGTTGCTTAAAATTACATACAAAAAGTTGACGGAAATCACTTTGCGCTGTGACCCCTCAATGCATACTATGTATGGGTGATGACATCACAGGAGAGCCCTCTAGTGTTTGGTCTAGGAAGCAATGAAACTGAGTGTGCGAAAATACTCAAATAGAGCTGTAGGGCTCAATCACAAACTCTCAACAAACTAGCAAAGACATTTTCAGCCCCTAAATACTGAAAAAAAGACAGGTGCCCATTTTGGTCAATTAATTTGATTCCTGGCGGGTTTTTTTTATAAGGGGTTCCTCAAACTAGACGAGAAGTAATGGAAAGGCGTCCCTTAAGCTTGTAGGAGAGACATTGGCTTATTGCCAAAAACCTTTCTAAACAGCTGGAGTGGTGATCAGTTCCCGAGTTCCTTTGATTCACTATTAGTGTATCAATAGTGAATCAATAACAATCTGGTGTATTGTGTCTGCGCAGTATAGTGCAGCTGCAACGAAGCTTGTTGGAATTTGGTTTCGAACTTCAGAAAAAACACAGAAACATGGTTATTGAGTTTTTTCTCTGCACACAGGAGTATAAGTATATGGGTCGAATAGTCGGACCCGTGTCTGAATCTGAACGAAAATGAGTGGCTTCGCGTCACGACATGGCAGTTTGTCATTTCTAAACAGCATTCTACAATGTCAGAAGTTGGGTTTGAACTTCAATTAGACACATAAACATGGTTGTTGTTTGTTCTCTGCACATTATGAGTACAAAATAGTCTGGGTCCCTGACCAAAGATTCCCTTACAACACTTGTTAAAAATCTTAGGCCAGGCATCATCCAAAGCTAAACATTATGACGCAATATATAAATATTCATTACTTGTCACCAACGGTGGACGATGTCATTGGATGATGACGGGCTTTGTTTACATTCAAAAAGCCAGGGATAATCAGTTTGTAAAAATGTTACAACATTTATTTAAATATAGTGTTGTATTTGTTGGGGGAAAAAAGAAAAAGAAAAACGATAATGGGATGTATCTGCAAAATTTTTGAGTTTTTATCAACAAAAGAAATGTCCGACCATCAACGACACTGTCCAAATGTTGACGAAAACGAGTTCGGAGCATTTCGGATGTTTTCGGAAAAGAGGAATTCCTCCTTTTTCGTCACGTGACCTTTGGGTGATACCTGACCCTAAAATCGACAGAGAATAGTGGAAGATGTTTTTGGTCTGGGAACCAGACTCAGTACAAGTATGGATCGATTAGTTAGACTCGGGTCTGACTCTGGAAAACAAAACTAAATGTCGTCACGCCCTGACAGGCAAATTTTATTGAAGCATCTCTACATTGCAAATGTCACAGGTCTTTCAAGAAAAGTACCTGCTCGGTTCGGTATGTTCCAGTAAGAGATGAATACAAAACCAAACAACAAGAGGTAATCCAGGGTCCAACCTCATATAACATATTTGTAGCTTTAAAAAAAAAAGAAGGAAAAAAAGAAAAAGGGGATAATTGAGGTTCAACCCCATGTTACCTCATGTCTAATTTTACATTTTCCCTAATAAATTAAACACCTATGTTGCGGCGCTCAGGAGTACCTCTAATGACGGGTTATGACGCAAATATTTCGCTTAATTTCAGAAAATACAAATTTACACGTTCACGGGAAAAGTGTTTTCTGGAACGATCTACTAAAAGGCAGCTCAACCCGAGGCAAAGTTTCGATGAGTGGACCCGACACAGAGTATAGAAGGGGGAAAGAGGGTAGGAATCAAACTAGATTGGGTTGAACTTTAAACTGGAAATGATAAGAGGAAGTTGGGAAACAGGGATGATTTGCAGAACTGACAGCGCGTGCCAGGAATGGAAACAAAAAACAAAACAACTAGATGAGTTTTTTCGTCGGACTTGATTAAGTCATGGATGTCAACAATAGTTTGTTGTGCTGCCAAGGGAACGGTTTAATAGTGTGTATAATCAGCGGCAGACGTTCATTTTGGCGTGCATCCAACGGAAGAATCCCAAGAAACGTCTCAGCGAAGCCCCCGGGAGGCGGAGTGATAGAGAGGTTCCGGGTGCGGGGCCAATCCGTCTAAATAAACCATCCATATTAACATTGAACGGTTCCTTGAATTATGTAAAGTTCGTCGGTAAAAAACAAACAAGATGAAAACTGGATTTACTGGATATTTTGCACTCATCACTAGCCATCCACTCTTAAAAACAGTAGTGTAAAACAATACTGAAATATTTTGATTGGTTGTGTTTGCTTTATTTTAAAGTTATTTTCACATTTTTTTAATTTATTTTTCCCCCAGAACAAAGGCATTGGAAAGTAGAGTTGGATCCAACATCACAAAAGTATTTCTCGGTAAGAAACCGAAACCATGCGTTGCAGGTAGGTAGGCATACCACAAAAAAAATCAGTTTTTCTCCTTTTCAAATTTGGTAAAATCAATCAGCGACCACTCGTTACCTTTTCCCTTGTCAATCAAAATAATGATCGCGAAATAAGCATGCAGTGAAAGTATAAGAATGCTTACGTGATTTCATTTTGTGCATACGATGGTGACCAACTTCAACGCCTGAAGTGACCAAGATCGAAGATAGAATGCAAAACAGAATGAAAATTGAAACCCTTGTTTTCGTTTTCTTTTTCTTTCGTCTTCTTTCGTCTTCATTACACATTCAGCAGCGCATGAGCCAATAACAGGATGGTGATTATATGAAACCAGAAGAAAAGTTCAGTGTTTTAGATGTGTGAGGAAAAAACCCTCACAGAATCTAAAATTAATTGCGTGGGCTTTCCCCCATTTGGCTGAAAACCCACGCAAATCAATTAGGGACTGAAAACCCAATCCACACGCAAGTCTTCCAAGTCCCAGGTGAAATTTGGACCGGGGTCCGCAGAGGTGGAAGGGAGGGAAAGAAACCAATGAGCCAACCTGACCCATCTGACCTTGATTTAGAAGAAATCCATCCAAAAGTAGAATGGCAGTCCACTTAAGTTGATATGGATCCCCGGTCAGTCAACGGATAGTCAAAATAAAAAGTCAGGTGTACTAAAAAAAAAACAGCTGCAGCCCGTTGCCCAAAAGATACCGACGAGGCTCTTCTCGTTGCAGTTTAATAAAATGAAAACTGAGCTTACTATGATTTTTTTTGATCACATTCTGTCAGATACAATGCTGTCATTAATATTCCTCAAAGACAATTTCTAGATGACAATGCGTACAACTGTTCTCTTCATTCAAATGCTGTTGTTTAGGGGAGAGAGTACCGACAACTGTAGGCCAAGACGCGGCTTCTGTAACCACCAGGGAACAAGGCGGCCTGGACACACAGGGAGCAAACGCCACAGAATCACCCACCGCTCACGAGACAATATCCGTCACCCATCCTCCCGCACCCAAGAAGGAATCCAACGCCGGGGGTAATACGGGGGTCAGTTCAGATGAGGTCCATGAGCCCTCCGGTATTCCACCGGCTAAGGAAGTTGAAGATACCATAGATTCGTTGGAACCCCGTAAACCGTACCCGGAGATGGACTCCGTTGGTGTGGTTGGCGAGTTACCGGCAACGACAGAGGAAACCAAAGTTGTACAACATAAGGAGGAGGTTCCTGTGAATAAACTATGTAGGAAAATATATTCCACCATTCCAATCCAAAAAGAATAACCAAGCATTGATAACCCTAACCCTAATGCAGCAGGCCACACTCACCCCATTCCCAACTCACAATCCCATCACTTCAAACTTTGCTTTGATATCCGACTATAGGTTTTTGGTTTTTGTTTATATAATTATTGAACGAGCGTTTGTCATTATTATACTTTTTGCTGATGCTGCTGTTGCTTTTGCTGTTGCTGTTGCTGCTGTTGCCGTTGCTGCTGCTGCTGCTGCTGCTGTTGCTGCTGCTGTTGCTGCTGCTGATTTTGCTGTTTCTGCTGCTGCTGCTGCTACTGTTACTGTTGCTGTTGTTGCTGCTGCTGTTGCTGTTTCTGCTGCTGCTGCTGCTGTTACTGTTACTGTTACTGTTACTGTTGCTGTTGCTGTTTCTGCTGCTGCTGTTACTTTTACTGTTGCTGTTGCTGTTGCTTGTGCTGTTGCAGTTGCAGTTGTTGCTGCCGTTAACATTGTCTTCGTCGTCGTTGTCCTTGTCAATGTACATTCCTTGTTTTCTCAAAAGAGGACAAATTGATAAAAAAAATTGAAATGTTTTGGAATTTCAATTGTACAAATCGCAAAGCTAACATTTCTTTTGTGTTACTCCTTTTTTTTTCTTTTTTCTTTTTCTTTTACAGTTCCGAATGAGAAGAAATCCGAGCTGTTTATAGATTCTGGCATCTTCCCGTTCATAGCCATGGGTGTATTGTCGGCACTCTTTATCACTATGATGATTGCAGCTCTGTATTTTGCACGGAACTCCGCTGGAGGAGCACATCACGGTGGACTGCTAGGGTAAGGCATTGTGTATCTCCTTAGAAGAGGTATACCACCATCTTCTCCTAAAGTTTCTGAAGATGGTTCGTGTCGTTTGACCCTGCTTGTCTTGTTTTGCAATCAAAAATCCTTAAAAAAAAATTAACAGGTTTTGTTTTCTGTTTACGGACCTCCAATTCAGTGTAGAATCATTTTGCATTACACAATTCTTTAGGCATTGTCATTGTCGTTGAGTGTTGCTGTCTTCAGACTTCGTTGGGTATAGTAGAATACCCTGTCTGGCAGTCGATTAGTTTTTACAGACTTTGAAAATGATGGATTTATTTTAAATGTACAATAGTAAGGGTAATAATTAGAAGAAAAAAATAACAACAATATTGGGTTCTTCTAAAGCGCTCATATGTAGCTACATCAAGGGGCTACACAACACTATTACCCCCTGCTCGTCACGCACACTTTAACCACCAATGCACAAACTTCCTTAACTCCCCGTGGAGCACACAGCCTCAAGCTGCGTATTTCTGGACCCATAATACAGTCTCAGCCTTCAGATTGTTTATTATATACGCCTGGGTTAGGAGAAGCAATTTATGGTTGAGTGTCTTGATCGGGGACACGCGTGTCATAACCGGGATTGGAACCCATACTCGGATGACTTGGTCATCAGAATTGAGACCAATGCACTGGGCTGAGCTCGGCCACGACACGCCACTACACACAATCGCAAAGTCTCTGTGTTGCGTTAGTACATTATGCGGCACCTGACGAAAAAGACGAACAGTGGCTACATAAAGCCATGACTTTTTGCTATTTTGATTAGGAAGAGATGCAATCGTTGTTTTCATTCAAAATGTTTACCTGATAAAAAGTTGGTAGTTTCTATCAATTTTCTGTATAGAATGTCGGCCTAAATAAAACGCTACACCTTCGGAACAGAATTGCAAATCCGATTGAGGTTAAGAGGCCTCAAAAAGACTTTTGCAATTATATTTAACAGAACTGACCCAGGGCTGACCAAACATGGTTTCCCTTATAGAGCTAGGGCCCAATTTCTGCTCAAGCAGAAAACTTTGGTTAAACAAAACCTTCTAAGCCAACTGCAAGCAGGAAACTAGTCATCAGACGGCCATGTCATATGGTATTTTATCTGGCATTACCTTGTTATGGTTTATAGGTTTTGTGCTTAGCTACTTTTGTGGCTATAAAGCAGGTCTATAAAAATAGGGCGATGCATGAGGATCTTATGGAGCACAAAGCTGGGACTGTGCTCACTGCCTCAGGACACGGTGTGTAAATGGCCGGGGTGGGGTTGGGGGGGGGGGGGGGCTTCAGATGACTAACGAGATGCATTTTATCGGGGTTGATATATGGCTGCCGACGATGAAGTCAGCTGAAGATGACGTGTCCTTTTTTTATGACCAGTATGCATTTCCCCTCTACGGGATGACTGCAAGTTTCTTCAAAAGCTGTTGAAGAATTCTGACGTCACGGTGCAGCCATCTTGTTTTTGCTCCTTTTTCTAATCAAAGGATGGCCGTGTCCCGAATTGGCGGCAACGCTAACATTTAAAGCGAAATGTTTGGGACATATCGGCCAAACATTTGACCTAGCATCTCTAGAAATAAGTTCACAGCTGAGTCTGATGAACCCTTTTCGGTTGGGCTTCTATTGAATGCTCTTTCTGCGAACCGGAATGGTGGTTCATTAAAGTCTGTCTATAGGAATTTACACATTGTTCACAACACTTTTTACAATTATATTTGATTATTGTGCAAATAATAATGCTCAAACAGTCAATTTAATGTTAAATATTAAAAGAGATATAGAGATTCTGCATGCACTATCTCTCTTGTCTCATGTCTTGGATGCAGGTTGTATGCTCCCACTTGTCGTACCAGGTATTAGCATCCCAAACATCTTGATATAATTTACTTATAGACGATGCGCCCTCTTGCGTCACAGCGACACCAGAACATTAAGTAGTGCCAATCGGTGTGCGCACCCATTGTATTTTGCATAAATTATGCAAAACAAGAACGGCATACACCGACGACACAATTTCAAGAGCAGGACAAAGTTGGTTCTGGAGGTGGTCTTATTATTAAAATTACCCACAGCAGGCAATTCAAATAAACATTAAATTACGTTCAAGCACAAATAAATAAACGATTGGAATGTAGGTTTACTTTGTTATTAACGCAATGACGACCATATCCCTGTATTAATCCACCCATTAAAAGAAAAACACTAAAATGTTTAGAGTGAATCCCAAAACGGGAAAGTGTTACAACCCTTTAAACCCTTCTTTTTAATGTAGGTTTTTATTCTTAGATTCAGACTGCAGAGCCACACTTTCCTTTCCCTAATACTTAATTGATAGATCCCAGGTGGTTCCATAGTTTTGAAGGCCATTCCCGACTATAAACACGTTTTCACTTTTACTCTATTCCTGTATCTCCATATTGATGATGCTTTGGGGTCAATATAGGCGCCCTGTGCGTATGATTATCAACTTAACGGATATGAAATGTAGAGACCTAAATTGGACAAAAAATGTTCAGGCAAAACACATTTGTTTTGTGTGTATTGTGAGTATATGCAAAGAGACGCTACCAGCTGCACATTCAACATAGAAACATATCATTAGTTTTACCTTGCCTAAAATCTGTGCTAAATCCACTTTTATTAAGCGTTAATTATCATTTGTTATAGTCCGTATTTTACTAGTTTGTGTTTAACATAAACTATGACTAACAAACTTAAAAGTGTTAGATTAAAGCTGCAGGTTGTTTTACAATGCGTTTCATCCCAAATTGTTATTTTATCGTTTTTACACAGGTTTCAATTGGAATTCAAAGTTCCTCTTACTAACGAACAAGAGGAATTGATGTGAAAGTCTTCAAACTTTTAGTGGGCTATTTTTCGAAATTTAAACTAGTTTTATCTTGAACAAAAAATGTGGACAGTCATAGTATTTTGTTGATGTCAGTTGAGTGCTGTTTCCTGATTGGGAAGAAGAGTAAGGGATATATAAAACTAGACTTATAGCTTCGCAAACAAACAATATGCCGTCCTTTCTCTGATCCAAAGAGCTGGCACGTGGGTAGCAGCAGTTATACCATTTTTTTTATCAGTGAAACTACCATATATTGATTCAAGAAAGCTTCGTCAATGCACCTCGGTTTATTTCATAGTGGGAAGCATGCCAGACGCAGCAGCTGCAATAACATTTTGATGGGAAACCGGACCTTTGGTGCAGAAATGTTTCTTATTCTACTTCTTTGAAGTCAGGGTTACCAGTATTGGGCTTTGGTACAAAAAGGCGTGTCGTCGCCGAGCGGTCTGGCCCATCGAACTCAAGTTCTTGTGACTGAGTCGTCGCGAGTGTGGGTTCGAATCCCGGTCGTAACACTTATGTCCTTGAGCGAGACACTTGTAATTTCTTCTCATCACCCCCTCAGTAAATGAGTACCTAGCTGCGATAGATGGGAAGATGTTGCTGTGAATAATTAGCGACACATTTGGTTGCCGGTGCTGAATACTCTTAAGGAGTTCAGATGGTTTCAGGAATGCTCAGGGTCCAACGAACAAGGCGCTTTGAGAGGTCTGTTTGTCTTGAAAAGCCGCATAATTTAAATTTATAAATTATAATTTAAAATGTTGCCTTCAATATGTACCAAGTCTGTAGGCCTATACATCGCCAACTCGAATACTGTTCTTGAGAATTTTTTACAAACGAAAAATCGATGAAATTCAAATCAAAGATGGCAAAATATAGATGGTGCAAGCTAAGGGTTTCCATGAAAAAACCTCCATAACATTTGTTATTTTTTTAAATGTATAGATATAGAGAAATCGCTTGGTACGTTTGGTCATAACCCCCAAACTTGTACCATTTGGTACCATTCGGATGGTTATCAGACTATACAATGTACTGTTAGTTCACATTGATTGAGTTCACGGTCAGTGTCAATTGTGTCTCACGATTTCATCGAAAACTAGACCGATTGCATGACGTCACTATTCACGGTACTTGTGCTTTGCAATGACTTTGAGTTGAATCTCTACAATGATTGACGATCTAATTTCAACGGTGAACAGAGCACACGGTGCCCCCACGTCGCAGAAGAACAATCCCGTTTATGTTCTTTGGTGCGTCAAACCCACTTTTGCAATAAATACCGACATCGCGACATCAACCTGCACTTGAGATTGCTAAATGTTACGGCAGGAAACAGAGCAGGGTGACTAAACAAGGGGCTTGCGGCGAGGGTGACGTTCTCTCAAGCCCCTGGGCCGGTGTGTCACGCGTCCTGTGCCAACCGTTAAACCTCGTAGAGATCTCTCTTTATATCTTTGTAGTC